>OX392464.1:40215561-41415561 GCA_947623515.1 Neoascia interrupta
ACGACCCATTTCACAAACCCACAGAAAAAATAGTAATTATATGCAAAAAGGGCTCAGCAATAAGCTCCAGGTGCAAGAAACCGATGAAAGAGAATGCATTAAGATAAAATGGGGGAGCTCTGAAAGTTTGGAAGTTTGGAAAGGCCAGTTCTTATTTTACGGTTTGTCAAAAAGGGAAAAAATTTTCTAATTCTAGTAAGACTAATAGTCTTATAATGTCGCAGTTGCCTACCTCATTGTAACCTCTGAACAATCAGTTGTGGAAAGGCAAATAATTTAATAATTTTGATTTTTTGTTGAAAAATATGTTAATTTAAAAAAAGAGATATTATAAAGTTTTTGAGAGATTTAAATAGTTAGAATAGAAAAAATAGAAAGAAGAAACGAACTCAAACCTAAATAAGTCAATATATAAGAAAGAGTTTTGATGCTGATTTTTGAAGCATTTTCCAAAAAAATTGCAATGGTTTTTGAGTTCCAGGCTGGTAGTGCCTAAAAATGATATTCTTCACTTTTATAAGGGATTCATCCAGAACCTGCCTAATTCCTGCTAAATTCCTTGGGTTCATTTCAAACTCCTCGCCTGGTAGTTCATGGCATTCGCAAAGGCACTTATATTTAGAAGCTTTTCGAGACAAATGATGCTGTCATAAGATTTGTCAGACACTCTCGGAGGTAGGAAACGTGAAGAAGAACAAGTATTTTTTCAGGTGACAGCGGTAGTCACACCACCCACGTAGTACCTACGTACACAAACTGACCACTACGCCACACGTACCTAGTAGTAAACAGTATACAAATATGAAAACCATATTAGGGCCATGGCTAAGCCTTGACGCAGACATTTTAACGTAACTATAATCTAATTTGTTTCTTCTTATATTTACAAATTTTCTCTCAGGATCAGTGCAACAAAAACATAGCTTTAACTATGCTCTGTTATAGAGAACTTTATAAGAGTTACTTCAAGCTTATTTGCCCCAGTATTTACTGAATATTAAGTAGATGGAACTGAAAACTATCTCGATTTCACTCAACATCGCCACATGTAAATAATCCCGGATCATTGCAATCATCGAATGCGAAATGCAGTATTACTCATTCAGAATGTTAAATACATTTATTCGGCTCATTCCTAAGTGGATCATGCAGCATGCTTCATGGTGCGGAGCACCCAATGACTCCAGCACGCACATCCTCCGTAATCGCTAGTACAATATTTTAATTTTACGAACGTACACGTTATAGCCCCGAAGCCTTCCACCAGTGAACTTAAATGTACATTTATTGAACGATTATCATAAACGTGTCATTGCAGAGTATCTTTTTCCATCAAAAAAATGCGAATGAAATTCAGAATTATGGCGCATATGAAGGTCCGGAACGGTCCGACCGGCTATATAGAGAGTATAAGTAGCAGTCTCATATAGGGTCAATGCGTGAAAGGATATTTAATGTAGGCCGCATTACACAGACGTATATTTTTCTGATTCATTGCCATTAAAGGACATCATTATATGGGCCTGATCCACTTAAAATTTATATCGTTTGCAATATTCATTTAAGTGCAAGTAATAAGGGGCCCACTCGTGCAATTACATTTTCTTCTCGCAAATGACGCGGTTACGCTGGTGTTTACTGATAATTGATTTTGCCCACGTATAGGTACACTTATGTGATTCCGATTTTAATAAAATATCAACGAAAAATTTCTGCAATTCAGAATATTTAATGCAAAAGTTTTGTTGCATTCGTAAATTGGGAAATTTCTTAAAAACTCTTAATTTGAGTATCAGCGTGTAAGACAATTTGTACTCCTAAGTAGAACAGACAAGAATGAAAATGCGGTGTCCACCAATACAGAAATATAATACTGGAAGCCAGCTCCAAGTCTGCTTATTTTCATCCATAAAAACATGCTTCCAGTGTTACTTTAATGACATCATTCAGTTTGAACAAGTGTTTAAAGTTGCATATGCAAAGGCTTTTAAAATACTAGCAAGTATGATGACACCTCTATGGATTCATTTGTGAAATGACCTGGTTATGTGCCAACCACATTCAGAGAAGTCGTTCTACCTAGATATGTGCTCAATGTGAAGTAGATATTAGTCGGCCGCTTATATTTTCAGTAACATAAGGTATGAAAGCCGCACATAATAACACTGCTAATTGGTTGGGTTTTGTCACAGAAAAATGTTTGAACAGTTGAAGGATATTCGAACGGAAACCTACTAGTAAGAAGCAGGAGTACATGCCTTTGGCACAGCTTTAGAAAGAAACTTTGTTAAAATTGCCCAAGACTTGTAAAGTGCGGTTACTTGGTTGCACGCAAAATTTGTGGTAACTTTATTGGCTCCACTCCAGAGATGTGTAATGATACACTGAAATATTGATCCCACCCAAAACATGTATCCCCCTCGCTTGTATTGCAAACACGTAATGACTTTCAGTATTTGAATTTTTTTGCACCACCCCTGCATTTAAATAAGAAAAATACCGCAAACACCACAATTACGCCATTTATCTAGAAATTAAGCTATCATTCCAATAGGATAATCAAAGAAAACTTCCATCCCTTCTCTCTACCATCTGCAAATTTGTGGAGTCCAAAGGCAAAATTTGCGGTGTTTTTCATTTTTGAATGCGGTGTCGGTGTGTACTTCCACCGCCTTAGCTTACTAACCTGGGATGGAATGTTTAAAAGAGAAGCACACTTATTTGATTTAATTGTAGAGAGTATATATGGTTAACATACTTATCGCACAATTTGCGGTGAGCATACACACTTGAACTGAATTTTTTGGGAGAAGATCTTAAGTGCAGTGTGGAATAAATTTCTTATAGCAAAGTGGATCACTAAAGTGACCATAAATATAGCTCGATTGGTTAAAGTAGTTATGATATTACCAGTGTCTCAAATGACCCCGCCAACTAATTGAATGCGATAACGCTGGTAGGAAAAAACTTAAATTATTTATATTGATTTTTTCCTTTGATATCTTGTTATTGTTTGAGTATCTATGTTTGGCGAGAATTGGGAATCGTCGGAAGCTTGTCTGTTCAGGCTTCAGACATAGATAGATGGTTGACCCAGAAGAAATTGGTGCTCTTCAGTGTTTGGCCTTTAATAAGCGTTCTCCTTAAGCGGGAATCACAAACATGCTTTGGCTACGTCTCGGCCTGACGTTTACTAGTCAAGCCATACGATTTTAATGATTCCTTACACAATGTAGCTTAAGCTACAGCGTCGCGGTTTGCAATCGTTAATTAAAAACGTAATGTTGCGTTATGTGACTCCAAAGCTTAACACTAGTTTAAATGCACCAAACAATTGCGTCGTCTGACAGCTCAACAGATGATAAAAATAAGTGCGAAAGTGCAACAGTGCGTATGCAAAAGTTTCAGTCTATCTTCGACGGATTGCAAAATACCCGACCATACAAAAAAAAACTGCCACGCCTCCAAAAAGGCGGGATACAAAAAAATAACTGTTGAATGCTTTATACAGTTATTTTTTTGTATCCCGCATACATGGTTGCATACATTTCGGTCTAAAACTCCGCTTTTTTAAATTAAAAGAATCACTTCTGTTAACGCCACGCCCACAAAAATGGGCCGAGGTACATAGTACTTATACATGAAAGTTAGAAAATGCTAATATCTATAACTTTTGTAGAATAGAATAGAATTTTTAGTCAAATTTCATATATATTTATTGAAAAACAGCCATTTAAAACTAAAAATCCTCAAAAAAGTGGGCATGGCTAAAATTTTTTGGCCGCTTCAATGACAATTACAAGGCAATGTTACATACCAAAAATGAATGCGCTAACACACACGGGCGCACATACGGGTTGTATTGGGCGTGTCTGTGGGCGGATTCGGCTAATTTTCAAACTTGATCAGGTCCAATGGACTTCCAGCCAACCCTAAAAATTGTTTAAATACGGACGGACGGACGGACATGGCTTAATCGATTCTCCTGTCGGTCCCATTCATATCTCTAAAAGGTCTTAGGGGTCTAGGGTGATTATTTCACTGCGTTACAAACTATACATTTAACTTAATATACTCTGGGTCGGGTATAAGAAACAAGTGAGCAATTGGAAGAGTTCGTCTGGAACGAGTTTTTATATACCCGACCCTATTTCCCAGGTAACACCAAATCTAAAAGTTTTTTGACTGAATTTATATACTGTATGCTGTGTGTACTGTTGGCCACGCCCATAAAAATAGTCTTGGGCTAAAATTTAATATCAATTAATTAAACTTTCTCAAGAAACTTCAGAAAAATTGGTTAAAATCGTGGGCCGAGCTCAAAATCTTGTATATAACAAACTTAGAGAAAATAAAACCTTTAACATTTGTATTAATTTTTTTTCGATTTGGAGTCAATTTTCCTAGATATCAGGTTTTTAAGGATCTAAAATGTTAAAAGTGGGCATGCTCAATTAAGGGCGGTGAAATTTTTGTCTTGTCAAATGATTCTAGCTTGCTCTGTACCAAACATAGAGTTTATAAGCCTTGTCTAACTTGACCAAAAGGCATTTTTAAAGCAATTGTGAAGCATAGCTGTTGTCTTAGATAGACGCCATAGCCATTTGTGGTATAAGCGTGGCCGTTAGCGAATTCAACAAATTTTCATATTTTTTCTGTGCAAAAGAAGAACCAAGCCATGCGCCAAGTTTTAGCTTTTCGACTTGATTTTGAGGACCTTAAACGTTCACACATACAGACAGACGGATGAGTCGGGCATTAAAATCAAAGTCAAAATTTGTCACATATGCGCGCTGGGGATAACCATTTTTTGTGGTGTTCCACGTAAGACTAGTCTTTCCCATGAGAAACATTATTTACATGGAATCGGCATTTCCAAATGTTTGCTCACGCCCCACAGGGGCGATTTGAGTTTTAAGGGGGTAAACTTAAAATATGCTGCATTACAATCTTAGAAAAATAGATGCAACTAATATTTCTTTTATTTATTTAATAAACAGTATTTAGAAGAAAAGCAGGCAAAGTTGGCTGATTTTAAAGTAAATGAGGACAAGTCTAGGTGCAAGGTCATTAATACAACGCGCGTCCCTCTTGGTTGAAGGAGTTCATCTGTCTTGGAGATAACACAAACTCCACAAAATAAAAACTAAACAAGCGGGAAAGTGCAACACTGCGTATGTAAAAACTTCTACCAAAAAAAGGAAGCTGCCACGCCTAGGGGCGCAATCGGCATGTAAAAATATAACTGTTGGATGCCTTATGTTAGGTGGTTGCATCCATTAATAGGCGAATTAAAACCTGGAGAAAAACCAGGAATTCGAAATCAATACACACCACTTTTTCACGATTTCAAACCCGCGTATGACAGCGTCTATAAAGTCGAGCTATATAGCGCAATGCCTAGTTTTGGCATTCCTGCCAAACTCGTCAGTCTGTGCAGGTTGACGATGGAAAATTCACACTATTCCGTTAAAGTCGGCAAAGACCTCACCGTCCCTTTGATGTCAAAAAAGGGTTTAGGCAAGACGACGCGCTGTCATACGACTTCCTTAACATCATACTTGAGAGAATTATGCAGAACTCTCGCGTCGACACCAGAGGTGCAATCTATCAAAAGTCCGTTCAACTACTCGCATACGCAGACGACATTGACATAATCATAAGAACCAAGCGTAATGTCAGTGTAGCCTTCGTAAGTATTGGAACGCAAGCGGCGTCCCAATACGTATTGGGTTCCGCTATCAATTCAGACAATGACACCAGCGCTGAAATCAAACTTAGGATAACTCTTGCCAATCGCTGTTTCTTTGGGATTAGAAGGCAATTGAGTAGCAAAACCCTCTTTCGAGCAATTAAAGTGTCCATGAATAAGACCCTCACCATCCCAGTCCTGCTTTACGGTGCAGAAGCATGGACGAGAGATGCAGAAGCATTGTTTCGAGAGGAAAATTCTTCGGACGATTTGCGGTCCTGTTTGCATAGACGGAGAATGGAGGAGGAGATATAACATCGAGAGTCAAAACACAGCGTCTACCATGGTTGGGGCATCTAGAGCGGATGGACACCGACGCCTCAGCGCGGAAAATCTTCGAGTCCACACCACAGGGACGGCGTAGAGGAGCGCCAAACTCAGGTGGCGCACGCAAGTGGAAGGGGGCCGAAGTGCGAAACTGGAGACGGCTAACTAAAGACAGATCTGGCTGGCGAAGCTTGTTGGCTGAGGCCCAGGTGACTGTAGCGCCACCCTAAATAAGTAAGTTAATAAATAACGAACGTAGTCCATTTTCTGAAATTCATAAAAACAAGAGGGAAAATGCAAGAGTGCGTTTGTATAAAAACTTCAGTCCGTTTGTGATGGATTGCAATATACCCTACCCTACCCTACCAAAAAAATAGAAACTTCCACACCTCCAAAATGTGGGCGGGATGTAAAAATTTAACTGATAAATAAAACAAAATGTGATGACGACATTCAATCATCGCGTAAGCGTATGAATGTGGATGAAGTGGCGGGAAAACTCCGACATCTTCTGTGACCGAAAAATTACCCCTAAGCTGAAAGGAAGGCTCTGTACTGCAGTTGTGCGCCGGCTCACATATGGTTCACAATGTTGGACAGCTTATAAGAAATATGAGATCAAATGAACGGTAGCTGAGAAGAAGATGCTATTTATAACAGCAGGAGGGAGATAGAATAAGAAGTGCGAAGATCCTAGGAAGCCTCCATGCAAAAGAACCTATCTCTAGGAAAATGGAGCACGACCGGCTCAGCTGATAATGCCATGTTCAAATGAGAGATCCTATACGAACCCTGTCAATAAGGCAATGTCAATCAACATGCCAGCGAAATCGTGAAAGAAAGGAAGGCCGTGAAACATTCATGGATCACACAAATGCAATGAAAACAGCATTTATTTGGCCTCGGTGTCGAAGTGACCGTAAACCGGGTGGCTTCCTGCATATTTTTAGGTCAAAATGGCGTACTCTGCAAGCGTACTCTACTTCATATTGAGTAAAAAAATCATTTAAAGGTGGGCGTGGCGCAAACTTTTTCTGCTTACTCAAGGACAATAACATAGTAGCGTCACGTACCAAAAATCAGTGGGCTAGCACCATTGTTACCCAGCTAACGTTTGAAAAAAATATTTTCAAAACCTACACGCAAAAATAATTTTCGAACTCGAAACCGATGGTTTGAGAGTCGAGTGAGTGTTTCACTAAGCTACAGCGCTATGAGTTAAACGGTGGCAAAGGTGACAGAAAAAGTCAAAATGCTTCAAAAAAAGTTAAGAAAATGTATTTTTTACATTTTTTAATTTTTTAAACACAGTCATCTTCCTGTTGATTTATTTTGTTTTTCTTCTTTTTGGTAACCGCATATTGTTGCTTTTTGTTGTATTGAAGAAAAAATTTGATTCAAATCCTTGTCCCGAACCTGGGTCCTTAAGTCAGATAGGCGGTGATGGGACCTATTAGGCTATCGCATAATATAGATGAATGAACGCAAACATAAGTAGCTTGACTTTAATGATTTATTTGGCAAAATATAATGCATTCAACCATATATTGTCCACTTCCCTCTTTGTAAAAGTGAAAATGCTGTACTAGAAAATTTAGCACCCCACCTGGACTTTATTGCACATGAGCCAAAAAAGTCTGCTATTAATTCGGTACAGATTAGTAAAAGGCAAAGCAATTGCGCAAAAAATGTAGCAACCAAAGCAAAATATTTAGTATAAAATAGCGAACATATATTCGGCAACTTAATTTGAAAAAAAAACATCATTTTTATTGCTGGCAGATGAATGAATAGTGCTGATAAATTTAGTAACTGGAAAAGTAAACCTTATGCCATTTGCAGTAACTCACTTGTTTTTGTTTCGAGATGGTCGCACATGCCTTGTATGCAGAATTGCGCGTGTCTGTGTCTGTGAGTGGATTCAACTAATTTTCCAACTCGATCCAAAGGACTGGACTACCAGCTCACTCAGCAGATTGTAGCTCTCTAACTTAAAATTTAAGGCCTTAAAGTTGTTTACATACGAATGGGGTCATACGGACAGGGTTTAATCAATTTTCCTGTCGGTCTCATGCATATCTCTAAAAGGTCATAAAAATAATAAAAAATAGATTTATTATAATATTGTGGGGTGTCGTGGCGTAGTGGCTAGTGTGTGTGCTTACTGTGCCGGAGGTCTGGGTTCGAATCCTACCATCGTCACCTAAAAAAAAAATAGACTCGTTCTTTTTCACGGTCCCACCTCCGCGAAGGCCTGTCATATAAGCTCTCCGAGAGTATTACTTGTCTTGAAAAACTTCTCAAAGGGCCGTTCGGATTCGGCAAAAAATTAAAGGTCCCCTTGTATGTGCAGAAATTAACACACACGGCATACATTGTTGAGAAGTTGGTCCTGGTTCACATCGAGCTGTTGCGCTAAAATTTCCAAAAGAAATTCTTTTTCATTAGCTTTGCGTTCATCATGAAAAAGTTTGCAACCATTCAGGTCTAGTCCCAGCATTAAGCTTAAGCGCACTCGATATTTAACAATAGTTTTACTAACGAAATGTATCCCTTTAAATTCCGAAATGTCCCTGGTACTGCTTCTAAATGCTAATAATTATTTTTATCATTCCTTCGTCAAATAAGTTTGAAGCAATATTTATTTTGTATTTCTCTTTTTGTTCGAACTTTTCCAGATTTCATTGAGGGTGCACTGCGAAATGTCAGCCTTATTGTGGAACCACCTGCCGTACGGAAGGGTCAGCATGCCACCTTACGCTGTCTATATGACCTCAGTGGGGCTCCACTCTACTCGGTGAAATTCTATCGCGGCCAATTAGAGTTCTACCGATACACACCTGGCGAACTTCCAAACACAAAAGTTTTTCCATTTCCTGGACTTTCTGTTATCGTGAGTACCTGTACCTATACATGTTTTAGTTGTACAAATTGGCAAATAA
Organism: Neoascia interrupta; assembly: GCA_947623515.1. NCBI lineage: Eukaryota > Metazoa > Arthropoda > Insecta > Diptera > Syrphidae > Neoascia > Neoascia interrupta. The sequence goes on from OX392464.1 coordinate 40,224,523, forward strand.
ATGTCCTTGCCACATTTTTTTTTCTGTTACAACTTTCTGTTTTATTTAAACCTGCTCAACGCTGGCCAGTTGGTCAAAATATATTATTTGATTTGAGGTTTTCCTTTCATTACTTTTTATGTTGATGTTGGAAAAAGTTTTTAAAAAATAAAATCCATGATATATGAGGGTGGACATTTTGATTTTGCTTTAAATTTTATTTTTTGATTTCTTTGTTTGCCTTTTCAGATTCCCATGTCAAACGCCAGTCAAGTTGTTATACGCAAGGTGGGGTTCGGTTTATCCGGAAACTTTTCTTGCGAAGTAACTGCGGATGCACCGCTATTTTCTACAGCGACAGGATTTGCAAAACTTCAAGTAGTGGGTGAGTATTTACTAGTCTGCTTTTGACATAAATCTTTATTTTGAAATTGAAAGAAACTGGGTCAGTAGTTATGCTGTGACAGGAAAACTCTCACAAGAAAACTTGTAATGGAATTGAATTTCCAGATCGAAGGGTTGTGTCATATAGTTTTGACATGGCAATAAGTAACAAAGTGGGACTTTGAAATAATTGTGGATGCAAAATGTTACAGAAATCGGGGAAATATTAACAGGAGATGCCCATGTGCGCTTCTGAAAACCTAATACCAGCAAAAACCACCATTGAATTAGCTTCACTTAGGGAACCGAAAAACGCCTCTTCTATTATAAGAAAGTCCAGGGCCGTCGGACCCTTAAACATTGATTAAATGTCAATACCACTGATTGAATCGAAAATGGGCATAATTTCAATGGAACACATACTGTTAAACATAATTGAGCTTTCAGTCACTGTATTAGGTTTATGCTTCCTTCGCATTTGCTTTCACTCAACTAATAAACTTGATGTCATCAAGTTAAGCAATCCAAACAGCATGATGTCTTAATAAACGCCACGGTTCCACCTAATCCTTCGCCCAACACTTTCTAATTCCCACATAAATTTTTCTCCAACTTTCGCCTTCGTTAGATCGTTATCCTTGGAGTGTATTATTACGACGACACAAAGAGCGACGACTCCTCCCCCGCTTCCATTCGATTTGATAGTCTTACTTTCAATTGAAAGAATTTGCTAAGACACTGCACGTGCGGCGCGGCTGTGGAAAAGTTGATTTTCGACGACTCATACTCGGATCGGGGAGAACCATCCGTCAGTAAGGATACCTACTGTCGAAATTGTGACAAAACGAGCGGCTGTCGCTTTGCCTCCCACACACATACCATGTAATATTTTCAGGTTCGTCCTCGTTTTATGGATTCTAACTTTAGTGCTAGTTGATGCCATAAAGAGCGTTAAATTACTCATAAAATAGTATTTCAGCGATGCGACATATGCTGTTGCCTTTCACGCTTTCTTGTTTTCGTTCTCGTATTCTGATCACAATGTGACATCTAATGCCTGAGAGCTTAATGCCATGGTACACACTCACGCACGTTCGCATCATACGGACATTCACGTATATAGCTGCGAGGATACTCGTACACATACTGTAGTTACGTGAGCGAGGAGGCGTCCCTTGAAGGATGTTAGAAAACTTGGAACACAACTCACAAGCAATTATAGTCTGAGAGACACAACTTTGCAAAGACATCTGGGGAGCAATTATAATGGCAAAGTAAACGTAGAGAGGCTCCGTGTATGGGTGTTGCAAGGGAACGTGGAGCACAACCCATCCCAACCCATCCCATCTATGATGTGATACAAGAAAGGGTTAAATATCTGATAATGGGCGAAGAGAAGACGTTTATCCTTTAATACGCTAACCACGAGTGTTTTGCAGAATGGAAAATAATGGAAGAAATTTTGTCCTTTTATGTATACGGACGTGCAGCTATATCCTTCCGTTTCCATGGTTTCCTCTTTTATCGCCTCCTGTGTCTGACTGAGAGTGGCGGATGTGTTTCTTAGCTATATAGCAGCGTTAACTGGCGTTTTAATACGATACCCCGAAGGAATATTTTTGAAAGTATGCACACATGGTTATTGTCGCCAACGTTTTCACTACGAAAGATAGTTGTGGCCCTGATTTATTCTGCGACGTTCATCGACCTGGAAATCTTCCTTTACATTAGATCCTTGTGTAGGATTTGTCCTTTCTGGTAGGTAGTAGTGTTTAATTCTTCGTTGGGGACACAAAACGTTTCGAGTAATCAAGAAAATACGGAATGACTTATTGACGGCCTTACTATTAAGGTTCATCGCCTTTCATATACGAAGAATTTTAGGCAGTGAAAACGAAAAATTTTTCTTTTCGCCATAAGACCAATTTTTCAGCACAGATGGCCGCAATCACGGTACACCCCTAAGACCTTTAAGAGTGGTGATCGAGAGAGAGAAAGTTAATTTTAAACAGCTTAATTGTAAACAGCTTGAACCCTTTACATTTTTAGCTAGAATTCTGAAATATTATTGTTAAGCTGGGAGTTCTAGGTTCTTCAAATAACCCATTTACAATAAATGCATTACGAAATTTGAACAATAAAATACATTTAAACATAATTTTGGCACCTGTCCCATGGTTGTAGGCGTATAAAAGTTGAGTTGACATAATGTACACAGTTTTTTACGTGTGTATTTTACATCTCAAAAATATTGCTCGTTTATAAAAGTGTATAAAAGCAAAGAAAAGGTAAAAAAACTTAAGAAAAAAGTTTAAAATTATTTAAAAATCTAAGTATAAGTAAGTACAAAACTATGGATATGTACTAATACATGCAAACTTTTATACCTTTTTATACAATTTTATACATTTTACAGTTTACTACATTTTTTTCCACTTTAATTCAGTTTTATACGTTTTTTTTTACAGTAAAATGTATAAAACCGATAGGCTCTTGACGATGAAATAAGTCGAAAACGATATAGTTTTCAACTCAGACATGAGATATAAAATGGAAGCCATACTCCCTCAAACAGAGTCGGACTGAATAGATCGAAATGTTCACGACATTGGCGAAACTAAAAACGTTTTTGCTATCGTTTTCGGGCAATACATAACCTTGCAATACATTACAATTGCAATACATTACATGTATCTACCAGTATACGACAACTAAAAAAAATTGAGTTAGTGCAAGAGTTTGTCTGTGACAAACTTCAATATACCCGACCCTATGTACCATGTAAAACAAAATCTTAAAGTTTCTTCGCCCGAATTCATATATTATTTGGCGTGGGCTTAAAACTATAATCAATTAATTGTAATTTCGGTAGAATCATGAGAAAATGCGGTAAAGGCGAAGATTATTTCATAAAAAAAACAGTTTTTTTCTAAAACGCCCCTTAAAACTAGGCGGAGCTCAAAACTTTCTATGAAGCAAACCTAGCAAATAGTAATATCTGTAATATTTGTCATATATCTTTTTTCTTTTTAATTGAAGTCAACTTTCCGACAAATCGGGCTTTTAAAGATCTAGCATGTTAAAAGTGGTCGATATTGTGGGCGATCAAATTTTTGCCTTGTTAAAGTTCTTAGGCCAGTATTGCTCAGTACCAAAATTTAAGTTCCTTTTCCTTGTCTAACCTTACTAAAAGGCATTAAAAAAAAAGTCAAATAGAGGTTGTCTCACATTGAAGCCAGTGGTGGGCGTGACCGTTGGCGAATCGAGCCAATTTTACATTTTGTCTGTGCAACAAAATAACCATGTCGTGTACCAAGTTTCAGCTTTCTAGCTTGATTTTGAAGACATAAAACCTTTACACATACAGACGGCCGGACGGACATACTCGATTTACCTGTCAGTCTCGATCATATCTCTAAAAGGTCTTAAGTGTCTACTGTGATTATTTCAATGTGTTACAAGCTTTGCAAATTAATACACCTTCGGTCGGGTATAAAAAAAACTACGGCTTAGGGCCTCTGGTTAAATGCATGGCATATTTAACCCTCTACAAATATGGCTTCGTGTATTCATGCTCCATTTTTTCCTTACTTTTCAAAAAAAAAAAAAAAAAAATCGAAACACTAGATATTCTTTTGTGTATATTTGAGAGTACAAATACAGGTAATTTCCTTGAAGGTCAGTCGTTTGCTATTTAGAGTTGAAAACTAAAGCAAGAAAAAAATTTCAATTTCAGGGGAGCATAAGCCATGAACTCGACAAAAAAATATAATAAAATGTATTTGTCAAAATTTCTTATTAAAGAATATCCTTGTTGATATATTGCAGAGTCAGGTGGCAAGTAACTCCCCATGCCCTCTCTCTGTGCACCTATGCAAAAACCAGTAAAACTTGCTGGATCGAAAGAAATCGCAGAATTTTTGTGACACCGGAGACACCATTGGAGTTTTTAAAGTTTGTTTCTACTGAAAGTTTGATGATTTTTGTAATAGATGAGGTGAACAAAACGGCCCTGAAGGATGATCTATCTAAAGAGGCTGATTAAAATCATGACAAATCACATTGACAATTTAGATGGAAGGTACCTGAAACTTGTTCAATCTGATCAAAGGGTTCATTTATTCACCTAAGCCACAAAAAAATAAGAATCAAGTTCCAATGGAATTTCCTCTTTTAATAACGATTTCGAGTTATTTGCCGTGTACCAGAGCAATAAGTTTCTTGACATATACGCAATCCTTTCTGCATACGAGACCAAATATGGCACTTTTCCAAATTATTTAAACAAAAAAACCTTTTTTTTATTTTTTGATGCAGGATGTCTTAAAATAACTAAAAGAACAAATTTCAAGTGCATTTTAATTTTTTTCTTTTTAATCAATAATTTATGCGGTAAGACCTTATGATTCGCACAGAAACTGTACATTTGGTGCATATGTCAAGAGCTGAAGATTAATTTTTCTTATATACAGTTGGGAAAATGGGAGTTAAGGCAAAGGTGCGCACTAAATATTCTAGCGGAGTTTCAGTAGAACTTTGCACGAGTTATTTGATTAAAATTCAATTCACCAGAACAGGGCATAGCTTTGGCTTTATTATGATCTAAGTCACAACTAGAGACATTGCTGTGAAACGAACACTTTCGTTCTTTCCCCTTTTTCAGTGACAACGAGACAAAGACTCAACCTAACCAAGTTCAGTTCTTCATTGTTTTCTGTCATCATCCAACGATAAGGAGGGGATGAAATAAATACCCTACCCACCCAAATCTCAAAGCTAATTTTTCTTCAACAAAAAAATAAACGAAACTCCATTAAATCCAAATAAATTTCCCATAAGGGCGCTGCCATTGGACTCAACTTAAAGAACATAAACTGCTGTAAATGTTTCAATTATAAGCCTATAACGAATAAATTTATTTTATCCATGCATAACACCCTTATATGTTGATCACACTTGTAAGCAAGCAGCGTCCGCCCTGTCACCCCAAAACAATTGTCTTAAATGTACACCAACGAGTGGTACACCATACGTATCGGAGTAAAAGCCATACTCCACCACTCTATAGCCAAGATACTTGCCACCTCCTTTCCATGCAAAGCAAGATGCCTCCTTGTTTTTGATCTTGAAGCTGGAATATCCCCTGAGCATTATGCTAATTCAATCCAATTTGAAGAGAGAAAACGAAAATAGGAAAAAATAAAATAGAACGAGGGCGAAAAAAGCGAGAAAGATTGTGTCAATAAATCTGACAAAAACAAATTTCCCTTGTTCATTTTTTTTTTTTCTTGAACGCACTGCCTTGCCTGCCCCGGGTGTTATTTTCGCCACCCTTTTCCGTTTGCCTATACATTCGCACGCGTCCAACAGTTCATCGTATAGTTGGAAGGAAATACTTCCTTCGTGGCAATACGAATCGGTTGACGGGGGCTGGGTGGATAGAGCGGCAAAGACAGCATTTCCCCGGTGTTGTTCCGGCATAATATTACCCCTGCTGCTAGGAAATCCCTCAACTAATAAAAATATATCCAAGAAGAAGTCCTTTTCGTCCGGGAGTTTGTCGTTTGTGTTTAGTTTATCCATTTCTTGTTCATTTCGTTTCTTTTCCTCCTGAGCTGTTTTTCCTATACTTTTTTTTCCTCCTTTGTTTTCACTTTCCTTTGAGCGATATCATCTGATTCGGTGTCAGTTCTTTTTTGTCAGTTCTTAGCAAAAGGCTTATCTGGCAAATGCGACGGGTAATGGGTGAAACTGTTTTGGCTTTGAAAAAAATGAGGTAAATCTAACGGCGCGTAAGAGATTTCCTCAATTGCAATATGATTGTTTGTAGGGATGTCAGGGATATACATAAATCCAGTTAACGATATACCTTATGTGTTTCCTTGGGTAACCGCTTTGTCCTACCAGCGTATGGAGGCCAGGATTCAACGCCCACATGCAGCCCACACGTGAACGGCGAATGAGGTAGTTGGCTTGGCCAAATTGGCTTAGGCAGAACTTTAAGAGGATGGAGCTCGACACACCGGAAGAGTAAACAAACACAAAATTAATTCCAGTTCAATGGAGACAAGAGCACGCACAGGAGCAGACGACGACGAAAAAGGAGGCGTAGCACCATCAGGGCCTGGGTCCGGTTGCTGAAATCAGGTCAAGATGGCAACGAGTGCTTAAGATAAATTTAATATTGCCTCCTCCTGCGGAAATAGTTTAATAACCAAATTTTATCTGTTTTGGATGTGTACCTGATTGGGCAAAAATGCTCTCTACCTTTTATATTTGAAGAGACCGAAGAACTACTTCAAAGAATTTAAATTTGATTTGGGTGCAAAGCTGTTCTGAAAATAAAAGCTTATTTAAAGAAACGAAACGAAGTCCTTTGAGTAGGGTCCAAGGCCGAGTATATGCGTGGACACCCCTACAAAAAGTAACATGTTAACACAGTCCTAACGTTATTGGTAAATCTATGAGTGAGTTGGACCATTTACTCCCCGTCTAGACGATCGAATCCTTTCTGAATTCCCTAAGCAAATATTCAAGGCAAATGGCAATTTGTTTTTAAAAATTTAACCTGCGGCGAAAAATGTAGGTATTGTCATTGCAGCAGCGAAGATGTAGCTGCTACGATTAAGAAAATCATTTCAAAACACCTGACGGCTGTAAAACAAAGAAAAATACATCAGGTACGGGTGTAATGAAAACGTATACCTACCTATAGGTAGGTATCTACCGGTAAAGTGGCGAAAGCACTTAAACAGATTTCAACTTAAGGCTGGCAGCAGTGAAATTTTGGTGTTTAATATTTATCAGAGTAGATTATGTCTATGACGGTCTTTAATTTGAATAACCGTCATAATTTTAGGTCGTTTGCATTTACCTTTGTCAAGATGACAATATCAATGATATTAGATATAAAGCCGTTAGGGTTGTACGGGGTCAGCGGTTCCTTGCTCTCTTAGGTTGTTGCAGGATATTTGAGGCTTGCATTGTATGGCTTGTAAAAGGACCTCTACACTCCGGAATCAGCTGAAACTGAGTTCAAAAATTATGCACCTTATCTATTTGCGTTGCATACTAGGGTATAAAATACAATGGTATATTTTGCTGCAAAGCTTGTAGGCGAAGAAATAAGAAAAAATACCGTGAAGTATGAAAACATACGCGGAGCGGTCCTTCGGCTTTTGTTGTAGTTTAAGCTTACCTTTATTGCGCAGTTTGTGTAAAATTCCCTTTGTTTAAGTGACAATTTTGTCACTTAAAAACAGGGTGGCATAAAACTTACTCCTTTAATTTTTTTATGATTGTTTTCTTACCTTAGGAACAGTTGTCACTTAATGCCAGCACCATTTTCGTATAAAGATTTCTGACGATGTTCGCCTGGCAGCGTTTGAAATGATCGTAGGACTATAATTTTCGTGATTTCTCACTTTTCAATATAAAATTTAATTTTGTATGGCTTTGCTACAGGGACCGCTCCCCAATATAAGCAACGATACGTTCGGTTAGCTTTTTAATTGAAAATGGACTTTGCCCGTTGGTTATTACAAAGTTAGGGGGGTTTCGGAGGTAGAGGGGGAGACATTTTTTCTTTTGACCTTTTTATAATTTTTGAAATGTTAAATCCATGAAACAACTACTTTTATGGATTTGAGTTTCCCATTTTTGTATGGACCACTTAAAACAGCCAAGAGACATTGCATCAACATTCAAGTTAGTCATTTGTATTTACGCACTTTTTTTGTCTCTGAGTTGTCGGCATATCTGTCATCGATGCTATTTATCACCTGCCCGGCCATCGAAAGAGCTGTGACCTATTTGTCGGAGGCTGCTACTATCCAACGGAACACTCGGACACAACCACTAGTTTATTGTACTACCATGCAGACGGCTTAATTCATTTAATGTATTTAGTTTTGAACGGGAAGGATATTCGCGATCAAAAGCTTAGGTGTTTGGTTCTCACCTTATATATCAGCTTCTAATAACCGCCATCTCAAGCGTGGTGAGGTGACCTCATTAATTGACTTGAATTGAACTTCCTCTCCACAAGCATGACAGGAGGTACAATCGCTCAGGACTGAAACATTCAAGCGTTTAGCAAAAGCGGGTTGGCCCGCAAATACGCCTTCAAGAAATTTGCAACACGGTGACCCCTTGCAGATGTCTGGTCGTGGTCGTTTAAAAGATCTTCGCTTGGAAGAAAAACTCATGCTTACCTAAGGAGTAGTGTGGTTTAATGTTCTCGCTTTCCTAATTGATTCTAGCAACAGACCCCTGTCCGCTTTGAACCCACTGAAGTAGGGGAAAAATATGACAGGATTTTCACAGATGGCTCATCTTGCGCAAAGACGCCTTCAAGAAGTTTGCAACACGGTGACCCCTTGCAGATGTCTGGTCCTGGTCGTTTAAAAGATCTTCGCTTGGAAGAAAAACTCATGCTTACCTAAGGAGTAGTGTGGTTTAATGTTCTCGCTTTCCTAATAGATTCTAGCAACAGACCCCTGTCCGCTTTAAACCCACTGAAGTAGGGAAAAAATATGACAGGATTTTCACACATGGCTCATCTGTGAAAATCCTGTCATATTTTTTCCCTACTTTAGTGTCTGACCTATGCCATTCCTGTATAGCTTTCTCGCAAAATGATTTATATTGTCACAGGGTCAGAGGGTATATCAGTTAGACATGGGTTAAGGGCAATTCTGGCACAACTTCTTCTAAATTCCAAGGCACGTGAAACGAAAAATGGTTTTCAGTGCCCATTATAGATATATCAAGGGAGGGGTCCATAAGAGCATCTAGAACAGAGCCTGGGGCATACTAGTGTCAGAGAAGTCCACCCTGTAAAGCCAAAGTAAATCGTTCTTTGGATTTTGGCAACAGGGGCAGTAACACCTTTAAAGCGGCATACACTCATCAAAATCTCATCAAGCATGCGAGAGTGTATGAGTGAAAACGAAACACCTATACGTTGTGTGCATGCTTGAAGCGAAATCAAAATGTTTTGATTTTTCTTCAATCAAGTTTCTATGCTTGATAAGTGTATATTCGTGATTGACTGTTGGATCATGCATTCATTCAGTTTGGAGGATATTTTATGAACGGAGCGGGGTTTAATTGTGAAAAAAATTGAGAAACAATTTTTAATTATATGAATGCTTACTCAAGCTTGATGTGTGTATATGCTGCGTAAAAACAAATTTACAAACACACTCTCGTATGCTTTATGAGATTTTGATGTGTGTGTATGCCGCTTAAGTTGAATTAGACCAGTGACCTTCCTCCTTCTCAATAAAAGAAGAATTGCTGTTTGATCAAGTCTAGGGCTCTCTGGGCCCAAGAGCACACAGTCTCAAGGTTTGAACCGACAGAAAGAACGGCGACGTTCGCATAAGTACCTATATGCGTAGCTTCCAGAAAGGGTTGAGAGTCGATAGCAGAGAGTCTTTCATCATGCACAACAAAATATGAGGCGGAACACCTATAAACCCTAATTATAACGCAGTTGGCACATTAAGACTCGGTTATCAGAGTCCTGTGCAGTAGAATTGCCCCAACGCTAATCTTTTGCAGCACAGTTTTCCTTTTGTAAAGAACACATTCAATCCTACCAACAAGTTTTTGAAGCCCAGTTTCGCAGGTTTGTCGGAGCTGAAAAGCTTGTTGCATCAACCGCGTAGCTCAACCAGTTTCTTCCAGCTCTCACTCTTCCCTCTTTTTTCTTTCTCTCGTCTTTTCAGAGGAAGGAAGACAGACAAATTCTGCCTCCTTCTTCTGGTCTGAAATTTTGGGCTAGGCTACAGCTTTTCTCGGAACTGGGTCAAGCTACAAATTCCTCATTAGCATAATAAAGAAAGTTCGCTACAATTGACGCACTGGGTCACATTGTGGGCCGTTGCCCGCTAACTGACAAGAGCTGGTCAAAGCGAATAAAAATTTGATCTGAATCAAAATGAGCCAAAAGTTAGCGGAGTTGTGTTGTTCTTGGAGCCGATTCAAGAGAAAAATTTGCGATTGGCGTAACAAAAAAAAACTAAAAAAATGTAATGGAATGTTACAGTTGGGTCACATGCTGCGTCGTCTCCCAGTTAATCAAATAAATAGAGTAGCGCAACAGCTCGAGGTGAACCCGGGCCAACTTCTCAACAATGTATGCTGGTGTGTTAATTTATTTTACATACAAAGGGACCTACAATTTTTTGCCGAATCCGAACGGCACTTTGAGAAGTTTTTCAAGACAAATGATACTCTCGGAGGGCTTGTCAGACCCTCGCGGAGGTGGGGACCGTGAAAAAGAACAAGTCTTTTTTTTATCAGGTGACGATGACAGGATTCGAACCCAGGCCTCCGGCGTAGTAAACACACACACTAAATACTACGCCACGGCACCCCACGTCGTCTCCCAGTTACTGAAAAAAAAATTTATCTCGGAACTGAGTTAAGCTAAAAACTCGCGATTGGAGTCACAAAAAGCTACATAAAAGCTACAATTAACCCGCCAGGTCCCTTGTTCGGCCGTTGTATAGTGTACTCGGTAGCTTCAAAGAGCAGCAAGAAAAATCATGTCTTTCTCAGGCCCGTCAAGCTACAAATTTGTGATTGACGTTGCAATAAAAGCAACGATTAACCCGCCTGTTCGGCCTTTGTATAAAGTCTACTTGCGAACTTCAGAGAGCTTGCAATAACCAGTTTAGTCGCGCTGTGTTCGTTGTTTATACGAGTAGACAACCAACGTTTTCGGTACCACTGAAGCACATGGTGATCTGAAATGAGTAGATCTGACTGACGGTCTACAACACTGACGGTAAAACTAAGTTTGAGCATTGAGGAAAGTTTTCTATGTCTGGTCCTGCGGAGCGTTTTTTATAAGCCCACAATTTTACTAGAAATTTGACCTCCCCACAAAATTTTTTATAAGACTGGGTTTTTTATAAACTGGGGCTTCGATCGACATAGATTCCACTCATCGACTAAATTGGTTTTTAAGAACCAATTTAGGCGGTTTCTTGTCTCTTTACGAATGTCCTGCAGTAAATATTTCGCATTGCACAAAAATACCGGTTTTCTCCGAGGGTTTTTCGTAACTGGGCACGCTAGCTCAAAACAAAGGGCAAGGACGCTATTCAGATCTTGAACAGAGTAGCCAAGCTTCCTTCTCAGCCAACAAGCTTCCCCAGCAAGCCCTGTCCCCAGCTAGCCGTCTTCAGTTTCGCAAACGAAGTTGGCTGAGGCCTCCTTCCAGTTGCATGCGCCACCTGAGTCTGGGTGCTTCTCTATACTGCGCCGAACTTGCGGGGCGGATTCGATGATTTTAAAGGCCGGGGCGTTGGTGTGACCTTTGGTGTGACCTTTGTATTTGAGTCTTCTGGCTAGGTCGGTGTCGCTGTACAGCGCATACATTTCGATGTTATATCTTCTCCTCCACTCTTCGTCAATGCAGAGTGGAGTTCAGTTGCCTAGCGCCCACAGCAAGCTCGAAATACCCAACCAATGACAATTCATCATGCCACATAAGACCACAGCCATCCTTTGTTTAACGAGTATCGTCTGCAACAGTTCCGGTCCGTGGGTCGTTGCCTTGTAGCTCTCATTATAAATTATTATTCTGTATCCCTTATCACAATAATTAGCCTCATTATAAGCACAAATATTTATTGATACCAGGGGAAGGGATTCCATGAAATAAATAAATGAGCTCGTGCTGTGCCTGACAGCCAACCCATTCATGGTTGTTCCCCAGCTCACTTATTGAATTCGCCGAAACTTTATCCAGTTTGTCAAATTGATAGCAATATTCCCGGTTCGGCGAACCAGCATTCCGCACTGGTTCGCGTAGCGAGCGGCATTCGCACATCAACCGCGTAGCTCAACCAGTTTCTTCCAGCTCTCACTCTTCCCTCTTTTTTCTTTCTCTCGTCTTTTCAGAGGAAGGAAGACAGACAAATTCTGCCTCCTTCTTCTGGTCTGAAATTTTGGGCTAGGCTACAGCTTTTCTCGGAACTGGGTCAAGCTACAAATTCCTCATTAGCATAATAAAGAAAGTTCGCTACAATTGACGCACTGGGTCACATTGTGGACCGTTGCCCGCTAACTGACAAGAGCTGGTCAAAGCGAATAAAAATTTGATCTGAATCAAAATGAGCCAAAAGTTAGCGGATTTGTGTTGTTCTTGGAGCCGATTCAAGAGAAAAATTTGCGATTGGCGTAACAAAAAAAAACTAAAAAAATGTAATGGAATGTTACAGTTGGGTCACATGCTGCGTCGTCTCCCAGTTAATCAAATAAATAGAGTAGCGCAACAGCTCGAGGTGAACCCGGGCCAACTTCTCAACAATGTATGCTGGTGTGTTAATTTATTTTACATACAAAGGGACCTACAATTTTTTGCCGAATCCGAACGGCACTTTGAGAAGTTTTTCAAGACAAATGATACTCTCGGAGGGCTTGTCAGACCCTCGCGGAGGTGGGGACCGTGAAAAAGAACAAGTCTTTTTTTTTTATCAGGTGACGATGACAGGATTCGAACCCAGGCCTCCGGCGTAGTAAGCACACACACTAAATACTACGCCACGGCACCCCACGTCGTCTCCCAGTTACAGAAAAAAAAATTTATCTCGGAACTGAGTTAAGCTAAAAACTCGCGATTGGAGTCACAAAAAGCTACATAAAAGCTACAATTAACCCGCCAGGTCCCTTGTTCGGCCGTTGTATAGTGTACTCGGTAGCTTCAAAGAGCAGCAAGAAAAATCATGTCTTTCTCAGGCCCGTCAAGCTACAAATTTGTGATTGACGTTGCAATAAAAGCAACGATTAACCCGCCTGTTCGGCCTTTGTATAAAGTCTACTTGCGAACTTCAGAGAGCTTGCAATAACCAGTTTAGTCGCGCTGTGTTCGTTGTTTATACGAGTAGACAACCAACGTTTTCGGTACCACTGAAGCACATGGTGATCTGAAATGAGTAGATCTGACTGACGGTCTACAACACTGACGGTAAAACTAAGTTTGAGCATTGAGGAAAGTTTTCTAGGTCTGGTCCTGCGGAGCGTTTTTTATAAGCCCACAATTTTACTAGAAATTTGACCTCCCCACAAAATTTTTTATAAGACTGGGTTTTTTATAAACTGGGGCTTCGATCGACATAGATCCCACTCTTCGACTAAATTGGTTTTTAAGAACCAATTTAGGCGGTTTCTTGTCTCTTTACGAATGTCCTGCAGTAGATATTTCGCATTGCACAAAAATACCGGTTTTCTCCGAGGGTTTTTCGTAACTGGGCACGCTAGCTCAAAACAAAGGGCAAGGACGCTATTCAGATCTTGAACAGAGTAGCCAAGCTTCCTTCTCAGCCAACAAGCTTCCCCAGCAAGCCCTGTCCCCAGCTAGCCGTCTTCAGTTTCGCAAACGAAGTTGGCTGAGGCCTCCTTCCAGTTGCATGCGCCACCTGAGTCTGGGTGCTTCTCTATACTGCGCCGAACTTGCGGGGCGGATTCGATGATTTTAAAGGCCGGGGCGTTGGTGTGACCTTTGTATTTGAGTCTTCTGGCTAGATCGGTGTCGCTGTACAGCCCATACATTTCGATGTTATATCTTCTCCTCCACTCTTCGTCAATGCAGAGTGGAGTTCAGTTGCCTAGCGCCCACAGCAAGCTCGAAATACCCAACCAATGACAATTCATCATGCCACATAAGACCACAGCCATCCTTTGTTTAACGAGTATCGTCTGCAACAGTTCCGGTCCGTGGGTCGTTGCCTTGTAGCTCTCATTATAAATTATTATTCTGTATCCCTTATCACAATAATTAGCCTCATTATAAGCACAAATATTTATTGATACCAGGGGAAGGGATTCCATGAAATAAATAAATGAGCTCGTGCTGTGCCTGACAGCCAACCCATTCATGGTTGTTCCCCAGCTCACTTATTGAATTCGCCGAAACTTTATCCAGTTTGTCAAATTGATAGCAATATTCCCGGTTCGGCGAACCAGCATTCCGCACTGTTCGTCGTCTTTGCGTCACTTGGCGCAATAAGGAACAAGAAACAATCTGCTGGCATATAACTACTCTCGTACACATAAAACACACACCACAATCGGTGAGTGCAAAATTCAATAATAAATTCACCATAGAGAATTCGCCCCCAGGAGCAAGAAACAGAAACAGAAAATATAAATCCATCTTCGTCCTTCCGTGAAAGGCGCCACATTTGAAGTTTGTTCACGTCGCCGTGGGCGACAGCCAGCGTTACAAGTCGACACAGTTGGCAGTTGCGGATTATAACAACACAATATCAGTCTAATTTATTTGCCAAGGGACGAGAAGAGATCGAGATGCTGGTCCTTATATTTAAGCGGAATGGTGCGGTGAGTCGGCCGAATTGAAGAAAAGAAAATCACCTGTTATAACTCAATAAGAAAGTGAATTTCAAATGTCTTTCAATAGCTTCATTTCCATTTCGTATCCGGTTCCTGGTGTGCGCAAAGTTTTCTCTTTCATTTTTGTTTGGCACAGATGGAAGATGGGATACTTGTACAGCACCGCACCAACCGTATACGCCTGGACTCTAATCGGGTTGCGTAGGCGAAACCCTTGATGTACCGCTTGTAGGATGGCGCGCCAGCGACGACGAAACCAAGTCTTAATTACAACGAATGATGGCTGGCAAAAAGGAAATTTCGTTTCGAGATTTTATTCTTCCGACAAGGATGTGACGGGTGGGTAGTGGAGATCGCCCTGCTCCTCGTAATTAAATGCAAATTAGGACCGGAAATGTATATGTACTTAGTCGAGAGCGGATTTAAGTATTCTGATACTTGAAAGGTATTTTCAAAATCACTTGCTGATGAAGGGCTTACGGAAGTGGTAAGAAGATACAACATCTATTGGCAGTCTGGGTAATACCGCAAAGTTTTTAATTAGTTAGGGTTTCCTTGAGCAATGGTCTCCTTGTAAGTGTGCAACGCTTTCGTAGGAATGGTAATTTGTCTTGATGAGCACTGTTCTAGTCTTAATCACTTTTGGCTTTCGTTTGGCGATTCATCAACAATATTGTTGAACCGCGCTAATAACTTACGTGAAACATGCGGTTAAATTCTGATAAAGGATCGCTAGCTCAATCAATTACGGCGATTGCTTTAGCAGGTAGGTAGCTAAGAAACTTATTTCCAAATTTCTGTAAGCTGTGCACTTTAAAGTGTAGGTTCATGCTTAACTTTCGCCCCAGGAAATGCACTCAAAATAATCAAAAGCGAATTAAAAAAAAGAAAATATATTCCAGATCCCAGAAAAATAAAGTGTGTTCGAAGAATTCGAAATCGGCGAGTACCTATATCCCATGCTGGGATAATGCTCTTACGATTAAAGTTGTTTCTTCCTTATACGAAGTTCTGAACCAAGGACGATTTTTTTTTTGTACAATTTCTTTTCCCTATGATGAATATCGATAGGGAAAATTGTAATAGAAAAAAAGTTTATGTAAAATTATGCTGTATGAAGAAGCGGCGCTGAGAAAAAGTTTTGCATTGCAAAAGATACATTAGCAAAATTACTTCCGAAACGCTCCCGACATATTGATCCTTTCGCTCTCTCTCCTCCGTTTAAAGTGTGTGTATATTTGTTGTAGGTGTAGGAATTTTATAGAGATTTATTTGACTTTCTGCGTCTTTGGCTTAAAATATAATTTTAAATAATTTTTTTTTTCTATTTTCAGAGTATCCTGAAAAACGTCCCATGCTTTTTACCGAACACAATCGATATGAGCCGGGTGATGTTTTGCGTGCAAACTGTAGTACTCCCCCATCGAGGCCAAGAGCTGAGTTGAAATTCACAATCAATAACATGGTGGTAAGTCGTTTGAAGTGTTTCGATACTTTGTGTTGCATTTATAAAGTGTAACAGCATTTCAAAATCGACAATTTTGCAAATAGAAAGTAGGTGCTCCGTATAAGAGTCAAAAGAATGTTTATTTGTTATTGATTCGAGAGTTATTTGCTATTCAAAAGGAAACATTTGCAGGATATATCCTTTAACATCCTTACACGTCTTAAAAAGGTTGTTTCTGAAAATAGTGGTTAAGCTTGCAGAAAACACTGGAACTCTTTTCCTATTTGGTTCAAAAAGAAAGCCTTTTGGTTTTGCATCAAGATGTAATCTTATATATCCTGAATGGGATTTTTTAAGAATTTAATTTAAAAGATTTTTAGAAGAAAAGGTCCCAATCAAACTCCGTGTATGCCATGAAAGCGTCCTTAGTCCTTTGCTTTTCATTGTCTACTTGAAGGAAAACTTATGGAGCCCAATGTATACATCAGTTGTTTTTCGCTGACGATGAGGCCATCATAAGTAAGGTTCATACATCCCTACAGCGAGCACTTAATATATGGGTGGATGTTTAAGAAGGGAATGGGCATCGTTATAGCTTCCCCCCCCCCTAATGTGTAGCTTGCAACATACGAAAAACAATAGAATATTCACAAACCTGTGAAAAGTCAAGTTTCATAGAGCCCATCACGTGTAAGTCAGGCAAATCCCGAAGCCAGCAAATCTTGGTATTATCTACGGAATATTTTGGGCTCAGTGGATGAGTACGGCGAATGAAGGAAAAACATGTAAGACCACACAATAATCTAATAAAAATAAATTAATTTCCAATTTGCATAAAAATATATAGGTAACATTGAGATATACCTAAACAAAACTTCTCCTCTTCATTTAGACGCCACGTTATGATGTGAATTGAGGGATCACAACCCTACTGCATACCCAGTAATGGTACGCTTGTAAGGTAGGCCGATTGGACCTGAGAATATTCCAGCAGGCCACCTGGTTCTAGATCACTTCATCACTGAGTCCAATTAAATGCGGTTTTCGTTACATTTGTGCGACCCATGAATGTTTAGGGCTTCCTCTCTTTCACGACTGTGTGTGAATGTTGATTGAGATTGTTTTTTTTTTAAGGGGTCTAAGGGATCTCTCCTTTGAATATGGCAATGCCAACTGAGCCATTTCTGCTCCATTTTCCTGGAGATAGGTTCTTTTACGTGCAGGGTTCTTCAGATCTACATACTTCTTATCAGGATCGGAGAATGGGCAGCAATCTTCCTTCTTTTGGCTATTACGATGCCCATTCCCTTCTTAAACATCCACCCATATATTAAGTGCTCGCTGCAGGGATGTATGAACCTTACTTATGATGGCCTCATCGTCAGCGAAAAACAACTGATGTATACATTGGACTCCATAAGTTTTCCTTCAAGTAGACAATAAAAAGCAAAGGACTAAGGACGCTTTCATGGCATACACGGAGTTTGATTGGGAACTCAGCTGTTAGTCCGGAGGGATATTTTTCTATTGTCTTCGCCCGCTCATACATATCCATGATCATCCGCACGTGGGCTTCTGGAACTCCTCGTTTTCTAGGCGCGACCCATATCAGATCAAAACGTTTTCAAAATTAACCAGGATCTACCATATGCAGATATTTGAGGGCACCACGATGTTTTTCCAATCCTTAGTCCTTTGGACTGCAGCCGTGGTTGATTTACCCGTGACAGTCGACTTTTAGTTCCCGCTCAATGATCTTCATTGTATGTGACATAAGCTTAATAAAACCGTAATTGTCAAAGCTTCGTGTGTCATCTTTCCCTACAAGCAGATAACTTTCCTTTTATCAGTTTGGAGATGAAAGTCGTGACCGTGAGCCAACTGGACCCGCTTTCTCCCATTTTTCCCCAAAACTCTGAAGGTATCTGATCCGGGCCCAACCGCTTTTCGCTTACAATACTGCTTCCACGTGTGAAGAATTTTGTCGTCATCCACAAGGAGTTCGCTCTGAGCATTGTTGGGCATTTCTCCTCCTCTGAGCGGCGATCTTGAAGATTGTGGCCCCCTTATTCAAGGTGCTTTGTCAAAAGTCCTGTGTAGCCTGGTGTAAATTAGCAGTCGGAATAGAAAATTCATCCAATTCCTGATACAGGTGCTCTATTTCTTTGTTTGAACATGGTGGACTGCTGGGTTTTCTTTATTCCAATTCCAAGCGAAGGTTTTCATCTTAATTGTTCAAGCAATTGTTCAAGGCCTGGAAAAGCCTTGAATGCCGTTTTCTTTTTACTAATCACTAGTTTCAGCTCACCTGACCACCACCATATGTTTCTTTGACCTGATTGCAGTGGCCCTTTGAAGTTCCTAGGAATGATTTGGCCTTCTCTTTGCACGTTGACTGTAGGTCGTCCCACATATCTTGCTCTCAACATCTTCATTTTTATCAATGATTAGATAGAAGAACTTTTGCATTGTGTTTATAAATACTTCGCCTTTTCCCTCATCCAAATTGTACTAGACGATTCTCCTAGATACCTTTGCTTGCTTAGTTTTCTTCTTAGAACAATTCCATAAAAAAAATGGTTAGCAGCGGACGATTTCGTGTTGTAATCGCCTCATCCAAAATCACTTTGCAATCTTCGAACCGCGGTTTTAAGGAACTGTGAATCAAACAGTAGTCAATCCGGGTCCTATTTCCTCCGCTGCTATAAGTGATCTGATGCCTGCACTCCTTGACGAACTTGGTGTGATGCAAGGTAAGACCGTATGACTTGCAGACGTTAAGGGTGCCTACCTTCACCAGGAGAGTTCCTAGTTCCGTACCCCAGTCCACCATGGGGGTCTTCATAGTCCTGATTGGATTCCTCAACATCCGTTCAAGGGAACGTATCCGCCCACAAACAAACGCTTAAACTTTGGGTTCTTCTTGATGAGATTATGAAAGCCTATTCAGAATTCATCTTTCTTCATCTGCTCGCACCCAACTTGGGTATCAAATAACAGTATTCTACACCTCACTTTGCGTCACCGGCTTAAGAGACATCAACTGGTAACTTAGCTTTGAAATATTCAATATGCCATCAAGTAGGTCTGCCGCTAAGGATGATACCGATTCCGTTCTTACGTTTTTCGGTTCCGGAGGTGCCTTTAGGCAGTTGCATTATTTTACTATCCCCCTATAAAAAGTGGGGTCTTCAACCCAAAATAACATACTGGCTTTATACAGCGGTTGTTAGACCTATTCTTACCTATGAACCACTGGTATGGTGGGAGGCGTGTAAAGCGAAATCTTACCTCAATAATCTGAAGAAGGTACAAAGATTAGCTTGCTTAGGTATCACAGGTGCATTAAGATCCACGCCTCAAACAGGTCTGGAAACAATGCTGCACCTCCAACCTCTGGAGCTTTTCACAAGAAATGTGGCGGCAAAGGCAGCTCTCAGACTAAGAGAGAACAACCTCTGGAAATCACAATGTCTAGGACACTCGAGCATTCTGAACATCTTAAATCAAAATGGGTCTGTAACCCGTATGGATTATAAGAAACCTCAATTTTACTTCGACAAAAGATTCAAAGTCATTATACCAAGTAGGCATGACTGGGTAGAGACTTAAGTTGACATAAAAGGCATAGCTATCTATACCGATGGTTCGAAAACAGAGAATGGAACAGGTCCTGGAGTCTTCTTGGAAACACTGCAAATCAACCAGTCATATCGAGTAAATGACTTACTGCAGTGTTTTTCAAGCTGAGATTTATGCGGTGAAGAGACAATTCAATCTATGGATCTTCCAGCAACGGAAATCACCATATGTGTTGATAGTCAAGCAGCACTTAAAGCCCTGGAATCCAACCTCGTATACTCTAAGTGTGTCAAGGACTGCCTCATGGCATTAAAGATATAAGCTTCCACACAGTTCTACTCTGCTGGGTTCCTGGGCACGTTGGCGTGGCCGGAAATGAATTAGCGGACGAACTGGCAAGGAAAGGTTATGATATGGACATAACGACGGCTGACCGACGGGTTTATCTCCCTTTCAACACAGCCAAAAGTCTTATAGATCAACACATGATCAAACTAGCCAGTGAACGTTGGCAACAGTCTAAAGATTGTGTCTTCACTCACAGCTTATGGCCAGTACTCGACCTAAAAAGAACAACGACCCTTCTATCTCTCAGTAGAAAATTCATAAGAACACTCGTTGGTGTAGTCACGGGACACTGCACCATTGGTGTCATGGCTACACGAATGGGAATCTTTGCCAACGACTTCTGCAGAAGCTGTAGGGATGAAGAAGAAATATAGTCTATAGAACACTTTCTCTGCCACTGCCACTGCCCAGCTCTCCAAGAACGACGACTAACCTTTTTAGGAGTCAGGTTCTTTGATAGCCTGGACGACCTGGCAGGAATATCACTACTTGACCTAAAAAGATATATCAAAAGATCAGGCTGGTTCAGTTAGTAAGACATATTTCCAACCATGTTTGTCTACCTCACAAGGGTAATCACAATGGGCCAATCTGGCCATCGAGTGAACTTGCACTAGTTGCAAACAACCCTTTTCAACCTAACCTAACCTAAGCTGTGCCTGGCGGGGAAGTGACATTTGTAGCGTGCGTTTCCAGAATTCTCTTGTCTCAACGACTTATTTTATTGTTTGACGCGTACCGGTATAGGTGCGAACTTGTGACTAGCAACAAAAATATTGGCAAATGAATAAATAAAAAAATCAGTCAGAAAACCACCAGTGGTTGATTTGGCAGAGTTGATTTAGAAAACCAAAACCAAAGTGTGTTTCTGACTGATTCTTTTGTTTAATCATTTGACAATTTTTGATGTTGCTAGTCAGAAGTTCCAAAAATTGTGGACAATGACGGAAAGTAACATTGCAAAATTTAAACCTTTTCTCAATATTTATATTACAAAACCATACTTTTTTTATAGGTACAAATCTGTTTGCCTTCTTTTAGCCTGTAGCAAAAACAAGTATACCTACATGTACTACTTCAACTCCAATCAACATTTCGCTGGCTAGGAATTACGCCTATTTGCCCAAAAAATATAAATTCCATTAAAGCACGATTGCACAATTGTATACATGCAAAACGTAACAGCTTTGAAGCATGCTTAAAGGATGTATCCACCAAACTAGAACCACCTTACTGTTTGCAATCTGGCAAAGAATGAAAAACAAATATTTTGTATGTGTATGTATATGCATACTGCGGAAATACGCTTTTCAACGTCCTTCGGACGACTGGGCATCAAGTGCAGGCAAAAATGTTAACTTGCCAAATATTCTCGCTAAACTTTGTTCTGGACAGGATTGCAATCCAGAAAAAAGATTCGCAACCAACCAACGTCTCATCATCATCCGCAAGACAGCTGCGCTGTAAATGTAGGTATTTATCATAGCGTCTGCACAATCGCTAGTAGTTATGTACCCGTCAAATGCATAAGCAAGGAGTTAAGCAAAGCTCAAATCACCGAAAACACAATATTGTGGTAAAAGCTTTTAAGCACTACTTCCATTAGGAAACTGCTTGCAGCGGGGTTTAATTTTTAAGTCTAGCGTCCAGTAAACGTTCATTTTTTTATTTTTCACAAAATCAAAACCAATTTACGCCACATGGTCTGCTTAGTGCACATAATGTGGATTTAACAATGTGGCATTTCCAAAACTAAGCACAGAAAAAGTAAAAAAAAAAGGATTAAAACCTTATCTGCTTTCTGCCAAACGGTGTGTATAGTGTTGTGCTTACACTAAGTTGTGTTAAATCTACATGTGAGCATGCATACGAAATGGGCCAAAGCCCTTTTGATCTTGGGACTAGGATAAATTGGCAACAAAAAAAAAAAAAAACATCATGAATGTGCAGAGGACGATTTTTGCACCACCGACATCTGATCTGGGAGAAAACAGGAAGTGCACACTTGGTGTCGGTACGCTGAATCCCATGATAGTGCTATCCAGAGCTAAAAGTGGTGAGAAGGAGTGTTCTTTAGAGGCCATCATCCGGTCAAACGTGCTGGGATCTTTTCTCCTTCCTGTCACCGTTAAAGATTTAACAGAAAATAAAAATCGTGTTGTAGGAACTCACACTTACATAAGTGAAGATGAAATAAGTCTAATTTTTTTTTAGCAATGTGAAGAGTGGTGACAACAAAAAGGGCGATAGATATAGATAATAGTAACCTTTCTAGGGTAGAAACTTGCCAACTTTGTTGTGATAGAATGGGGTCTATTTTTTTAAATAATGAAGGTTTATTTTTTATAGTGCAAGATTAAATTTCTTTTCTAGCCTCCCGACAAGTAGTAGGTACAATCCTGACAGTACTTACAACAATTAATATTTTATAACTGTGACGCTATTGTTTCTTTGTCAAAAGATTCTACGGCAATAAGGGTTTAGAAAATCAATAATTTTATACTTTGGCCCAACAATTTTCGTAGATTAAAATGAACCCAAGAACTTTAAATTGTTGGTTTAAGAATAAAAGTGCTAACTTTGAACAAGAACTTTTATTCTTGATTCAAAAATGAAAAATGGTAAAACAGAAATATAAACTGGTACCTCAAAAACGTATTGTTGATGTTGCAAGGATCTTAAAATTTATTCCTACTGCAAGCCTTCTCATATTGCTTTTAGAACAAATCTTCGAGAAAAGGTAATAAAAACTAGTGGGAGGGTTACAATCCGCTTAGACGAATCGTTGGATACCCCATCCCAATTGACCACTTTCAAGCTCAGAATTGTGTCATAAATCTTGGTTGTTAAATTCCAGTTTCTATTAGCTTCAACTGCATTTAGAATTTCTCAGTTAAAGAATCTTCTCCCTTAAAAAGGGGCGTGACATCCACCCCTTTTCAATTACATCGTTTTTTTGTTTATATTTTTTATCAGAAGTGGTATACACGTGTTGACTGCATTTTCATATTAAAAATTTGGTTTATACTTAAAAACGCCCCCAAAAGTGGGCGTGGCGAAAATTTATTCACTTGGGTTGATAGCACATATTTGAACATTTTATGATGCAAGTTTTTTTGATTTAAAGCAAATATATCAAATAAAAACCGTTTATTAGAATGCATATTAAGTATGACCACGCCTACAAGGGGGCGTTGTTCGCTTGTTTTTAAATACCAATCACAATACACTTAAGCGAGGATATCGCATACCAAATTTCAGCTTCCTACGACAACTTTGATTTTTCATGCTATTAAATAAAGCGGGCGGACAGTGGGCGGATCTCAAAAAATTTTACACTTGTACTGCTCGGGACCTAGAAAGAAAAGATATCAAGTTTCAAGTTCCTAGCTCAAAATTTAAGGCCTAAAAACTACCGACAGACGGACGGACGAACGGAGGGACATGGCTCATTCGACTTACAATTCGGTCTCGATCATATGCCCTTAAGGTCTTGGGGTCTACGGCGATTATTTCTCTGTGTTACAAACTATGAATCAAACTTATTATACCTCCTATCCTTTGGGATGGGGTATAAAAAAACACTGTCCAGACTGAGATTCGAACCTGGGTCATCCGTCCGATGTCAAATTGCACTCCACTAGGCTTATTCGTTGTGTAGTAAAACAATGCAAAAGCATCATGTTAAATAACAAAGTTTTAAATATAATAAATTGTTGGTTACATTCGAGCCCTCTTTTATGTCGATTTTTATATACGTAGCCTCTCTGTTATTCATTTGGACGTTGGTATATTCCTGCCGTCTAGGATTAGTAAATTATAAATTTTTATTGCATACTTTTTATTCTCAGTAAACATTTTATGGTAAATTAAATTAAAACTTACTTGGCTCGAGGCTTGAGCATGCGTTCTGCGGATCAAAGGCAGATACGCTTTCCACTAGGCTTTCGCGTGATATGGGTTATGCCTGCCGAAGTTGCATATTATAAGTTCTTCTTTATTTTTAGTTCTTAAAACCAGATTTTCACAAAAATAATTGACATTTTTAATTGTTGTGCCAACAACTTTTATACTTAAAAAATCGTTACCTGAAGAACTAATTATTGTTTGTTCAACAATTTGATTTTTGTTAGACAAAACTGGCTTAAAACATTGTAAATAATGGCTCCGCCATATAACGTTTTTTTTTTTTTCAACTAGTGCTTGTTTCGGGAATGGTAACACTTAGCTCATGTCTGATTTGACAGAAGTTAGTTGTATCCTTCCGCTGAACAAATATGGTTGTGTATACGCTTGAACAACGCTGGGGAATATTGCGACATTACTTTGTAAATCATGGTAATGTTGCAGAATGTGTGCCAAAATTGCGTACGGATTTTGGAAAAAGAGAAGCATCAAGCTCGTTTTGATCTTGGCGGGTTTGTAAACAAGCAAAATTGTCGCATTTGGGGCACAGAAAACCCGCACGCATACATTGAAAAGCCAAAACACCCAAAACGAGTCACTGTTTGGTGCGGATTTTGGTTCAGACGCTTAATTGGGCCATTTCTTCGAAAATGAGCAAGGAGTGGCCGTTACAGTCAATGGCGATCGTTATCGGGCCTTTTGAACGAATTTTAGTTCACAAAAATTGAAAAGGAGGATATTGGCAACATTTGGTTTCGACAGGACGGCGCTACGTGCCACACAGCCGAACTCGATGATTTGCGCCCTGTTTTTGAAAATCGCATTATCAGCCGCAGACCTGATGTCGTTTGACAAGCCAGATACAATTGACTCTTTAAAGAACAATATTCGTGAAGCCATTGGTAAAATACAGCTGCATACAATCGGTAATGTGTATAAAAATTGGCCATGCATGGCCAGCCTAGGCAGCTATTTGAATGAAATTATTTTCCATTATTAACTGGAAGAATTGTACTTTCAAATAAAAAAAGAATTTTGAGAAAATATTCAGCAGTTTTTTTTATAGAATTTTCAAAGAAAAGTTACTTGGCGCACCCTTTACAAGAACTTTATTATTTTTCTGTTTTTGAAAATGATTGACAAGGATACAATTTTTATTTTAAGAATTTCGGTGTTAAGTTGAATATTTAATTTTTAAAAAATCAAAAACGAGCTCTTGCCTCAGAAAACATTGTTCGGCCAAGAATTTTGGGTTCACAATCCTTCAAGAATCTTCAATTCTTGGGACAACTACGTTTTTTTTTTTTAGTGTAGAGTAGTCGGGTGATATAGCGAAAAGTTTTTTTGAGTAGCTAGTTCCAAAACTATAAAAAAATTTCTGACTAAAGTAAAACTGGATTTTTCTATACTTATTTAAACGTCAACTTATTTAAGTAGATCAATGAGAGCACACGCTTAAATTTAGGGTTAAAAAAATGCAAGGAAAACCCATACTAGGGCGGGCGATATGAATATTCATTCTGTCGGATGATTTGGTGGATTAGAGGTTTTTCATTTTATAACTGCCGTACTCAACCAACATTCTGCTGAAAATCTTTCTTTGAACTGCTCTGGACATTTGGATTCGTAGAAATGTACATTTATAATTAATGTACTTGTTACTCAATAAATACGTGCACATAAATTTTTCTAGTTAGAATATTGTGATGCGGATTTAAAAGCGAACTGGGAAAAATCTGCAGCATTTTGTCTAATGTTTCATTTTGACTTTTTTTGCGTGATTCATTGGAGACACTAAATTAATTTGGTTCGAAAATCGATAAGGGTAGCGTCTAAAAGCTCCTCTCCTGGCTACGTGCCTAGATGTGATTTATGCAAAACTATTTAAAGGGTGAAGTGTTACCCAAACCATATCACCTTCACAAAAAGCGCCATTTCCCATTTTAAGCATAACACGAATAATTCCGAATTCAACGGAGCCCATCTTATTTATTGTAACCATTTACACATGCAAGTCCTTATTTGTTTTTTACCACCATTACATAAAACAAAATAATAATTTTGTGAAATTACAAAGAATCACAAAATGGGCGGGATTAAATTCAGTGGAAAAACATGGGAATCCCAGGCTGCGCCACATCACCCGGATACGTCTTACCTACGAAAAGTGACTAACGATCAACTTGCATCCTCAAACAACCATTAAGAAAATTTTGACCATACCTAATTATGGCAATCTTTCTAAGGGAGGCGAGGGGCCAGACTATTTATGATTAAGGGAAGTAGTTATGAGAGTCTTATTCTTTTTGTGAAGATTTAGGTTCTGTTGAACGCATACAAGGTGGATGTGGCGATGGGTGAGTAAAAAAAACATAATGTTGGCTGAGTTAAGCTCTCAGCCAACAAAAATAGGATAAGTCCGACTTTGTGGTGTAGTTTGACATCATTAAGGTCTCCGCTAACGTGAAGTTTAAATTAACCTCAACAGCCAGCTCGCAGAAAGTAAGTTGCCTTTCCCTTATTCGCTCTATGTGGCTCAGATAAAATCAATGTTAGAAATTGCCAGGTAGGTTTGCAAACGCTGAAAAAGTCTGATCTGACCCACAACATCTCAGCAACACTCTCCGGCTGAGCACACAGTAGGTACACACACATCTACCGTGTGTCCTTTGCAATTAGATTTATTTTTACGGTACACATTTAACAAACAAAATCCTCACTTTTAAACCACGTTGTGCAACCACCATCAGTCAGCAGCCAGGTATAGCCACACCGTCACCAAAGAAAGCAACAGCAACAGGGTTGATACCTAACTTGAATTTTACGACTTTGGAAAAAAGCGGACATGTGGTAAATTCTAGGTATGAGTTGGGTAGACATGGTGCGCTCTACCTTTTCGACTGCAACAAAATTTGACTCAGCCCAGCAACTTGCCAAAGCAGTACAGCAAGGGTTATCTCAGAAGTGACGAGTGAGGCAAAACAAATGTGTCCGAAACAAAAATTGTGCTTCATGTGGAAAAAAAAGACTCCACACCCAAGCGCCCAAACGAAACATGTATGTACGTATTTTCAGGAGCAGGACGCTTAAGAAAAAAAAACTCAAAAGGAAGTTTGAGCTATACCGAGAAATAGGACAACAAGCATAAAAAAGCTTTATCATCCTAATTTTTGCCTCCAAGTGTTGGAGCACAACCTTTTTTCCTTTTTTTGTCGGATCGTGAAATCGCCACCAGGACAACTGTAATAAAATGCGGCGGTGAACAATGAAGATTGCACGAGTCACAAGGAATGACGTTTTTTGTTTGGGATTTTTCATTCCTGAAATTTTATATTTTGGTGGGGGTGAATTATTACACTAAATTCTAAAGCATTGACGGTTTCAATCCTGAATTTATAAACCGTGATGCCACGAAAGGCGGAGCAGTCGCAATGTCTATACATTAAAACAACAATTAACCAATAAACTACGAGAGCATGCACCTAGAAATATGTTATAACCGCGGTCAAAAGTACACTGCGCGTCCTCAGGTTATGGCCCCTCCTCGCGTAAAAGGCTTTGAGTCAATTCTAGACGAACCAAATGGGTTAAGTTTTTCAAACTTTCATTGCTTATGGAAAATTAAATCCGAGTGAAATAAAATAAAAACTATTGTTTTAGCATTATTCAGTTTTTTTTTTTTGGATTTAGTTTGAAAAATATTACGAAAAATAACAATTTAAATTTGGTCATCAGGTTAGCGCATGAAAATTTTTTTCTTTTTGTTGAGCCTATGAGTCATGACATTATTTCTCAGCTTACCCATTTAGCAATTTAGACATTTTTGAAAAAGTTTACAATGAGTCAATCCTTGTTTGTTGATCATGATTTCTTAGGTTAGATTGAAAGGTGAGTAGAATAATTTTTCAATATAGGTAACTTGGTGGAATGGTAGACCAACCGCCCATCAAGGGCCTTGAATTAAAATCAGTTTGATAGAATAATGTTTTCCAGACTCGCAAACTTTACTAACCAGCCATTTCCACACGCTTTCTTTTATATTTATGTAGGTTGAGTTATGCCAGAGGCAGTGCTAAAGTGACATTTTGACACTTAATCCATGCTTTAAACACTCGCGAAGTGTGGATCGGGGCATGGTCGAGTTGAAAATGCCATGGCAAGTTTTTAAAATGTAAATTGGGGGGTCCGTTTTTGCAAGTTTGTGTTCATATGTGCTGTCAAAAACTGTAACTCGCTGGAACAATAATGTAGACGGTTTCTCATACCATTAGACCTAACACCAGCTATGAAGGCGACCCAACTGATGGTCATCTTTGCGAAGATCATGCAAATATAAACTGTGTCTATCTGGACCTTTCAAATTATACTTTTTTTCATCTGACAAGAAAACTTAGCATGAGTAAAAACTCCAAGTCGTGCGTGCCTGTACAACGGACCGCGCATTTCCTTTCGGCTAAGTTTAGAGAGGCTTAAAATGTTGATTGGTAATTTGGCTCGGCGTTTTCAAAACGATTGTGCCCCGATCCAAACTTCCCGGGTGGTTTAATGATGGATTAAGTGCCAAAATATCAGTTTAACACAGTAATAGTTTTAAATTTCTGCCTCTTACCGTTTCGAATGGAACGGAAAGACATAATATTATCTTGGCCTTTTAAGATTTTTAAAATTTGAAATCCATAAAACAGCAACTTAGATTTTTTTTCAATTATAGTTGGGTTTTATTTTCAATTTACCAACCAGCTGCGTTCCATTGGTAACTTTTCTTAAATTCTGCGGACATGGATATCTGAGAAAACGGTAAAACATGTGGTTTACTATCTCATTTGCTTAAATAGTTTTTAAAACTGAATGTTGGAAACAACATTATGAAAACTTTTTAAATGAAGTAAACTTACATTGTTAACGCTTCATATTTCAGCCAAATTTAAATTAGATCGCCATTACAGTTAACACACTAGCAACCTGTAAGAAATCGTTTTCGAAAATATTTTTACGTTTTCGAGTTAAATCTTCGAAGGTTTTTAATATTCGAAGTTCGCTTTAGCTTTACATGAAACCTTAGAAGATGGACTATGCCCGTAATTTATTTCAAAGCTATACTTTATACCGTTAGGGAGCTAGAGGAGCAGACAAAACTTCCTTTGACCTTTTTCCTGTAATTTCCAAATCAAAGCCCAGGCCATTAGGATTATGTTTGTTAGACCTTTGAGATGAGTGAGATAATAAATGGTAAAGATGTAAGCCGTTGATTACGGCTATTTTATAAAAACCATGTTTTGATCCTTCTAAAGGACATCAAGTATGATCCTCGGCAATTTTTTTTTTAATGGAGTTCCTCCTAATACAATACCTCATTTAAAAACGATTTCAGCCAACGTCTAGTCAGCAATAGTGAAGCATTTTGAACAAGCTACGTAGGTCCGTACTGAAATATATTTATAGTACATACTTTCTTTTCTATTTCATACTTCAATTCAGCTTCCACTTTTAAAGGTATCTGAGGATTCACGGCATTATGAATTGATTGAAAATTTTGCATACCTTCGCTGTCTCTTTTGAATTCACCTCGTGTCTGAGTGTTCTCTATGTGGACAAAAAATAAAAAAAAGACAAGACACAAGTTCCATTGAATTCGTTACAAGGGAAACATTATGTATCTAAAAAAAGTTTTCATCTAATATTTATGTAAACCAAACATTAAAAAGGTTTATTGAAAAAGCAAAGCCGCGAATATTCTCATTATTGGTGTAGCCAAATGCATTTATTCCTTGTAAAATGTTTTTGCTAAGCCGTAAAAAACCCATTCTTGCAAAAATCCGACTTTTCATTTTACAGGTCATGTACCAAGCCTATAAGAAAAGTATCGTAGATTTAAAGCACAAATTCCTCGAATAAATAAGCTGGTTTCACATACAGGTCTTATACCAGGAACGAAACCATAAAGTTATTTATACATTTAGCAGAGTCCCTTGCAAAGGAATTGACACTTTTACTCGTTTTGGGGTTCGGCTTTCGCAAATATTGGATTATTTTTGAATAATTAATGTGTTACGACGCAAAGTCAAAGTCAATGATAAAATGTCTGTCTTCTTGTCCTTCTTGTTCTCTTATTAAAAAATGGTCGCTTTAAAGCTTTGAAGACTAATGAACTCGTCTTTTACCTTTAAAAGAAAATAGTCGAGCTGTTTGCTTTTTAGCTGATCAGCTATCCCTACAATTTGTTGTATAAAGACGAAATAGGGTCGTCTTATAAGATCTAAAATTACTTTTTGAGGGAAATAGGCCGTTTTTCATAGGAGGCTTCTCGTGGTTCGAAATCAGCGAAAAAGTTTAAGCTCCCTTTATGCGCGTAAAGACATCAATTACTGTCCTTACACCTGGGTCGTCATGTTCTGTCTGATTTAGCGAGT
This sequence comes from Neoascia interrupta, assembly GCA_947623515.1. NCBI lineage: Eukaryota > Metazoa > Arthropoda > Insecta > Diptera > Syrphidae > Neoascia > Neoascia interrupta. The sequence continues at coordinate 40,254,949 of OX392464.1, forward strand.
TATGAAAACTAAGATCTTAAGATTTGCCGTAGGTATGCAGCCCTTTGTTCGTTAGGTCGTCAATTGAAGCTGAAATACTAGCAAAACTGACGAAAAACGTGGCTTGCGCTATACTTAAACGATACGCCTACAGAGTTGGGATCATCACCTGTTCTGCAATTCATTTCCTAAAACTCTCTTTCATCTATCATGTTTGATTATTTAAAAATTTATTACTTATTAAAAGCAGACACTCGTGCACTGTCTGTAGTTATCTTCTTATCCTTAGTATGAAATATTCAAGGCAAATGTTTCACATACGTGTACAAGTGAGTACTGAATTATTTAAATACACCAGATTCAGAATTAAATACCTTCCAGGGCAAAGTTTGCTGACAGAATTAATTGTCAGGATTAAACGCAACACAACCACCACCTCAGTCGCCTGAACCATATACCTAGAAGCAGGATTCATTTAACATACAAGTGCCGAGGGCACTCGCTCGTAAAAACTTACCTGCCGGCCTAAATTGGCAGGAACCGAAGCAACAGCCCTCGTCAGTAATTCAGAGCGTAATACGAATGTAGTTGCTTTAACTTTGAAAGCTAAATTTTGCAGCAAATCGGAGTGCCTAAGTAATTTCCGAAAATCATTTAGAGAAAGGATAATACACCTTAAGAGCTACTAATAGATGCCTTACACGCCTATTTGCGTCAGGGTGTAGGCTGTATGACTGTTTTCACCTACGGTTTCCTTCCGTTTCCTATATACGCTGAGGTGAATCAATGTCAGTTTGCCAATTCGCCTCCCCGAATATACCTACACGCACATGGATTGAATTCCTTGTGGTACACCCCACACCCAAGATTGCTTGCCTAATCTCGGCATTTGAACTTGCCAATTTGCTGAACTGCCGCCAGTACACCACAAGCTTTCGAACTATACTAATTACAGCGTGTTAGTAGGTGGTGGGTTTGGGGTGGCTGCTCGACGCACATTCCAACTATTGAGGAGAAGGTTTCTCGTGGTCTGGAAGGCAGAGATAATTACTACTTAGACGCACCGAGCATCGTCGTGTCGTATAGACACGCAAGGTACGTCCTGCGTGTCGTCATTTGAAGTAATTTTCCTGATTGCGGGAAACTACTAATTTGTAATTTGCAAAATGTCTTTATAACAAATGTGGCAACGGTATTGTCGATTTATCATAGGTAATTTCACAGTCTATACGGGATGCCATCCTGCCGCACCCTCACATGCAGGCTTCGTGATTAAATCTAACTTTAGAGAGAAAGTTTCGTTGTCCTTTTTGCGGAGATAAATAGTAGGGTTTTCTATCTTTCTTTTTTTTATTTTGATTTGCCTGCAGCAGCCGGAGTTTTTTGGGCATGATTGATGATTTTTCTTAGTGACGGTGACAAAGTATTTGCCCAAGGCGCTTTTTAACTGCTATCGGATGACAAAGGCTAATGAGATTGACGGACAAAATGTGATAAGCAAAAGGTATAAAACACAAAGTGAAATAGACAAAGCGGCAGAGTCGGAGTGCCTACTTACTTACCTTTCACCGAAAGGGGTTATTTCAGAAACTGGCCAAAGCTGATAAAGCTTGCAGGTGCATTGTGACTCTAAATCGATTTCATAAACCTAATTTGGATGACTCTGTGGAATGGCTACTCATTCGGAAGGACGTAAATTACAAGGATCATGTCGCTTACAAATCTCTCAAATTGTATTCATACCAAACCACAGCACATTATTTAGATTGAATCCCCATGTCACCCCGATTGAAAGCTTTTCAAATAACACTTTCATCCACGAACCACGACACAGCGTCTTGTCTTCCTCGTACCCAAGGTAAGGATAAATAAAAAGAAAAAATTGCCTCACATACCTACCAACATGGAAAGACTTGTATCTCGTAAGAAACGTACAAATTCCTTGGCATAATTTTCACTTGAAATATCTTTAAGGATAATATATTTAAGAGAGCGAATCCATCTAAAATCCGTTACACAAGCAAACACACACATACTCGTAGGCAGAAAAACTTACAAATAATGAATAACCATCATCGATAAATTTACGCACACGCTGTAAATGTGGCTTTAATGTGGCTCCCAAACGGAAATCCTTGAGTGAAATTTTTGGCGTTCTTCAGTTACCACTGAGGAAAAACTAAGAGCATGTGGCAGGCAATTTCAAGGAACATTTATTCAAGATTACAGCATATACCCCCATTGTCATCGTCATTAATGGGTAATTAGCATATATCGTTCTGCAGCATGATTAATAGATCAGATGTGGAGGAGGAGTAGGCCAAAAGGCGACAGCGAGTGCTTTATAAACGCCAGGTCCCATTGAGGAGGAAGATGAGTTTTTCTGAGACGAATTGTGACGTCTGACTAGTGACAACTCTGACTAGTGACAACTCTGACTCTGTGACAACAAAGTATTGCTCATCAATTGCTCTGTCAGTTTATTTTTTTCCTTTTTTAAATAAAATAAACGGAATAAAGAAAAAGGGATAAAAAGCGGAATCTTTATTGTTACAGATGTAGTATTTATTAGATACTCAAAGACTTTTTTGGTCAAACTTCAGAAAATTACTTTTTTATCAAAAAAAAAGTTTTTTTTTGTTTTGAGTGACTTCAGATTGTAGATTCCACAATGACTTGGGTAAGGTCCTGTCGGCAAAATCTTGGAGTACGAAAAGACTGGGAGAGCTCCTTTCAGTCACATAGAATAGAAGACATTTCATAAGCGGTTATAAGAAAAGGCCCAGAATTCCAATATACCGCCTCACATCTAGCAAGATAAGTTCTTGGTCGGAATACCAAGAGCTAAACTTGCTCCCGGGCTTGGATTACTAAAAACAAGTACAGCTAGCTACTAATCAATGTCAGGGTGGGAAAATGTGTTTTTCTACTGAATAAAAAATAGAAAAATAGAAAAACCTCTCAAAATATTCTACGTAGTTTTATGACAGTATCTTGTATATAGACGAGCTTTATAGCACAATGTCAAGTTTCTGCATACCTACCAAACTCGTCAATGCAGGAAGACGATGGAAAACGTACTCGGGTTCGTAAAGACCTAACCGACCACTTTGATTTCAAAAAGGACATAGATAAGGGTTGACTTCTTTAACATAATACTTGAAAGAATTCTGCAGAACTCCCGCGCCAACACCACGGCAAAATCTTTCAAATGTCCGGACAATTACTCGGATACGCAGAGACGATATTGGCATAAACGGAAGAAGACAGCGTGATATCAGTGAAGCTCTCGTTAGTATTGGGATGGAAGCCACCCAACTCGGCTTAAAAAAGTCAACGAGAATAAAACGAGGTATACTCTCATCAAACAGAGACATCTTATACAAACGTCTTGGACACAACATCACCATAGACAGCTATACTGCCGTGCTAAGGAAAAAGGGCACATCTCCACGGAAGTAGTTTTGAGATATAAATGCGTTTTACTGTTTATGATCTCCGCGCATTGATATTTAATATTTTTGGAAATTTTAAAAAAGCATTTCCCAAATAAAAATTGTTTTATTTTATGATGCACTGACATTTCAGTGTTTTTTGCGATTGCTTAGAGAAAATGGACTTGTGCCCTTTTTGCTTAGTACGGACATGTAAAAAAATTGCTTAAAGTGTTTATAAAACAGAAATGTGGAAATAACTTTTAAGAATTTTCACTGTTTTGGCGTACGCCTACAGTAGGTAACTCTTTGGAATTATAATCCTGTTCAAGAATGTCGTGGTATCAGTTTTCTTACATAAAAACGTTAGTACACAAAACAGGCACATTAACCAAAAAGGCATACTTAAACACAAAACAAAATTAAGCGATGGCGCCTTTTTAGCTTAGTCCGTGGCACATGTGCGATTTTTACTTAACAAAAGAGGGAAAAATGTAGATGTGCCTATTTTCATTTGTGTTTTTAAGACCTTTTCTATTGGAAATATGACTTTTTTGTTTCATACAAAAATAACGCACTGTTTCACGATCCCGAATATGCTTCTAACTCAATTTCGGATTTTTGGCGTTTGCGCCCTTTTTCCTTAGCACGGCAGTATAACTTTCAGGTAGTAAGGGATTTTGTGTACCTCGGTTCCGCTACAAAGTCCGACTACGAAACGAAACCAGCGCTGAGATCGAACGAAGGTTAACTCTTGCCAATCGCTGCTTCTTTGGCATTGTCTTCATGGCTGTTTTACAAAGAGCGCGTCAGGTTATTGTAAACTTTAAAAAGGACGTGGTTGGTCCAACCGCCAATTTATTACAAACTATTTCCACTTTAATGTAAGCGAAAATGTAATCTTTTGGTTTAAATTCAATATTTTCATAAATTCGACCCATTAAAGGAGGCTTGGCTGAAAATTTTTCTGGAGTGAAATCTAGAACGGAAACTCGTTTACCTAAAATGTTTATTTTTATTTCTGATTATTTCATAAATAAGGCTTATGGCCTGTCAAAATTGCGCTTTTATCAAAAATGCAAGGTTTTTCATCAATTTTGCCTCCAAATATAAACGTGGCCCAAAATCTTTTACAAACAAAATGTAGAACATAACATTTCCTCCATAAGGAGGGTGTTGGCTTGAATGTGCCATTGAAAACTCCTTTCGAGTTAGAAACCGCAGTTGACAAATTCATTAAAGCAATTCAGAGCGCTGCTTGGAACAACAAAAGAACGTCCCAAAAGAACGCAGTTAGCACCGACGGGCATGTACGTAAAACATATCCGCTCGAAATCGAAGAATTGATTCGTGAAAAGAGAAGAGCGCGTAGGAGATGGCAAGGCACGAGGGCCCCCCCAGACAAAACCCTATTGAACCACCTCTCTAACAAACTGAAAGGAATGTTGAAAGATCTAAAAAATCGTGAGACCACTGAATACCTTGAAGGCTTGTCGGCGGATAGGAGCTCAAACTACTCGCTGTGGAAAGCAGTTAAGTATATCAAGAAACCTATAATCCACTCGGCACCAATAAAAAAAGCTAACGGCGAATGGGCAAGAGAAGACAAAGAGAAAGCGAATTTGTTTGCTGAACATTTAGAAGAAACATTCCAGCCTTTCGACGGTCCGCCATTGGCTGACGTTCTAAACAACAACGGGGAACCTGGTAGCTTTAGAATGAAAAAAGTTTCGTTAGTTGAACTCCGATAGACAATTAGCAAACTTAAAAATAATAAGGCCCCGGGTTACGACCTGATCACTGGCGAAATATTAAAAGAGCTACCAAAAAAGGCATTAGTCAAGCTACTTTATATGATAAACGCTTCTCTTAGACTTCTATACGTTCCAAAACAATGGAAAGTTGCTGAAGTCATTATGGTTCCTAAGCCGGGGAAATGCGCAAATGATAAAAAATCTTATAGGCCCATATCGCTTCTGCCGATAATATCGAAAGTATTCGAGAAACTTCTGCTGAAGCGATTACAACCAATAATTGCAGAAAGACGCTTGATCCCGGATCATCAATTCGGTTTCAGACCTAACCATTCCACAATAGATCAAGTTTACAGAATAACGCATGAAATTGAAAAAGCCTTAGAAGGGAAAAAAATATGTTCAAGTTCTTTCCTCGACGTATCGCAAGCCTTCGACAAGGTATGGCACGAGGGCTTGAAATATAAGCTACGGCAAAACTTGCCGGAAGACATGTTTAAAATATTGGAAAATTATCTTGAAAGCAGACTCTTTCGTGTTAGGTGTAGTAGTGAATACTCGAGTTTCAAGCAAATTCGGGCTGGCGTACCCCAGGGAAGCGTCCTCGGTCCGACCCTGTTCCTGCTTTACACAAGAGACATACCTCTAGATGACGAGACTGTCGTGGCCACGTTTGCGGACGATACGGCCATCCTGGCAACAGGTGAATCAGTCGAGTCATCAACGAGAAACCTCCAACGAGCATTGGACAGAATTTGTGTCTGGACGAAGACTTGGCGAATCGCTCTTAACGAGAACAAGTCTACGCATGTGAATTTTACTTACAGAAGGGTTAACAATTTGCCTCTGTTCATAAATTCTGTACAAATACCTTATGCAAATGAAGCGAAGTATCTAGGGATTACACTGGACGCTAAACTAAGGTGGAAACCACACGTTCCACCTTAGAAGGTGAAAGAAGAAGCATGACGAGCTCGAGATTAGGCTCAGGGAAATGTATTGGCTTATCGGAAGATTTTCGAAATTAAGCACATATAACAAACTGCTCTTGTACAGGCAGGTGTTAAAGCCGTCCTGGACATACGGTATACAACTTTGGGGTTGTACCAAGCCGAGCAACATGTCCATGTTGCAGACTTTCCAAAACAAAACACTAAGAGCAATTGTGAATGCTCCATGGTATATTAGGAATAGCGATATTCACAGAGATTTAGGAATAGCTACCGTGGGCGAAGAAGTAACAAACTTCGCTCGAAAGCTAAATGCTCGCCTTCATGTTCATTGCAACAATGAAATGATCCGTACTCTAAACGAGACTCTTAACGATGTTAACAACGAGCGACGACTACAAAGAACAAGACCCTTCGATCTAGCGACGTAGGGTGAAGCCGCATGAATGAACGGCTTAGTAGGTGCATTCACTGGAAAGCAACCTATCCAATGCGATCAACACTATGGAAGCGTAAACTACTTGTTAAGTTAACTTAGTTGTAGTCAAGAAGTATTATGAGAGAGCGAAAATTTACTACTATGAAGTGCGTTCTGGCAGTTTCATAGTGTCTCTCATAAATGGGTGGTTTTTTAGCACGTGGAAATCGGGCATAACCAATATCGGCTACTTCGGTATTATGTACCTGCTATAGTGGGCGCATTGGTATCTTTGAAAGATTTTGGAGTTTTAGTCTCCGTCCATACTAGTATTCAAAAAAAAAAAAAAAAAATATTTCCTCCATAAAACATTAAGTAGGTAATAACTTTTTCAATTTGGAGAAAAAATATTTAATAAAACGCATTTGAAAATTTGCCCCTTAAATCGATGCCACGCTCACAAGGGCAGATTAAGCAATTTTATTTTACTTTTGTAAACATCATTAGGAGATATTAGTGAGGTAGCAAGGTAGTAGTGAGTGCAACTACTTAGAAGCTCTGGGAGGTAGTTGCACATGTACACTGGTTGGGACCGAGTCTGTGGCGGATTTTTTAAATGTTTACACATGTACTTCGGATAACAAAGAGCCTATGCAAAATATTTCAGTTTCCTAGATTAAAATTCAAGGCCTAAAAACAGGTGACAAACACAGACAGACAGACGGACGGACGGACGGACATAGCTTATTCTATTCAGAATTCAGTCTCGATCATGTTTCTACCATTATTATTTCGTTGTATGTCAAACTCCACGCACTTTTTCACAATAAGGACAGTAATTTACAATGTGGGATAGGATAGTGTATTCAACGCTCCGTTTAACGGACTGTTACTTCTGCGTACACACTGCAGCAAGCACTTACTCACTGGTCTAAGTAATGAAAAAGCGTCTCTAGTAGAGGCCGATTTTAACTCGGACAGATCTACGTGCTCGCTACATTGTATGATTGCTAAGAGGAAGTTTCAAGAACGAAGTTTATGTCACTGTTGACAACAGACCAATTCGACGTCATTGGTTCTAGGGATTAACAAGTTAGTAAGTGCAACAGTGCATAATGTAATAGCTTCGATCCGTCTGTAACACGCCCACTACAGGCCTGTATGTTCGACCATCCCTAGTTTTTAAAAATTCTTTTGTCTAACTTTAGCTATGCAGCAATGGTGCTAGCGCCCTAAATTTTGGTATGTGACACCGCTTTTTAAATGCCTCTGAGTCTGGAGTTTTAACATGATTGATTGATGTTTTAAAATGATTATTTTCTAACAAATATTATATAAAATTTGACATAAAATCCTAAAACAAAGTTTGAAGGTATTAGCATTTTCTAACTTTTCTGTACGTTTGGTATATGCCTTCGCCTTTTTTTGTGGGTGTGGCTTTAAAATATGTGACTTATTAATTAAAAGGCGGGGTTTTAGTCCAAAATGTATGCAAGTACCTAGCATTAAACTTTTAATACTTTTACATCCCGCCCACTTTTTGGAGGCGTAACAGTTTCTTTTTTAGGTAGGGTAGGGCACTTGAAATACGTACTGTTGCGTGCATTTTTTTTCATAAGCATTGGACAAATTTGAATCAAACTAATTGGCATTAGAGTTTTTTAATACCAATAAAGAGTACATACGGACCAATATTGTCCGTAGGGTTGTCAATCGAAAAATTTTCGGTTAATCAATTTTTAATAACAAAGTGGCGGTTTGCATTGAAGGCAGCACATTTTGTATTTGAGAAGTATTTTACTGTTCAATTGCAAAATGTTTTATACATGCTTCCAAAAAGGGCACTTATCGTTGAACTGCGCCTTTTTCTAGAAACATGAAAAGGTCTGCACAATTGGTGGAAACTGGTATGTGCAGATCTATGAATATAATAAAACCGTGGTTTTGATGAAAAACATCAGAAATGGTACAATCACTGCTCTATGCATTTTTGAGTTAATAGTCCGACGTTATTTACGCATAAATAAGACAAGCATAACATATCTTTGTCGGCATGTACTCACTCAACATATTTATATTTTATTAAATATCCGAACCAAATTGACAGTAGCTGCCTGCAAATTAAAAAAAAACATCGATTTTTTTTATTGTACACTATTATACCATTTTGGAAAGCTCTAAGAATTGACTAAAAAATTCTAAAATTATCTAATATATTGTTTGGGTTCTGAGTAATTAAGGAAATAGTCACGTGGACGTCTTGTTCTATACGCCATTTTTGATCATTTTTTCCGGGCAATTTTTTTCTAGTATTTGTACCACATTGCACAAAATAGAACTGAAATAAAAAAAGTCATTTGACTACATTGCTCAATGGAGTTCCAGTTATGGATGATACAAAAGGAATACAAAAAAGCAAATGTTTACAAAACAAAACAAAAAACTTAAAAAAAATGAGCAATTTGCAAAGTTGGCGTGCAACGGTACTTATTCCAAAAAGGGGTGGTTTTTTGATTCGTGCTGGACAGTTGAGATGGCTTGCCTGCTCCATTGTCTTTTGCAACAGGTCCTTGGACTATATCCTTAACACTGTTCGGGTTTGGGGCCTCAACCATCGTGCTAGGATTCGGAGAGGGTGTTACTGAATTGGAATTTGATGTGCCAACTTGTTTCCCGGTTTCCATATTTAGTTTTTTTTTTTTGGTTATTTGTTTTGTTGTTTGAAGAAATTTTGGTCCCACGAGTAACGAAGAAAGGAGGTCGACCTATGCAGAGCTCCGTAGTGCACAGGCCTTCAGCCTGGTCGACAGGCAGCAGCTTGATCCGGCTCAGGAGATGGGGTAGGTGGGTGTTTGAGAAGAGCTTAGGGCAGAATTTGGAGAAATCGGGAGGGTGGGGAAGAAGGGGGCTTAACCCGAGTTTGCGAAGACATAAGTTACGTCAATTCACCTGAGTGAAGGTTCTTGCGGGTTCGGCATCTGTTAGTCCTTCTACTTTTACTACGAAGTAAAAAATCATAAAAGAATAAAATGTCTAGCAACGTTCTAAATATAAAGGATCAGACAGAGAGATACCCACCATTAAACAACTTTTCTTTCTCGCAATTTCCTGCGTGACTTCCTTGTCTCAGCCAAGGCGAAATATGAGCAGAGCATATATCCTCAAATATAATTTAGTTGGGCCTTAATTATTACCTGGCAGTTTACCCAACAAAATAATAATTAAACTTTCTTGATAGCCCATTTGCTCCAATCTTTTTTTAAAAGAAAAACTAGGTTGTATATCTCGCAAGTGCCTTTCTTTTTTCCTTTCTCACAACTACAAGCTATATGGCAGCATCTATTTCATGAATGAGTCTATGTACTACTTGAGAAAATTTTTTCTGGATATGTATATGTACTATTTCAGACAATTTTTGCTAACCAATTAAGAAGAGCTAGATATATAACCCTGTCCCTATTCTAGGGCAAGTGGGAATCCGCCGAAAAGATTTTTTTTAATATATTCCTCAAAATCTATGTTTGGATAGCAAAAAAATCTTAAAGTTTTTTCAATTTTGGACCAAGAACAAGAATTCAATAAATGGCGTATCAGCCCTATATATGAACTACATTCATCACTTTTCCGAAAGAGGTTTACGTTGGTTTACTTTTTTAAGCATACAAACTTTTTATCAAATTTTAAACTTCGAGTTTATACCTTCTGACGAGCGATCAAAAGGCTACTTTGTATGTTATAGAACAAAACAGAACTGAAATAAAACAGTTTCATTTCACAGTTCGTTTACATTTCATAGAACAATTGTGAATTTGCACATAGAACAAATATACCACGGCATACAATTTAGTTTCGTTTTTGGTCAAAGTGAAACGCTTTCTAAAACATTTTCATTGTTTCTAGGATATTGAACCAAATAGCCCGGAAAAAAAGTGAAAAAGTGGCGCTTAGAACAAAAATGACTCTGGATATCTCCGAACCAAGCGTTATAGCTTAAAATGAATTTCAGAAACGGATTCCTCATGCCCAAAAACCTACAAATTGATGTCAATCTCAAAATGTCATTTTTGGCGTATCGAACAAGATAGAACTGAGGTGACGATATGCATTATGGGTGACCCCGTATCTGCTGAAAATTACAAAAATATGCACCTACCCTACAATCCTGTCAGATTTATGGATTATACACTTCATTGGAGTAGGATTCCTTGATGTGTTATATTCAGTCTGTTTTTTTTTCAGCAAATCCCAACCCTTGTGTTGGTTCACTTTTTTTCACATTGTTGTACGTGTACTGTGAGAGCTTACTTTATCTATCCCCTTGTTATTTCTTTTCAAGGAAGTGCAAGGCTAATGCATACACATGACTCCAAAACTTCAAATGTCATGGATGTTGGATTGTTGGTGGTGGCTTTACGTGAAACACAGATTTCGAGTGTTCTCTGAGTTCAAAAATTTTGTATGGTTTCATTTATTATTGAGATAAATTGCATTCTTTCAGCTTAAGATTGAATATACTTCGTGTAAGCTTTGAAAATATAAAACGAAATGAGTTGTTTTAACTTTTTAATAAAAAAAAAAAAAAACGTTTTATGCTCTACTAAAATTCCATTTAAATTTCAAACAACTTTATATGCAATTCACAATGTGCACACTCTAGGGAACACACCACACAACACAATAAAATTAATTTTACTCACAATAGGTAATAAATACATTATTTTAGGAAAGACATAGTATTAGCATTTAAACTATTCACACAAAGTGTCATTTATGTATAGAATGTAGATATACTGTGTAGATTAAACTGACAGTATAACGAGGGACATAAAATAAACAATACACATTGACATTTGCACAATAACAATTTATTACTGTCATTCATCCAAGTTTATATTGTCGGAGCGAAAAATCGATGCGCATGTATAGGCGCTTTTTTCCCAATTCTATATTCTGAAACCCGAAAAGTTTGGCATTTACCACACGCTGATTCGAATGGAAACAAATGAAGTTTTAACCCGATGCTGATATATTTTATTTGCTGATAACGAGCCGTGGGTGCTAAATTCTTGGGTTTCATGGGAAATTTATGACATTTAGACTGACTATAGTAACATGGCGCGTCAATTTTCAAACAATAACAGTTACGTAATGGCGCTGCAACTCAGATGAAATCCCCAAAAGGACTTTTTAAATTTTCTTAAATGATAACTTTAAAAATCTTTTTGAATGGTTTTGAATGTCTCTAGTCTACATTGATTTATTGGGTTTGTTTCAAAATTCTGTTAGGGTCAAAATTCACTTTTCAAAATTCAGCTTCTTAAGCTTGGAAAAACCGTCACATTTAAATACGCCCCTGCTTGTTTCATTTGTTTTTTCTTTTGTTGTAATTAAAAAAAAAAAGACAAAAGTTTGTTTGAAAAAGTAGAATTAGCAGAATTTTATTGCTTAAATCAGGAATAAGGTATAAGGTATAAGGTATAAGGTATTAGGTATAAGATATAAGGAATAAGGTATAAGGTATAAGGTATAAGGTATAAGGTATAAGGTATAAGGTATAAGGTATAAGGTATAAGGTATAAGGTATAAGGTATAAGGTATAAGGTATAAGGTATAAGGTATAAGGTATAAGGTATAAGGTATAAGGTATAAGGTATAAGGTATAAGGTATAAGGTATAAGGTATAAGGTATAAGGTATAAGGTATAAGGTATAAGGTATAAGGTATAAGGTATAAGGTATAAGGTATAAGGTATAAGGTATAAGGTATAAGGTATAAGGTATAAGGTATAAGGTATAAGGTATAAGGTATAAGGTATAAGGTATAAGGTATAAGGTATAAGGTATAAGGTATAAGGTATAAGGTATAAGGTATAAGGTATAAGGTATAAGGTATAAGGTATAAGGTATAAGGTATAAGGTATAAGGTATAAGGTATAAGGTATAAGGTATAAGGTATAAGGTATAAGGTATAAGGTATAAGGTATAAGGTATAAGGTATAAGGTATAAGGTATAAGGTATAAGGTATAAGGTATAAGGTATAAGGTATAAGGTATAAGGTATAAGGTATAAGGTATAAGGTATAAGGTATAAGGTATAAGGTATAAGGTATAAGGTATAAGGTATAAGGTATAAGGTATAAGGTATAAGGTATAAGGTATAAGGTATAAGGTATAAGGTATAAGGTATAAGGTATAAGGTATAAGGTATAAGGTATAAGGTATAAGGTATAAGGTATAAGGTATAAGGTATAAGGTATAAGGTATAAGGTATAAGGTATAAGGTATAATGTATAAGTTAAAAATTATAAGGTATAAGGTATAATGCATAACGTAAAAGGTATAAGGTGTAAGGTGTAAGATATAAGGTATAAAGTATAAGATATGAGGTATAAAGTAGGTCATAAGGTATGATGTATAAGGTATAAGATGTAAGGTATGACGTATAAAGTAGGTCATAAGGTAGAAGTTATAGGGTATAAGAAATAAGCTTCTAAGCGGGAGGGCTAAAAATTATTAATTCTGGAGGCCACATGATGATAGGTGCCTCTTAAGCTAGAAAAAGTAGGAAAAACAAATTATAAGAGCAATTTTTAGACCCGTCTCTAGGTTGTCAAAGATAACGCTCCTAATTAATTGACCAGTATGAAAAATGGATTAATGGCATCGGTACTCAAAAGGGTGCAGTATCTTCACGATTCCATTTCAATGCCTGACACAAACAACATTAACGAGCTGTACTCTCATAGGCTGTGGATATTTCGAGGCTTGTAACAGCTGCTGCTGTACATTCTTGCTTGTTTAAAAAAAAGATTTTGTGTTAAAAAAAATTTTATAAAACGCTTTTTCTCTTGCACTGCAAGCACACATACGCTTAAGGTCTTTGGGTTCCAAATATGAATAAAACTTAACAAACCAATACCAGCAGCAACAAAAAGAAAAAGTCGGGAGCGTCTGTCTCAAGAGGAATGATTTCATGGTTGGCATTTTTTATCCGGATTAGAGACATCTGAATGCTAAGCCTTAGCATATAGTAAAAAAAAACAAGTTTTTTCCTCTTTATTTTCCTTTTCTTCCAAGTAAGAATCAAATATTATGGGGGGCTCCCCTCCATACTCTGTTAGTTATTCTGTTGATTTTGTTTCTAAAAGCACAACACTTGCAGGCGGATGCTTTGGTGTTTCTACGCGAGGCGCTTTTGGTTCCGGCCCTGCAAGGCACCATTGGGTACCTCCAATCCTTTTCTCCTTTTGCGTCTATTTGTATCTACCCGCGACATGCTTTTGCGTTTTAAGATAAGTCAATTCGTGGATAATATAAATTGGTTTTTGACTCAAGAAATCACTGTCCAAGGAAAAATATCGTCCTGATTGAGCAAATTAGTTCTTTGGGTTATTTTTAGGGACTTCATCAACCGGAACGGATTTAACAGCTTCTGATATCGCCACAGCGATTATAAAGCTCTAAATGGCGATATCAAGAGGTAAACGGAAAAATTCTGAATTACGCTAGCTAAAAGAAGCTTCTTTATGCAATGGTACAATGGCACCCATCTACAAAACAAGCTATGTTTAGTTGTCGACAATAATTCGACACATGTGGCCGGCCAATGCCAATTACCGGATGGCAAACAAGAGTATCAACAAAAAGTATACCTACCGAGTTTGGTATTTGATGTCAATACCAGGCTAAACTTATCCTGCAGAACTGTTTAAGGGGAGGAATGAAGGCTCTCTTCTCTGGCTTTTTAAACACAAGGTGTCACTTTAACATATAGTTTTCAGACTGTATGTCCTCCAGCAATGATTGCTTTGCCTTTTCACGTCCATTTAAACATAAGAGCCACAAGTCCATAATTTCATTCTCCCTAGTTAAAGGGCAGGATGTGTTTTCCGGAACTGTCGACATAAATTTCCCCACAGAGATAAGACTGGTTGTTCTGTGTTTTCATGGTGCTTAGTTTCGTACAAATCACCTCTCCGGCCCACAGTATATACGAAAAGCATATTTCCCATTCCTCACTCCCCTCGAATAGGAAGGGGAAACAAAGCACTATATTCGACATTTGTATTCGCAACATGAAATCGGTTATTTCACGCCGATTGATTCTACAAAATGTATCTTGGTGGTCGTCCTATAGTCATCGTCGGAGGAGGCAAACACAAGCCAACCCAGCCATGCGGCGCACTGTGTAAACAAGCACCACCCTTTTCAGGGTGCTGCACCCGCTGACACCCATAAAAAAAGAGGACATCGGCCTCATTTCTGTCAATTTAAATTTAAGGATATGAAAGGAAATTGTGCTGCTGGTTCGTGTTGGCCATTGAAGAGCAAACCATAACAACGATGAAGGAAAGGAAATCCATCCGCTGCTGGATGAGATGAGTGCCACACGGCTATGGACGGATACCCTCTCAGCCACAATGGAAATGATGTTTGAGTTTCACATCGCTCTACTATACTCTCCTTCAAAGTATATATAGACGACAGGGAACATTCGATTTGACCAAACTTGATGGGGCATTGCTTTTGTTGACTGGCACTCTACCCTTGCCAGAGGGGTTATTGTTACTCTGTCGGTCGGTGTAATGTTGCAGATCAAATTTGGTTACACTTTTAAATTATTGCATGTACACCCCGTAAAAGTTTATGAACCGTTTAATAAGGTTTCACAACAAATTGACGTAATAAATTTTTTAAAACTTTTCCACCGCTTTCGGTGTTTGAGTGCAGGGTAAATAAAGTGTAATAGTGTGTGCAGCTGTGTGAACGGAACGTGATCTGATTAAAATTTCTCAAATATCCCACTGATTGCTGGTGGAAGTTATTTCCTGCTAATTCCAATCTAACTTGGGTTAAATGTGCGTCTGCAAGACAAGACAATCTTGGTTCTCAAAGGATCTGCTTTTGGATTGAAATTGTTTCCTGAAACGTAAATGCGAGTAAGTTGATTTAAGTGGGTGAGCTGACGTTTGATGTCCGATGTTGCCTAGGAAATGAAAAGCGAAACCATTAAGGGATACTTAATCAGGACATTGGCTATCGTTGTTGGCAAATCGATTTAATAAGTAATAAAAAGGTCGCGAGAACCCTTGAGAAAGAATTTTATGGGTTAGCAAATAATCAAGGTATAACGTTATTTAAACTGGAAGGTATTTATTGGCTGGATGGACTAAAAAAATCGGCCATAATTTGAAGTCTAATTATTAAGGGTAGACGTAGGGGAAGGTGTTGAATCTTTGTTCGCTTTGGGGTTTTAAAACAAGCTACGTTAAATTTTTTTTAGGAGGGATGAGGCTAGCATGCCCCTCTCACATATATTCCACTGTAAGTGAAATCCATTATTTTTTGACTAGAATTTCATTATGTAACTTTCTTTTGGAAAAAAAAGTACCAACAACATGTAGGTACAAAATTTAACAAATTAGTTAATTGTAAAACACTGTTTGCATAATGCAATGTTTTGGACTTTTTTTTGGGACTTTTGTATTTTGGGTTTTAATGTTTTCGGGATTTTGACCACAACTCCAAAATAACTTCAAAATGTACCACTCTTCCTTGTTTTCCGTAATAGGGCAAGTTTTATTTGTGATATAACGAGATGGTTAATTTTTTTAATTTGACTTGTAGCAACAAAAAGCCCTAAGCATAGAAAAGGCTTAGATTTTGTATGTAATGCTCACAAAAGTAGTTTTGTTAATTAGAAAGCTTGAGCGTAAATTTGCATAAAGATAACAGCACTCTTCTTAGTCCTGTCTTATGGAAAATGGAGTAGAAGATATTGGATCTGGATTGTCGAATGGATAGAAAGTTTCAAGGTCTTACATACCCGCTGCATAAAATACTGTTTTAAATTGGTTGGCCAAATTCTTTTGTCGACTTAATAAACTTTTTTGTTGCACGGTTGTTTATCAGATTAAAAGCTTTGACATGAAAGAACCCGAGTCTTATGACATGGAATAGAACGTATTGGTTTAGTTGCCTTTCTCAGCAAAAGAATCTAGCTTAAGACAGTGATGGTGATCCATATTGTGGGTCAGCGTACCTCTATGTAACATTTCCTCCTCCTCAATTATAGCTTTATTTGTTAAAAGCGCCTAATCTGCGAGCATCATCCTAACTTAATTTGACAAAAATTTTCAATGTTAAACCAGGTAATAGATCCTTCTAGATTTGAGTTTTGTTTAACGCATTTTTGCCGTAGATGATGTCACATTGCCTTCCCCGCATAGGCCCTAAGGCACACATTCTACAGTTATATTTCCCCCTTCCTATGCAAGTCTTTATTTTCTTTCAAAATGGCCTTTGGTCAAGCTAGACAAGACTTAGGAACTCAAATTATGGCCCAAATAATGGCCCAAAACCTCTAAGAAGGTAAAAATTGGACCGCCCACAATATCGACCCACTTTTAAGATGTAAGATCTTTAAGAACCCGATTTCTCGGAAAGTTCACTCCAAATCGAAAAAAAATTCTATGACAAATATTAATGATATTATTATTTGCTAAGTTTGCTCCATACAAAGTATTGAGCTTCGCCCACTTTCAGGGGACGTTTTTATATAGCTTTTTTTGCGAGTGAAGATGTAACCAAAATTAGCTTGTATCAAATATAAATGCCTAAATTGCTTAAGTCAATTTCGCTAGTCTGGCAGCATTTGTTTGGGGCTAATGTTAGTAATAGTAAGGTAAAAACACGTTTTTCCCAAATCCCAAATGGATAGAAGATATAACCACTTATATTAATAATAGTATTAATATAATATACTTAATAGTATTAAATGAAAGCTGTTGAAGCGCTCTACACAAATCGGTGGGTGCCATACGTTTGCTTGGGGCTAAGCCAATGCCAGACGTACAGTATGCAAAAAAGTTTTTAAATGATTGGTATACCCACACATTGTTTATACCAAAATAAAGGTGGAAGTGCTCCGGTTCCGAAAATGTGGGTCCCAGACGTTTTGCATGGGGCAAATCCTGAAAACGAATATCTATAACGCTTGACAAAACCGTAACCCCTCTTAGTGATCGCTAGTTCCTTTTTTCATATCCAATAATTTCATGCTTAATTTTTTTTTTTTTATTTCATGCTTATTTCATTGCCTCTCTCTACCATGGGTGTTTGACAAACATAATTTTTAAAATGTTTCTCAAACATTTGTCTTCCAAATAAACAAGAAAAAAAACTTAGATAACATTTTTGTAACTTATTTATGTAAAGAAATTGTCTTAAGAACACGCCACTACTTTAATTCACCCCTCATGTCGTCCCCTTATTATTTAACCGACTAACCAAGGTTCACTTTTTTTTATCAAACAGGAAAGCATGATTGTGCTTAATTTCAGCTTACCGTCAAATGTGACCCAAATGTCCACTTAACCATAAGCTCAACCTATCACCCCAGAGCAAATTGCCTACAAGATTTATTGACTTTGTCAAACGAACCAATTTGAAGCCCCATACCAGTAAAAATGTGTCAAAATGTATACTCACCCTGCAGGCTGCCAAGGACCACAACGCATTTGCATATTTTATATAATCATGAGACTTATTATTATTTCACCAAAACCTCCGAGGAATGGATATGAAAAGAAGTCGTAAGCTTCGCATTACCTATAGGAATCTGTATACCCAACCAACTAAGTGAATGACATATGACAATTACAAAAAAAAATATTTCGTCACAAACCGCCCACAACCCTCCATTTTGGACCCCCCCGTGGCTTGTGCAGTTAGTCATGTGTGTCCATTGGTATTGTAAAACATGATGGGAATAATTATTATTGTTATTCGTTTCGAGTGAATGGGACAGACCGAGAAAAAAGTACATATCCCGAAACAGGAGCAATAAAAGAGAACAAGGTCCTTGGGAGTTGACAGAAGTAATACGACTGGAGAGGGAATTCACTATACTCTGTCTATACCACATCGCGCTGTTAGCGTAGCGCCTTGTCGACCTCCAGCCGAGTTCCGCCAGGCAAACTTTAACATTTTTCTCCGGTTAGTGATTCCATTGTTATTCGTTTTTCGTTTTGAAATTGACAAATGATGTTTCATTATGAGTCCTTCTGTGTGCCCAAGTTGATACCCGCTCTCATAATGTCGTCCTTGCGCGTCCCACATGAACACACAGTACCCATTCTGAACACACATGGATTTTACGAGGAATTTTTGCGTATAGACCACACATTATTTGGGTGTGTGTAAAACAATGGGAAGGTTAACATTGGAGTATAAAATGTTCATCCAACCTCGCACTCACCACACCACTAGAGTATAAAATGGGATCACAAATTGACATGTAATAAAATTGTGTCCTTCATGGTATGTTGTCGAATTTGTTTTTATGTACTGCAAAGTCGAAGTGCCTTTGCCATAAACCATAGCCTGGACAATAACCCAGCAAATTAATAACAATCATCCCGTTTTGATAAATGACTTGCGAATATATATTATTCAATTTGATTTTTTTTGCCAATAATCACAAGTGCACACACTTGAATGAAAACGGTCAGATGTCAATCAAATTTAGCAGGAAGGACACACACGCGGCTTTCTTGGAACCAGTACTTTCAGATAAATTTCATTGTTTTAATAGGGTCTCTACTTTAACCTGTTTTCGATTGAAATTAATGGTGCTATTTGGTATTATATTGACAGGCTGATTTACATCGGCAGAAAGCAAAAACGGATTCATGGTTAGCTTCTATTTTAGGGATTCAATAAAGGATATGCTATTTCTAATCAGATTTGCACACTGCAGGTGCTATTGTCATGCAGGTTTACACATGACAATAACATCTCCTACACAAACTCGATGTATATTTGATTGATATGCACTGTTCCCAAAATGCATGGTCTTAAATTCGATTCAAGGTGACGAAGTTGTCGATGAAAATATTTCGTATGTCGACTCGAAAATGTGAAGATCGGCTCAGTGTCAAAGCGTCCAGAAGCAAATCGCCCAAAACTGAAAAGTGTCATATTACCCAAAAAATTGCAAAAATAAATTGGCAAAATGACATTTTAAAGTTTTGAGTGTTTGGACATAATGTAGTATCACCCAAAAAACGTGGCTTTGCAAGGGGCCGCTTTATTAAAATAAAATATCTGTTTGGTAGCACAGTGGTAAAACTTGTGTCAAACAATGGTCAAACAAATAATTTGAATATGAATCCAAAAACTTTTACATTTTGTCTAACAGGGTAAAGAGGGGGTATTTACAAGTTCGTTACAGACGAACTCTTGTACTCTTGTTAGGTTGGGTTTGGAAGGGTTGTTTGCATTTAGTGCAAGTTCACTCGGTGGCCAGATTGGCCCAGTGTGATTACCCTTGTAAGGTAGACAAACATGGTTGGACATGTCTTGCTAATTGAACCAGCCTGAACTAAATCTTTTAGGGGTTGTAGTTATACTGCTGAAAGGTCGTCCAGGCTATCAAAGAACCTGACTCCTAAAAAGGTTAGTCGTCATTCTTGGAGAGCTGGACAGTGGCAGAGAAAGTGTTATATAAACATTATTTCTTCTTCATCCCTACAGCTTCTGCAGAAGTAGTTCCCAAAGAAGTCTACAGGATAACGCATGAAATTGAAAAAGCCTTAGAAGGGAAAAAATATGTTCAAGTGCTTTCCTCGACGCATCGCAAGCATTCGACAAGGTATGGCACGAAGGCCTGAAATATAAGCTACGGCAAAACTTCGACATTAATGGTGCAGTGTCCCGTGATTACACCAACGAGTGTTATTATGAAGTTTCTACTGAGAGATAGAAGGGTCGTTGTTCTTTTTAGGTCGAGTACATGGCCATAAACAGTGAGTTATGATACAATCCTTAGACTGTTCACCGGCTAGTCTGACCGTGTATTGATCTATAAGACTTTTGTCTGTCTTTTGAAATGGAGATATATCCTCCGCTCAGCCATCGCTTTGTCCATTTCATTAAATTCATTAAATTAAATTAAAATGCCATGATGCAGTCCTTGACTGTCAACACATTTAGTTGCTGGAAGATCCATAGATTGCATTGTCTGTGCAGCTCTCTTCACCGCATAAATCTCAGCTTGAAAAACACTGCAGTAGTCATTTAGTCGATATGACTGATTGATTTGAAGTGTTTTTGAGACAACTCCTGAACCTGTTCCATGATCTGCTTTCGATCCATTGGTATAGATAGCGATACTTTTGATGTCAACATTAGTATGGCATAATGCCTTTGAATCTTTTATCTTTTATCGTACAGGCTACAGACCCATTTTGATTTAAGATGTTGAGTATGTTCGAGTGTCCTAGACATTGTGACTTCCAGAGCTTGTTCTCTCTTAGTCTGAGAGCTGTCTTTGGTGCCACATTTCTTGTGAAAAGCGCCAGAGGTTTGAGATGCCTGTTTGAGGTGTGGATGTAAATGCACCTGTGATACCCAAGCAAGCTTATCTTTGTACCTTCTTCAGATTGTTGAGGTAAGATTTCGTTTTACACGCCTCCCACCATACCAGTGATCCATAGGCAAGAATAGGTCTAGCAGCCGCTGTATAATGCCAGTATGTTATTTTGGGTTGCAGACCCCACTTTTTCCCAGCGGCTTGCTTACATGTGTAGAGAGCAATGAGAGACGTTGGTTATGAATTATAACTTTGACCATATTTCGATTATAGTTAAATCTGGAAATTTTTACATAAAAAAAATGGTTCTGATCTGATACCAACATGATAAACCTAACAAAAGTCAAGTTTCCAATTCCTCAGCAAGCATTGTTTTGCGTCTTTTACCTATAGTAGTTTTTCTTACATATATGCAAGCTGATACATGTGTCAACGAAACTCATTGCGAAATGCTCAGGTTTGAGTGATCATTTAATGCATATGTCGAATGCTTTTACAAATCCCGACTCATTTCTCATTAGTTCTATCACAAAATAACCAATGCTAAAGTAACAAATTAACTTAAGCACTTCTTTTTTCTTATTTCGTTTCAGGTAAGTCAACATTATTAATCGCTTGGTAAGAATATTCTCAACTCATGTCAGCGTATACATATACACTAAATCAATCTCACTAGGAAAAAATCCAACTGATAATAAATAAAACCCAAGGGCTTCCCAGTAAATCCGAATCTCTTTTCATAGTCAAGCTTGTAGGGAATAAAAAAATGTACCTACCCATAAACTGTTAATACAACAAACTTTTCTGGTGAAACGATCAATGTGAAATTGTTTCCTTATCCAATTTCTAACCGGACAATTTATTTTCCAATCTCCACACAAAACCAGAACACTAGCAGGCATGAGTAAACTTTCCAATAGGCATTTATCTTAAGTTTCTGACCTTTGCAATCTCGACGCGCACACACAAACAAACGCAATCCTTCATCCTTTTTTATATTTCAAGCACGATTTTGCTATTCATTTTTCGTTGAGCTCGTAAAATAGCAAAAATGTATAAAACTTTTACATCTACTCGTATCGCTAACTCAGTAGTATCCCCGTATCCATCGGCCAATTTAATTTTATTATTATTGGAGAGCGCATTCATATCGTTAGCTTTCGCCTCGCGTTATTTCTTTTTCTGATGTAGTAAGCGAAATGCTATTAACCGTGTTGCGAACTTTCAAATACAAATTTGTGTATGTGTGTTTGTGCGAACTTTTCGCTTTTAGTCCACACAGCAACAACAACAAGAAAAAAACTGCTCGCCCTTAATGATAAATACGTTTGTAGTGTCCTTGTGCCGGCAGCCGTAATTCTGCTGACAATATCCTCGAAACATCCACATTGATTGGGGATACACTTGATTATAAATTGAGTGGGCGTTAAGGGGCAGACACAAAATAGATTAAATATAAACATTGTATCAGTGCGGTGGCGATAAAGTCGACAACCATAAAGCCATTTGCAGTACATTTCTATGCAAATCGACTGACAATTTCATTATAGCCAAGTTGTTGGCTAAATGTTTTGGTAAGTTCTTCGTTTATTTTTTTTTATGCTGAGCATAAATGGTTCAGCGAATTGAGTTTTTTTTTTAAATTAAAAAAGTTGACAGCCAACCGATAAAAATGTTTTTAGCTTCGGAGCTTTTGCGTAGTTTGTGGAAAATTGTATAAGTTTTTAAAAGCCATTGTCAGACCTAAGGGAGACTGTTGTTTTACTCAAATGCAATGAGGCAGAGCTGTGAAGGTTTGCGATATAATCAAAACCCTGATATGGGGTACTTTTGCAATTTATAAGAACATGTGCTAAGAAATTTAGCACAAAGGCAACGGAAAATTAACGCAACAGCCCGAGGTGATCTGGGCACTTTAACATCTCAAGGATATGGGTGCTGTTTGTCTCATACACGAATCTATAATTATGTGCCAAATTAAAATCACTGAAGATTTTCGAGAGTTTCGAAAGTTTGTCCGACGCTCGAGAGGTGGGGCGCCAGAAAGAAAGAGTATTTTTTTTTCAGTTGACAGAGGTGTAAGGCGAACGCAGACCTCCGGCAAAGTAAGCACTCACACTGACTGTTAACTTAGCGGCAGCGGAAACATACGGAAAAGAAAACTGGGACAAACGATGTTATTAAAAAGACCGTCAGGTATGAAGTCATACATAGAGCAGTCCGTCGGCTTTTTTTTTTTTTTGAAGGCTTAGCGTAGAATTATTGCTTTATTTGCATATAAAATGTTATGTAGTAAGTATATTTCCGACTTTGTTTTTCTTTTCTTTGAATGACGATTTCGGACTTTACGGCATTTATTCAAGCGCATTTCGATAGCTCATATGTTTCGCTTATATAATATTTATAGAGTATTTCGAGTGCAAATTTAAGAAGATATATGCAAGATCTGTGCACACGAGTTATAAAATGCTGCCATCTTAATTAAAATGGCTTTATTTAAAATTAAAATTCTTAAAATATGTAGATATTTGTTCATTAATTCAACTTGTGCTTGTGTAAAATTTAGTTGATAAGATAGAAACAGATTATCAACTTAGATTATCTCGGGTGTCCAAATAGCCTACATGTTCTTTCTGTATAAATAATGCACTTAAACCAACTTAAATCATTTTAAGCATATCTCAAAAGCCAAGCTATATTTCAGCACCTCTATATTTTTATTTCAAACCTCAAAAAAGTGTCCATGTCTGATATTTGTTTTTTTCAACGGTTTATACTGCCGTTATTGAGATTGTGTGGGGGACACGCGGTTTTTTAGTTTTTTTCTGCATTTTTTGATTTAAATTCCATAAAACGTCTATTGGGAACCTTTTGTGAAATACCGTTATATCTTTTTTTTAGTTTCATATAGTTTGCGCTAGCAACGTTTACCTCTTTCTAATACTCAGAGCACAGGTTTTTTACTTATCGGTTATAAAAGCGAGTTTTTTAATATATTTTTTAAACCGTTAAAATTTTAAGAAAGATCTTAAAAGTTTTATAATTCACTTGATACGTTTTATATACCAACCAAATTTCATGAGACAGTAGCACCGTTTAGACTCAAGAATATTTTGAAAAATAATTTTCGAAATATTTCTTAAGGTTTTCGAGCTTAACCTCAGAATCTGTCAAATATTAAAAAATTTCTATAGTTTTCCCGAAAATTTAAAATAATTCGTGATGTGAGTGATTTTTTTCAGATCATTTGACCGATGCTATCGGAGATAGTGGTGGGGACAATTTATTCACGATTTTTTTTCAAAAATATCTCAAAACTAAAGTTCTCAAAACGTTTATCCAATATTTTATTTTAGCCCTTCTTGCTTAGCCTTTGGCAGTTTTACATGTTCGCCCAATATCGCCCTTTTAAATTTTTTTTTTTTTGAATACAAGGATGGACGGAGGCTAAAACTCCAAAATCTTTCAAAGATACCAATACGCCCTCTATAGCAGGTACATAATACCGAAGTAGCCGATATTGGTTATGCCCGATTTCCACGTGCTAAAAAACCACCCATTTATGAGAGACACTATGAAACTGCCAGAACGCACTTCATAGTAGTAAATTTTCGCTCTCTCATAATATACTTCTTGACTACAACTAAGTTAACTTAACAAGTAGTTTACGTTCCATAGTGTTAATCGCATTGGATAGGTTGCTTTCCAGTGAATGCACCTACTAAGCCGTTCATTCATGCGGCTTCACCCTACGTCGCCTGATCGAAGGGTCTTGTTCTTTGTAGTCGTCGCTCGTTGTTAACAACGTAAAGAGTCTCGTTTAGCGTACGGATCATTTCATTGTTGCAATGAACATGAAGGCGAGCATTTAGTTTCGAGCGAAGTTTGTTACTTCTTCGCCCACGGTAGCTATTCCTAAATCTCTGTGAATATCGCTATTCCTAATATACCATGGAGCATTCACAATTGCTCTTAGTGTCTTGTTTTGGAAAGTCTGCAACATGGGCATGTTGCTCGGCTTGGTACAACCCCAAAGTTGTATACCGTATGTCCAGGACGGCTTTAACACCTGCCTGTACAAGGGCAGTATGTTATATGTGCTTAGTTTCGAAAATCTTCCAATAAGCCAATACATTTCCCTGAGCCTAATCTCGAGCTCGTCACGCTTCTTCTTTGCGTGTGGTTTCCACCTTAGTTTAGCGTCCAGTGTCATCCCTAGATACTTTGCTTCATTTGCATAAGGTATTTGTGCAGAATTTATGAACAGAGGCAAATTGGTAACCTTCTGTAAGTGAAATTCACATGCGTAGACTTGTTCTCGTTAAGAGCGATTCGCCAAGTCTTCGTCCAGACACAAATTCTGTCCAATGCTCGTTGGAGGTTTCTCGTTGATGACTCGACTGATTCACCTGTTGCCAGGATGGCCGTATCGTCCGCAAACGTGGCCACGACTGTCTCGTCATCTAGAGGTATGTCTCTTGTGTAGAGCAGGAACAGGGTCGGACCGAGGACGCTTTCCTGGGGTACGCCAGCCCGAATTTGCTTGAAACTCGAGTATTCACTACTACACCTAACACGAAAGAGTCTGCTTTCAAGATAATTTTCCAATATTTTAAACATGTCTTCCGGCAAGTTTTACCGTAGCTTATATTTCAAGCCTTCGTGCCATACCTTGTCGAAGGCTTGCGACACGTCTAGGAAAGCACTTGAACAATTTTTTTTCCCTTCTAAGGCTTTTTCAATTTCATGCGTTCTGTAGACTTGATCTATTGTGGAATGGTTAGGTCTGAAACCGAATTGATGATCCGGGATCAAGCGTCTTTCTGCAATTATAGGTTGTAATCGTTTCAGCAGAAGTTTCTCGAATACCTTCGATATTATCGGCAGAAGCGATATGGGCCTATAAGATTTTTTATCATTTGCGCATTTCCCCGGTTTCGGAACCATAATGACTTCAGCAACTTTCCATTGTCTTGGAACGTATAGAAGTTAGACTTCTATACGTTTATCATATAAAGTAGCTTGACTAATGCCTTTTTTTGGTAGCTCTTTTAATATTTCGCCAGTGATCAGGTCGTAACCCGGGGCCTTATTATTTTTAAGTTTGCTTATTGTCTGTCGGAGTTCAACTAACAAAACTTTTTTCATTCTAAAGCTATCAGGTTCCGCGTTGTTGTTTAGAACGTCAGCCAACGGCGGACCGTCGAAAGGCTTGAATGTTTCTTCTAAATGTTCAGCAAACAAAATCGCTTTCTCTTTGTCTTCTCTTGCCCATTCGCCGTTAGCTTTTTTTATTGGTGCCGAGTGGATTATAGGTTTCTTGATAGACTTGACTGCTTTCCACAACAAGTAGTTTGAGCTCCTATCCGCCGACAAGCCTTCAAGGTATTCAGTGGTCTCACGATTTTTAAGATCTTGCAACATTTCTTTCAGTTTGTTAGAGAGGTGGTTCAATAGGGTTTTGTCTGGGGGGCCCTAGTGCCTTGCCATCCCCTACGCGCTCTTCTCTTTTCACGAATCAATTCTTCGATTTCAAGCGGATATGTTTTACGTACATGCCCGTCGGTGCTAACTGCGTTCTTTTGGGACGAATTGTTGTTCCAAGCAGCGCTCTGAATTGCTTCAATGAATTTGTCAACTGCGGTTTCCAACTCGAAAGGAGTTTTCAATGGTATATTCAAGCCAACACCCTCCTTACAGTCCTTTCTGAAAGCGTCCCAGTTCATGTTTTTGCTAGCTAATCTAGGAGCTCTTTCTATTTTCGCCAGTCTTCCACCCATCTTCAAGACTATTCCTGAGTGGTCTGAGCAAAGATCATAACACTCTTCAATTCGCGTAAGGTATTTGGGGTACCCTTTAGCGATGAAAAAATCGACAAGGTCCGGTTTTTTATTCCTATCGGTTGGCCAATATGTTGGCTTACCCGTGGAGAAAAAGTCCACCCCACGCTTCATACTATTTTTGTACATTAATCTGCCTCTTGTTGAATTGCATCGTGAACCCCAAAAAGTATGCTTCGCGTTAAAGTCACCCCCAATGATAAAATTGGACCCAATGAAGTCATACATACGATCAAGATCGTCTTCCACCAGTCTATATTCTGGCGGGAAATAACAAGATGCAATGTTATAATCTAAGCAGTCAATTTTTACAGAAACTGAACTGATCTGCATAGAGTCTAGCTCAACTTCTGTGTTCTTGAAGTGCTTTATGCAGTTTTAAATGTAGAGGAAGGATCCTCCTCTCGAATTTTGCGAAGGGTGATGTGCGTGATAGTCATTGTAACCTTTAAGTTTGGGTGTAGACCCGTTTTTAAGGTGAGTTTCCGTAATCATGTAAATATCAATATTGTTTTTCAGTAGAAATACTTCTAGTTCGTCTATTTTATTCAGAAGGCCGTTTGCATTCCATGTTAGTATTTTAAATAACTGTTTCATATTCATGTTCTCTTGTAATTTTTTCGAGGCTTAAACTCGAGCTTGCTCAGTTTGTCAAATATAACTTTGTTGATTTTAGTCTGATCCTCAAGTTTCTCCAAGGTTACAGCGAGGATCTGAGACACTGCATCTGTTGTGGGCGATCTTGACTTGTTTTCGTTTGCCGCAACCTGTGCGTATGATTTCGGTCCGACCAGTGGTGGTTTCTCCGCTGCACTTGAACTGGCGCCGCTCTTTTGTGGAGCTTTTACGCCTTTTGTCGACGCCTCCTTTGCCAATCTTCCACTTTTGATCGGCTTTGGCGTCTTTGGAGTCTTTGGCTTAGGAGTTTCAGCAGGTTTTGGGCGTCCTAGGCTTTGATTCTGACCTCTAGTATTTTCCTTAAGAGGTTCTCGTCCCTTTTGCAGCTCTATGGCTACTTCGCATCCTCGATAGTTCGCGGGGTGGTTTCCGTGGCAATTGGCGCAAACTGCTGGAGCCTTTATGTCAACTTTGCACTCTGTTGACAGGTGTTTTCCGGCACATTTCATGCAACGTGGTTCTTTTTGGCAGTAGGCACTTGTGTGCCTGAATTCTTGGCATCGCTTACACTGTGGTATCAGTCTATTGCCCTTTCGCATGGTTTCGATTTCAACCCTGATGTTAAGTATCATTTTTATTTCATAAATATAGTTTATGCTCTCAGTTCTTTTAAAGGAGAGCATAAAAATTGGAAGGCCGCGTCTGATCACAGTGTCTCTTTCTTCTTCCGTGCGTTGCTTTTCCTTTTTAATGATATTGACGGCATCAATAATTTTAAGGCCTTTATTTTTTACGTCTTCTTTTGTGCATGATGGGTGGAGCCCCCTTACAATGACTCGCAGTGGTTTTTCGCACTTATTTTGATAAGTATACCACTCGATTCTTTCTGCATTCAGTCTAAGAGACATTGTGCGATAGGAATCGGCGTTGTCAACATTTACTTTCCACACGTTATTTCGGTGCGAGGTAAGCTTATAGTTTTCTGTTCTCACCGTGTTTGCAAGAAGGTTGCGCAATCTCCCAAAGTCTGCTATCCCGACGATGTTTATTGCGGGAAGTGGACGAATTTTCGCTTCTGGTTTATCCTTGTTTGAGCCAGAGGGCTTATTTTCTTTTTGTATTACTTCGGGAGAGGAATTCGCCTTTCGCTTCTTGCACGACCTTTTCCTTAAGACTGAATTGGTCTCAAGTGCAAGTTCGTCCTCGTCCGTGAAGTATTCGACTGCTGGTCGGTTCGGTGTTACACACTCTTTCGTTACCTCACAGTCTTTTGTTAAACGAGTATTTTTAATATCCTCGTTTTCTTTTCACAGAGAGTCAACTTCCATTTTTAGATCTTGGAAGAGTCGCTCCATTTCAGTAAGCTTAGCTCGGAGTTCTTTATTCCCCTTTTCTAAGTTCTTAATTTTCACAGAGTCCTGGTTTACCGGTGGACTGCTTTTTCCGGATATGTTCGATCTAGGTGGTGGTGATCGATTTAGTTTTGTCCTTTTCTCAAAAGGATTTATAAGCAATAAAAGGCTCTCCCCAGAATACGTAGAGCCTGCCTCCGAAGAGGGTGGATTTTCCAGCATAGCTGGGCTGCCACCTGGGGTAATCAAATCTTTCGTTTTGTTCAAATGGAGCAGCATCGACAGCATCCGTTGAAACATTAAAGAATATTTCTTCCGGTGGATTTTAGTCGGCTCTTACGACAGGCATACCTTACCTCAAGGCTATTCTAACCCCGAACTTGCAGGGGGAGCCTTTTTAAAAAAAGCAATGAAAAAGTTATCATGTTAAACACGTTGAAAATGGGTATCTATTTTCCTTTCCTTATTTCTCAAAAACTTTTCAATATTTTGCGAAAAATTGATTTTATTATGAAAATCCAATATTTTTTTAGTGCGTGTTTCAGTTTTTTTCTTTCTGGCTGTAAAACTTTTTAAGATAAGGCCAAAACACTTTTTGTCTTCTTTACCATTGATATTCATAATTAAACCGTTATGCGTTTATAAAATTCCCCCTGTATGCGTTCTCAATTTTTACGGATTTATAAGTGTACCGAATTTCATCTTTCTACGACCTACCGTTCAAAAGTTAAAGGTGCGAACGGACGGACAACGGAGTGATACCATAAGAGGTAATTTTTTTATTTTTGGACGGACCGCTAAAAAGGGAGTTGCTATAACGACAAAACCTTGAAATTCTTGAATGCATAAAATCTAAAATGTGACAGAATCTAGAAACACAAAAATCTCGAACAAAAACTCCAATAAATGTAGATTTTTTGTGCGAACGAGATTTTTAAAATTAGGAAATTTAACTTTAAAATAGTTTTTTTTACCCAAACTGGCACCCCAAATCCTTTTTTTAACCCATGTAAGGGGTTTGCAGGGGGTATTCGGGGGCTTGCAGGGGGATAGAATACCCTTTCGTACACATGCAATTAGGCAAAATAGAGCCTTTTTGTAAAATCAGGATGAAAAGTTATTCGAGATTTTTTTTTATAGATTTTTCGTGCCCGAGATTCCTTTTCCGAGATTGGTCCGAGTTTTGTTGGGGGATGGTTTCGAGATCTTTTTCGTTATAGATTTTTGGACTTGGATTTTTTAAATGGCTGGGTACCCTATTACATTCTGCTTCTGGAGATGGTTCTGTTGGAGAGACACTGTTGGAAATGAAATGCGGTTCTTTCACGTTGATATAAAAAGAAAATATCTGGTTTATTATTGAGCACTTTTTTAATCAGCTCCTCCAGTCAAGCGGTCTCCTTTCCGGATGGGCCACCTAGTTACTTCTCATTTTTTTTGTTCTTATTACTTGATTTTTCAGAACGACAAAAAATCTAAAATGGGCAAAATCTCGAGTCAGACATATCAAGACTCAAACTTGCAGCTGCCCCACACCTTGTCTCTTGCCACAGACGGGGGTTGCTAGAAAAATGCCACTCGGAGCTTTTTTCCTAGATTTTTGGTGTTCGAGTTTTTGGTTTCGCGATTGTTGTCATTCTTTATTTTTGTTTTCTAGATAAAGGAACTTTGGACATCGGGGTAGTCCCAATTTGTGAACTTTAAATGTCACGGTTCATGGAAGATGTCACATGATTCAAAATCCTCTCCTCTTACTGAACATTGGTCTCGTATAGAATAGAAGGGAGTCATTGGTGAAGTTGCGGAGCTTCGGGATGCATTTCGGTGTTATCGATTTGAGTTTCTCACCGATGCCCAACTCATCGGAATGTAATTCACTGTGCCTCAAAACTATGGCAGGACCTCTTCTCGACCGACCCAGCCTTTCTCAACGGATTTTTTTTTTTTAATGTGTATGCACTAGTTAAAAGGCGATGGATCAACAATGCCTCATCACCGACTTTGTCTACCGAATGCGTCTTAAGATCACATGCTGTTTTGATGCCAAGAACCATTTCATGTAAATGATCGAGCTAATAGGACTTTCCTTCCT
Source organism: Neoascia interrupta (assembly GCA_947623515.1). NCBI lineage: Eukaryota > Metazoa > Arthropoda > Insecta > Diptera > Syrphidae > Neoascia > Neoascia interrupta. The sequence goes on from OX392464.1 coordinate 40,285,759, forward strand.
CGATGGTGAAGTCGACCACGTCTCACTTGATGCATAAAGAAGAGAACACTTTTCGAGTCAAGTGTCGATCCTCTCCGCGAGTCCTTTAGTTGCTGCTGTTGAAAATGCACGATTAGGCACCGATTTGGATGGCCAAGCATTTTTGTAGCTTGCTGCTCAGCGGCCCCCGGCTTATATGCCTCAAGCCGGAAGCCTTGAAAGTTGAAGTGGGTTAGTCACTTGCAGCAGACCCCAGTGACCCAGTGATGGCTCGGGGTTAACTTCTTGCGCACTTCCAACCAGCGCCTTCTTGGTGTAGGCCAGCGAGATTGGGTCTAAGAGGGAATGGATATTCTGCTGTCCGATTTTCTATAAGACTGGAGTAACAGAGAAAGATGCAGAAATTATTGCGATTATAGGCTCTATTGGTGGAAAAGGGCTGGAGGCTGGTCGATTGCAGTAAATGCCAATAACAAAGTCTAAAGTTGGCTGCGGATTGTCAGTGACGATTGGCTTCAAATTGGAAGTGTCTACGCTTAGAGTAAAAACGATTGTCGCACAAACTATTTTGTATTCTACTTTAGTGTCGAAATCTGATCGTTTGGAGTGAACATCGTTCCTTCGGATGCAGAATTCGTCTTGTGGCATAAAGTGGTTCACTTTCCACTGATTTGGATTGCACTTTCCTGTTACTTGGTTCAAAATTCGTTCAAAGAGTCATGGTAGCAGTTTGTGAATCTGTTTTACCTCTATGGTAACCCATGTGAAAAAATGTGACTTCTGGTGTAGATTGAAAGTTTTCGAAGCCGAATCGGTCGCGATATAGTCAAACGAATTTGAGCTTTGCCCGCTGGTGGTGTCGCTCACTGAATCAGGTAACTGTATGGCATAGTGTTGACTTCACTGCTTCTTGTTGTCCTAGGTTTGAATAGAGTTGCAAAATACTAATCGCTTGGAGTGAAAGTGGCTGAAAGAGATACTCCAATAGGCTAAATCATATCCTGTAATCCAATCCTAGAGTTGGGATTTACCTGCACTGGTATAAATGTATAAGTGTGGAATTGGTCATAAAAAGGAATAATATTTTCTTAAAAGCAGCCCGTTTTTTATATCGTACCTTAAAAGTGGTGGTTTTCTTAGGGAAATTTCAAATTTCATAGTTGAATTAAAATAATTTATCGGTCACAAACAAGAGCAATGCTGTCTTTAAGCAAAAATTATGCATTTTTTATTATTTTTCTTGTCAAGGGTCTTATGGTTATGTCTAGATCAAATAACATAATTTACGTAAAATTTATTTTTAAGCTGCATTGGATTTTTAGCTGTAAAATTTTATGTTCAAAATTCGGTTTCAGAAAATCGACAGAATACAACCTTCCTTTTTCCTAGTCCAAACATCAACCAGATTTTTTTTAACGACTTCCCATCACAAGTTGTTTTACCCAATGGGGTAATTCGTTTCAATTTCACTGACTCATTAATGGGCCATGAAAAATGTCTCCTAATTAAATGTAATGCGATAACTTTCTTCAATTATAGCATCCACCCCTTTTGTCGCAGTAGCCTTTCCTCTTTGTAACTCGAAACCCAAACGCACGCCATAAATATTCTTAATTAGATTGATAAATCCAAAAACATATATTTAGATATATGTAGGTACCTACGCGGAAATGCAAATAATAGCAAATAATCTAATTACTATTCGCTTACTGTTTTCACATAGAAGTCAAGCCGGAAAATTCATTAAGAAAACATACAGCAATATAGCTGTAGCAGTAGCTTTATCCTTAGCCATCATCTGCTGGGTGTGTTGATGGGCTTTGTTAACGCTAGCGATAGTAATTCATTTCACCCTCCACCAAAGACGTCAACGAGAAAATTAAGATTTTATCTTAAAGTTAATTTTCATCTAAGGACATAAATGCCATAATGGATGTGCCTCTTCCGCGCTGAAGACACAAGTCGGAAAAAAAGAATCTCTTGAGAGGCCACCGTTCGTTTTCGTATATGGGTGGGGTGTTTGAGTGTGCGAGATGGTTGCTCTTGAACACGCGAACATTTAATTCCGGGGGATTATGTTAATTTAATTTCTGCTTGTGATTTCTAATTAAATTAAATGCTCGATTATTTATTTGGGTGACATGTCGTTGCTCTGTTTGCGTCTGGCTTGTTTTTTTTTTAACCAAGGACAAGCCCTTTGATCCCTTCTTTTTGACAGGCCTTTTTCCATTTCATTGAGGTATTGAAGGGTTTTTTCTAAACAAATTATTTGCAACTATAAGGAATTCTTCGGACCCTTGTTTTCCAATTAAATTTATCCGACGACTTTCTCGCAATTGCTCCTGTCAATCGCTCCCTTAGCCAAAGCAAACAGTAATGTCCCAGAACAAAAAACCCATGCACAAGTCCCTTTAATTAATGTACGCGCTCAGAGATGATAGCCATGCATGCATTATGGAAGTCAGAAGCACTCCGAAAAATACGAGATTTAATTATCGTTAAAAAATCTCTTCATCAGCGGTAGTTTCAAATTTTACAATTAGGGTAAAAACCGATGTTTCCTTTCCATCAACTAGGTCCTTTTGGGTGGTTTTCGCTCTCTTTTTATGCGAAAAGCTTTTAACATTACCGTACTACTCTTTGGGTGAAAAATATAGCGCTGCCTCTGACTCTGTGTCTGGCTGGCAACGTCGTCGAAGGATGCGCCCCGCACCATTCCACTGTGGCAAACGGAAATTGAGGCTAACATTTTAAGGACTTTTCAAATATAATTCCGGATGTTTATAATGAGAGGACGATTATCAGAAAGCAGCTCTTTCGTTTCCTTAAGAGATTTCCTAATGAAACTCTTGGATCTACTTAAGTGGCGCGTCACGCGAAACACTTTGGACGAAACTGGAATTGTATAATTGAAAATAACATTCCATTTTACTGGGTGCTTGTCTTAATCGATTTCTTATTCGAACTGGGATAATTTAATTGTAATTCAAAATTTATTTAATGGTCCTCGTGGTATCAACTGATCAAAGGAGAAGAATGTAGAAAAAAGGAAAAATAACAAAATAACGTGAAATCGGACGGACTTTTGTTTTTTAAATTTCTTATTCGAAGTATGTTGTAGGAATTTAAATCAACAACTGTTTAAATTAAGCTAGGAATAAGTTTTGAAGGTAACATTTTCAAATTGTATATTTGTCTTAATTGGGACCTCGTATTTTAAAAATTTAAAAATTACAATTAAGCATACTCTCACATTTTTAGCGAACCGACAAGCATCACCTTATCACTTTAAGGATAGACCTCCAGTTAAACTAAACAGACTCACTTTAACCGAATTACTAATGAAAATTAAATGTGAATAGTTTTTGTGACTATAGGTAAAACTATACAGGCAAGCAAAAATCGTAAGATTAAAACAAAAAAAAACTACAAAGAAATCACCAAATAAGGATAATTTCCCTACAACATTTATAATTTTGAAATTTCGTTTGTATTCTTGATACATATTATACGTCCGCAAAAAGAAATAAACCATCTCGAGTATGCTTATTATGTACACACTGATACGTGTATCCATTTTTCAGAATTGCCAAAGATTGGTTTCTCGGGATGTATGCATCACATTCAAAATTGTATACGCTCACGCTCAGTTGATATTTATAGTAAAGAAGTTCAAAATATTATTTTTTTAGGAATGTTCATGCTTGTATACGCTTCAAATGCCAAAGAAGATCACTTGCCACGAAGTCGAAGATTTTCGTCATTATTTTCAAAAGCCGAATATCGCAATGTGGCAATAAGATTTAAACGCGATACTTTGTTGGTGTAATTCAATGGACTCAACCAAATTTCAATAAAACGTTGTGACTGGGCCAGTGCATGTTCTACTTAAAAGAGGACACGACGCGGCATAGAATTCCTTGAAATGTAAGGAAGTTTGTCTCTAGAGTATGCTCCAGTGAGATATAAAGCTATATTTCACAACTTACAGTAGGAAAATCAATATGTGGAAGGCTGTTCCACATTCGTAATGTTCTGCTTATGAAAGAACTCAATCCTGTGCTTCCGAAACTGGACTCATCATAATTATCATTTTCGGAAGCTGCTTATCCTTTAAAAGGGTCGAGGAACGAGGGTGGCTAAATGATCTTTCCATCATTCTCGATCCTCCGCCACCAACTCAAGAAACTCCGGCGCAATCTCGAGGCAATCTCGACGCAATCTAGAGACCCCCAGAGGGGTTCTTTACCTGATCAAACAACCTGTTTCTTGGCCTACCAGGGAGGCGACGTGCTAGCATCTAGGCTAGCACGACCTGTCTAGGAACTCTGTCAGGAGGCATGCAAACATCGTGTCCAAACCACCGAAGAATCGATCGCTCCACTCGGAGAAGTAGCTGCTCAACATCAAGATTCGCACGAATACTGACGTTTCTCACTCTATCCCTTAGAGTAAAACCAGCAACGCACCTCAGGAATCTCGTTTCGGCAGCTTGTACCCGCGATCTAATTTTTTTATCATTCTTTTTATTATTTATTCTTTTTATTATTTTTTTATTATTCTGTCGCACATTTTCGGATGCAACAGAGTAGGTGCCAGGTGTTCTTTGGTGAGAGTTTTACTCCAGTTGATATAGTATTTACACTTTTTGAGAGTTATACTCTAGTTTAGATATTGAGCACGCTTGTTTTAATACTTTGATGTTGTATGGTATTTCGTGAATCGTTAAAGAAAACCAATGCATTTCGCAGCGTTCTTGGCGACGCACGGACTGTGGTTATTCCCACGTTCACACATACAGAGGAGTGAAAACTGTTCGATTTCAGTGAAACAAGTCCCTTTTATGGACATTGGCCGGAGGCTGATGCCAATGGAGAGGCAACCAAAGAAAGAGCTAAATAGCTGCCCTAATAGCTTATAGGAAGATTTTTCTGTAGTACATAATAGAAAAACGAAATAAGAAGTCAAAAAGTGAAAAAGACCTATCACATGAGGCTTCCTTCATTGTGAGCAAAGAAGGAAGTACCAACCTATAAAAAAAATATGGTCCAACATTTTAATTCTAGATCGTCAACTGAAACAGTAGGTTGTAGCCTGAATTCCATATAGCAAGAAAGTTTTCATTCTTACAACTGACACAAGTAAGAAATTAGTAAATTAATTTATGCTTTTTTCGTGGCCCAAAAAAATCAAACTCAGCTTCGCAAAATATAAAAGTGTTTGCTTACGCCCCAAAGCCCCTACGTTTTTTCTCCATACCAAAAATACCACATCACATACCTCGAATAAAGATAAAAAATAAACCTCAATAAATTATTAAAGTCCAATAGCCAACAACTTCCAAAATAAATCGCACCCATGCTTCGTAAATTAAAAACTTTGGCAGTTAGCAATTAAGGTTACGATTTCACTGAAAAAGCTTAACCCAATTATAAAGGATATCTTCAGACCAACCTGAACCTCCATACAAACGTTTCTGTTTTCCTTCAAAATAAAATAAAATTAAAGAACAGAACAACAAAAAACAAGGCAGAAATAAAAAAAAGATTTATCTTCAGCGCCACATACCTATAAGGGAAAGAAGACAGGAACCTTATTCAACTTTCATCTGATATTTAAGAGCGCAATCTTTTTTTTTGCTGCTTACTGGAAAAGGTTAACATTTCATCGCAGTAAATCAAAATCTCTCCAACGAAATCATTTCGTATATAAATATTTATAACCATCTTTGCGATTTCCTTTTCGTTGTCTTTCAAATATTAAAAACCATCATCTCGGCCTTAGTCGAGCACTTATGTCGTGGGTGGTTTTTTTTCATTTTTCTGTGTAGCGCCTTTCTTCTCGTTGAGTCCCTGTGAAATTCTCTGACTTTTTAATTTTCTTTTAATACAAAGAAAACGGCATAATTTAAAAAAGAAGAGAAAAAAAATCACAACAGGAAAAACGAAGAAGATTGAACGAGTCTGGCAGAGTGCTAAAGGGATGGTGTTCTACAAATTCCGTCAGTCCTTTACTAATTTAATAATATTATCCTTGATATCAACAAAGTCTGCAAATCTCTCAGCGTCTTGGTCACGATTCAGGATTTAGGGTTTTTTCTTTCTTTTTTTCTTGTGGCTTGTTGTTGTCGTTGCTTCTTTTTCAGTCGATTCGCGGAGCTAAAATTGATGTTTTGTGTTATACCTACTCCTTTTTTTGTTCAAGCACTGTCCGAAAGTACTCGTTTAATATGGCTCGAAATTATTCCTTAAGGGCGGGAAAGAAAAGAAACGCAGATGAGGAGATTCTGGAAAATTCAGGTCGTGTCGTGTGGAGGTGAAAATGCGCAGGCACTTCCTGTGGGCAATGATTTTATAGCAACAGCGAGTTTTACGGATTACTGAAATGGGTTATTGGCAATTCCTTTTTAGCAGCAATTTATCAGGGTAACACGGGCTTACTCGGCTTAATTGAGGAAGTGTTGAGGACCACTTAAGGATAATACAGTAACTTTTTAGAGGGTGTTTGTTTCAAAACTGCTAAGGATTAACGATGTTGGTTTGAGAGCAATTGAACAAAAGAACAGAAACTCTTTCAAAGAAAAGGTTTCTTGAAATAATTTATGCCGGCCTACAGCGAGGATAAAAAGATTTCACAGTAAAGGCATTTCCTAACTATGTGAAAGTGAGTTCTCATTGAAGCAAATATCTTGTTATCTAAAAACATTAAAAAGAAATTATGTTTTAAAATCGAATCAAAAATGGGTAACAGTAATTTTTAAATTGAGAACAGGTTTCCAGTCAAAACCGGCACATTTTAAGCTTTTGCTTGCGTCGTTCAAAAAGCCGGAGATCATCGTTACGTTGTCAAAGCACACAGAAAAAATTAAAACGTTACACAAAACTCTAAAATAAGAGATAGAAACACATTTGTTTAATTTTTCAGCTTTAGAACATGAGAAAGAAACAAGTTCTCCTATCACGGTTCTGAGGATAGCGAGGGATTTACAAATAGTCTGAGGAAAATCAGTAAAAAAAATTTCGCAAACAGCTTCTCCATGAGCCCGGACTCAGATAAGATGAAAAATTGTAGGATCACATTCTCTAACGACATATTAATGTGATTAGGAAATATCATCGAACAATTTTCTGAATTCAGATCACCACTTTACCTGCTAGCCTTCGATAAGGTTTTGGATAGCACCAGCATCAGTTGTAGACCTATAAAAGTTATTTAATTAAGTAATTATTAGTTAAGCGTATTTTACACACTTTTTTACGTTTATAAAAGTGTATAAAAGCAAAGAAAAGGTACAAAACTTGAGAAAAATGAAGCAGCATAGGTCAAAGTGTTCATTTTGCATAGATGCATAGATGCAACTTGCTTGAATCACCTGAGTCTCGGTGTTTAAGCTTTTCCATCCTCCTTTGACAAGGTCCATGTTTCTGTGCCGTAGAACAGGACTAGGACAGGTTACATTAGGTAAGGTTAGGTAAGGTAGGGTTTCTGGGGGGGAGGGCCCTAAGCGTTTCCCTAAGGAGACAACCTGTAAGGAATAAAGATGTGAATTACTTAACTATGATACTTAGTCAGTTGAAGTATTCTGAGCATTGCAGCTCTGTTAATTTTCCCATGGTTTTGGGCTATATTGTGAATAGTCGCAGACATTTCGCCTGTCTCAAAAGAGAGCGGAGGATGGGTCCTTTTGTCCGCTGTAGTGATACATAGATATAAGCCATATTTCGCTGGCTCATCAGCCTTTTCATTCCCGATGAAGACGCTATGGCCTGGTATCCAAACAAGGCGGACATTATTTTGTCTGCTAAGGGCCCTCAGTTCTGAGCGACAGAGTCCTGCTGCACGAGATTTTACTGTTGGTGTTGCCAGGGCCTTAATGGCTGTTTGGCTGTTTACGTAAATGGAATCTTCATGTGATAGAAAAGTTTACCTAGTATCTTAAGTACCTTTTACCTAGTACCTACCTATAAAGTACCTATTTTCACTTCATAGAGCTAGGATCGGCGCTGCCGATCGTATTCTTTATCACTGTCTTCTTCGTCCACATGGAATGTTTTATTGTTCTTTGCAGTGATACAGCCTGCAAAAATGGTTTTTCCAAATCCCTATAAAGGGTGTAGGGATTTTAACCCTTTACTAGAAGCCTTGAACCTCAATCCTATTGTATATTTCTCTATCTCGTCAGCCACGCGCTCCTAGATCTTCTGTTTTAAAGATCTCCGTTATATGTTTCCTGTTAAGTTGTGCTCGCCGACGCGGGGTTCATCGTCTAAGCAGGGGTTTGTATGTACCAGATGACACTAGGTAAAGCCTAGCACAACAGAGGCTGCATCTTGGATATTTTGGCAATATTTCCACTGGCTTTCAACATTTTATACTGGATTTGAGAAGGACATAGCGCTCTTTAAAGTTAACGTGAAACTTCACCGCAGCATTTAGATTTCTTGGAGGTGGTCTGAGGGTGGTGGACTGGAGGGTGGATTGATCAGCAATTCTCATTGTGGATGTTGAGATTAGCGGGAACTGTGTCCTAACTACCACAACGTTTTACCCCACAGCTAAGTCAATCATAGTGTATCGGAGGTCGTATCGCGAATGCTTTGCCTTGCGACCGTGCTGCGAAATGATGCCCTCTCTTCCTAAGATGGCAGGCTTAGGACAGGAAGAAATAGCTTAGGACCGACTTTATGTCGTATAGCAAGGACATTGTTCATAAATTTTGTTTGCTTGTAGAACATATCTTTGCCGTCGTCAAGCTTAAGACTATTTGTCTTAAGCCACCTTTAATAACGAAACCCTTTCCAAATAAGAGTCGGTTTTAATTTAAATGCTAACCGAACGCATCATTGTTTATGTTGGGTAGTGGCCTCTATGGCAAAGCCATACAAAATTCAATTTAATATTGAAAGGTGAAAGATCACAACAACTTACTTTTTCAACATGCATTAAAATAATGGCTAGTTCTAGATATTAAAGCTGGCCAGAATTGGCTTTGTTGTCGTGAACAGTCGGCAGATATATAGGGATAAAAAAACGTTCCATCTTTCTACTGACCATTTTTTTGGATGTCAGTGAAATTTAAATTGCAGTCGTTGGCCTCCGCTAATTGCTCACCTGCCTACTAAAGCCTGTTAAGGGAGCTTACATTCCATGTGCAGATCCTAAGCTCGAATACTCCAAAGTAGTCTATACATAAGGTATTGACTTCGAAATAATAAATATTATCATTCAATATGACTGAATGTAAAATAACCAGTGACTAAGTGCTAACAGTCCCATTCCACATTGTGAAATGCTGATGTTATTTTCATTTTTTGAAATTTTATACGAAGTACAAACTTCGAAAAAGGGCGTGGCCCCTTATTACAAACTATCAACATTACTTACTTTCTTACTTAAGGTGGCGCTACAGTCCGAGGGTGGACCTGGCCTCAGCCATCAAGCTTCGCCAGTCAGCTCTGTCTCTAGCTAGCCGCCTTCAGTTTCAGACGCGAAGTTGGCTGAGATCCCCTTTTACTTTCGTGTGCCGCCTGAGTCATTGTGGTCCTCTACTGCGCCGTCCCTGCGGGGTGGATTAGAAGATTTTCCAATCCGAGGTTATGGTTTCCATCTGCTCTAGATGACCCAGCTATTGTAGCCTTGCTATTTTGATACTTCTAACCAGTGGTGCATATCAACGAAGGAATTGCATTCCAAAATCTGAAAGCAATGCCAAATGCTTCTTTAGCATTATGGTTTATTTGTTAGCATTGCTTAATCCTTTGAACAAATTCCTATTTAACACCTTTTTGAAAAAGAATATATTTTAATTTTTCGCTAAGTCCAAGCCAACTTTGTCTAGCGAGCTTAGAAACAGCAGATGTAGATGCACCCTTAATCAAGCCATGCCATAAACGGCACATTTTGTGATGTGGAACCGGAATACCTTATTATGAAATGAACTAAAATGTGAAATGACATCACTTCAGACTTGTCCACTTTTAAATCTTTAAAAATCCGATTTCTCTGAAAGTTTACTTCAAATTGAAAAAAAAAATTGTATGCCAAATATTAAAGATACTACTATTTACTAAGGGATGAGCTACCTTTTTTTTAAAGAATTCGACTTTCCCCTCTTTTAAAAGACCGAAAACACAAAGTTTGATACTTTAGTAGCTATCAGACAGGGCCAAACGAACAGATTTTTTGGCCTGGTCATAAGACTTTAATGTTTGGTGTTTTATGGTAAATAAGGTCGTGTATTTAGAAGTTCGTTACAGAGGAACTCGTGCACTTACTCACTTTTTTTTTTTAGTTAAATTAATATAAATTTTTTTGTACCTTGAAAAGATCACGTTTGTTTTTTAATTAGTTTTTATGTTTTTTTGTGTAGGTATAAAACCTTTATTAAGTACCTATGTTTTTAAATTTAGCATTCTGTTTTTTGAGCTTCCATACGATTTAGCATTGGAAAATTTTAAATCTAGCATTGTAAAATTTAGAATTCTGGCAACACTGCTTCTGACTTGGTCGGTGTCGCTGTACAGCACGTACTGTTCGATGTTATATCTCCTCCTCCACTCTCCGTTTACGCAGACGTGACCGTAAATCGTCCGAAGAATTTTTCTCAAAAAGCAGCCTTAATTGTTTTCATCCGCCTTTGACAGGGGCCATGCTTCTGCAATATCAACACATATATTTCCAACGCTTAAATGTATGTGTTACTGAAAGAATCTTTGATTCTTTCCTAAATTAGGCTGCAGGCGAAATTACGTTGCGAAATTACGTTTTATTTTTAAACCCGAAACCAGGGTATATAAAGTTTGATGTATAGTTTGTAACGCAGTAAAATAATCACCGTACCCCCATAAGACCCGTACCCTTTTACAGACGTAAATGGGGCCGACAGGAGAATCGATTAAGACATGCCCGTCCGTCCGTCCATATGTTAACAACTTTTAGACCTTAATTTTTAGGGGCAGAGAGCTTTAAATTTTAGGGTATAGAATTTGGTGGGTTGGCTGGAAGTCCAGTCCTTGAGATTAAGTTTGAAAATTAGGTGATTCTGCCCACTACGGAGCTGTGTGTGCGACCATCTCTAATTTAAAAAAATGCTTTTTCCAAATTTTAGGTATGTAACAATGGTATGTTATATTGCCTTGTAATTGTCTTTAAAGCAGCCAAAAAAATTTAGCCTTTTCATTGACCACGCCCACTTTTCTAAGGGGTTTTAGCTTAAAATTACTGTTTTTCAATATATATGTGTATATGAAATTTGACTAAAAATTATATGACAAAAGTTATAGATAAATTAGCATTTTCTTACTTTATGGTTACGGGTTAGTGATGGAAAATAATTTAATTCAAATGGCTGCCGCTGCTGGCCATGCAGTAGCCTACACGATCGGTCCAATTTTTAAGCACATTATCGATTGTGTGCATCTGTAACCAATGGATTCACGAATATTGTCCTTTAAAGCGTCAATTGTCTCCGGCTTGTAGGCGTAACACTTATCTTTTACGGCGCCCTACAAATAATAGTCCAACGGTGTCAAATCGCAGCTCCAAGGTGGCCAAACGACATCAGCTCTGCGGCTGATAATGCGATCTTCAAAAACAGGGCGCAAAACATCGAGTGTAGCTTCGGCTGTGTGGCGCGTAGCGCCGTCCTGTTGAAACCGAATGTTGCCAATATCCTCCTCTTCAGCTTTTGTGATCAAAAATTCGTTCAACATGGTCCGATAACGATCGCCATTGACTGTAACGGCCACTATTCGCTCATTTTCAAAGAAAAATGGCCCAATTATGCCTCTACTCCAAAATCCGCACCAAACAGTGACTCGTTTTGGGTGTATCGGCTTTTCAATGCCCCAAATGCGACAATTTTGCTTGTTTACATACCAAGATCAGAATTAGCTTCATCGGAAAAGGTGATTTTTTGGCTAAATCGGCATCTTCTCTAAGTCGATCGCAGGCCCACTTAGCGAAGCCAAAACGCATATTTCCCAGCGTTGTTCAAGCGTATACACAACCATATTCGTTCAGCGGAAGGATTAAACTAATTATCTGTTAAATCAGACATGAGCTAAGTGTTACCATTCACGAAATAAGCACTAGTTGAAAAAAAAGTCAGATGGCGGACCCTTTATGTTGTATGTGTCTCTGGCCATTTTTGTTGGCAACGTGGCATTAAAAAAAAGTGATTTTTTAGTTAAAAAGGCGGAGTTTTAGGCCGAAATGTATGCAACCACCTAGTATAAATCATTCAACAGTTATATTTTTATATCCCGCCCACTTTTTGGAGGCGTGGCACTTTTTTTTGTATGTTCGGATAGTTTGCAATCGTCCGTAGATGGACAGAAGTTTTTGCATATGCATACGCCATGTTGCACTTGCCCACTTGTTTTTTTTTTGAAATATTAGGTTTTTCTTCAATTCTGCATCTAAGTGTGGGCGTGGCCTAAATTCTTGTATAAAAAATCTAGAACAAAAACTTTGCAATTCAATTAAGTAAAATTTTTCGATTTGGAACAAAAGTATTAAATAACATTCATTTTTAAATTTAGACATGATGAATGTCAAATTTCTGCCTTATAAGGCAATGAAAGTATTGGGGGAAGTTGCACACTTACACCCATTGTGGGCGTGTCTGTGGTAGAATTTCAAAAATTTTAATACTTCTACTGCTCTAAAATTAAGTAAAAATGTGATGTGTTCCTTAAACGTTCAACATTCCACTATAAAAAAACGAACATCAAGCATACACAATACCTATACCTTAAATTTTCAAATCAAAATCCCTTAACATTCTGATTTTATGACAAAAAAAAGAGAAAAAAAAACATTTTCCCTGGATGGAACCATCAATTATGTTAAACAGATCCCCTTCAACACAAGTGTTGAGTTGTCATTGAATAAAAGTAGGCAAAAAATACGTATATTTCTGAAATCTCAATTAACCCACGTCATCCTGTCGACGGAAGAACGAATTCTGTTGCTTCAAACTTCACGAGACTTAAATTTCGTTATGACAAAAGAGAAACCACAATTTTCGCGAAAATTGTTTTTATTCATAGAAAATGCAATTAGGGATTCAAGGCACGCAATTTAGACGACAACGACGCCGACAATGACAAGGACAACGTCGACGATGACTACAGCATCAGCAGCCAGCACCAGAAGCAGCATAGCCATCGACAAATATAGGGAGGCTTCAGCAAACACAACCAACCTAAGGAAAAAAGAAATAATAAAAACGAGTCAAGGATTGTAAAGGAGAGCATATTCTTTTTCACACTGACAAGGCAGAGTCTTTCGTTGTCATTTGAATTTTTGTATATTGTAGACCCTATGGCGAAGTAGTGTAAGCAGTTGGTGTCAAAAACCCCTAAATCCATAAGAAAATCCACAGGGGTTGAGCTTCTTGTTTTGTCTTTTAATTATTCACAATTGGTAAAGTGTCCTTCATTGTTTGGTTGCCATTATATAATCACGTGTAATTATATAATCACGTGGTGCGCGAGGAAATGTAGATGTAGATTAAAGAACTGTGGAATGATGTTTACAAGTTAAGATTTTTATATATCTACTTCAAAGCTGGAAGAGTTGGCTTAAGGATGCGGTGGGTATTGTAGCAACTGAATCATGGTGTTAATAAAAAGCGTACGAAACAAAACAATTACACTTTCTGACACATATTTTGTGGTAACTCTACTCGGGAGAATTTTTAAGGCAAGTACGAAAATTTAAGTCGGGGAATTAATAAAATCCATTAACCTGCTTCAGAAGCATTTTAAACTTGATACGTTACTTGACACTGTAAAATTTGAGGTTTTAAATGCGACGTTAAGGAATGTTCCCCAAAGTGCTACTTTCACGTTTTCGACACTGATCTACTTATGTAAAGGCTTTTCTTTTACGATACCACTTGTGGATTCTTAGAAAAAAGTAATGTGGCTGAACAGGGGCATCAGTGCCTAGATTGTTAAATGTAGGGAGGCTTGAGCAAAGATACTAAACAAATGAGCCCTGAAATTGAGGTTGGACTTTCTTGTGTGAGGATTCGTGGTCGGTCATCCAGCTTCCGCTATCTGGTAAAATTTTTTTACTATTTTACTGACTTTGATCTCAATATTCCGGGAGTTTAATCCGCAACGAAAAGCTTCTCTACGTTTCGTATTGTTTCGGGAAACAAAGTTAAGTTCCCGAATGTGAAGACTTTAACAGACGTAACGATTCCTTTAACTCTTACACCCTTTATTACTGAAAAGCAGTTCACATACTGCATTTACGACTAAAAGCTTCTAATCAAATATGAATGACGGTAGGCTGCGTACCATAAACTCAACTTTTGCAAACGAAACTTGAGAATAGAGACAGTTCAAAAAAGCAAAATAGCAGAGGGATAGGTGATCTGGCACTCAATTTTCTGGTATATGACATGACACGAATTCAAAATACAAAATTTACAGGACACTACTTTCGTTTGTAAGCTTGCCTTAAAATTGTCGGCGTCGCTTTATAAGGCAAGCTTACTTTTCTTCACAATACCACATAAAAGCCTCAATTTGCATAGTCCCTCAAGGATACCTATCAAAAATATCAAAAACTTTGAACCTTACATAAGTGTCAATTGAAAACATTATGTCTATCATCTTTGGGACTAAAAACGACACACAGTTTATTAACTATAGACGTGAGGGTCCTTTTCAATTGTAGCCGTATTTTAGGTAGGTATACACTTATATTTGCAAGTTTTAAGTTATTGCAATTCGTAGGAAATAAGCAAGTGATATCGAATTTCATTTAATTGGAAGAATCCACACAATATTGAAGGTTGCCTCTTGCTAGGTTCCGCTCTGTTGGAAGGGTGCGGTACTATGAGTACACTGCTAAAAATTTCTCTTTAAGTTCTTACTGGAAGGTTACTCATACAATAGAAAGAAAACGATATTAAAAATAACTTAAACCAGCAAAGTTCTGTTAGAGTGGATTTCTTTTCAGAGTTGGTGCAACCATATTAGGTACCAAAGGCATGAGCATCTAATTTAGGGCGATTTTTTCCCATTCATTTCGCTGAGTGTATAAATCCAATCCTTCCTTTACCATCCCAAACCTATTTGCCACAATAAAACCCTGTCCACCCCCAAAACAATGTTTCAGGTTTAAAAGTTTTACACGTTCCAATGGGTTCGAATGACAGTTGCTTTGGGACATCTCGTTGGGTAAAAGCGGATGTGGCCTACCTAGCTATAAAGTATACCTTCAAAGGCAGCCATTACTTGAGCAAACATTATTTTCCTGAGGCCGAGTGCTCGTTTGTCCCTTCGCATTAATTGCCAAAGTCCTTTTCAAAAAGCATCCATTCGTGTAAGGAGCGCATTTCATGACACAGTGTATCCCATGTCTCTGTATGAATACACCCCCACAATTGCTCAGATGACACTCCTTAATTAAAGTGATTTTCATTGCCTACTCGCATACGATAAGAGCCCAGACATCCAAACATAGAAGCCAGCATTCCAAGTTCTACTTGTACGTCTCTGCCAGGTGCGACTTTGATCCTCTGGGCAAAGCTATTTTCAGAGATTTATCCGGATTATCCTGGGATGAGTGTCAAAGTATTTGCTTCCCTCTTGAGTATGACATACACCTACCTGTCCAACTTTTAGGTCGCAATTCATATAAAATTGCCTCGTTTTGTGTTCGCTTTCAGGCCTAAGTGGGAGTTACTGGGGGAGAGTTAAAAAAACACACACACACAAAAAAAATATTTAATTTTCCAAATCATATGTTTTTATTTGTTCGACGTCATTAAAGGGAAACAATAAAGAAATATCCTTATATAAAGACTCGACACTAAACTTTATTGTCCAATGAAGAGCAATGACCATCATCCATGAACTTTTAGGACGCATATAGGACAGCAATGCTCGACTAAGATTCCACATTAAACATTGAATGTAATAAAGTTTAGAAATTTTTGCCTTATTTTTTTGGAACAACTTTTTTTGAACTTCTCGATTTTGTTGTTTTCTATCCTTTGTCCTTTGGGAGAGATAGCCTCACCACTCTTATATGGTGACATATGAACTTTTTGGCAGGGAAAAAGGACAATCTGTGGGTTTTTTTGTTTGCCCATGGACTAAGCGGGATGCGAAGAGAAGATATTTTGCAGAACCTTATCGAAACTTTTTCTGCTGGTCGTACATGTGCCGATGAAGTTGGATGGTCAAGATACTGTAACAGACGTAAGTGATGGCCTGATGGGATACAATAACATAGACGCAACACAAACTCACAGTATGCGGTGCAATTTAAATGGAATCAAAATAGCCACAAAAGTGCCATAAAATTATCCGAATTTCAAATAATAAAAACGATGTCGTATAATTTTTTATGTAGTGAACATGTGTTTCTTGTTGACACTTAAGGTTATAGCCTTGTGGGAGTTTTATTGCGTTCTTCTACCGTAAATTACCAAAAACATATGTCAATTTGAACCTGAGGTTGTGAGCGGTGTATGGATGGTATTTTGCACTGTGCGGACGTAGGCTGATGGCAGATTTGCGAGCCTGGTAAAAATAAAGGGAAGGAGGACGCCTTGGGTGTAGGCGGAATTCTAATTTTGGAAATATGGAAAACAAAATTGGGTAAAAAGCCATTGAGCTTTCTTGATTCAAGAGTCAATTGATAGTCATTTGTTCGAACAAATGCAATACATAAAAACAAAAAAACAACCATTACCAAGCTACCTATGTGGTTCCAAAACAGTGAAAATATTCATAATATTTTAAGTTTTCGAAAAGTTATTTTTAACAGATTCAGCCAATATCAAAAAAATTAAAACTCGCTGGAGGCAAGAGCTTTATAAAGGAAGTAGGACGTGTTAAAAACTATATTGTAATATTTTTGCCGGGGGCTGGTCATTAACACAACGAAATACTTTGTTTGTTTCTACATTAAAATTTCTATATTTTAACTCCACCTATTGTTCACATTTTAAACAAATGTTTGCTGTTAAATACTTTTTAATTTATCTAAACTAAACCACTTTTTAATTTAGCTTTGTATGATTACAATTCAATGATTTAAAAACAGCTAAAACTTTCACAGCTGCCTATTTGCCTACCCAACCAAAATACTTCAGAGAGTGACACTCTAAAAACGTCAATATAGCTCTTATAAGACTTTTATAACGCTCTTGATACCCTTCGAGTAGAATCTCTTGTTATAAGATCCGAAAATTATCTTATAGCACTCTTGTACTTATATGTAGAGGTTAACTCTTATAAAATGAGTATATTTTGGTCTTATGAAATTCTTGTAATAAGACTTTAACTTTTGAAGGCTTTGAGTTTTGTAATAAGAACATTATAAGAGCTTAAATCTTGTAATAAGAGTGCAACTCCTGTCAGAATTTTTACAAGCGATTTACTCTGATAATAAAATCTTTAGTGCTATAAGACAACTTCATTTCTTCGGCCACTGGCTGTAAAAAAAAGTCAGACTTTTTCTTGCTTAAAGGGTTACCAAATACCTTTTACCTCAAAACAGACTGAATAGAACTATGACCAGTGTCATTTGATAGATACACATCATATTTTTCCTGAAAAAAATACATTATTTTAAGCCACCTAATTTTTACTGAAACGTGAAAAAATATTTGTGGAGTCTTTGAATAATATTAAAATATTAAATTTAATGGATCGCAAAATTTGATCTTTGGGTATTGTTGTCGAACGTCTTATGAAATAAATCGATTTCCTTTTCCCTCTGTTCAGTAAGGGTATTTATTTTATTTATTATTAGGGGTATGATTGTGGGGTGCCGTGGCATAGTGATTAGTGTGTGTGCTTACTACGCCGGAGGCCTGGGTTCGAATCCTGCCATCGTCACCTGAAAAAAAAAAGACTTGTTCTTTTTCACGGTCCCCACCTCCGCGAGGGTCTGACAAGCCCTCCGAGAGTATCATTTGTCTTGAAAAACTTCTCAAAGTGCCGTTCGGATTCGGCAAAAAATTGTAGGTCCCTTTGTTTGTATGTAAAATAAATAACACACCAGCATACATTGTTGAGAAGTTGGCCCTGGTTCACCTCGAGCTGTTGCGCCACTCTATTTATTTATTTATTTATATTAGGGGTATGATTATATGAATGGTTTTTTTATACCCCATCCCATAGGATAGGAGGTATATTAAGTTTGTCACATAGTTTGTAACACGGTAAAACAATAATGGTAGATCCCCAGAACTTTAGGGCATATGATCGAGACCGAATTCTGGGTCCATCTATGCCCGTCTATGTCACATGTTTTTAGGCCTTAAATTTTGAGCTAGGGTCCCGGAATTTCGTACGCAAGCTCCACGTCATGCGAAGCAGTACAAAAAATAAAAAAGCAGTGTAAAAGTTTTTGAAATCCGCCCACATACACGCCCACAATAGGTCTAAATGTGTAACTACCTCGTAGGGGTTGAATGCAAATATTGTACTGTACGAAAAACTGACAGTGATTTTACTCGTTAAAATTATATTTGTTCAGATTTATTGTATCCAAGCCCGCGTTTGTCTTTTCGATTTCCCAAAACTAACTTCAAAACCAAAGGCAGGAAATTAAAAAAGTTTTTTTTTTGCAAATTTCTGTTTGCAACTTTTTAAAGTTTCAATGCAACAATAATAAGATCACTTAACGCCAGTATAATGGTAGACATAGTAATTCGACATAGTTTATAATTCAAAACTTTAACTGGTATAAGTTTATAAAAGCGTTCCGAGATGGCTTATTTCAAGTTCTTGTCCGATATGATAGGGACCTTTTTTGTTGGACAAACGGCGCGTGATAAGCACTTTTTATAGGAAACTGGACCCCAACGAATTACAAGAGGACTAAAAAGGTCGCAAAATAGTAAAAGAAAATTTTATGCGATATCTGCACCGTAACGAGTCCTTGAACGACAAGTGTTCTGCGAAGCTAACTTTCGACAACTTTCTTTGTCTGAATTTTGTAAATAAAAAAAAAGCATTCTAAGTGTGCAATATTAACCTTTTTGCTAGATTTTTTATTTGCATGCTGCACAACCAGATCGCACACCATCCAGACAATCCCACCTTGAACGTGATATTTTCCCCTTTTTTCCTATTTCGTTTAAGTTTTCGTAACAAAGATCCTTACTTCTCAACAAGCATAATGACAACAGAACGAAACGATTCGTAAAAGTGTGTTTGTTACGTGCACAGGAAGATGAACGTAAGAGCTAGTAATGAAATACGATAATGATGTCCTATTCAGAAGGTACAAAAGCGTTCAACATTCGTCACCAAACGTTCGCCTCAGTGTATCATACACATGGAAATGCATCCGGATTGTGTAAATGCTTCGTTGTTTCATTCACATGTATGTTCATGGATTTTCCAACGTATAGGTGAACTTCTTCGGAGCTGCACACTTTGCACGTTTTTTCCCAATGCGAATGTGCAGAGCTCTAACTCCCAGGCGACTTAGCTGATGTAGGAGCTTTAACTATATCCCAGTCGTGTTTCAAACATAATTCTTTTGCTCTAGAAAAAAAAACGGAAGTAGATACTCATATCCGAGAGAAAGAAAAAAAAAATATATGTAAAACCATGCCGCGTTCGTCCTGGTTCTTTGTGGATTCCGAGTGCATTTTTCCAACAGTTGTATGATTGTACTACATGACGACACAATGCTCCTGAAATGATTGCATATAGCATGAGAAAGGAATTTAACATGTACATCCGTTGGAGGAGTGCACAAGAAACGAATGAAACTTAAATGCTGATAGATAGACAGATGAATGAGTTCGTTTCGTTGGTATCCTGCTCATTTTTTTGTGCTACACAAATTCTTGGAGTCGTTCTTTTTTTGTGGATGGAATACATTTCCAACTTCATTTCATTTTTTACAGGCCAAGAATAATTGCACTCCTGACATATGCATGACATTACATTGTCACCGCGTCGATGGCTTATAAGAGTTTCCGTAGTTGTTGCTGGAACCCTACGGAAGGAAGTCGCTATTTCCTTTCGCAGGAAAGGTGCAGGTTTTAAGTGCAAAGAAGATAGGGTCGTTATACATGTCATGTAGAATTTTGCTGCAAGAAGGATTGGCGAAAGACTAAGTAAAATTGATCAAAGATACGTTACTCTGTTCACTATAAATTCAGTCAGTAAAGCTTGTTTTTTAAATTTATTTATTTTATTGAATGTATCAAATTTCAATTTGAAAAAAGCTCTAAGAGACACCCTGTATAACTTGTGTCGCTTATAGTTTAGTAGATATATATATATTTTTATTTTATTTCAGTACAATATCTTATTAAACTAGAAAACAATTTACAATTCATTAAAATTAGAAATTAAAGTACGGAAATTTACTTGACATTCTATATTTTTATATTAATAAATAAGAAAATAGTGTTGAATGTCTACTGAGCATTTTAAAACAATACAGTAAAAATATGGGTGGGGTGACCCTTAAAAGCAAAATAAAAACAATGCATACCTTTATTACATACTTGCGGTTTCAAAAGAAAATACATTAAATTAACATTTGAAGTTGAAAGAAAATCTTATCGAAAGACCTATTACTTGAGAGAAAATCAAGCGAAAAAACTAAACTTTTAAGTCACACCAGATACTCGGAAAGAAGTTGTTCAATGGCAGCAAAGTTAAAACCAAGAAGCCACTTTTTTACAAGATTAAGAAATTTAACAGTTAGAGAAGCCGATCTGTACGATACTGGAAGTTTGTTAAATAGCCGAATCGAGGAAATACTATAAAAATTACGATACGCTGTGGTGCGGAAAAAAGGAACATTAGCTGAGTATGAAAAGTTGCCACGTAAATTATAATTAGAAATAATACTAAAATTGCGATTACCAGACTTCATAAAGAAAGTTTTTAATACCTTAAAACAATACAAATGACGGACAGGAAGAATTTTCAAGTTATAGAACAAAGGGTAAGAAGGATGTCTACTTTGTTTGCGGAGTAATCTACGCACCATACTTTTCTGTAGAACCAAGAGTGGCTGAATTTTGTTCATATACGCGCCTCCCCAGCAAGTGATCCCATATTGTAATTTTGATTGAAATATGCCATAGTAAATGGTTTTTAACAAATTGGCTGAACATATATTACTTAGATAGTAAAAATGTCTAATGGTGAAACGGAAATACCTCCTCAAGGAATCTATATGATAAGCGAAGCTTAATCTTGAATCTAAAGTAAGTCCTAAATATTTAAACTCTATCACAGATTCAATCAAAAAACATTTGTCACTACAATTAATGTTACAATTAAATGTAGAAGTGGATAATTCTTGCGAAGAGTTGCAACAAGCAAGTTTCAGCCTTTGGCACTCTGGTGCATGGAAGTAGACATTCACATCGGGAGCAGGAATAGGCGACAAATTAAAAAACATTATCTTTGTTTTGGAACTCATAACCAGGTTATGTTTAGAGAACCAAATTCTCAGCAGACTTAGGTCCCAATTAATGTCCGAGATGAGATCAAGGCGACTGTCTGAACCATAACAAAAGCCTACATCATCTGCAAAGGCAGTTGGAACACCTTTGAAATCCAGTTTAAACAGAGAGTTTATGTAAATAAGAAACAAAATTGGACCTAAGACGGAACCTTGGGGCACCCCTAAGTTGAAAAACAAAAGATTGCTTCTTATATTTCCGATCTTTACTTTTTGGCATCTATTTTTTAGGTACGATCTAAGCCAGTCCAACATAAAGCCACGAATGCCTGCCTTTTCAATTTTGTTAAGAAGGATATGGTGATCAACCATATCAAAGGCTTTAGTAATATCTATGAATAGGCCAGCCGTACACTTCTTACCATCAAGATTGGCCATAACTTTGCTACAAAATTCAAGAAGCGCATCCTCTGTTGATTTTCCCTTTTGAAAGCCAAACTGAGATTTATGAAAAAAATTATTTTGGCTTAGAAAAGAAACCAGTCTATCCTTAACGAGTTTTTCAAAGATTTTGCTTAAAGTTGGAAGAAGTGAAATAGGCCTATAATTACACATTTGTAAAGCGGAACCTTTTTTAAAAAGCGGTAACACATCAGCGCACTTCAGCTCTTCTGGAAAAACTCCCTCAAAAATGCAGCGATTGAAGACAAAGGACAGTACATCTATAGTATACCAACCAATATTTTTAAGTAGAGTACTAGAGATACC
Source organism: Neoascia interrupta (assembly GCA_947623515.1). Taxonomy (NCBI): domain Eukaryota; kingdom Metazoa; phylum Arthropoda; class Insecta; order Diptera; family Syrphidae; genus Neoascia; species Neoascia interrupta. The sequence goes on from OX392464.1 coordinate 40,307,926, forward strand.
GTCAAACCCACATGACCTGCTGTTCCTTAGAGAGCCGATTACCTTTAGAATTTCTAGTGGAGTTATAGGCTCAAATCTAAAGCTAGTAGAGGAAGACGACTCCAAAAGACATCTACTTGAAAAACAACGTGGTTGCACAGAACAAGACTGCAAACTGGTGGCTATGCTGGTGAAATAGCCATTAAAAGCATCTGCAATAGCTTGCTTGTCAGATACAGGATGGTCATTAACCAAAATAACTGACAGTTTTTTTGTACCAGAAGGTTTATTTAAGATGCTGTTAACTAGTCTCCATTCACTTTTTAGGTTACCCTTCACTGAACTGAATTTCGAGCAGTAGTAATTATCGCGGCAAACTGGAATTTCCTTTTTAAGTTCCCCACAAAGCTTCTTATAACTGTTTTTTAAACTCATATTACCAGGTTCTCTATACAGTTTTAGTCTAAGTCTGTTTTTAATCTTAACTTTGTTTAATAAAAAACTGGAGATCCAAGGTTTAAGCCTCTTCGGTAGACATTTTGCACTCAAAGTGGTGGAACAATCAAAAATATGACTCTTTAGACACTCAATAAAAACTGAATAAGAGGAACAGACGTCAGTACACGAATAGACATTAACCCAAAATTCATTCAAAAGAGCGGTTTGTAGTTTCCTTATATCAACATTAGTAAAACTCTTAGGTGGTTCTTTACTAGGCTTGCTTTTGGTTGTAGAAGAGCTAAATAAAAACCCAGTCATTGAATGATCGGTAATCATAAGGTCAAGAACGCAATTCTCGAAATTACTGAACGACCCATTTCTGTATCTTCCACAAATATGGTCTAAACACCTACCCGAAGCAAGTCTTGTCGGTTCGTTAATGTAATGTAATTAGTACACAGAAAACAAGTTGATTTCTAATTAAAAAACTAACCGAACGTATCGTTGCAGTTCTACAACATTATAATAATGGCTAGTCCTGCCAGGCGAACATCGTCAGGAACCTTTATATTATAATGACGATGACATTAAGTGACAACTCTTCCTACGGTCAACCATAAGAAAACAAGAAGCTATATTTGAAAAACAAATAAAAACAACAAGCAGTATCAAAACTTACAAGTGCGAGCTACCGATTGCAAACTTAAAAAACATGGAAGGCAATGAAGAATGCACTTTATGAAAATTATATAACTGCTGCAATTTTTCGGCCAATCAGAAAAAAATGAATTATAAATGAGGTTTATCAGGTAGTAACAAGTTGTTGTCTGGCAAGACTAAATTGTATTAACATGAGAGCCTGGCTTACAAACTGTATACTTATACTTTTCATTGTAATTCTTTTTCCCGGATAAAATCCAATTTTAATTTTAAATTCAATTTTGTATGGCTTTGCCATAGGAGCCGCTCCTCAATATAAGCAACGATACGTTTGGTTAGCTTTTCAATTAAAACCCAATTTCACTTTTTTAATGGCAAAAAGAAATACTAAATTTGTCAGACACATTTTCGGTAAGTACAGATTCAAATACTTCAACTTCACCACACATAATTCAACATTATATTTCCTTTAAACACTTTCTACATGCAGAGCCAGCTATCCGCCTAATTAAACAAAAATGCCAAGTCTTGGAAACTTCAAAACTTAATACTTTTCCACGTTTGGCAACACATCAGTGTCGAATGTCAGTTTGCTCTCAGCTGACTGAAATAACGCACCTTTGAAAATTGTCACATTTCATTCCTACATCACATAGCCCCCCTCTTAGTTCTGCCCTTACTTGTTGAAAGAGGTCATCACTTTCATGAGAGTGGCCGCTGTGTGTCAACATGATATACTTCCGTGGTTAGCTCAAACTTTTAAATAATTGCAAACCTATTTTTATTTATCTTTTACCCCCTCTGGTTCAACCATCAAGAACATTGTTTTTCGTAGTAAGTGGTGAAATAACACGGTTGGACACAGACAAACGGTTGCCACTTCCCATAAGCTTTCATTTGCAATATTTTACCAGTCAAAAGGTGACACGACAACCGATATATAAGCTTCTTGCTCAATAAGTTATCATAAACTTTCATAGCCACACTGCATCAGACTTAATGGAGTTCTCCGTAAAATAAACTATTTTCCAATACAACGAGATCCCGAGAGCATAAGAGAAGTTATTAGTAGATCCTAAAGCACAGTACATACGATCGGCACTTAACTTCTCGGTGAAAAGTCTGCAAAGCACAAGGCACCATATTGAAAAATGCCTTCCAGTGCCTCGGCAGAAATCACAACACCGGACTACTAGATTCATTAGTTCATAAAGCACAACGCGGCTAAATGACATTGGCACCATTAGTCATAGAGCCAACTCGCCTGTGTTCATGCCGACACACAATGCTGGTGCTGGGTGTGCTCTCCTTAATGGATAAAACGGGTGCGAAAATTGTAGCTGCATACATCTTCCAACACCAAGCCGACAACGACTACAGCGACGACGACAATGACGACTTTGCGAATCCATTTAACCCGCTCCACTAGACTAAGGCGCACTCCAGAGAGACTATCGTAGATCTTAAGAAGCAATGGACCGTTCTAGCACTTAACAGCTTTAGCTCATATGACTGTAAATTTAATTTTCCTTTTATTTCATTTTTTTTTCTCTTGCCATACTGACTTGGCTTCATAAACTTTCTCTCAAACAGTGTCACTTTGTGCCGGAGCTCTTTGCCCCACTTTGTCTCTTTTACCGTATATAGTTTGCCACCGACCGCAGATTTCGTCTTGAATTTTTCACTTGAAAGGAGTTCCGCACCACTAACTCGAGTCGGTCGTTGGAAATCATTTTTCACTTTACTGGAAAATCCTTGCTCGAGTGTTATACTATAATACATAAATATAATGGTTAATATACGATGTGTATAAGCACCTACACAGATTATAAATATTTTGTTATCTTTTCGCCTCCACTATGATGAAGGTCCTTGCTTGGGCGTCTTAGGGATGAAGAGACCTGCTGCTGCTATACCATGTCAGGTATAACTGCTCGTACTCTTCGTTGCTGTTCTGGGTTGTGTGAACTTGTACGACGCGACAAGAGGCAGTGGTTGGTGGCACTCGCGAAGTCTTTTTCGTTTCATATGAAGTCGGTAATGGCTTTTGTGCAAACAATTTGCCATTTTGGCCCTTGAGAGTCGACAGTGGGTACAGCTCTTGTTATCCTGAAGTTAATAGGAAATTTCGTTATGTAATGTTATAGCCGTGTCCCAGGGAATGTAACTTTTGGCTTTACACGGACTTAATGTTATTGTCCGCGGTCACAGCAGCGCAATCGAAAAAGGAGTTTTAACAGACCGCTTAATCTTCTTGGCAAGCCATTGAGCAGAGGCATTGCGCTCTGTGTATAGGTATAGTCGAATTGCGGTCGTTTAAGAGGATTGAGTTTAAAATAAATTTCAGAAAAAGAAAAGCCGCTTTCCCGGAATCGTGGTCCTTGTGAAATAATCAAAAGGATTTTCGTTCTGAGTCAAATACTCACAGGAAGAGAATCCAGCAACTGGTGGATAAACGTCACATCAAAAGTCAACATCCAAACATTTCATTCAACCAACTTTTAACAAATTGTGGTTGAATGAAAGGGGAATATAAAACGAGATCTTTAATACCCTACCCAGGGTATATTAAGTTTGATGTATAGTTTGTAACGCAGTGAAATAATCACCGTAGCCTCCGAAGACCTTCTAGAGATATGAATGGATCCGACAGATAATCGATTAAGCCATGTCCGTCCGTTCGTCCGTATGTAAAATACTTTTAGACCTTAAATTTTAAGCTAGAGAGCTTGATAAATTGAATGCCCCACAGACACGCCCACTGCAAGCCGGTATGTGCGACCGTCTCTAATTTTTAAAAATACTTTTTTCAAATTTTACAAATTTTAGCTATGTCCGAATTGTAGGCAACCACCTAGCTTAAATCATTTACCAGTTATATTTTTATCCCGCCCACTTTTTGGAAGCGTGGCAGTTTTCTTTTTGGTAAGGTAGGGTATTTTGCAATCCGTCGCAGATGGACTGAAGTTTTTACATACGCACTGTTGCACTTTCCCACTTGTTTTATATTCCTTTGCCTTTCAAGCGCCTTTAAAGCGACGATTAAGGGTATTAAGTAGACCGGCTTTAACATCGCCGCAGTATGATCGCTCGACAAATTTGACGCTACGCTCTGGGACAAGATGGAAAAAAATTCCCTTCAAAATCATGTATTTATTTCGTATTGAATACCTAAAAAAAAGTTAAAGTAGTTTAATAAAATACTTACCGAAAATAATAAAATAATTCTCTAATCAAGACCTTGATTTAACAAGGAAAATAAGAAAAATATTCGTACACTTAAAATTGGGGACCGCTGATGTAGAACATTTGACACCTGTTAATTTCATGAGCTGCCGCTTTGCCATAAAAAAAAACACAACTTTGAAAAGAACTATTTTTTTCAAAACTCCCTAGGTATCCGTAAAAAATCAGAATATTGTAATTCTCATGCAACAGTCGAGTTTCTTAATTAATTTGAGGCGGGGTGAGCGTTGATTTAATTATACGCAAAACATTTAGGACTTATCTTACATTTCAAGTTCTCCAAAAAACCTGGTGACATATGGGCCAATACAATCATAATTCTTCTATCTTTATTGCAAACTACATTGTCATAAAAATAAATACTACCTACCTACTAAAAACCCGATATAAAAGCTATTAATCCCAGGAACTTTATCCTTACCCTACAATTAAAATTTGCCACCAACTATATTATAATATATCCTCTGGTATCAAATAAACCACCAAATTACATCATAATGTTGTCCGAAAAATTATTTTCTCGTATACAAAACAACAGTGTCTGACAAAGACAACCATCACATCATCATTCTTTGAACCGCTTCACTGAAACAACACAAAATTTTGTCCTTGGGACACATTAAAAATCTCTAATAAACCTAACCAACTCAGCTCGATGTGATAAAGTGACTTTGCCACAACCACATACACGTAAGTATGTACACGGCCACAAAGGATGCCAAGTATAGGTATAGATACCAAAGCTAGGATCTAATATTAATATTCTGTGTGGTATACAGTTAAATTTACATCCGCTCCTATTCAGCTTGCCAGCCCGAAGCGGAAGTCCACACAGGGACTTTGCCTTCATAATGTCAAGAAATAACATAGAACTCATTTATCTCATCTTCCAGGTAAAACGTGTGGCAAGTAGAAGAAGAGTAAGTTTATCATCGTCATCCACCTACGCATATCTCTACACTTCTCGTCCAATTAACGTGTCACAACACCAGATGGCGCATTAAACGCATAGGTTTCTCCACACGAAATTGCGTTCATGTCTTGGCACATAAACAACTTATGTTTCATTCGTTCTTTGTTGACGTTTCCTTTCATATAAAAGAAATCATTTGTCAACTGCAAAATGTTGAAAGGATAGCTGTCACGTACGGGCGTGTACGACTTTAAAACATTATTTTGTATATTAGCTCTGTTCGAAGGATGATCGTCCTTGGTGGAGCAAAAAAAGAGCAACACAGCAAACAGAAATCGTAAGAGAAAATTCAATTTCAACACCGAATGTATTCGGCCTGGCGTTCTGTGTGGTCTTAATTGGATCAGCAAGTGCGTCAAATCCTAAAGCTAGACAGTGGAGTCGTCGAAATTGAATTTTAAGAAGATGTGAAGATTTATTAAAAAAAAAACTAGATATGACACGATTGAGCAAGGATTCTATGACAAAAAATAGGTCAAATTGTGGTTAAAGCAGATATGCCTCGGGAGTAAACCTCGGGAGTCTTGTCGAAGTTGCAATGCGATTATTGCGCTTGTGCTTCGAAAGAACTTCTGTACAAAGAATAAAGTAGTAATGAGCTCTTTTCTAGTTTATAACAACAAAAAAGAAAAGATTTTGTTTCAGCGGAAGAAATCACGAAACAAAACCCCGTTTTTGACTCACCGGCAGGGCATGATCCTGTTAAATTTAACTATCGGGGGTTTTCTTAACACAATTAGGGTATCGATAAACAACTTTTTCATCATAAAATCATTTTTTTATCGGATTCGGAGTAAAACTCTCGAAGATTCCGAGACTCAAACATATAAGCAAATATAGTGGAATGCTAAATAAGTTTTTTTAAGCCCGATTAGAAACTTGGAGCTAGGTAACCCCAGAGTTTTTTAAGTGATAAAATGTCCACTGATTGAATAAGTATAAATGCTTTTCCTCAGGTAAAAACTCATTTCATGTCAATCAATGAACAATATCAAAGAAGAAGAAAAAAAAAAAACCCTAAAAGTCCTTCCACTCTAATTTTTCCTCCCATTTTCCTAGCAATTTTGTTGTTATGATTTCCCGATGCATTGTAGATACTTACCTACTTCTCAATTTCCTTAAATTTTCTAAACCGCTGAATTCTGTTCATGCCATAAATACTTATATCAATTTCTGAGAATGTCTTAACGACTACTTAAGGAGACTAGGACGTAGATACGCCAACAGCGAGCAGGAGCAGCCCCTATTCATTTGAATATGTTACACGTATTGATGTGGTATGCGTACAATGTACCGTATACCACCAGCTTGCTAGAGTACACTGATATGGATGTAGGTGCTCTAAAGTTGGTATATTAGCCAAACTGGGGCGGAAAACGATTTACGTCAGAACCACAAATGACGATGTCGGTTGCTTTGTTTGAGTTTTCCATGCCATTACATGAATAGGTAATATCCAACACACATGCATACTCTACGTATGAATGTGATGAGTATATTTATGAAATTATAAGAAGGGATCATTGATATGATTTTCTCAGCCCATTTAATGCCGTGAGCTTGTAATTAATTTAAATGGCTAGAAGAGTGAATGTGCCAACCTTAACAAATGGAAACCGAAATGGCTTGATCCTGCAGCCGAAGAGGAATAAGTAAACATTTTTCTTTGGTTATGTCATGCTGTGAACCTATTATGGTGTAAGTGATGTGATGTGACTGACTGGTGGATTTCATAACATATCAGTCGAGTTGAGCTGTATCAATCAATCAGGGACACACTGAATTTGGAGAAGACTCGTTTTAAGAAGGGAGCGAAATTTTTGCGGAAAAATCTGAAACCGCATCAGTTTTGAGGGCATTTCTGTAAAGCTAATTGACGATTGGAAAAGTCAGAATGCGATATCTGGTGGTCAAATTTGGAATATGTGAAGACTTATTTCACAAATCACACAACTTCATATACGGCGATATGAGATCTCAGCCTTGAGTTCTGTCCAAAATAATCACGTAAAGGGATTTTTAAACAAAACAAGTCCATAAATAATACACAATAAATAAAGTATATCTATTTAAATTTAGCTTGAATGTTTTATACTTCTTAAAATAATAAGAGCTTTTAAACAAACTTTTCAATAAAAAAACAGAAAGTAAAAGAGAAGAAAAATAAGTTTTCTTATAGTTTATAGGATAGGAGGTATATTAAGTTTGATTCATAGTTTGTAACAGAGAGAAAATAATCACCGTAGACCCGAAGACCTTGAGGGCATATGATTGAGACCTAATCGTAAATCGAATGAGCCCTAACCGTCCGTCCGTCTGTCGGTCGGTAGTTTTAGGCCTTAAATTTTGAACTAGGAACTTGAAATTTGATATCTGTTCTTTCTAGGTCTCGAAGCAGTACAAGTGTTACACTTTTTGAAATCTCCCCACTGACACGCCCACTTTAATTATTAGCATGAAAAATCAAAGTTGTCGTAGGAAGCTGCTTGGTATGCGATATCCTCGCTGAAGTGTATTGTGATCGGCATTTAAAAAGAAGCGAAAACCACCCGCTTGTAGGCGTATTTCTAATAACCGGTGAAAATGTTTACAGACTTTGTGCAGCACGTGCATTGTATTGGGAGTGAGGTACATTAGTACAATAGTATGTACAATAGTGTTTACGTCAAGCAACAACATTCTTTGACGGAAACACTTTAAGTGTTACTGACCACTGAGAGAAGATACAGTCAAAGAGAAGTCAATGCATTCTCTTTGTGCATAAAACGTATGAGTATAGGTCAGACGCAAGTATTTTTGATCTATGTGGCTACTTATCGTCGCCAAACACTTAAATGTTAGCTTCAAAATTTTGTTTAACTTATTTCGTTAGAACCCTTAAGAAATGTGTTAAAAATGAAAACTTGATACGGAACATACATAGAGAATGCTAATATCTTGAAGATTTGTCGTAAATAATTTTTTTCTATTTTGAGTGAATTTTCCGAAAAAATCAGGTTTTTAAAGAACTTAAATTTTAGAAGTGGGCATGTTTGTGAAGGCAATCAAATTTTTGTGTTATTCAGGGCTTTGGCCACTATTTCTTTGTACCCAAATTTGAGTTCATTTGCCTTGTCTAACTTGACCAAAGCGCATTTTGGAATAAAATGTAAATTTGAGGTTTTACGAAATCCGAGTCAATTGTGGGCGTAGCTGTGCCGGATCTCTCCAATTTTCATACTTGTCTGGACAAAAAGAAAACCAACATACACTCCAGGTTTCACCTTTCTAGCTCACGCAGAAACAGATGGACAGGCGGACGGTCGGATGGACGGGCATGGCTTCAATTATCCTGTTGGTATCGATCATATCACTAAAAGCTTTTAGGGGCTACGAAGATTATTTCACTGTGTTACAAGCTATGCATAAAAATGAATATACCCTGGGTAGGGTATAAAAATATCTTATTCCTTAAAAGGTTTTTTATTTATTTTTTAAAACGGGCGTGTCATGTCCAGCGTCCGTAACTAAAAATCATAATAGGCATAGAATTATCCAAGTTTGCGGCTAAAATGCATGCGAAAATTTAAGCTCAAATTCAATGATTTGGTAAGATCGACCTCTAATGATGGGCCAAAACCAAATCTAACATTATGTGCTATATATCATTTCTTATTCTTCCCTAATTAAAGCTAAAGAGCAGTCAAAATCCATGGTTTTCTGGAAAATCAGAGTTTTTTTCAAATCTTCCTCTTAATGTGGGCGTGGCCCGAAATTTGGTATTATCCAAATGTAGAACAAAAAACTAAAAAAAACTTAATAGAGTAGCGCAACACCTGGAGGTGAACTCGGACCAACTTCTCAAAGGGAACCTTAAATTTTTTGCCGAACGACACTTTGAGTAGTTTTTTTATTTACAAAATGTTTACTCTTGATGTGCTTATCAGACCCTCGTGGCGGTGGGGATCATGAAAAAGAACGAGTCCTTTTTTCAGGTGGCAGAGGTCGGAATCGAACCCAGTCCTCCGGCAGCGTAGTAAGCACACACAATAACCCTGACGCCACAGCACCCCACCATCAGGATGTAGAACCAAGTATTTTCTTCGTAATATTTTTGGAAAAAAATTTCATAATATTTTTGGAACAAAAATATTAAATAAATTGCATTTGAGTGATTACTGTAGGCATTATCCTAAACGTATGTTACTCCTTTAAATCTTTATGTCTAGGCATTCTCCTAAGTGTATGTTACTATTCTCTATTCTAAGATAAGTATGTTATCTTAGTATTCGATCAAGCTTAATCATATTCTGTATAGTGTTTATATACTAAGTACATAAAGTATCACATGATAGGAATCGAACGATCAGCAAGCTGTATCGATATACTGATCAGTGCTAACAGAAAAGATGTACAGACTCACTCTCGTTAGTGCGGTTTACTTAAGCAGCCGTAATTAATAAAAGTTTAACTTTAACGTGAAGCAAAGTCTTTTTATTTAATTAAATCAAATGTGATTTTATTTGTGCGGCTATCCTTACATTATGTATTCGATGCAACGCCTAGGGTTGGTCTGCCGACTTTTTATATTGAGAAGGCCTGGGAATTTGCCAAGCCGGTCTTAGCGTGTTTTGTAGACTTGGAAAAGGCTTATTGCAGGACTTTGCAATTAGTGGGCCTCTTCTGAGAGCCATTCAGTCTTTAAATGTTCAGTCGGATTTCTTCATTCAGTCGGATAAATGATGTCAAATCCAAACCTTTTGATGTGTGCGTTGGACTTCACCGGGGCTGTGTTCTTTCACCTATCCTTTTCATCGCATATATAGAGTGTATGGTGAACCGCAGCCTTGGTGAGGAATCTTTCGAAATGACTATGGCATCAGGATAAGCCATCTGCTTTTCACATATTACTTTAGCTGTCTTAGCATCGTCCGAGAAGGAACTTCAGCGAGCGCACTGGATGTGTTTGCGGCCATATGTGGTGAAGCTCGGACGAAGGTAAACGTAAGCAAATCCGAACAACCATCAGTTTCCCGAACTGCTGTGCAGTGTACCCTGCACATTAATGGAGTCCAATTGAAACCGGGTAGAGAAGTTTAAGTTTCTCGGGGTCTTTTTCACGAAAGATGGAAGGAGTGATACTGAGTTATCGTGTAGGATTGGCCAAGCTGGAGAAATAGTAAAAGAACTGCACCAGCCGGTCATCAGGAAAGCTGAGCTTGGACTGAAAGCAAAGATCTCAGTTGTTAATTCAGTGTTCGTTCAACCCTGATCTAGGCCACGAAATTTGGGTAATGACCGAAAGAATTAGATCGCGTGTACAAGCTGCCTAAATGAGATTTCTGAGTTGCGTTGCTGGTATTACTCTTAGGGATAGAGTGAGAAACGACAGTATTCGTAGGAATCTTGGTGTTGAGCAGCTGCTTCTCCGAGTGGAACGATCAATTCTTCGGTGGCTTGGACACGGTGTTTGCATGCCCCCCGACAAACCTCCTAGACAGGTTATGTTAGCCGAGATGCAAGCGCGTCGCCCGCCTGGTAGGTCAATAAACAGGTGGTGGGATCAGGTAAAGAACATCTCCGAGACCCGTCTTGGGGTCGCGCCTGTGTCTCTTGAGTTGGTGGCGGCAGATCGGGAAAGATGGGGAGACCATCTAGCCATCTTCGCTCCGCGAAGCTTTTAGGAATAAACGGTCAGGGAAAATGATGATGATGATGATGTCTAAATATCATTAGGAGATGCTAAAGTTAAATTCTGGCTTCCCACGGCGACTTACAGTTTTGAAAGCACACGAGGTAGTTTCACAATAGGACCGATTATGGTCGTGTCTGTAGGTGGATTTGAAAAATTTAAGCACTTCTATTGCTTCGGATAGCAGAAAGCTTAAGTACGAAAATTCAGCTTTCTAGCTGAAAATGCAAGGCCTAAAATTTGGTGACGTTTTATTTCTCTATGTTACATTTTAGCCTGTATAAAACTTAATGTACTCCAATTCTGTGGGATATGGTATACATTTTTTTTTTCAAACTGAATATCCATTCCTGTGAATAGATAATAAAAAAGTGATATAAATAGTGGTTTTGATAAAACTTTATTGTGAATATTTGGAGAACAATTAGCGTAGCAGCATTTCAATCTGCATTATCTTCAGTGAAGTCCAAGGTCGACGCTCTCTTTGCTGGTCTCTCCGTTATGTTATCTGCGTTACTCGTTACCTTACCCCTTTTAATCCAGGGCGCCTGGAACTTTTTTTTTACTTTTATCGTACTTTCGATTTTACATATAGCAGCACGTTAAGCCAAGTCTATTTCAATGGCTTTCTCAACGACATGTTTACATATTTTATTAATGAAAATGTAACTTAAGACAATTCATATAAATGTTGCTGTTGCACATGAACATTCCTTCTCAAAGCTCTGCTATATTGCACTTATGACACACCAATGACCTAAGTCCTTAGGCATATTATAATCTAAGCACTTTAAAGAAATTTAAAGCTTTAATGACTTTTATTGCAAAAACATTTTACCACTTCACACATTAGGTGTGCAGCAAACATCCTCGGTAAACTCAATCTAAAAATTGCTCGCACATAAAATTAGAATTCATTAAATCGCCCTTGGAAAACTGCAAACATCCTTGTCTAACGCAAAATGTAAATTAGCACAAAAGTTTCCTTTACTCTGGTTTGGAAATATAATTAAATTGAGATTTTCAACCCGTACACTGGGGTATCAAGAACGCTTTAATAAAAGTTAAAGGGGATCAAGCGTTCCGCGAATACGATTTTCCGTAGTTGACCCACTGCGGGTTATATGGGAGTTGGTAGTAGCGAGCAAAAGTTCCAGCATTCAGCCATCTCAAGCGTTAAAACAAATCAAATTAGGTATGCAGAGTGCGGACACTTCGCTTTTAATTAAGCGCGTATGATGCCACATTATGCGAGTGAAAGCAACCATTCACCCTATCCCTACGCAGGATAAAAGTGTCTGCTGGCTGATGCTGTTCTGCCTCTGCTCAATCTGTTCATGAAGTCCTTCAGCATGAAGTGAAGCCCGGTTGTCTTGTTTTTTTTGCATCATGTATGCATGCATACATAGTCGATCTACATTATCGCCTTTTGGGTATTTGGTATTTTGTCAACCCAGAGAGGCCAACAAAAAGCAAAGGACCCTGTGGCAGTGCAAAACTCGGGCGCTGCCAACGGCAATGTTATTTTATGTGATATTCGAAAGCCATAAATTTTGTGTTTTAATGTAATTAACACTATTTCGGGCACTCTCATTACGGTAATTGCACCCGACTACGATGACGACAATGGACACAATAACAATGTCGGAGGGACACACTATACTTGTGAGTGTTTCGGTTTTTTCAGCTTCGGTTAAGTGCCAACCGGCTATATCGGGCAAAGGTACGTACCTACTCGTATATATATTTTTTTTGTCCTATACAATACTGCTGCCAGGCCGTCTCTCAACTGGTGATGGCTCCGTTTTTGGCACGTGTTCAACAAACCACTTTAGAGCTATTTCTCACCCTGGACTCGGCGAATTGGTTTGGGCGGGGGGTAGTAAGCACTGAATTTTATCCTAAAATGTCCTCTCAAAATGGGTTCTTCAAAGTTTTTCGGTATTTTTCTGTTTTTATTTTAAGTTCGTCCTTCCCCTATTTTGGGCGCTTTCATTGGATTTGTTTTGCTTTTTGGTGGTCTATAGGTTTGGAAAGATGGAAGTTCCTTATCCTCAAACATTATCTATGACCGACACCGCGCCGCACACACAGAGCGAAAAACTCCTGCATATATGGATCATAGTGGCGTCATTTATTGCACTGTAGATCCGGCAGTTATTCCTTGTTTTTAAGTCTGTTTTATCGCTGTGAAAGGACTATGCACAGAGCACACTTCTCCGGCTGGATGCCATTTCGTACAGCTTAGCCATGTAGCACACGGCATTCTTGAATTAAGACGGTGTCTGTGTAATCTGCATTATCCTTGCAATCGCTTTTATTTTCAATGCCTGGATTTTAGGATGAAACCTCCAAAATGTGTGCCGTCAATGCTGGAGGCTATGGCAGAGGAAAGGCTTTAGCGAAAACCATACCAAGCCCGTGCAGCGTTCTGGGGTAAGTCCTCGAATCGTACGCTACACTGAGAGTCGGAATGTACACACCGCCGTGAGGCGCATTAGAATATCAACATAACTAAGAGCCTCTTTGCTAGCGATAAAAAACCGACTTGGAAAGCAATATAGAGGAGCTTGCATGCATGCTTGTATTGTGTATGCGATTGAGAGTGTATATATGTTCTGGTAAAAGGACTTGAACAAAACGAAGGAAGAAATAGAACGTTCATGGGACGTGCACTTTTTTGTCGACTATAGCTATTTGCAAGGATTTCTTGTGCATTCCTTAAATGGCCGTTGCTCGAGTGCTAATTTGGAATGCAGACGTGCAGAGATGTTCTTGTTGCTTCCATGGTCGGGCGATGCAGGAAGGAGTGAGGATTCTTGGCGCCATTAAGCTATTTTGTTAATTTAGAGCGTTTATCAATGTTAAATTAGTTTTTATTGTTTCGTTTTTTTTTTTTTTTCATTTTGTTGGCCAATTTTTGGACTTCAAACGGCAGAAGAAGATGGTAAACTAAAGGGATGCTGCTTCAGGCGTTTGGAAGGCAGGCCAAGTTTTAATTCGCCGCCCTAAATTATGCATTTAAAAAGTTTAGGCTGATAGTAAAGTTTTGTGAGCTAAGTGGATAGAAAAAAAAGGAGGAATAGCTTTTTCTGCAAGCCAGAGGTGCTAGTAAATGAAAATCATCCGCTATCTCTTAAAGTTAGTTTATAGTAGCTTTTTTTAATTTGTACGGCATTTTTAACGTAGCAGGACCCAAAGAAGTTTTCTTTTGTGTGCCGATTATGAACCATCCTGCACCTAGGTTAGGCTGCTTAATTAAAGGACATATGCAGCACTATGGAATGGTTCCAAAATGTGCTAAAAATAAGTAGGTTTCTGCATGTCGTTTTTAAACTTTCTATGCAGATGAGACCCAAAGTCGCCCAAAAAAAAATTTCTTCAAAGCAGCCACAAGCGTTTGCATTTGCCTTTGGGACTGGGATGATCAGGGTGTTATAAATGCATACTTTAGTTGCCTCAAAGAGGGTCTTACAACTCAGTTGCTTTGTAAACTTCGAAAATCAGGGATTGGCACGAGTTAGCCCTCGTTTGAATTCGGCACTGATGTCCTTGTCTGAATTCATATAGCGGAACATAGGTAGATAAAGTCCCTAACTACCTGTTGATGGATGTTTTGTCCAATATACCGAGTATTGAATTCTTATTCGACAAATTCAGGTGTAGACTAAAAAAGGTGTAGAAAAACTGCAAGTAACATCGTTTAGTAACTATCGATATATCTTACTATTTTAAGAAAATCCAGTGAATATATAATTGCAGGAATAGGTACCTAAGCTGCAATAGCAGTCCGCATACTACAGACAGATCTATCATATCAAGGCTTATAAGGACACAAATTTTTTGGCAGACATTTTTAATAACGGACAGACAGACATTGCTCATTCGACTAAGAATTCGGTCTCGATCATATGCTCTTAAGGTCTTTGGGGTCTATAGCTGTTATTTCTCTATGTTATATTTCCGCCTGTATCAAACTCAATATAGTCCATTCTTGTGAAATAGGGTATAAAAATTAGGACGTAAGATAAACTAGACTGCATTCGAGATTTCGTTCTCACAAAATTTTCTGCCACGTACTTTTTTGGGGTCGAATTTAGAAAAATTTAAAATTTTAATCAAAAAATTGTGTTTTTGTGTTCACTTTAGCCTAACTTAAAGATATTTAGGCTAATATTTTGCAATAGGGGTGGTTGGACCACATCCCTTTTCAAAGTTTGCAGTAACCACAAATCGTCAAAAAGTAACAACAATAGCAGTAATTTATAATATGGGATTGGACTGTAACTGGAACGGACTGTAACTTCTGCGTACACACTTTAGCACTTATTCCCTGTTTTATAAGTGCTACAGTGAATGACTATACGACTATGGCTCCATCGGCTATTAAACTGCCAATAGCGGGAGACGATGAAAAATAAATCCCGCAGTGTCTACACTGCCATTTTTTTGACGCAGATTGCTCTCTTCTTGCAATTTCAGCTCTCAAAAGAGAGTAACCACAAACGATGATATTTAGTAGGGTCTAGAGAACTATTTCGTTGGAAAATACCCAAAAGAAAACGAAACAGTGGTCATACGAGGACATTTTCAGTTTCCTCTTTCAAGTATCAAACTAGCACTTTCAAGCTTTGTGAAAAGAGCTAAAAATAGCACAAAGAGGTGTGTGAAAAGGATGAATGCGATTTATAAAAAGGATTTATTTTTAGGCGCTGAGAGGCTATATATAAAAATTAACATATTTAAGTATGGTAAATCTCAAGACTTAATAAAGACGAGTAGAGGATATATAAATTGCGGATTAATGTTTGGTGGAGATATGGTATATCTAAGCATGCAATTGTTTAAACCGCCAGCTTACGTAGCTTCGCGTACGCACTGTGGGCACATTTCTTAAATCCGTTGCAAACATCTTTGGAAGCTGATAGAAATTTTAAAATCAGGCAAAGAGTTCAACTGATACAGGACTTAAAGTCGGTTTATTTTAGAAATCTAATAAAAATTATTCTTTTCTTGAACAAGCACCGAACCTTTGAAAATAGGTTTCGGCTGAAAACCTTTGAAAAATTTGGCTGAAAATAATATGTTTTCCTGTTTTGTGCTTGTAGAAAAGGCTATGGTTTTGATGCTGGAAAATTTAATAATTTTCGTAAGGCTGTATAGTCCATATTTTGATTTTGAGAGCAGTTATAAAAAAAACCTTAAGAGTCCTTTAACTAAGCTCAACTAAAACTTATACAATGACTATTTCTTTCTTAACAAAACTAATGGGAGGGTTATTCCACCAAGGCGAATCGTTGGATACCCCATCCCAATTGACCATTGTCAAGCTCCAAAATGCGTCAAAAATTTTGGTTGTTAAATTGGAGCTTCTATTAACTTTAATTGTGTTAAGAATCTTAGGGTGAAAAAATCACTTTCTATGTTACTATTCAAATTCTAGCTATGTTACTATTGCACCTTGATCAAATTTCACCCTAGCATGAACCACGCCCACATTTTAGTCAGTCTTGTGTATAAATTGCGTTTTTTATTAAATTAATCTATATGAAATTTTTCCCTGCTGTACTCTGTGATCGACTGAAGCCGTTTTTCAACATTTAGATAAGCACAAGTCAGTGTGGCTTTAGGCCAGGAAATTCCACCATAGATCAAATATTCACGCTCCGGCAGATCTTGGAGAAAACCCAGGAATTCCAAACCGATACTCCACCGATATGAGATCAACCCACGCAAAAAAAAAATTAAAGTAATTAAAATGCAACCGTTATATAAACTAAGCAAGTGGGAAAGTGCAACAGTGTTTGAACAGATTGCAAAATACCCGGCCGTACCAAAAAGAAATCTTACACGCCTCCAAAAAGTGGGCGGGATATAAAAATATAACTGTTGAATGCATTATACTAGGCGGTTGCATACATTTCGGCATAAAACTCCGCCTTTATAACTAAAAAAAATACTTCTTTTAACGCCACGCCCACAAAAATAGGCGGAGGCACATACAATAAATACATAAAAGTTAGAAAATGCTAATACCTACAACTTTTGTCACATAATTTCTTGTCAAATTTCATATAAATTTATTGATGACTGTTTTTAATATAAATTTATATTTATATTAAAAACAGTCATTATAAGCTAAAATCCCTTAAAAAGTGGGCGTGGTCAATGAAGCACTACGCCTAGTGTCGTTCGAATTTCAAAAAATCTGCCATAGCCCTTGGGGAAGTCTATGATATGATCCACGCGTTGGAGTCTGCTGCAAACAGACAGTACGCGACCTCTAGCATGAAAAGAGGTCGCACTTTGATTAACCATATGATTCGGGTAACGTTCAAATTTGGGTAAAGATAAAGTTTAGCTTAGGTTTATAGGTGCTCTTGTGACATTAGTCACGGCTCAATTAGTTCAGCAGTTGGGTCCATTGTGTCGCTTTGGGAACCCTCAAAACACCTGTAACGAAAATAGAAATAAACCGCTGTTAGAAGCTCAGATTGCCTCTTGGACCCATCCGGATTTGCGTCTAAACCCTAGGAGCTCCTTTAGATCCGCATTACTTAGATCTTCCAGCTCGTTGAAGAAGTAACTGCTGAGGGTACTATGCCTAATGCTGTTTAGGGCTGGGCAGGTCACCTTCTTATAGCAGATGACGAGCAGATTCAGTTTCTTTAACATCCCTGCAGCTGCTGCAGTAATCGTTATGCAGTATGCCTGTAGCCGCTCTGCATATAGACCCACAGTGCAGTGCCCCATAAGGATTCCCGTGAGTACTCGGATATCCCTGCGGCCTAGTCCGATCACAAATAATGATCTTTTTTTGTTTACTGCTGAATATAGCTCCTTTGTTTTGTCTGGGTGGTCAAGGATTCAGTTTCGATACTGCGTGCTATAGAGCTCAGCGAAATTTTTATACATTTGAGAGCTAGAGCCTAGAGATGAGATCTGACCCAGATCTCACAATCTTGCTGATTCCATGGCTCTAATGGCCGCTTGGCTGTCGGAGTATATGGTGATGGTCTTGTTTACGAGGCTGGGGTTTCTTCAGCTCAATGGTAGCTTGTGTTATGGCTACCAGCTCCGCCTTTTTAAGTCAAGCTTACTTATTTTTAGAATTAAAAAAAAAATGTGTGTTCTAAACTTCTTTTCAGATTTTTGTCTGTATAGATTTTGTCCCGTCCGAGGTTTTTGGACTCAGTTTTCGAGATTTTATCCATTCTAGATTTTTGGCCTTCTTGCCAAATTCCCTTCGGATCGTACATGTCTAAGCAATTATTATTGTATCACCGATTTTGAATTCCCTTGTTACTTACAGGTCCTTTAAAACCGCTCCATGGATTAAGGTTAAAGCTTTTATTACCAACGTTAATTTCTTTTATTTACCGTTGATTCCTTTTAAATGTTTATAAATACTGCTGGTTTTTTTTAGCGAGCAATTTTTTTTATTTAAAAAATAACTGTCCATCATTGTTCTAAGTCCAAACGCTAAAGTTTGTTGAGTTATCTTTGTCTTTTTAACAAAACCTTTAGTAATTGGGGTATATTTAAGCAATCAATTTGTGGCTTTGGTGGCACAAATAACCACAGTACATATTTTGAGAGACAAACGTAAGAAGGACAATCGAACTCCCACAAAATAGTTTCTCAAGCGGAGGAAAATGTGAAACATTTGCTGTGTGATGCATTTCTATGAATCGCTTCTATACTGCAACAACCACAACGCTGCCTTTGTGCAGACAAAGCGTGTTCCGGTGCTAACCTTTCACTGAGGAATTTTTCTAAATATAGACAATAGCCACTGTCATTAGACCAAACCGCGCCTTGTAGAATAAAAATTCCACCGCAGCTACAAAGTCAAACACAATGAACGAAAAATTAAACGAACCGGGCGTTGGGTTCGTGCTTTGACCGCTTTCATGAGTTTTGTACTTCTTCGTACGTGTTTAATTAATTATAGTAAATTGTATAAAATTCCGGCGACAAACACCCCCACACCGACCACATCAACACGGATCAAAAGCTGATTTTTTGTGTCCGTGTGCCGGAGTCATCCTTGGGTTCAGTGAGCAAATGCCAAAAGCCACTTTAAACTTCATTCAACATTAAATCAATTTTCAATTCGTTCACTCACTGCGGATGTATACCCGCTTCAATGTTCGAGAACAAAAACATGCTGAATTGCCATTGTTCCAGCCAACAAGCAAGGACAATGATATTATTTCTTGAACATGCAACACTGCTAACGACATCTCTATATGCAAACGCACACACACAAAACTCTGATAGGAACGATAGAGCTGTAACCTAATGCTCTGCAATCCTCGCCGTTGCCACTCCGCCTCACAGATCAACAATTGAACTTCACATGACGAAATGAATAACTTCACGGAAATGGAACAGAAATTCAGAAAGAAATGCGACTCTATTTCAATTTACCACTTTGGATGTTCATAATCTAGGAGCGCATGGAGAGCATGGTGCTCTGCAAGCAAATCGTTGTTCCATAGATACGCCTTGACGGTATTTGCGAGTGCACCCAAAAGTGGAAGCAAATCGAGAGCACGCCCACTTTCATCCCGTTTGTGTGTAACTGCAGGTTACTGTTGAATACCAGAATGTTTGGAGTATTTACAAATTCACAGAACGTATTGAATGTTACATAGTGGGTGGAGAAGGTGGGCGGTTCGCCCTCCGTACCGTATGGTAGTCGATTTCGTACAGCATACGCTGTGGAGGACACATCCATCCAGACATCACTCAGCATGCCGTCCTCATCGTCGTCGTCGTCAGTGAAATGACTAAAAAGCAGAACAACGTTTAGAGATATCAAATAGATTTAGTTCGCAAGCAGAAAGCAAGTCACAGGGGGTGCTCTCATCATCGTCCTCATCCTGTATAGAGTTCGCTGTGCGCTCTTTCGAGGAATGATAGTACCTAGTTGCGAAAGGCGATACAAGTTTTTCCCCCTCGGCCTTGCTAGTTTGGCTGCGTTGTTCGCATTTTCAATCACATTTCGAGTTAAGTTACGTAAATCAACGATGTAACGGTTACTGCCAAACTACATCATCTACATCTTTTGCAATTGAGTGGATGAATTGTTGTTTCTGTAGATGATGCTGGTGCCCCGTGTAGTTGCAAAAGGAAAACGGGTTTAATTGGTCAAAAGCTCCCGAGATCTGTTCTCTAGGCTCATGGTAGAATATTTAGTGTGTTTTGTGAACAGATTAAAGAGAAAATAGAATGATTTCTGTCTGACTTCACGGGCATCATTGCACAGACTTTTGAAGCGCTCCAAAAGCCGATGCTGCGCTGGATTTGTAAGTACTGTTGGAAATTTCAAAAACCATCAAAACTTCAATACGAAAAGAAGTCAACACAAATTCACTCGTAGTCCAGTCTTTGGATCTGCGTTTTTAAATTTAATGCGACCGGATTTCCGGTCAACCATTTTTGTTAACATAGCAGATCAATCTTTGTTCTCTGCTAGAGGTCCCTGACGATGTTCGCCTGCAGCGTTTGAAATGATCATAGAGCCAACCGCTATTACAATGTTTGCTAAATTGTAAATTGTTGTGATTTTTCACTTTTTATACCCTATTCTACAGGAATGGTGTATATTAAGTTTGATGCAGGCGAAAATGTAACATAGAGAAATAATAACGATAGACCCGCTAGAGCTTTAGGGCATATGATCGAGATCGAATTCCGGGTTGAATTTTTTTTTTTTTTTTTTTTTTTTTTTGAATACTAGGATGGACGGAGACTAAAACTCCAAAATCTTTCAAAGATACCAATACGCCCACTATAGCAGGTACATAATACCGAAGTAGCCGATATTGGTTATGCCCGATTTCCACGTGCTAAAAAACCACCCATTTATGAGAGACACTATGAAACTGCCAGAACGCACTTCATAGTAGTAAATTTTCGCTCTCTCATAATACTTCTTGACTACAACTAAGTTAACTTAACAAGTAGTTTACGCTTCCATAGTGTTGATCGCATTGGATAGGTTGCTTTCCAGTGAATGCACCTACTAAGCCGTTCATTCATGCGGCTTCACCCTACGTCGCTAGATCGAAGGGTCTTGTTCTTTGTAGTCGTCGCTCGTTGTTAACATCGTTAAGAGTCTCGTTTAGAGTACGGATCATTTCATTGTTGCAATGAACATGAAGGCGAGCATTAAGCTTTCGAGCGAAGTTTGTTACTTCTTCGCCCACGGTAGCTATTCCTAAATCTCTGTGAATATCGCTATTCCTAATATACCATGGAGCATTCACAATTGCTCTTAGTGTTTTGTTTTGGAAAGTCTGCAACATGGACATGTTGCTCGACTTGGTACAACCCCAAAGTTGTATACCGTATGTCCAGGACGGCTTTAACACCTGCCTGTACAAGAGCAGTTTGTTATATGTGCTTAATTTCGAAAATCTTCCGATAAGCCAATACATTTCCCTGAGCCTAATCTCGAGCTCGTCACGCTTCTTCTTTACGTGTGGTTTCCACCTTAGTTTAGCGTCCAGTGTCATCCCTAGATACTTCGCTTCATTTGCATAAGGTATTTGTACAGAATTTATGAACAGAGGCAAATTGTTAACCCTTCTGTAAGTGAAATTCACATGCGTAGACTTGTTCTCGTTAAGAGCGATTCGCCAAGTCTTCGTCCAGACACAAATTCTGTCCAATGCTCGTTGGAGGTTTCTCGTTGATGACTCGACTGATTCACCTGTTGCCAGGATGGCCGTATCGTCCGCAAACGTGGCCACGACTGTCTCGTCATCTAGAGGTATGTCTCTTGTGTAGAGCAGGAACAGGGTCGGACCGAGGACGCTTCCCTGGGGTACGCCAGCCCGAATTTGCTTGAAACTCGAGTATTCACTACTACACCTAACACGAAAGAGTCTGCTTTCAAGATAATTTTCCAATATTTTAAACATGTCTTCCGGCAAATTTTGCCGTAGCTTATATTTCAAGCCCTCGTGCCATATTTTGTCGAAGGCTTGCGATACGTCGAGGAAAGCACTTGAACATATTTTTTTCCCTTCTAAGGCTTTTTCAATTTCATGCGTTATTCTGTAGACTTGATCTATTGTGGAATGGTTAGGTCTGAAACCGAATTGATGATCCGGGATCAAGCGTCTTTCTGCAATTATTGGTTGTAATCGCTTCAGCAGAAGTTTCTCAAATACTTTCGATATTATCGGCAGAAGCGATATGGGCCTATAAGATTTTTTATCATTTGCGCATTTCCCCGGTTTAGGAACCATAATGACTTCAGCAACTTTCCATTGTCTTGGAACGTATAGAAGTCTAAGAGAAGCGTTTATCATATAAAGTAGCTTGACTAATGCCTTTTTTGGTAGCTCTTTTAATATTTCGCCAGTGATCAGGTCGTAACCCGGGGCCTTATTATTTTTAAGTTTGCTAATTGTCTGTCGGAGTTCAACTAACGAAACTTTTTTCATTCTAAAGCTACCAGGTTCCCCGTTGTTGTTTAGAACGTCAGCCAACGGCGGACCGTCGAAAGGCTTGAATGTTTTTTCTAAATGTTCAGCAAACAAATTCGCTTTCTCTTTGTCTTCTCTTGCCCATTCGCCGTTAGCTTTTTTTATTGGTGCCGAGTGGATTATAGGTTTCTTGATATACTTAACTGCTTTCCACAGCGAGTAGTTTGAGGTCCTATCCGCAGCCAAGCCTTCAAGGTATTCAGTGGTCTCACGATTTTTAAGATCTTGCAACATTCCTTTCAGTTTGTTAGAGAGGCGGTTCAATAGGGTTTTGTCTGGGGGGGCCCTCGTGCCTTGCCATCTCCTACGCGCTCTTCTCTTTTCACGAATCAATTCTTCGATTTCGAGCGGATATGTTTTACGTACATGCCCGTCGGTGCTAACTGCGTTCTTTTGGGACGAATTGTTGTTCCAAGCAGCGCTCTGAATTGCTTCAATGAATTTGTCAACTGCGGTTTCTAACTCGAAAGGAGTTTTCAATGGCACATTCAAGCCAACACCCTCCTTACAGTCCTTTCTGAAAGCGTCCCAGTTCATGTTTTTGCTAGCTAATCTAGGAGCTCTTTCTATTTTCGCCAGTCTTCCACCCATCTTCAAGATAACTCCTGAGTGGTCTGAGCAAAGATCGTAACACTCTTCAATTCGCGTAAGGTATTTGGGGTACCCTTTAGCGATGAAAAAATCGACAAGGTCAGGCTTTTTATTCCTATCGGTTGGCCAATATGTTGGCTTACCCGTGGAGAAAAAGTCCACCCCACGCTTCATACTATTTTTGTACAGTAATCTGCCTCTTGTTGAATTGCATCGTGAGCCCCAAAAAGTATGCTTCGCGTTAAAGTCACCCCCAATGATAAAATTGGACCCAATGAAGTCATACATACGATCAAGATCGTCTTCCACCAGTCTATATCCTGGCGGGAAATAACAAGATGCAATGTTATAATCTAAGCAGTCAATTTTTACAGAAACTGAACTGATCTGCATAGAGTCTAGCTCAACTTCTGTGTTCTTGAAGTGCTTTATGCAGTTCTTAATGTAGAGGGAGGATCCTCCTCTCGAATTTTGCGAAGGGTGATGTGCGTGATAGTCATTGTAACCTTTAAGTTTGGGTGTAGACCCGTTTTTAAGGTGAGTTTCCGTAATCATGCAAATATCAATATTGTTTTTCCGTAGAAATACTTCTAGTTCGTCTATTTTATTCAGAAGGCCGTTTGCATTCCATGTTAGTATTTTAAATAACTGTTTCATATTCATGTTCTCTTGTAATTTTTTCGAGGCTTAAACTCGAGCTTGCTCAGTTTGTCAAATATAATTTTGTTGATTTTAGTCTGATCCTCAAGTTTCTCCAAGATTACAGCGAGGATCTGAGACACTGCATCTGTTGTGGGCGATCTTGCCTTGCTTTCGTTTGCCGCAACCTGTGCGTATGATTTCGGTGCGACCAGTGGTGGTTTCTCCGCTGCACTTGAACTGGCGCCGCTCTTTTGTGGAGCTTTTACGCCTTTTGTCGACGCCTCCTTTGCCAATCTTCCACTTTTGATCGGCTTTGGCGTCTTTGGAGTCTTTGGCTTAGTAGTTTCAGCAGGTTTTGGGCGTCCTAGGCTTTGATTCTGACCTCTAGTATTTTCCTTAAGAGGTTCTCGTCCCTTTTGCAGCTCTATGGCTACTTCGCATCCTCGATAGTTCGCGGGGTGGTTTCCGTGACAATTGGCGCAAACTGCTGGAGCCTTTATGTCAACCTTGCACTCTGTTGACAGGTGTTTTCCGGCACATTTCACGCAACGTGGTTCTTTTTGGCAGTAGGCACTTGTGTGCCTGAATTCTTGGCATCGCTTACACTGTGGTATCAGTCTATTGCCCTTTCGCATGGGTTCGATTTTAACCCTGATGTTAAGTATCATTTTTATTTTATAAATATCGTTTATGCTCTCAGTTCTTTCAAAGGAGAGCATAAAAATTGGAAGCCCGCGTCTGATCACAGTGTCTCTTTCTCCTTCCGTGCGTTGCTTTTCCTTTTTAATGATATTGACGGCATCAATAATTTTAAGGCCTTTATTTTTTACGTCTTTTACAACGTCTTCTTTTGTGCATGATGGGTGGAGCCCCCTTACAATGACTCGCAGTGGTTTCTCGTACTTATTTTGATAAGTATACCACTCGATTCTTTCTGCATTCAGTCTAAGAGACAGTGCGCGATAGGAATCGGCGTTGTCAACATTTACTTTCCACACGTTATTTCGGTGCGAGGTAAGCTTATAGTTTTCTGTTCTCACCGTGTTTGCAAGAAGGTTGCGCAATCTCCCAAAGTCTGCTATCCCGACGATGTTTATTGCGGGAGGTGGACGAATTTTCGCTTCTGGATTAGCCTTGTTTGAGCCAGAGGGCTTATCTTCTTTTTGTATTACTTCGGGAGAGGAATTCGCCTTTCGCTTCTTGCTAGACCTTTTCCTTAAGACTGAATCGGTCTCAAGTGCAAGTTCGTCCTCGTCCGTGAAGTATTCGACTGCTGGTCGGTTCGGTGTTACACACTCTTTCGTTACCTCACAGTCTTTCGTTAAACGAGTATTTTTAATATCCTCGTTTTCTTTTCGCAGAGAGTCAACTTCCATTTTTAGATCTTGGAAGAGTCGCTCCATTTCAATAAGCTTAGCTCGGAGTTCATTATTCTCCTTTTCTAAGCTCTTAATTTTCACAGAGTCCTGGTTTACCGGTGGACTGCTTTTTCCGGATATGTTCGATCTAGGTGGTGGTGATCGATTTAGTTTTGTCCTTTTCTCAAAAGGATTTATAAGCAATAAAAGGCTCTCCCCAGAATCCGTAGAGCCTGCCTCCGAAGAGGGTGGATTTTCCAGCATAGCTGGGCTGCCACCTGGGGTAATCAAATCTTTCGTTTTGTTCATTGCCATTTTTTTTTTTAACTTGTCGTTTTTATGAGAAATAGGTAAGTCACTTCTATTTTCATTTTTAAATACAGCCGCCCCTTTGGAGACAGACGCCGACCAGTGAGCCGCACAATGTGTGACAGACGCTTCTGGATTTTAGTTTAACCTTCAGATTCATCTATAAGTTAAAACCTTACTGCCAAAAGTTGCCCCAAATGGAGCAGCATCGACAGCATCCGTTGAAACATTAAAGAATATTTCTTCCGGTGGATTTTAGTCGGCTCTTACGACAGGCATACCTTACCTCAAGGCTATTCTAACCCCGACCTTGCAGGGGTATGAATGAGCCATGTCCGGCCGTCCGTATGTCACCAATATTTAGGTCCTAAATTTTGAGCTAAAAAGAAATTTTATACGTAAACTGTCCGTAAGCCTATGTGTTAAAATTTTTCAAATCGGCCCATGGACACGCCCACAATCGGTTTACTGGCAATCTTCTTATTTTTTATACTCGACCCAGGGTATATTAATTTTAATGCATAGTTTGTAACACAGTGAAATAATCACCGTAGACCCCTAAGGCCTTTTAGAGATATGATCGATACTGCCAGGTGAATCGATTAAGCCATGTCCGTCCGTCTGTCCATATGTGTGAAGTTTTTAGGTGTTTAAAATTGAGCTAGGACGCTCCAACTTAAATTTTATCGTAGTTCGTATTTTGTACAGGAAAAGTGTGAAAATTGGTTAAATCCGCCAACAGCCACGCCTACTACTGGCTTCAATGTAAAACAACCTCTATTTCTGGACCGCCTCTATAATTGGACCGCCCACAATATCGACAATGCCCACAACCCACCTTCAACATGCTAGATCTTTAAAAACTCGATTTCTCCGATAGTTCACAACCGATAAAACAAAGTTTAAGGCTCCGCCCACTT
This sequence comes from Neoascia interrupta, assembly GCA_947623515.1. Classification (NCBI taxonomy): domain Eukaryota; kingdom Metazoa; phylum Arthropoda; class Insecta; order Diptera; family Syrphidae; genus Neoascia; species Neoascia interrupta. The sequence goes on from OX392464.1 coordinate 40,334,220, forward strand.
TGAGGGCGCGTTTCCATTAAGAAACTTATTTTTTCCGAAATTATATCAGTTTTTTACACATTTTGTCATGATTTTAATGAAATTACAATTAGTTGATTTTAGTTTTTGGCCCAGGCCCACTAATGGGGACGTGGCCTTCGGAACAAAAAATTTTAAGATTTGGTGTTACACGGTTTATAGGGTCGGGTATATAGAAGTTTGGCACAGACGAACTCTTGCACTTACTCACTTGTTAAAAGTGAGTGGCATTACTAGAATTTTGAAAAGGAGCATTTTAAAGGCAAAGTTTTTGTAAAACGAGTTTCGAACAAATCAAATTTTCGACTCTAAACTCCCTACACATATTTCACTGTGTCACTTTGTAAAAGTGGCATTTCTAACTTTTAGCATTTAGAACTCTGGAACAGCTTTCGCGGGTTTTCTTTTCGCCAACAAATATAAAGCAATACAAGGTTAGAATGAAAGCAAATTTTTTTGCGAAAAGTTGAATTTGGAAAAACAAATTTCTGGAAGCAGAATTATAACCCGCTTCCCGACACGTCAGAGACAGAGTGCTGTCGTTTTTCTTACATTTGGGGCTATTTTTTCTTTCTTGCCGTGCGGGTTGATGTTTGATGCCGCTAAACTTAATTTCAGTCTGTATTTGGTTCGCACAACTTCTTCAATATAAGACCAAATTGTGTCCCAATTGAGATCACTGGATATCATCTTCTGGACCAACTCTTCTGGGGAACTTTATTTTTCGCCATTCTGTTGATTTCGTTTTTGAAGCATATATCATTCCCTGTAGGGAATTATGTTACATTTGTGCTAGTTCATCTATGTTTCCGCTCTCCAAAACTGAAACCGCTCTTATCGATCTCTCTGTTCCTTGTCACAGAAACTCTCAAATAAACTCTCAATCCACTCAGAAAAAATATTCAAAAGAAGTTTGTACTGTTCTCCAGAGATGATCCGAGATAAGCCCCAGATCCAAGTTCACTGAACAACTCATTTCTTGCGTTAATCTCAGTTTAACGCGGAAACTCGGATCTCGCACTGAAAAACGAATGAAAGATATATCAGACCTCACGCAGTGCAGAAGTAGCTTGTGATACGTAGGGGAGGGCTCCACGTCGTAGTACTTGGGCCATTTCTATCCTATACTTCTCCAGATTTAGAGCATTGGCTCAATTTTTTCAATTTTTTATAGAAGAATGGAGTGAGTGTTGGTCATGAATAGCTCTTGTTGCGCATAGACAGACATCCAATGTTTGCCATGAGTCCACGGAATGACGGGGTTGTTTTTGCCGCACGATCTGGTGCCGATTTAATGTGGTTCCAATGGGAAAGCTTGTAGTTCAGTCGCAGTGTCATACCTGTGTACCTTATTGCATTCTTCTACATTACTTTCTCTGACCCCACAATGAATTCAACGTGTTCGGGATCAGTTTTTGGTAAGCAGTACTATTTCCGTCTTCTCTGTAGCAAATCGTAGACTATTGTGTGACATCCATTCCTGGTACCTACCTCATAAGCTGGCTTAGCTTTCACTGGGTTTCTTCTCTGTATTTTGCGGTGATAACTGCAACAATACCATGCCTATGAGGAAGGACATAAAGGTCATAACATTAGAAATTTCCATCCGAAAAATATAATCGTCTAACTTAAACTCTACATTGATTAGGCTCCATCAAGGGGTTGACCCGTTCAACACTCCCATCCAAGAGATTTTCAAGTTCAAGTTTGAAACGACTAAGATGATTGAAGTCCCATATCAAAGATCAATCAATCGCGCATATCAAAACGCTTGTTCTCGACATATGAGTACAGAGATTCCAGGATTGTGAAAGAAGAAAATCTGAAATGCCTTTAGGTAGAGACTGTAATAAAGAAATTTTTCCGATTTCAATGAAAGTGTTTCAAAATAAGGTTTTACTAAAAACTCAAAATGTCATGAATCCTTGTTTCTATCTTATCGATGTTTTTTTTTTGATTAGTAAGAAAGCATTTTTGTTAAAAAGATTTCAAAGGAAAAGAAACTATGTATTTAAAACAATGCCCACCACTTCTTATATTGTGTGCTTCGGTGCAGTACAAAATTAAATTGAAAATTAAGCTAATTTAAATTTAATTACACGAAAGGAGTAACTTTCTCTAGATTCTGTTCATGCCGCAGGAAAAGCATAGTCGTCTCTGTATAAAACTCAAATAGAAAAATGAAACACAATAGCTACTCGTGAAAGAAAACTTGTGCTCACTTAACACTGGCCGTATAGCCACTTGCTTTTCAGAATAAAATTAGTCTTATAAATAAGATGTCAAGTGAATTACTTGGTAAACAGCAATGTTCCCACCGAACATAACGAAGCTGTAATGGCTGACATGAAGTAGCTTTTTCACTCTCGGCTTTTGTTCGTCGTTATTCATTGTACGATTTTATTATAGCATTTGAAGTCGCATAACTAAGGACTGGACTCAACAAAAAAAGGAGTAAAAAAAATCAGTAAAATAATATGCTTGCCCGAAGGAACAAACGCAAAACAGTGGAAATGCAACCGGAATTCACTTTTCTTATTTTGTATAAAAATAAGCTCGGAGACTGCAATCCTGATGGGTCATGCCGCATGCAATAAAGTGGATATGGTGGAATGCAACCGGATGGAGTAGTGAACTGCTTCATTTGTAAATTTATTTTGTCTTTTCGCAATGAGAAGAATCGAGTTGATTGTGTTTTCCGTTCTGACTTTTATTCATCACAAGAATGCAGGAAAAATATATTTCTGACGAAAGTAATTGGTTTTCATTATATTCCTCTGAATATAATTTTTTTTGCACTCTTGTATAGAGTATATGAATTGATGAATAATACTGTTGCAAGGTTTGTCAATAATAATCTCTTGTTAACACAGCTCTTTGTGATGATTCGATAACTTTGAAGGCGACTACAGTGCTGTATTGCACCAGCTTTAGCAGTTTCAAGCGCAAAATTCCCGGAACATAAAGAATGAGAACTATGATTGAATCAGAAAAACAAGGAATCATTTACAAAAATTGCAACATCACATTGTCCCCCTCTTAGTCCTTTTCAGCAACCACATCATCATTGCTTCAACGGTAATAATGTGGACGGTAATAATGTTACCCCAAGGACAACTTTAATTTTCGTCAAAACGTTTTATATTCGCTTTAATTCCTGGCAGGGACCCTTCAAATTTTGCTGCATTATGGGAAATGTTTCCATTCTACAATGAGGATTGTAGAGTCGTGCCGGATCTAGCTCGTCGAAATCCAGTGCCGATGCTCTCGGATCATACCTGGTCTTCATACGATCGCGCGCAATTTTTGATGCGGAAGATGTAACCCTTTCCCAGATCTATGGAAACTTGAATATCTTTACTACTCGTCCACATCTTTGAAAAGATCATCCTTTCTGTGTGTTTAGTACCTTAAGTAGTCCAATTTACGTACATGCTCCCCAGAATATCATCTACTCAAAGTTTCGTCCTTGATTGGAATGTTCAAGTCGAGCTGTCGCGATGTTAAGCGAACGTCTTCCAAGTACACCCGGCAGGTTTTCCTATGTGGTCATTATGTAGCAAACGTTCCATTTAACAAGGGCTTCTTTTACTCTTTGCCTTTTGGATGGATGTATACCTGCCACTTTTCACTTCAAGTGTGAAGGTCTATAATTTCACAGCAAACAAAGTGTCCCAGATGTCGGCAAAGGGTAAAGCTTCTTGGTGGTTTCCTTATCCTTGCTCTTTCCACCCACCAAGCAGTCCTTCTTTTTTACAGTCTTTCTTTTTCCATGGTCGATATCAAGTCGTCGGCCTCCGCCCTCTTTTGCCAATTGAAGTCGTCTGGGCTGTACTAGGCGTGTTCGATCATAGTCTTCCTACTGGGATGCAAATAAATCAGCAAACTTGCCAATACATTTTTTGCTTTGGCTTGGGGCTCCTGATTGAGCCCTCAGCGTCATAGGATAACTTACATGTCTCGGCCGATTTTGTTGGGGACACTTATTTCAAGATTCACTCCTATATCCATAGTACGGCTGCAATCGGTACGCATCTTCCAATCACCTCTTCTTGTCTAAACTTGACCGGTGTTTGTCTGTCCCGTTCATGAAGAATTTGTTCTACGCTGTAGTTTTGGAGTTCTCTTTCGGTGGTTCCCACGATCATCCTCCAAGCGCATCCAAAGAAACTTTTATGAAGATCTCCCTAGAACTTTGTCGCGAACCCTAGAATTTCAGTGAAGCTGAACTCGGTGAACATGCTGCACATGGTCATCTCCTGTCATAACCTGATCTCAATCCACATCACCATTTTTGTAAAAAAAACACTCAAAACGTTTTGAAGTGCTAGATTCCGAACTCAGTCAAACAATCAACTTTCGTTAAGATGAGACAAATCGTGACGGAACTTTTTCTAAGCGGTACTGTGGGCCATTTAATTGTTTTCCTTGCTCAAAATACTTCATAAGTTCCTGTTTATCAATGTTTCTTTGAAAGGAATCAACTATTTTCGTGACAGGCTGGAACTGTGTTTTCTAGAAAGTCGGAAAACAAAGAGAAAAGTAGGATAAATATAAATAAAGTCTACGTATTAGTTAAGCGTTATTCTTAATTTAAATTATTTTTTGGCCGCCTGCATCAATACTACTTTTCCCAGCAATAAGCTAGGGTTTTGTCTAATGATTTTAAGCATTAAAGTGTACCTAGCATCATCACCAACAACCCTCAAGATCAGGATATTCGAATCATCTTAATGATTCAAACACTTAAGGTGCAGAGATTATTTGATTAATAAAATTATAGCTCTTTCCTCACAGCCACTCCTTTTAACCCTTTAAGTGGACTAATTTAAGGGTCATAGAGAGTTCCTAAATCGCCCACTAAAAACAAAAACTCCTCAGTCAGCATGCCAGTAAAGAGTGCCACTTAATGCTTTCACCCCACTACATACATTTTTGCTGTCTGCATCACTAGCCTTGCGGTCAATAGTGTGTTAATAAAATTCTTCGAAATAAAACCCAAACCAAATTGCCTTTTTAAAATATGAGCAGTTATTTTTCTTTTTACACTGCCTCGGGTTCCGTGTAGATTAATTAGTCTCAATCCAACCAACCATTATATGGCTTTCGAGTATATTCTCGACCCTCGAGGGCAAACTTTACCACACAACACCCATATATACCCATCGAGTCCTTATTGCATTCAACCATACAAGTTGAGTATGTTGAACAAAGAAAAAAGTATGAGGAAAATTCGACCACCTCATAAAACCCATATATTGCACACCTTTCTGGCATATAAAAGTTCTTTCAACTGCAGTATATGGGCTTGAACTCAAAGCCACCGGAAAAAGAGTAAACGCCATCATTGTGAAAATTAATCGAAGGTATAAAATGAAAAACTTTCGCTCAATTAATAAACTGCTGATAGTTGAAAACATTTTAATTGAAAGGAATGTAATAAGAGGTTTCTCCGGCTGCAAGTGAAAAGTGGCTGCATACACTTGCGTACACGAAGCACATTCATATGCGCCAAGCTCTATTTTCGAAACTTTGTTATAAAAAAAACGTGCTGAAATCGAATTATATGCGAACTGTACTCCTTGGTAGCCTGCAGGCAATCTTTTATCTTTCACAGAATTATCTGTCCTATTTGTTCCTGTTTGAGGCCTTAGTTCTTTGATTCACAAAATCCCACCAAAACTGCCTATTTGCTGATTGGTTTCTTGTCCTCCTGGATTATTGAAGTTGACTTTAAAAGTGAAGAACCGGTGTATTTGTACCTAAAAGTTGTGATATATCAACAACTGAGCTAGCAACAAACCTTTTTTTGCAAATGACCCTTTCCTTGCGAAAATATTACTTCATAGAGATGAGATTCAGAAATCAGAGTTGAACTACAAAAAACACAATAGCGAGGCTCTTCTTCGCACAGTCCTAGGAATTCTTTTTTGCTACAGTTATTGGAATACTCCTTTGTAAAAACGATGCAAAGGATTTTGCTTTCCCTTCGTAAGGTCTTTGCAAAATATTAGAATCCCTAAAGAGACACTGTCGAGCAACGACTACGGCAACATCACAAAGGATGTCCCTTTTTTCCTAGGTTAGGGTGCCGGCACCCGGCATTACAAGGTTGACAATATGCTGTCAACCACTACCAAGTCTACAATCACAAGAAAAGAAGGTCGACAAAAAATAGGAGGAAAAAAGACTCAAATCAAAAGGATCGTAGAAAATAAACAAAAAAAAATCTTTTATTTAATTTTTTTTTTAAAGAAAATAGTGCAGGTCAACGGAAGGCTCTCTAACAACCCACAACCATGGATAGTCATGGGTCGAAAAAGAGAACTTAGCTTACTCCAAAATAGTAAAGAAGTCCACGAGTCTGGCACATTCAGGATGTAACACCTTTTTCACCAAAAAAAAGTACGAAGCAATAAAAAAACAAGCAAGAAGCCATACGATGTAAAAAGAGTTAAGAGGCAGAAGGACATCAACGCTGTCGCCGTCGACCCAAGAAAACGACGGTATGCGACAATTTTGCTTTTCCTGTTGATTCATTGTGAAAATCGGAAGAGGAAGGTGGAATAATATTTCATTCACTAGTTTTTCTTTCGAATATTTTCCCATAAAGAAAGGACAACAATAAAAAAATAAAAATAAATATGAAAAGGATTTCCTCAGGCATCCTACGTATATACTGCTAGCCGCCCAACATGCAATAAAAATAAAAATAAAAGAAGGAGTTAAAACGACAAGACAATGGGAAGGATAAAAAACTGTGTCCTCCTAGGACTGTTCACGTTCTTTGAGGTGTTATACCTTTTTTTTATTCAAATGTGAAAATAATTATGTATCATACATTGTGTTTGGGGGTTTTATGGTTATGTAGAATTTTTTTAATACAACTGCAGTGGGTACGATGGCGTGAAAAAGCTCTTAGACTTTTTCACGCCATCGTACATGCATTTTAGCTGAGGAGCTTTTATTTTCTAAATAGAGAATATTTATTTTCTAAACACATTTGGACCTCAAAAGGTTTTAAACATTGCAGCACGGTAAGCATGAGGATAAAAGTCTGATGGATGGCAACTTAGCTCAGAAGTCAGAAAGACAGAATAAACAGAATCTTTAATTCTTTGTAGAAAATCTCTGCTGCGCAAAAAATTAACTTATTTTATTACCATGATCTGATCATGTAAAAGAATTTGTTTATGCATGCATGTTTTCAGCAAAGTTTAAAGATGATTATTGTGTCGCAAGAATAACTTCAATCACCTCGTTACTTGTTTCCTTAAAATCCTTCCATAACCCCAATCGCCACTTTACCTAGCATTATTATAATTATTGATGCAATATAGCTACTATTTTCAAAGTATTTGTGCCAACCTTAGCTGCCCATAATACCAAGTACCTATGTATGCACACAAGCTGCAAACATTTTACCGCGATTTGTTCAGTCTTGTGCACGAGTCTAGTACCCTATATCTTTCTTGGCATGAAAGATATAGGGTACTAGAATGAAAAATAAGCAGTATAGTTAAAACACCCATCTTCAAAAGTAAAATAAGGAAGGAGATGACATTACACAGATTATTTACAAGTGCCTTTAATTGGTCAATAGTTGGAGTGTTTTATATGAAGATTTCTGTTTTTGGCTACATGCTCAGATTCAACTCCTGCGATGACACCCTTTTTACAACTCAACTCAGGGATTGTCAAAAGGATATCCTAGCCAGGTATTCACTGTTTGGATTTAATTACATCTTAGCACAAAGCACTCCAGATAAGCATTGTATACTTAAGATAACAGCCTCACTGAAAAAGTCCGACTCTCAAACCATTCAAGCTTAATGAAAGAATAACGAATAAATCTCTATCTTGGTGAGCTCTAATAATCTGAGATGCAAAAGCCTAGAAATGCAGCCAGGGCTAAATAAAGAAAATATCGGGTTAAAGTATTGGGCGGCTGGAAAAAAATCACAGATTACCTAACGAAAAATGTATAAAAAAGAGTTGAGGAAATCTAAGCTTTTGTGGAAACCAAAAAGACTCAACAGAGATGACAAGAGTGCACATCGAGTCCGGTGGGGAGAACTTATGATCCTGAATGCAGCATATCTCATTTTTCTTATAAAAAAGGCAATCTCGGCTACATAAAATTATTAGATTCAAATTTGGCTTGGCAAGGTGAAATGGGCAATCCGAAGTCTTAGGACATTCAAAGCTCCCAGAACTGATTTTTTTCAGCCCTTCTCCCTTCTATTCCCCTTGAAGACTGCTTAAAACTATTAAGATAATGACTATAATTGTCCGGATAAATTAAACAAAAATGGAGAACAGCAGGAGCTATATTACTTCCTAAAGGAGTAAGCAAACCAACCGACCTTCTCAGATTATGCACTCCAATTCATTTCTGGCTTCTTTTAAAGGATCGAAGAAGGCACATAAAAGCTGAAGATCAAAGGTTATAATCTTTAAAAAGCGCAGTTTTAAAAACTACAATTTGGTTTTCGAAAAGGGGTATGTACAAACCTATTCAAAAACCTCAGTCCTTCACAAGTAAACAAAAAACAAGTGAGTAATTGCAAGAGTTCGTCTGTAACAAACTTCTATATACTTGACCCTATATACATACTATGTAACACCAACTCTAAAAGTTTTTTGGCCGAATTCATGAAATTCCCAAAAATGGGCGTGGATTCTTATTCTGTTAGAACGATGAGAAAAAGCCGTAAACGCGATCGGAAAAAAAGGTTTTTTCCTAAAACGCCCTCTAAAAGCGAGCGAAGCTCAAAACTTTGTATGTAACAGACTTAGTAAATAGTATCTTTAAATTTTTTTATATCATCGGGGTTTTCAAGGTCTGGGAATCGAAATCGGGTTCTTCAAGGTCTGGGCGATCCAATTGGTCCGTCCAAAAATGGAAAAAGTATTTTGAGATTTAGCTCGAAACATGAAAAACGTTTATAAAAATAGTTTTCAAAAATATTCTGGTAACGGTTGCACCGATTATATTGAACTTTGGTTTGTATTTAAAACGTATGAAGAGAATTCTAAAATTTCTAACATCTTTCAAAAAACTCTCTCTTATAACCGACAGCCCCCAAAAGTGGGCATTAAAATGGGCCTTTTTAATGCCTACTTTTGGGGCTTTTTTTGGGCAAATGGGCTCCAAAGATGGGCATTAAAATGGGCTTAAAATTTGAATCAATTAATTGTAATTTCGTTAGAATCATGAGAAAATACGGTAAAAGCGAAAATTATTTCAGAAAAAAAAATATTTTTTCCTAAAAACGTCCCTTAAAAGTGGGCGGATCTTTAATATTTGTGAAAAAATTTTTTTTTCGATTTGGAGCCATTTTTCGGAGAAATCGGGTTTTTAAAGATCTAACATGTTAAAACTTGGCACGGTCGATATTGTGGGTGGTCCAATTTTTGCCTTGTTAAAGTTCTTTGGCCAATATTGCACAGTACCAAAATTTAGGCCCTTGTGCCTTGATAACTTGACCAAAAGACATTTTGAAAAAAATAAAACAGAGGTTGTCTCATATTGAAGCCATTTTATGGCAAATATTACTATTTGCTAAGTTTGCTCTATACAAAGTTTTTAAGGGTTTTTAAAAATATTCTTAAAAATATTATTTTTAAAAATATTTTGCGATTTAAAAGCATTTTGTCATGATTCTAACGAAATAACAATTGATTGATTTTAATTCTTAGCCCAGACCCACTTTTGGGGGCGTGGCCTATACAAATTATATATGAATTTGGGACAAAAAATTTTAACATTGGTGTTGCACGGTAAATAGGGTCAGGTATATAGAAGTTTGTCACTGACGAACTCTTGCATTTACTCACTTGTTTGAACTTTTTCGGTTTACCTCAGATGGGTTGGCCTTGCAAGAACGCAAACATTGCTCCTTCAACCTTATCGTGCTTTTACAGCTCAAATCATACCACGAGTTTTGATTCTCTCAACCCTGTTAGGGATAAAGTATCTCATAACAAGTTCAATTTTTTAGGTATTAAATCAGCACCTGTTGTAACTTTTGTTCGGTGAGTTCGAGTTGTAAAAAAACGAGATTTGTTAAAACTATAAAGTCCGTAGGAAAAAGTATCCAGATCGTAAACTAAACAGGCATTTTTCCTACATACACAATATGGATTAATTACAGTTTGAATTTTTATGGTAAATGTTTGGTGGTTTTTCATACCGGTACCCACCATATGTGATAAGCATTCCCCAAACCGCCACCTGTGGTGGCGTCCAATTGGGGACCAGCAACCCCATAAGGGAAATATGTACTTTTTTTTATTTGGCAGTCCGGACACAGCACGGAATCTTAAAAGAACGTTAGTGGGATGAGCCTATGGTAAAAATGCAATGTACATAGCACTGAATTTCTATGCCAAACGTTTGAGGGGTCCATAAAAAAACTTAAGTAAAGGGTGATTGTTTAAGAGGTTGAGAACTTTTTTAAAAAAAAAACACAAAAAATTCGAAAAAATTAATGAAACATTTATTTGAATCGATAGTTTGAACCTTGTAATTTAATGTTTAAAGATAATTTCATGCAAATGTTGACCGCGGCTGCGTCTCAGGTAGCCCATCCGCTGAGTCCAATTTTGGCATACTCTTTCACACATATCGGCCGGTATCTCACGATTGAATGCATGGATGTTGGCTTCCAGTGCGTCAATCGAAGCGGGCTTGTCCCTAAAGACATTAGCCTTGACATACCCACACAAAAAATAATCTAATGGTGTCAAATCGCACGATCTAGGCGGCCAATTGACCGGCCCGAAACGTGAAATTAACTGTTCACGAGAATGCCGACCATAAAATGGAAGCAGCGCGCGATGAACATATCGAACCGAGCACGAATTTTGATAGTAAAATTCAATAATTTGCAAGCGTTGTTCATTTGTAAGAAGATCCATGGTTAAATTGCAAACCAAACTGAAGCTGTTTGACAGTGACACAAGGTACTAAACACACGTCAGCTGTCAAAACCAGTGTTGCCAAAACCAAACCAGCTAAAAAATCACCCGTTATAATGTCGGTTCGGGAATCGTATGAGATCTATCTATGTGCTTCTCACTGTATGTTTATTTATCGCGTTGAACTTTCCACTTAATAGGAACTAGCTTAAGCCCACAAAGTTTTACGAAAACCGACGAAACCAAGCTAAATTCTTTGAGGACCGTGCTATACGAATTTCTTGTAATGGACGAGTAATTGTAATTTGTAATTTATGAAAGCCGCATTACAAACCTTTATCCATTATCCTTAAGCATAATCTTGATCCTGCCATCGTCACCTGAAAAAAAAAGACTTGTTCTTTTTCACGGTCCCCACCTCCGCGAGGGTCTGACAAGCCCTCCGAGAGTATCATTTGTCTTGAAAAACTTCTCAAAGTGCCGTTCGGATTCGGCAAAAAATTGTAGGTCCCCTTGTATGTAAAGAAATCAGCACACCAGCATACATTGTTGAGAAGTTGGCCCTGGTTCACCTCGAGCTGTTTCGCCACTCTATTTATTTTTTATAATCTTGATTGCTATTTGCTGACTCATTCATTTATAAATCCTACATTCGAAAACCGATACCTACTATCGGATTTTAGTGGTTAGTTGAATGAATTCTGATATGTCGTTAGCTATCTGACATTCAACACCAAATGAAAGGGTGTAGGTACTCTAAATGGTTAGGAACTCGAAGCTGCAATAAACATTTACTGCGTTCAGGTATTACCTAAAGTTTGGCTTTGTAGTAAAGCAGTATAGGTACATCCCTGCAAAATACTTACTAGTTGTATCAAATTTTAAATTACTCAGAGCTCCACTCGACTGGTCCTCCTTCATGGTGAATTCGAAAATTGAATATGGTCCTGGAATTGGTACGCATATATTGCTCTGCTTCACATATATTATCTCCTCGATACCTTTAAGGAAAGGTAAAAAGCTTTTCAGATATACCTACCATGACCTGAATGAGAAGGTTATAATACTTACGAGCTAAGTGTAGCCAGATGTTGATGTCGCATTGTAAGACACAGAAACGAGACACCCCAACTTGGAGATCTCAGATTTCGGCGAGACGGAAAATTTGGTCAGGTATTGGTATTCTTGCAAATACATGAACACAACTCTCCCTATTTTAAGTTAAAGTCGTTTCGCTGTTTCAATGCTTTCAAAACAAACCTATGCCATTGTTGTTATACAAACCAAAGTTGGCCACCAGATGATGATGGGAAAGTTTAAATTTACCCTCTGTACATAAAAACATTGTCTTACCGAAATTCAGCACAGACCGAGTTGAAACTGCTGCAGGGCAATGTGATCGGTTCGGTCTTTTTCTCTGCGCAACTCCACTCCAAGTTAAGTTGGTTTTGCCAAAACGTAAAAGTTCTTACAGCAATCGACATTGTCAGTTGCAGCATTTCGATACCATGACAAATGTACCAGGTAACACGTTTGCTGCTGCCAGAGCTAGCGCTGTGCTTCTTGCGGACGGAAACTTTAACCGAAACAAAACGCCAGAGGCAAGCAAATAAATTCCAAAATAAGGTACGTTCTCTTCCCAGTGCTTATCCAGGTATGCGAATTTAAGAGCTGAGGGAACAGAATGCGGATGCATTTACAATGTACATATATAAAAAAAAACGAGGAGTCATGGATAACGTTGTAAAATTCCCTGAAGGTGGCCGGGTATTGCTTTGCGTTACTTGGAAACGCGCAAATCCTTGACCCTCGACACAAAAGGGGTTACTTCAAATGAAACAAGAAACCTTGACAAGATGCCTTATGTCTTCTGGCGAACTCCTACGGGCAATCAAAATAGTAAAAGGTTTTTTCCCTGCAAAATTTAGCGTTATAAGATTTTATTTGATTTAGTGATATTTTTCGAGTGCAAAAATATCCCTTTGTCGATAGCCTCCTCCAACGTTATGTATAAACATCTTAGACCAAACACATAAATAGATATCACATCCTTAAGAGCGTACACTTCCACAGCAAACAGAAACTCTGACTCCCGTTGCCCGATGCTACATGTGTTAAAATGCCTTGCGTCCTAAATCAATAATGAAATTTCATTACGGCCAAGAAAGGGGGTAACTCTCGAAAGTTATGTTGAAGTACCCTCATGAAAAGTTAGATTATTTGTGTAACGTTGTCTTGAAATCACCAGGCATACAGAAAAGGTACTCGACTCTGTCTCTCGTCGCAGAGCTGGCTGGAAATACTTTCAGCCAAATTGAAATTTAATTTACCACATTGATGGAGATGTCTTGGAAAAGTTTTTGTCATTTGCTCCTTTTGTTTGTTCCTTTTCTGGTTTCGTTTATTTTTTTTTCTTTTGCGACGTAGACTTGGTTGGGTTATTAGGGATACTTCCCCGCCTGCTGGTAGAATCGTCACCGCAGTCGCATTTGTCGGGGTAAACATGTCATCGGGGACGAAAACAAATACCAAATGCAAAAGTTTAACACATCGCGGGGACAGGGACGGCTAGGATCCAGGAGAACTGCCGGAGAAGCGGAACAAGCGGAGAACCAAAGACAGCGTATGTTAGCACAGTTTCATGTTGATGTTGACAGACTGTTTGTGCAACAAGTTGGTGGGAGCGTGTTTTAGCTGAAATTTAAGTCTTTAATCCGGTTTGATGGAAAGGGCAAGTGTAGGTAATAGAACGGAAATAGAAAGTTGCCATCATAAGTGTCGAAGTAAGTTGGGTGTCAAATTAACGACACTGATGAAGATGGCACTTAAGTAGGTATGGACTTTCAAACTTTCGAACAGTAGCTACGTCTTCTATTTTCGCTGTTTTTTATTTGCCGAAACTTGTACCACGGGTTGTTATATACCTTTTTCGATTGTGCTATTTTTGGAACTCAAATCCCTGGAGCTCGTGCGTTGGTAGGTAGAGCGCGAAGAATCTATTGACATCGATTTGTTTGCAAGAAAATTATTCATTCCACGAACAAACCATTCGAGTGTTTTATAAAAATCGTAGCCATGGATTGTCATGTCACCATCAACCATCTCGAAAATGTTGTACCTACTTCTAAACCGACACGTGACTCCCCCTCCTCAAAAGCATTCCCCAAGCCGAAAAGGTCCGTGTCTAAGGAGCTAGGAGCCTACGGGCGGGAATAAATGATGACAAGGCTATTATAGCCCGACCGAACGTTCACAATAGCTCAACGTTTTTCCTTTTCCAGTTTTAACCCAGCAAAAAAAAAAAAAAATCATTCCTATATTGGCAGTTAAAGAAAATGATACATTGTACAATTTCTATGCGAATGTATCTGCAGGAACGTGCTCCAGTGCCGATGAAGTGTCTCGTGAAAAAAAAAAATTAATGGCCATATAGTTGCGGTGTTGAAATATGTTTGCTCATAAATTGTAAACTCAATTTTCACGACCGATTGAACAGTGCGTTGCTCCGAGCTAGGCATTTTTCTTTTATTCAGACTTTCGGTTGGAATTTTCTTGGGTGAGCTTGTCAACACCGAAAGCGTGATGCTGTGGTAACAGGACAATTTGGTTCGCGCTTGTGAAATTCATCAAGAGTACAAAAACGAAAAACAAGAAAAATAATTTAAAGGTAAAATCAACGCTATAGAAAGAAATAAAATAAGGAGAGTTTCTCGAAATGTATAATTATTGTGTTTGTTTTCCAAAACAATAAGGTTTTATGCGCAACCTTTCGATCAAGGCCTTTGTAAAATTGTCTTGGAAGCAGTCATAGGCCACGCCCCTTGTTCAACAAGGTCATTACTTAAAAAATATAGAAAGTAGCACTCAAAGTTCTCTTTAGAATTGTAACAAAAATAACGCACCAGAAGTGCCAACATATTTCTGCCCCTGATGAAAAAAACAATGTGCCACCCCTATGCAATGGCCAAGGACTCCAAGCAAGATTTTATTTCACATAGGTACTTACTCTTACTCTCTTTTTTATGCTTTATGCCATCACGCGGTCTGATCCTTCACTGTAGCGTTATCTTCCTTCTTGAAGGAATTAAAATTTTGATTTTTCCTTAGTTTCTTAGTTATTTTATCAAAAAAATATTTTTTTTTAGTTTTTACGTTTATTTCACGTAAAAAATAAAGACAATGGCGTTTCCGCCTGGGCTAGGAAAATTTAAGTTTAAAATTTCAAGAACAACACTCATTCAAGAAGTGAACCCTGCGGTACAAAAAAGTACAATACTTCCTGTTTTCGTGGATTTTTAACTTTTCCAAAGTAGGAACATCCTCAGTTGACTTTTTTCCTTAAAAGAGGTTCTTTCCTTTTATCTCTAATAATCTAAAGAGATTATTATCATCAACCCCTGACCAGCCTTCCAGGCATGGACCATGGTTAAGCTTTCGACCTCGTGTCTTTTCCGATGACAAGATATTTGCATTCCTCAAAATCGCTATCGTGAGGAACTTCGATGTCCCCGAGGTCATTTGAAAATTGGTCTTGAGCCGAGCCATATTTATCGAATTAAAATGTGTTTGCAACATCGTCCTTGTGCAAAAAAAAAATTTAATGAGTTTAATTTCTCGCCGACTGCTTGTTTGAATTTATTTTTAGGAACCACTTCAAAAAGGCACATGCTTAGCATTAAAAAGTTCGTATCACACATGCTTAGCGTTAGCATTAAAAAGTTCGTATCACAAATACAGCCATACAGATGCTAGATCAGGGATGGCAAACCTTTTAAGAGCCCCGTGCCATTTAGAAAAAATTAATAGTTGGTGTTGCGTTTGGCGTGCCAACATGCAGTCTTGATGTAAAAGGCGTTTTTTTAGAGACATAGAACATACGATTATAATAACAGACAAAATGAAGTGTGTTTGACTTTTCCTTTCAGTGTTTCACCAGAACATCGTTTAGAAGTCATGGATATGTGTTTTCAAAATTCTTGCCCTGTTCGCCAAACTAGTAAAAGAACCTCATAAAGTTTTCATCTATTGCGATTTCATCATTTTTAGCTTAACGGGAATGAAAACAAGCAGAGTTGACTTTTTTGGAGTAAGCACAATCCTCATTACACTCTCGAAGCTCCATTAAATCCCGAAAAACCATTGTATGGTGATGGTGAGGTTTTCATACCGAAAACGTCATGTGCAGTCATGTGCAGTCTTGCTAAGTTTATCTTGAGCTATAAGCGTTAATATAAATACATTGTGTACCAAAATTTTCTTTCAATAATTTCTTGCAGGAAAAAAATAATACTTCAAAAAAAAGCAATATTTATTTAGTTCTAGCAGCATAAGATGAAACCGCATAAATTGACGGTATTGTAGGTGCCTTCGTCAGAAGGCAGCCTGCCACACGCGATTACTACAGAAGCTTGAACTACTTGTTAAGGAAACTTAGTCGTAGTCTGACGGAAAATGGGAGGTTTTTTAGTGAGTAAGAATCTCACACTACTATGAACACGCGCGGCCGGTCCTCGTAGTGCCTATGAAGGTTTTTGAAGGAAAAAAAAAAATGTAGTTCAAGTCATTGTAAATAAGTTTTGGACGCATCAAAAAAGCGGTACCATTTTGATAAGTTCAAAGAGTGGTACATGCCATTAAGTTTACAATCAAGCAAATCACGCTTTCTTCCGAATAAAATTGTAACTAATACAGGATTTTTGATGTCTCTGCAAACCAAAGAGAATTTTCAAAATAGAATTTTTTTGGCTAGCCGGTGCCAAAACTTCCGTGAATAGGAACGCTAAAAGAAAATGGTTCGTGATACTTTCATTTCTTATGTAACTAGAAATTATTAGGAAAAATAGTAGCAGTAATGGCGGAACGTGCCATACAATGCGTGCAACCATCACTTTGTTGAGACAAACGTTTGGTATCCGGGTATTATCAAAAAATTGACCTGTGAATTGGCCACCTCGTTGGTTTCATTTGACACCTTTGGACTATTTTTGTGGGAGTACGTTAAATCTCTGGTCTAGGCTAATAAACTAGCAACGATTTATCATCTAAAAGCCAACATTCGACGCACTGTTGATGAAATTAGAGCGGGTAGGCATGATCGGAAAAGAGGTACACAAATTGAAGCGCAGTCGCCAAGTTAAATTTTTGCCATGGAATCATATATTTAAAAAAAAAGTTCTTTGCCTATAAAAAACGATAGTTTTTTAAACTCGACGAAAAGAGTTTATGGTGCCACTCAAAAGTGCAATCGGGTTTCTTAGTTGATAACGTGCCACCAATATTACTTCATCGCGTGCCACTAATGGCACGCGTGACAATGGTTCGCCATCGCTGTGCTAGACCATACAGCAAAAACTAAACATAACTTTACACAGTCCATTATTACTTTATTTTCACGTATTCATCATCAGGGGTATTGTGGAACAAACATCCCGTCTCCCAGGATGGACAAGGACTATGTTGATGATGATGATGAGGTTTATGGTGATGGCAGCAGCCAAAGCACATCAGCAACAGAGCCCATCCCATTACAGGAGGAAATGGTTTGAATGTGTTTCAAAAAGTTTATAAGCCGACTGTGCGCACGGAGTTTCACAGAGATATTATTTTCTGTGTTGCGAGGATGCCAGTAGTTGGACGACGGACGAAATGGCAAACTCCCACAAAAAGGTAGACCCTCAATTATTTGCGTCTGACCTAAGCGAGTCTGTAGGTATATTCTTATATATGTGTGTTTGTAGTGGGGAGAGAGAAAAAGGCTTACTCTAAAGCGAAAAAAAAATTAATCCTACTGCTGGGGTGAAAGACTTAAATAGTGGTTTTGGGGCTTTTATTTTCTCGATCAAAGTTTGCGGGCAACTAAATATAACAACTCAAAGAATAAAGTGTTGCCACAGAAATGCGGTGCGTTTTTTTAAGGTTTCGATTTGTACTATTTTGTGAGAGCTAACTCATGTCTTGCTGCTTTGCTTTGTGGACCTTTGTTATTGGATTGTTTAGGCAAACGATACCTACTCGACACAGGCTGTGTTGGGCTTTTAAAGCACCATCTGGGACTTGTTTTTCTATAGCATAGAAATTTTGATTGCCATTTAGCAAAGCACTCTCAAAAATTAAGACACTGTGACAAATTAAGACACAGACGTTCACTGGCACTTCAAACAAATGGCGCAGTCGGTAGTTTACGCTTGCTTGTTTGGCTACAGAAAATGCGTATTTGTATGCAATTTTTTTTTTTTTGAAAGGGCAATCTATTTTAACCTTGTTTTATATCTACCTACTGTGTGTTGTATCCTTCCCATACAAGGTGACGCTCAATTTTTTGCCCAATCCGAATGGCGATTTGAGAAGTTTTTCGAGACAAATGTTACTCTCGAAGAGTTTGTCAGACCCTCGCGGAGGTGGGGACCTGCACATGCACACCCTGAAAATTATCTTCTGCAGTTATGTAATGTCTACAATAGTTAAGTCGTTTAAAAGCATTTTCTATTGTTATCTCAAAAGTGTTTGCTTGGCAATTCGCTGAAAATGAACCGCCCCTGCAATTAATCGGAAACCCGAGAGCTAAACAAACAGTTGTAAACGGTTTGCACCAGAATAAGAACAATTATTGCCCCCAATCATCGGGACAAACTATGCAATAAACCATTAAGAGTGTCCTTTCCTTCTTACGAGGATACGAGTACAAACTTGAAATACAACTCGTTAGTAAGTCTTTGCCGCCCGCCATCGGCCGCGTTATTCTCTGCCATTATTTGGACAGATTTGGTCAAGCAAATATAAACGAACAACGAAAATAAATATTGCGCCGAACACAGTTCATTCAGTAAATTTTCACGGATTGGAGGGGGGAGCTAGGGTGCCCAAAGGGCAAACAGCAATGACAACAAAAATATCCTGAATGACATACTGAATGCGCACTTGCAAGGGCTAAAGTTATATGAAGAAGCCAAGTGCTTTCGATAGCTATCCAATAAATGAAATTGATTTCCTTCACAAAGGATTCAACGTAACGTCGAGATGATATTTTGTGCAACGGTATGGTATGATGGTACAGTTGAGCTGTGTCTGTGTCTTCTGTGTTTATCGCTCGCTGTCACAATGCGCAAAATTAAATTTAAATGCAATGCACGCGCTCTATCCGAAAACCGAATTGGCGAGTCGATTAAGTCTAGGGATCGGATCGGAGGTTGGCCTTTCTCTCTCCCTTTCTATGGATCTGCACTGTACCACTCTGAGCCTGATGTAATCACCATGTCCTGAAGGAGAAAATATAATTTCCTCTTGTGTGTACAATCCAGAGAAACTCTGGAAAATTATTACCCAACACAATATCTATATATGTATACGAGAAAAACACTGAGAATGCATCCCCTTTTCATGAGCACATGTTTGTTTGTTTGTTTTAATTGCAGGTATCTTCCGGTGAAACGGAATACATCCGGACAGTTGACAGCTTAATGGCTTCCAGAATAAGTTTGAAACTTCAATTGCAGGCCATTCATTTTGCGGGCGGTATTCCTTCGTTATTAAATGGCGGCGGCGGCGTTGGTTCGGGCAACGGTGTCAATGGTAATCAAATGCTGAATTCACTTCACAACAATCAACTGGGCGGTGGGGGTGGTCCACAAGGTGGCCAAGCCGGTGGCAGTTTGGTTCTCAGATGTACGGCGCAAATTGGTGACTTGTACCAGGAGTACAAAGAAATCGAGTTGGGAACGCCGCAGAGAGACCCAATTCCAGCAAGAGGTATGCCATTTTTTTTAATTAATAAACAATCATTCATTTATTTTGCTTTATTGAGATATTTTTGAGCACTGAAAAGGCACTTCACGGAAAAGGAAGTGAGGCAATCCAGTTGTTCTTCTAGGAATAGTATAAAGTTATTCGTCGACAAACAATATCTAGGTACCAAAGAGACTGGCATGACGTTTCTCTCGTTCAAATATTGTTCGAATTTTTATTAAGAGAAACTGCAATAGCGTCAACATTCAAGTTTTTTCCTGATTTAACCGAATATTGTTTCGTATTTGAACCATCCACGTCAAGGATACTTTCCATTTTATTGAAAATTATGTTTTAAGAGATGAAACTTTCTAAAGGGCTGTCGTTTTTCATATTTTATTCAAAGAAGAATGACACAGTCGTGAAAAGATTGGGAGATTGTCTTTTTCCCTAAATTTGTAAAAATTATTGTATTATTTAACGCTAAGAAAAGAGCTCCAAGCATTAATCTTACTAAAATACAGTAAAAAAATAAAAAAAAAAATTAAAAATTTTTTTTATTAAAATTCTGCCAATGTCACGCTGTAAAAAGGTAATTAAATTTTTTGCACAATGCTGAACAATTCGTTTTTCCTGCCATTAGCCATTGTCCGAAGATCTTCCAGGCTGACTTCTTCAAAGCATGGATCTAACATCTTAAAAGTGGGCATGGTCGATATTGTGGGTGGTCCAATTTTAGCCTTCTCAAGGGTTTTGTGCCAGTATTGCTCTGTACAAAAATTTGGGTGCTTACGCCTTGTTTAACTTCATCAAAAGGCATTTTGAAAGTAAATGTGAAATAGAGGTTGTCTTTCATTGAAGGCAGTAGTGGGCGTGGCGGTTGGCGGATATAAACAAATTGCCACACTTTATCTGTACACAATAAGAACCAAGATACACTTCAAGGTTGAACTTTCTAGCTCAATTCTAAAGGCCTAAAAACTTCACACACACGGACAGATGCACGGACTAACGGATATGACTTAATCGATTCACCTGTCGGTCTCGATCATATCTCTTAAATGTCTACGTAGGAGACTACGGTGATTATTTTACCCTGTTTCAAACTATGCGCTGAATTAATATACCCTGGGCCGGGTATAAGAAATATAAGGACTTAGTTATTGTTTTAGTCACCCAGCGGTGCGGTCTTTTCTTTTTGCACTTAATAACTTTAGTTTCAAAATCTGACTTGTCGCATTCTGGCCTTAAAAATGGCGCAGTAATTTATTATCGTAAAACTTTTAATAATTAATTTTGCAAAAGTCTTTCTTTTTTTAACGAAAGAGATGAAAGAAAGATAAGTCGAGATATAAAGTTAAGTTGAGCTAAAAAGAAATTCGAAATTCAACTTAGCGCATGTGACGTAAGAGTCAAACAGTACTTATAATTTTTACAACCACTTACAACATAGTTAACTGTTATTGTTAGTATTTGTTATTGTGAATGAATCCTCTTACATGCAAACATTAACAATAACTCAAAATGGTGTATTCGAAAATTTATCCCGAGGGTAAAGCTTTTTACACCAAGCCAAACTATTCATTTTTAGCTTTAAGATATCCAAATCTAACCGAGTTTTTTACATCGTGAAAATAATCTAGATTTCATTGACGTTTGGTCAAACAAACGTCGACTTGAACAAATTTAAAAAAAAATCAAAATTTATCGAATACTGGAAGTGCATTAAAGAGAATCAAAAATTGTTCTTTTATTATGTTGAAAAATCTTATAAGCTGTTTTGTCTCCAGCGATGAATTAGAAATTGTTAGAAAATTGTCTCGGTTTTAAATTGGGGTGTGCATTACTAGATGTCTTTAAAAGATTTTATGGGAATCTAGATTCGGAATTCTATAAATATATGGGATAGATTAGATCTAGATTATTTTGAGGGTCTTACTCCAATAACATCTCCGGTATGAAAACCGTATGTAAAGACTTTTTCAATAACTCTCCGTTAAAAACTCCACCCAGAATTTCCTTCGAGAGCAGCAAAATCTCACGCAGTTAATTATTTTTAACATTGCTCTACACAACGACGCTAAAAAGAGCACAGACAAAAAGCTCTACAGTCTAACTGCATGAAAAACCCCTTCTCTTTTTTTTCGTTTAAATAAAAAAAAAAAAAAACGAGGACTACAAACCTACTCTTCATCACGCCATGTGACATAATAATGCTCATTATTTGGTCTGTGTTATGGTCACATTAATCCATCAAAAGTCGATTGCAATATATGAAATGATGCCACAAAGGGTATGGCTTTGTTGTTGTTTTTGTTTTTCTCTCCTTGATTGAGGTAGTCATATTCATTGCTAGTCCTTATTATGTAAAATTGAAAATAGAACAAAACATGTTTTGAATGGAGTTAGAGGTTGATTTAGTCCTGGCTTCGTTACACATTCACATCACTCATGTATTATACCTATGTGGTGGAATGTATGTCACACTGAGAATGTTGAACGGTGCTTGATTTTAATGGAACTGGCGTTAAGTGGTTTGCTTTTGTCGACAACAATAGAACAACAAGACGGTGGTGTTTCCATTATCACTTATTTATGTGAATTTTCGCTTTGTTTAGCACACATAATTTAATTTAAAGTGGAACACATTTGAAATATTTGAGGATTTTTAAAACGGTCAAATGGAGGACATGAACAAGGACTAAAGTCAATAAAAGTTGACAAACCTTTATACCTACCTATTTTGCTGCGAGTATAATAAACTTTGCAGTGAAAAGGGTTCAACTCACAGAAAGTTTTAGCACATTGAAGTGCACAACTGAATGAATTTAGTTAAAAAATAGGTACACCTTCTTTTTTGACTTCACCTTTAAAATTTGTGACGTGGGTATGTAAGTAGGTAGGTAGATGCGTTATATATGTTTGAATTGAAAAATTTTCAAAAGCAACAGATTTCACAAAGCAACAATCCAATGTGTTCGTTGGTTTGGCGCCTTATACTAAAAAAAAGCATTGGAAAACCAAAGCCTAAGTCATAAATGTAGTTGTGGTGCTGATGACCCAAGAAAGTAACAAAGAAAACGCAGGTACCTAACCTAACTACTTTAAATTCTTTTGAGACATCATATTAAGAAGAATTTATCTATTGTACGCTTTTTAGTGTAGTTGGGTTACAAACAAGTTTAATTATTAAGCTAATAGCACGTTACTGGTGCAGTTTTTCGGTCTTTGAACCATTTGTCTTTCTTTAAAACTCATGTCGAAGTATTTTTGCAGTTAGTGAGAAGTATCAAAGTAGATCAAATAGCCCATATTATGGTTTAACAAATATAGTTGTTCTCGTATGGGAAACCGTAGGAAGAGTGATCGCTTAATGAAAGAGCATCATTAAAATATTAAGGTTAATGACGATGTTCACCTGTCAGCGTTCTAAATGATTGTTGGACTAGCCATTTTTATAATGTTTGTAGAATTATTATTAGTTTTTGTAATGCTTCACTTTTCAAAAAGGTTTATAATACGTCAACAAATAATAAGTCAAAATTTGGACCGCCCACATTGATGACCATGTCCACTTCAAACATGTTAAGCCTTTAAAAACCTCGATTTTTTGGAATCGAAATCTAAATTGAAGCCAGTGAGTAAGTGCAACAGTGTGTACGCAGAAGTTACAGTTCGTAAAACGGACCGTTAAATAGCCCATCCTATCCCACATTGTAAAATGCTTATGTTATTGTGATTTTTGACATTTTATAAGTAGTGCAAACTGCGAAAAGGGGCGTGGTCCAACCGGCCCTTAATACAAACTATCAATAATTACAGATATTTCCAAGTTACGCTTAGTTATTTTTGGTTGAAATTTAATATCTTTGCTAAATCGACCTCTAAAAGGGGGCGTAGCTATAAACTTTGTATTAACGAAATCTGGAATGAGATGTCGTTTACCTTACCTGTAAATTTTTTTGTTTCAAGCTTTCCTAAATAAGTCTTAAGGCCACTCGAAATTACGTTTTCCTGGAAAATTTAGGTTTTTCCTATATTCTGACTCCAAATGTGGGCATGGCCCAAAGTCATGGAGAAATATTTTAAATTTGGAGCAAAAATATTGCGTAAAATGCATTTGAAAATTTGCCCTTAAAATAAGTGGCATGCCCACTGGAGGAGGTTTACCACTTAAATTTTTCTTTTTTTTTTGGCTTGCATTCATAGGAGTTGCTAAATGGCAAATTTCAGCCTTTTAAGTCGTCTTACAGTTTTGAAAGCTCTGGAGGTAGTTGCACATTTAGACCGATTGTGGGCGTGTCCGTAAGCAGATTTCAAAATTTTTTTTAAACTTGTGCTGCTTTGCATGGACGTGGAGCTTACGTACGAAATTTCAGCACCCTAGTTCAAAATTGAAGGCCTGAAAACACTGACGAACGGACGGACATGGCTTATTCGATTCAGAATTCGGTCTCGAGATCATATGCCTTTTTAGTCTTGGGGGTCTAACATTCACCGTGGTTACAAACTATGTGACAAACTTAATATACCTTCAATCCTATGGGATGGGGTAAAAAAAGGAGTCTTGGTTTTGGTTTATTATCTTTACTGTTCAATCATCCGAGCATTCAAATTCGAACAAATTAAGTAATTTGAATTCTATTAGAAGATATTTTCCAATTTCCAAAAAAGTCGCTTACATTAACACAGCAAATTAATATTAGTTTTGAATTTGAATGAAAATGTTGATTGAATTTTTCATTAGTTAGGAGGTTCAATTAAGCTTTTATTTCAATCAGAGGTTGTTTAAAAAAAATTGCTTTTTGATTTCGATTGGTTTTCGTATCTATTTGGCTTTATTCCTCGAATTTAAATGAATGTTATCATTTGTGAAATTTAAATTTTCAATCAAATATAAACGTATGTAAGTTAAATATTCGCTAGTTCTAGAAATACATTGAGTGACATTAAATAAAAATGTGTACATTTTTAATATCTGGTGCCAGTTAAAGCCGTCTTTTTTTTGCTAGTGTAGTAGAATGTCTATGTTAGCCCTTCTTTAACCCCCATGTCATAATTGTGCCGCTTTTTGTTATGCTGTTTTTACCATAAAAATAGCTATAAACTTATTTTCCTACTGAAAAGATACATATGCGTCTGAGGCGCACTGCTGAACCAGTGAAAAAGTGCTACAGAGTATACGCAGAAGTTACAGTCCGTAAAACGGACCGTTAAATAGCCCATCCTATCCCACATTGTAAAATGCTGATTTTATTGTACTTTTTTGATATTTAATAAGTAGTGCAAACTTCGAAAAAGGGCGTGGTCCAACCGCTCTTTATTACATGCATGTAGAAATGCAATTTATGAAATTTAAAAAAAAAAAGGTTTTTCTTGCGAACAAGAGCAAAAGTGCGGGTTACTTCTAACTAGGATATCTTTTTACATTTCATTATTTTAAGTCAAAAGATATTGGTAACGTCGCCGCATCAGACAGGTAGTATAGTAGGTAGACTGTGCGTCATCAATTTAGCGCAACCAACTTTATTCCATTTTTGTTGAGCTCATGAGTCATGAAATATCTAAGCCTAGCCATTTGGTAATTTAGACATTATTAATAAAGTCAACAATGTGTCAATCCTTCCTTGTTGAGCATGGCTTCTTAGGTTAGCTTGAAAGGTGAGTTGTACAATTTTTATACCCGACCCGAAGTGTGGATCTGGGCATGGTCGTGTTGAAAATGCCATGGCTGTATAGACCAAAAGCGTTCTGTATGGCCTAGGTAACGCAACGTTGTTTTACTTATCGGGTCTCACAGACAACTAGGTCAACTTTTCCGGGGTAAAATGGCTAAAAGGGAAGTATTGATTATGATTAATCAATCAGAATTACCTGGTTAAGTTTAATTTCTTTTAGCTTGCCTACAAGTCCTTGTAAATATTATAATACGTATATACGTCGTTTGAATATTTGTTATTATTAAGGTGTTTAAGTTTTGACTTTAAATTATCTGGAGGTCAAATAGAATGCTTACTTAAACATCAAAGAGCTTTCTCCATGGTTTTGATATTACTTTTTTCCTACGACTATTAATAGAAGCATAGGAAAATCTTCTTTTGTTTATTTATTTTTTAGTTGTATTCTTTCAGTTCACTGGATTCGAAATTGTGCAAGAAATTATTTTGCCTTTTAAATGTATCAACATTTTTCTATTAAAACAATCCCTACAAAAAACAAGCTTTTTTATTGCAGCTCATTTGAATAACTTCAAATAATTTTTCTCGCTGCTCAATCATCGATAATGCAGTTATCTATAAAACTCATGAAAACGCTACCGACTCATCGCAGGCATTCAAATTTGCACAAATTTCTGCTAGTATGTGTTGTATGTGTGAACAGCATGAAAAAACTACGTTCAACCTTCCGTAAAAAAAACAATGCAACTAAATCTTAAATTAGGTAATATTTCAATTGATATTACGCAGAGATCGGGGTAAAATAAATGCATTCCCAATTTGTTAAACTGCTTCGAATACTGGTTTTATCTCAATCAGATGTTTGCTGAAAAATATAAATTTTTATTCAATTTTGTTTTTATTAGTTTATGCACCCAATTGATTTTATTTCTGGAATTGAATAGAATAGAATGATTTTTGTTTGCAGAAAAATTTGCACTGATATAAAAACATAAATTTGGTGAACATTGGAAATTTATGATTTGAAATTTAACTTTGCAGCGGTCCTTGATATTGTATTCAAGGACTTTTATGTTGCTGTTTTAGTTGAGTAATTTTAGTCTTTTAAATAAAACACAAGATCACGAAATGTCTATAGAAGTAGTTAGTTTACAGTTTACACAATTTTCGTCGACTTTATATTTTTTTCTTCTACTGTAAGACTAAAAAACCCTGTAAAATCTGTCCCCGACCATAGCCGAAAAATACTCCGAGTGGATTTGGATAGATTATTATTATAAAGGGTCCGCCAAATAACTTTTTTTTTTAAATGCTATAAAAAAAAACACTGAATATTTTCTCAATTTTCTTTTTTTATTTGAAAGTACAATCCTTTCAGTTAATAATGGAAAATAATTTCATTCAATTGCCTGCCTCGGCTGGCCATGCAGTAGCCTCCACGATGTCACGATCGGTCCAATTTTTAAGCACATTTTCGATTGTGTGCATCTGTATTTCACCAATGGCTTCACGAATATTGTCCTTTTAAGCGGCGTCAATTGTCTCTGGCTTGTTGGCGTATTTATCTTTTACGGCACCCTACAAATAATAGTCCAATGGTGTCAAATCGCAGCTCCGAGGTGGCCAAACGACGTCAGCTCTGCGGCTGATAATGCGATCTTCCAAAACAGGGAGCAAAACATCGAATGCAGCTTCGGCTGTGTGGCACGTAGCGCCGTCTTGTTGAAACAAAATGTTGCCAATATCCTCCTCTACAATTTTTGTGAACAAAAGTTCGTTCAACATGGCCCCATAACGATCGCCATCGACTGTAACGGCTACTCGATGCGCGTTTTCGAAGGAAAATGGCCCAATTATGCCTCTGGACTAAAATCCGCACCAAACAGTGACTCGTTTTGGGTGTATCGGCTTTTCAATGTATGCGTGCTGGTTTTCTGTGCCCCAAATGCGACAATTTTGCTTGTTTACATACCCGCCAAGATCAAAATGAGCTTCATCTGAAAAGATCATTTTTTTTTGGCAAAATCTGCATCTTCTCTAAGTCGATCGGAGGCCACGAAGCGAAAACGCACATCTCCCAGCGTTCTTCAAGCGTATACACAACCATATTCGTTCAGCAGAAGGATAAAACCAATTATCTGTCAAATCAGACATGAGCTAAGTGTTACCATCCACGAAATAAGCACTAGTTAAAAAAACGTTAGATGGCGGACCCTTTATATAAGAAAATCTTTAAAATCTATTTGTTAACCGCACATTTCACAATACACTAACTTGACGATGTAAATTGTCTTTCTTCTTCGTTTTCTTTACATTTGGGTGCAAGATCATGATCTGAATTGAGGAATCATAACACTCACACTCCTATGGTTTTAATATTGCTTATAGTGTGTTACGCCGATTGGATCTCAAAGTACACCGACTGGCCAGCCGGTTCAGGATCATATCATCAGTGAGTCCAATTTAATGCTGGTTTCGTTGCATTTGTGCAATACATGAATATTAAGGCCTTTCTCTCTTTCGCGATTGTGTTGAATTGTTGATCCACAATTGTAGCCTTTTTGACAGGGTTCGTATAGGATTTGTCCTTTGAACATGGCAGTCTTCAATATTGAGTACCCCTTATTCAAGGTGCTTTTTCCAAGATCCTGTATGGCCTGGTGTGTATCAGCAGTCGAAGAAGCAACTTCCTCCAATTCCTGATTCAGGCCCGCCATCCTGTTCTCTTTGCTTGAAATTACTTCTAGCGAGACTGCTGCGATGTTTTTTTTCCTGGCGAATCTTTTCATCTCTGTTGTTCGAGGAGCACTTCTCTCATGTCCTGATTGTGGTTTCACCTCAAAAAACTTAGTTTCACTGACTGTTTATAGTGCACTTTTGAAGTTTCTGGTAATGGGTTGGCCTCACTCTATGCAAGTACACTGAAGATCATCCCACATATCTTTTCCTCTGCACTCTACATCTTAATTTTCGTCAATGATGTGATAGAGGTAGTTTTCCATCGTGTTTCAAATTTTGTTATCAAAATTGTAGCAGTTGATTCTATCAGACACTTTGCTTGCTTTGTTTTCTTCTTTGACGGTTCAATAAAAAAGACGGACTGCAGCAAACCGTGTTGTGTTGCGATCGTATTACCCAAAATCACTTTGCAATCTTTGACCCGGTTAATTTAATATTTGAACGGAATGATAGTCAATCACATATGTCCACTCTCGTTCTCACCATCATCTTTTCAAGTTCGCGTTCGTAGCTACATCCATTCGTGCTTCCAACATTCCAGCTCGCAACCCTGAGCTTTCGCTAATAGGCATAACTTTGCTATCCCCC
This sequence comes from Neoascia interrupta, assembly GCA_947623515.1. NCBI lineage: Eukaryota > Metazoa > Arthropoda > Insecta > Diptera > Syrphidae > Neoascia > Neoascia interrupta. Next base: position 40,362,887 of record OX392464.1, read on the forward strand.
GGAAACCATCAAGCTCTGACCCGATCATTATCCAAAATCACTACTGTCACTACCATCTCAACCAAAAACAGTGTCTGGCGGGTTAGTGCCATTCATATCAGCGCACCTCTCCAATGCTATTGTCTAAACAACATGTTTTGTTTTTCGAAACGTGCATAGTCTTAACTGTTGTTGCAATTTCTGACATATCCAAAATAGCGGTGTTTATCCACTTGTCAAAATCATTGTCGTTCAAGCTGGCAATAGTTTTTAGGGGGAGAGCGTGCGGTTTAAGTTTGGTTTCACTGCGGTTTTTCAACTAAATAATAAGTTTAAAACTCAAGTCTTAAACTTATTAAATATATACGACAGAATACCAAACTTTGCTGCATGTCATACCTTTTGGTCATTTATATCTATGGAAGTCGTGGACAGGCCTGTGAATAATGCGTTAAGCAACTATTTTATGTAATTGTTTACATGAAAATTGCAATTTCGTGAATCACATTTTAATGTTCCACATTAAAGTTAAGCAAACAATCACAACATATCACACATAATTTAAAAATAAATCAAATTGTCTTCCTATGCTTGGTCATTGCTAAAGGTGGATTTTTTTACTACATCCAAATGAGTTAAACATATTTTTTGGGTGTGGATTATTAAAACTTTATATAGATATAGCTCGCAGCTATTCCAATTAAAACAAGTGGGAAAGTGCAACAGTGGGTATGCAAAAGCTTCAATCCATCTACGATGGATTGCAAAATAACCGACCATACCAAAAAGAAAACTGCCACGCCTCCAAAAAGTGGGCGGGATATAAAAATATAACTGTTGAATGCTTCATACTAGGTGGTTGCATACATTTCGGCCTAAAACTCCGTCTTTTCAACTAAAAAAATCACTTTTTTTAACGCCACGCCCACAAAAGTGGGCGAAGGCACATACAATATATACATAAAAGCTAGAAAATGCTAGTATCTACAGCTTCTGTCATAGATTTTTTTTCCAAATTTCATATATATTTATTGAAAAACAGTCATTTTAAGCTAAAACCCCTTAAAAAGTGGGCGTGGTCAGTGAAAAAGCTAAACTTTTTTGGCTACCTTAAAGACAATTATAAGGCAATGTTACGTACCAAAAATGAATGCGCTAGCGCTATTGTAACATAGCTCAAATTTGGAAAAAGTATTTTTTTAAATTAGAGATGGTCGCACATACAAGCCTGTAGTGGGCGTGTTTGTGAGGGGATTCAGCTAATTTTCAAACTTGATCTGGTCCAATGGACTTCCAGCCAACCCACACTGGTTTTCCAGCAAACCTACTAAATTTCAGCTCTTCAATTAAATATTTAGACCTAAAAGTTGTTTACATACGGACGGACGGACGGACATAGCTTAATCGATTCTCCTGTCGGTCCAATTCATATCTCTTAAAGGTCTTATGGGTCTGCGGTGATTATTTCACTGCGTTGCAAACTATACATCAAACTTAATATGTCCTGGGTCGGGTATAAAAAGAAAAAAATCATCGAGAGACCTCCTCCAGTGGGTGTGGTTTAAGGTTGAATTTTCAAATGATCTAGGTTGAATTTTCAAATGATAAGGTTGATCCCAAATGAAGGTTGAATTTTCAAAAGATCCCAAATATTTTAGATCCAAAAAGATAAAATGTTACTTATATGCTTTTTACTTTTGTATAATGTAGAAAACACGTATTTATTAATTTCGTTTTAATAAAAATGTTGGGCCACGTCTACACTTGGAGGATAAAATAAAAATTAAAAAAAAATCTTGAATTTTCGACTGGCCATAATCCTAATTTAGGAAAAAAATAAAAATTAGCACGTTTTTAAGAAAATTACATATTTAAGATCATTTGGTCTTAACCGCAATTTTTTTGAGCGAAGTGTGTTTTGTTAAACGATTTTGGCAGTCTGAATACTCTTCAGCGGGTGTTGCCAAGAAAGTCCACCCAGATCCAAGATCGTTGAACGAAACACACATCGATCAAAAAAAAACTGGAGTCTTAAGACCAAATGGTCGGGTATAAATAGAAAAAATTCATCGAGAGACCTCCTCCAGTAGGTGTGGTTTAAGGTTGAATTTTCAAATGTATTTCTCCAAATATTTTTGATCCAAAAAGAAAAAATTTTAGTTATGTACTTTTTACTTTTGTATGATGTTGAAAACACTTATTTGTTAATTTCGTTTTAATAAAAATGTTGGGCCACGCCCACATTTGGGGGCAGAAATAAAAATTAAAGAAAAATCTTGAATATTCGACTGGCCATAATCCTAATTAAGGAAAAAAATAAAAATTAGCACGTATTAAGAAAATTACATATTTAAGATCATTTGGTCTTAACCGCAATTTTTTTTTAGCGATTTGTGTTTGTTAGCTTTGTTGAACGATCTTGGCAGTCTGAATACTCTTCAGCGGGTGTTGCCAAGAAAGTCCACCCAGATCCAAGATCGTTGAACGAAACACACATCGATAAAAAAAAACTGGAGTTTTAAGACCAAATGATCTTAAATATAAAATTCAGTTTCACCCCATTGATCGAACATGTGAACTGTGAACTCTCCGTAAGCTTAAATCAAATAAACTAAATCCCAATTAGTAAAAGAATTAAAACAAAGTACCCACGTTTAACAAGTCAAAGAACTTCATATAGCAGCCTTCTAAAGGATTTAAAGACCCTGAAACCTCCCTTTTATTATTGTTTCCCATGAGATGAAAGGATAAGCTTATCGTAAACAATACAATCCTTTATAAAAATTCTTTTCATTCTCTACATCAGCTAAGACATTATATAAATACGGATCTATTGAAACTTTAAAGTTCAAATATTCCCGTATATACTTATGCATATATGTAGTGTACATATATATTTTTTTTATTTCCAGTAACATTGTCATCCGGGTCGGGCTTCAAAAGTTTCTTCAATTTATATTTCTCCTCGTCCTCATCGTCGCCATCATCAGTGCAGTCAAAGTTACTCGCAATCAGTATAGCTACAGGAGTAATTGGAAGCTTTCACTGGCTACAGTACAGGTACAGATAGTTGAATTTAACGTTGAATATTTTAAATTGAATGCGAAACAGTAAACTATGTTCAAATGTGAGTAAAATATAATGATTTAAAAAAAGTTTTAAGATTTTACTTAAAACGCTAAAGAAAATATTAAAATATTGTTAAACTAAGGATGAAAAAAAAAAAAACAATGTAAGAGCGATAACTTTAGTTTCAAAGAAAGATACACTAAGGATTATTTACTCGACTAAAAAAAACACTAGTGATAGCTGGGTGTAAAAATTCAGAGAAGAAAACTCTGAGAAAAATTTACACATGATTTGAAAAAAAAAAAAAAAAAAACGCAGCAGGTTTGGTGTTAAACCAGAAACTGGCTTAGGCTTATGCGCTTTGGTCATCTAAAAAGGGAACATACAAAAACGGAACTAGGATTTGTAAGAAATCACTGCTGGCTACTACGGTACTAGCAGGATATAAAGTATCATATTACATCTTACATTTTTTTTGGGGTCATGCGAAGAAGGTCAAGTCCTACTTCGCGAATAAGCCAACTTAAAAAAAAATTACGTTCAATGGTAAAAGCTGCTTTTTTAGGTCAGAAATACATTTGCCATACAAATTCAATTAATCCGGTTAGGAAGAAATTTAAACAATTGTATTTACATGAATGATCCTTTATTTAAGTTGTGAAGTTTTTTTCCGCTGCTATTCGCTGAAGTATACTAATTAAAAGCTTATTTAAAACCGCCGTAAAAAATTCAAAAACGGTCAAAATTTTCTAAACTGTTATTAGTCGGAAGTTGTCTCCTATAAATTTTGTTTAAAAATTGTTCTTACATTATTTATTTTTCACAACGGAAAAAGGATTTTAATGAACTTAAGCCGAAAACCGACAAGAATGTGTGAGAATATTGTTGGTTTATATGCATTATCTATGCAGAGAGATCATGTAGGCTATTCGGACATCCGAGATGGAAGTGGGCTGTGGTGTGAGAATATTGAGATTTATTTTGCAATCTTCTCTCTCATGTATCACGTGAATGGCACATACACCGAACGAAGGTCTTCGCAGATCATTTAAAAAAACTTAGTTTGAAAGATGTTATCATGGTTGAATGGTATAAAAAATTAATGAAAAATAAACTTCTAAAAAACATATTTATATCTTATTGATAATTTTTTGGTCCATGAAATCATTTACAAGTGAATAATGGATATACAGGGGAAAAAAACATATTGAAAGAATTTTAGTAAAACTAAATCTACCTTCTTCACAAATGCTTCAGTGCATCAGTACAAGCGCGGAGGCCACTATCATAACTGAATTTTCGTGCGTGCATGCGAGTCAAGACAAGAACCCATGGTCATTTGCGTCTCTACATAAGGAGAAATTATGAACAGGATTCTTAACAGTAATTGCTATTAATACCTGTAAATGGTGTCTTCAAGACGACCGTTAAAGTCATTCTGTATTACTCACAGACTACAACCGACTCATTTCAGCAGCCTATCGTACCGGAAGAATGACAGAAACACTGTCGCAATGGACTACCTTACTTACTTAGTTACTTACTTAAGGTGCCGCTACAGTCCGGGGTGGACCTTTTGGGTTACCGTTGTGTTTTGACTCTTTTGGCTTGGTCGGTATCGCTGTACATCCTAATCTGTACATTTATGGACCACCAAGTCACACAATTTGGACTATCCCGTTCGTTGGGTGTGCCATCCTTACATATGTATGAATCATATTCATAAAATAATTTATAAATATTAAAAACGCTTACAAGCTTACCCTTTTAATTAACATCAAAATATACATATAGGAACTAACATCAAAACATTCATATAACAAAGGAAGTATGAACGGCATATCCTTAAGCCAGTTTTGCAAACACCAAAAGTCAAATAAGGCTTTTGATAAAACTTCAAACATAAAGCTTCAATTGAAAAACTAATCTTCATCCCTACTTTATTTTTAATACAATTTTTGTCAATATTGAGCAAAAACATCTCACGAAACAATTTCTCACTAAATCTAAGCTAAGAACATTTACGTGTATCAATTATTATGAAAACACAAAAATAAAATTAAAAACAAAAAAAAATCGTTCACGTTATTATCTTAAGATACAAAAATATATGTAGAAATTGTTTTTCCTTTGCGGTAAAAACGAAATTGTGTAAATAGCTTTTGAGTTAAAAACAAAAACACACCCACACATTGCATTAGTCATCAAAAACTGAAATTTATTTGGTACTATTTTAAATTTATTTAAATATACGTAAAACTTATAAATGTAAGAAATATATTTATTATCGCCTTTAAATACATTTTTACCAAATCTAGTTAATATGTTAGGATATTATATATATATATGCATTATATTCAAAATTAAATCATACATAGATCATGTAAATAAATATGGTAATAAATACTAAATGGTAAATGGAAAAAATATTTACGTGATAAGAGTTGATAAAGAAAAAATATTTAAAACATTTAAAACTAAGTCTATGATATAGAAAATGTGTAAAATAAAAAATCTTATTATATATTTGTTAAAAAATAAGCACCGATTCAACTTAAAAAAAGGAAAAACAAAAATATTATGTGTAACTATCTGTAACTGGGATAACCAAAGAATTAAGAGTGTAAAATTTTGTGTTACAACAAAAGTTATTGATAAATGAAATTCGAAATAAAAATAAATACGCTGTGAATTCGTGTACTGTGTTTGATATTTTTTTATGCGCTCTTAGAGATCGGATATTATTTTCGACATAATATTTTGTTACATTTCTTTATGGAGTAAGTATTATTTTAACCAGTCTTGTATGTAGGGTGTGGAAAACTTTGTAACAGTAATTTTAAACATTTTTTTGAGCAGTAACCTAACAAGGGTTCGTAACATCTGTCCTGTTAAAGGCAGATCCACCTTATTGGTCAGCTCATTAAAAGGGAAATTACCACAAAACAGCATATGTCGCAATAGGGGGTCTAGACGGCTCATAAATGAGAAAAATTATTACGGCCGAACATCAGAGGTTGGTCTTAAAAATCGCCCCTGCAGCTCAAAAGAACACATGGAGGGACCTACAGCTTTTTTGACGATTCCGAATGGCAAATGGAGAAGTCTCTCATGAGACATGATAAATTAAGTTTCGGAGGGTTTGACTATCAAAATGATAGTCCTTGCGCAGGCGGGATCATTAGAAAAACAGCTATAATTTCCCTATATATAAGTGCAGAGTAATTCGACCACTTTACCACGGTGCGGCGCCCACATCGTATGCTTCCCTGCTCAAATATATCCTGGTGATAAGTAAACTCTTAAGGGCTCGGTAGACAGACGATTTTATTGTGAGCACATATACAGGCATCTATACTTTTGATCCTAGATACATTTCCATCAGATCTCAGCGATCGACTAAGCTATGCATTTCCTATTGTCGGTAAATGGGTTGTATTCTCGGAATAATTATACACCATTCCATATGATAGGAGGTATATTAAGTTTGGCACACAGTTTGTTACGGTGAAATAATAATGGTAGACCCTCAAGACCTTAAAGGCGTTTTGAGAGGAGCTGAGCTGTCAACTGATAACCATTTTTTGTTGTGTAGTGCAATTTGCACTTAAGCGACGGTATTTCCTTGCCACCCAGGCGAAAACCAAGACTTGTAACCTGTATACGGTGGGAAAGGTTACAGGATGCTGAATCTGGCTACAGGGAGCAAACTGACCTTTTTATTGTAGCGGAAGAATGACAGCTGTTTTCATCGATAGTAGCTAATTGCCTCTGTAGAAAATGGTTGTGGAGTAAAGCCTTGGTGTGGTGGCTGGTGGTGAGAAAAAAATTGCGTGGTTAAAGTTCAAAACGCCAACAGAGGGAAGAAGGGATTCCACCTATATTGGGTGGAATCAATGTAGGAACTTTATTTCTCGAGCCCGGCATATTGTGGCACGAAGAACTTTCAATATGGCGGTTGCAATAGCCAAGGAATAGGCTTGAAAAAAGTTCGGCGATTGGTTAGAGCACGATTACAGATCTACAAACAAGTTTTGGCAGACTAGCTATAGTAAACGTGAGCAAGTCCGAAGTGATGGTTGTTTTCCACGACTTGCTCCTGTGTAGTGTACCCTGTACATTGCACATCTTATTGAATCAGGAGTCCCATTGAAACAGGTAAAAAAAATTAAGCATCTCATGAACTTTTAACGAAATATGTTGTCCTATAGGATTGGCCAAGCTAGAGCAAAGGAACTGCGCCGGCTGGTCACCAGAAAAGCTTGCAGTGAAAAAAAAAATCTCAATTTTAATACTCGACCCAGGGTATATTATTTTATTGCGTAGTTTGTAACACAGTGAAATAATCATCGTAGACCCCTTTTAGAGATATGATTGAGACCGACAAGTGAATCGATTAAGCCATGTTCGTCCGTCCGTCTGTATGTGTGAAGGTTTTAGGTCTTCATACTCAAGCTAGAGAGCTGAAACTTGATACACGATTTGGTTCTTCTATTGCACAGACAAATTGTGAAAACAGTCTCAATCCGTCAACGGCCACGGCCGCTAGTGGCTTCAATGTGTGAACGTCTTTTTCACATTTTCTTTCAAAATGCCTTTTGGTTAAGTCAGGCAAGGCGTAGGAATTCAAATGATAGGGAGGTTATATAGAAGTTTGTCACAGGCTGACTCTTGTACATATTCACTTCTTAATTCATTGATCGTTACAACCCTCATCTATGAAACCCCTTCGACGGAAGGAACTAGATCGAGTGCCCAAAATTATATTTCTGAGGTGCGTTGCTGTTGTTTCTCTTAGTGATAAAATGAGAAACGTCAGTATTTGTAGAAGTCTTAATTTTGAGCAGCTATTTCTCCGAGTGGAACGATCAATTCTTTGATGGTTTGGACACGTTTCGCATGCATATCAGGTAAAGAACATTTCCGAGACCTCTTGAGTTGGTGGCGGGGGATCGGGAACTACCTATCCGCCCTCGCTCCGTAACGCTTTAAAAGGGCGATTCTAACTCGCAGGAACGAGAATGGAAAGAATTGAGCTCATGATTTGCAAACCAGAGAAGAAAGACTATCTCTCCAAATTCACTAAAGTCCAGCAGTTCGCAAGAAGACAACATGAACCACTACCGAACAAACCACAGCATTGAAGGTACTACTAAATCTTACACCCTACTGCATCATTGGGGCTGTCCGTCTAAGACCGGACTGGGCCTTCTAAACTTTACGGGCACGCCGCTGTGTGGTCTCAGTGGTGCACCTTCATATCGATACGCATATCTACTACATTTGCTTTCGACCGGAGATTTGATGTCAAAATACCAGGAAGAATGGAATAGAAAGATATAGTTGCAGAAGATGAAAAGCTCGCTGCCTACGGATTAAGATCGTCAACGATTACAGCGATGATACGATGGGCTATCATCAGGATCAACGTTTTATGGACGGAGCTAGCGATCATAATCCAAGCTGGTGGTAGTTTTGTTTTTAAGCCTGTGTCGCGAATTGTTCCAATTTTGTGGCTGAAGTATGACTGCTAGCCATTAAGGCCACGGAGTCAAATATGGTGTAATCAAGGGCGGTATTAACGCGCCCACAATCTCTTACCGAGATCTCACAGCTTACAGAGCCGGAAGGTGTACGTTTTCTGCTTACGAGAAGTATAATCTGAGATGGTGTGTGGTATGAGCATTGTTTACATTTTTCGATTGTAATTTTTTGAAACTTTTTTTAATTACATAAATATTTTAATTATGGTGGCAATGTCTATGAGGCTGGTAAATCTATATTCGCATTCATCCAGTGCAGAAAATAGTACAGACTTGTAAAACCTTCCGGTTCGACGTCAGGCCAAGTCTAATTCATCCACCGTTTTTTTTTACATAAGGCTGTTATCCGCATCTGCAACAATCATACTGACTAAATGTCGGCGCGAAACTATTGCCGCCACTTACAAACTTACACGCTCCATAATTATTCCATAAAATAACTGTAAACGGTTTTCTAAGTACTCACGTAAGTCAAACTTACTATAAAGTCACGTTGTAAAAAATAAAAATAAATAAATAGAGTGGCGCAACAGCTCGAGGTGAACCAGGGCCAACTTCTCAACAATATATGCTCGTGTGTTAATTTCTTTTCATACAAGGGGACCTACAATTTTTTGCCGACTCCGAAAGGCACTTTGACTGCACTCGGAGGACTTGTCAGATCCTCGCGGAGGTGGAGACCGTAAAAAGGACAAGTCTTTTTTTTCAGGTGACGAAGGCAAGATTCAAACCCAGACCTCCGGCGTAGTAAGCACACACACTAACCACTACGCCACGGCACCCAACTCACGTAGTAAGTGTTTATTATCGTTACTTCATGTATGTACAGGGCCGACAAGAAAATACGGGCCCGGGGTAGCCATGTACGGGATCCCTCTTTTTCATACCCGACCCAGGGTATATTAAGTTTGATGTATAGTTTGATGTTTCAAATGCTATTAATTCAATATATTTGTTCTAAATCGAAAATATTTTACTTAATATATTATGTACAAAATACTATTTCCTATATTTTATTCATACAAAGTTTTATAAACGTATAGAGGCCCACATATAGAGGCATAATATAAGAAAAACCTATAATTCTCCAAAAATAACATGGATTTCGACTGCTTTTTAGGCCTACTTACGGCAGAATAAGAAATAAATTTCAGCACATAAGATACACCGTACACTAGTCTAGATTTCGCTCATACAAAGTTTTTGGCCACGCTCAGCTTTAGAGCCGATTTTACATAACTATTGAATTTTAACCAAAAAATTAAATTTTTGCGTACATTTTAGCCGCAAACTTGGATATTTCTATGCTAAAATTGATTTTTGTTTCTAGGAGCTGGACATGCCACGCCCCTTTTAAAAAATTAATTAAAAACTTTATAAAAAATTTTTTTTAGTTAATTCATGATTCACGAATTGTAACGGGAACGGGATGGAAAACAAAAATATGTAAGAATGGAAAGGAGAATAGGAATGGAAAGCAGAATAGGAATGGAAAAGAGAATAGGAATGGAAAGGAAAATTGGAATGGAAAGTAGAATAGGAATAGGAATAGGGTATACCGCGGTTCTTTACATACAGACTGAAGCTAATACATACGCACTCTTGCACTTATTCACTGGTTGTTCATATTTTTAATCAGAAGATTAAACGGATGTAATCTAGAGATTTTGTTGAAAAGGCTCAGTCTTCGACAAAAAACTGATTTTCAATGAGTAAGAGGTAACCCATTTTTAACGTGAAGACTTTGTCATCAATAAACGCATCAATTAACACCCTGGCTTCTGAGCTTTGCACTTTTTTTTCCAACAAATCGCTAGCAATTAGAATCCCTTAAAAGTTAAGATGCTGCAAGCAAACTTCCTAAATTCGTTCTGAGTCTAAAAATGTATGCCACGCAAATAATGAAACTGCAAAAGTGGATTTTGGTTCCCGAACCTACATCTAAGTAAGCAAGCATCTGGACGTGGCACTGCAATGAAATTGTTAGCTTGAGTAAGCAAAACAATTAGGCAATAAGCACGCAAACACACACACAAGTTGATGCAACAAATAAATCCTAAAGTTTGTACATACATACATTATATGTAAATCCAAAGTAAACCGACCTGAGGTAAATTTTGGTTATACAACTACATCCACAGGCGAAAGGTAAGTTCTCCTTACCATCTCCTTGTCTTTGCTGAGTAAATTGGCATAAAGTCTGAAGTTCTGGCGCTTACTGCACAACATTGTGGTTGCAATTACTTTACAAAACAACAATTGCTATACTATTCCTTGGAAGCTACGTACAGCTATGACTATTCCTTGGAAGCAATATGTTACCTAAGGATAGTACTAAATAGTCCAAAATAAAGAGTGACAAAGGATTTTGAGTCGAAATTTTGGTAAATTGAAAATTATATTTCAAAGCAACGAAATCAGATTATAGGATCTTTGGAAATTAGTATAAATCCACATTTCGTAATTTACACATTTGGCATGTTTGTGATTTGAGAATAGCCTCTGGAGCAATAACATCGGTTGTTGGGTAACAACTCAAGGTTTTTCTAATACAAGGTAAGATTGAAATCAATATTAAAAATTAAAATGACCATTATTGATAACAAAATAATTGGTAAGGAAAGTTTATAATTAAAGTACATACAAAAAATTGGATGCTAGGAGATTTAGTTATCATATACTCATTTTAAGAATTAATTAAAAAAATAAAAGACTAATGTGAAACATAAGAAAGTTGAACGTAATTCCTGAAGACGTTTTTTCTCAAAATTATATGGCAAGGGAGGTACAGAGAGGTACAAAAGGCTTAATTGAGAATGACCTCTTAAAATAGGCGCTGTTCAATATTTCGTATGTTAAAAAACTAAGCAAATTAACATGCCTTTTTTGTAAAAATAAGAATTTTGAAAAAGTTTTAATATTCAAGCGGGGTTTCTAAGATTAATAAGTAAATAATAAGCATTTGTTGCATGAGCTATGACTACAACGATCGATATCTGCTTGGAGACTTCGCCTAGCGCTGGGTGAATTTGAAAAATTTTCAAAATCGAGTAATTACCTCTTAATAAATGTTATTTTATTACCAATTTGTTCGTTTATCAGAAAACAAGCGAGCTGGTAGCAATTGAATCACAATACTATTATTCGACAATATTCAAATATTTCGCTCTCTTAAAACTCAACGACCGACCTAGTGGATTATTCTCAGTTGAGGAGACTTCGTAACGAGTGACGAGGCACACTAAAACTACTGGAAGGATTACAATCCACTTATGCGAATCGTTTGATACCCCATCTCAACTGACCAGTGTCAAGATCCGAATTGCGTCATAAAACTTGGTTGTTTATGACTTTATGACTCTATGTAAATTTTAGTTTCTTTTAACCTTAACCCCCCCCCCCCCCCCCCCACCCCTCAAGTAAAAAAAAAAATACAGAATTACAATGCGACTATAAACTAAGCTTAAAAATCTGAGTGCAAAGTTCGGACCAAAACGGCTGCCTATTGAGGCTGCGAAACACATCATTTTCATTGATCCTTATCCTCTTCATTGATAGAGTAGAAGAGAGTATGTTTTCACAGCCCTAGTAGGTACAAAGTTTGTGAAAAAAATAGAAGTATCCATCAAAGAACTTTTTCCGGTTAACACTACATATGGGGACTACCAAACAGAGCCATAAAAAATGAGTTCATGAGGACATTACCGAAAAAGTAAAAGCTAACCGAACATTTTTCGCCATCTTTTTCGATATATCGCCATTTTTTGTAATTCATACTCTGAGGCAACTTTCCAAGTTCAATTATAAAGTTTAAGTTCATTGTTTTATTATTACATATCGTGTTTTATTGTTGCAAATTGTTTCATTATTGCCACCCCCGAATGGGTGACACCCGCGGCGGGACGCCCCCCAGGCCCCTCTAGCTACGCCACTGCTACAAAGCAGTCGAAATCTATCTTTTTTTGGAAATTATAGTTTTTTTTTTAATTCTTTCTCTAAATGTTGGCGTGGCCCAACATTTTGTATGAGCCAAATATACGAGTATTTTCTACATAACATATAAGTAAAAAAATTTCGATTTGGAACAAAAATAATGATGAATTTGCATTTGAAGGTTTACTTTTCCAATTGGTGCCAAGCCCACTTTATATTTATTTTTTTATCTTATAATTATTAGGATATACTCACCTTAAATTTTAGCTTTTCAAGGCGTTTACAGTTTTGAAAGAACTTGAGGTATTTGCACATTTAGACCGAGTCTGTCCGGCGTCTGTGAACGGATTTGAAAAATTTTACCTCTAGTATTGCTTCGGATGACGGAGAGCTTATGTACAAAATGTCAGCTTTCTATCTCAAAGTTTAAGGCCTGAAAATTGTTGACATACGGACGAACGGACATGGATCATTCGACTCAGAATTTCGTCTCGATCAATAGCTTCTTTAAGGCCTTGGAGATTATAGTTATTATTTCTCTGTTTAATTTTCGGCTGTATCAAACTTAGTCTACGCCATTCCTGTGGAATAGGGTATAAAAAAAGACTCAGTCAAAAGCTTTTTCCCGCTCTCACCTACCCATGACAGAGAATGCACTCGAATAAAATCAACATATGTAAAAATATGGAAAAAAGTTTCGCTATAGGTTGGCCTTACAATGCTTCCGTTCTTCCCATTGTACCTATACCGAAAATAAAGTAAAAAAAAAAAACTTTTTAACAAAATGTAACAAAAATACATAATGTACTTGTTTATTGAGCAAAAATTTTTTTTTTTTCAAATAAGTTTCAGATGACTCAAAGGGGCCTCTTGTCAAATTGACAAAATATTTTTGACAGAAGCTATTTTATCACTTTAACAAATGGCTTTGTTCAATATGGCAAATTGTTTGTGTTGAATCAACTTTTTTGTTGATTTTCTTAAACATAACGAAAATTCGGGTTTGCTTTTCTCTGCTGAAACAACGGAAAGCCGTTTTCTATAAAAAAAATACTAAGACTGTCAATTAAATAAAAACATTTTCAATGCTTTTGCAGTCTACCCACAAGAAAAGTCATGATTCGACTCCTGACATAGGAAATTTTTGGCCATGGGTAGGCAAAAACCTTCATATTCATAGGCACGATGAAGATCGACAGCGCGTGCTCATAGTAGTGTGAGATTCTTGTTCACTAAAAAAAACTCCCAATTTTTTTAAGACTACGACTAAGTTTCCTTAACAAGTAGTTCAAGCCTCTGCAGTAGTCGCGTTTGGTAGGTTACCTTCCAACAAAAGCACCTACAATACCGTCATTATGTGCGGTTTCCTCTTACGACGCTAGATCCAATGGTCTTGTGTCGCTGGAGTCGGCGTGCACGATTTGTCTGACTTAGAGTTCGGATTATTTCGTGGTTACAATGACCGCGCAGGCGTGTGCGAAGTTTGGGAGACAGAGGAAATTCTTGTATAAAAAAAATTGTCCATGTAAATATTTGCAGTTTAACATTTTTTTATTTAATTACAAACTAACAATTTCTTATTATTTTTTTGACTTATTTACTAAACTTTTTCAATTTGATAAATTGAACGTATTTTCATAATATAAAAAGTTTAAACAACTACTATTTTTTTCAATTATGCTAAGTTTTTTCTTATGCCCCATCCCATGTCCGTCCGTCCGTCTGTATGTCACATGTTTTTAGGCCTTAATTTTTGAGCTAGGGAGCTGAAATTTCGTACGCAATCTTCACTTCATACGAAGCAGTAAAGTTTTTTAAATTTGCCCACAGACACGCCCACAGTCGGTCTAAATCTGCAACTACCTCCAGAGCTTTGAAAACTGAAATTTCACATTTAGCATCTCCTAATGAATGTAAGACACAAACAATAAATATTTAATTGTTAAACCCCCTCCACTGGGCATAGCATCTATTTTTTAATGGTAAATTTTCAAATGCATCAAATTCCAAATGCTCCAAATTGAAAAAAATTTACAAAAAATGTTACTTAAAAGCACTTAGTTCTTCATTTAGATTATACAGAACTTTCTGCTACGCCTTCATTTGGAGGCAGAATTGAAGAAAAAACTAAAATTTTCCAGAAAAACGCAGTTTCGACTGGCCTAAAGCCTAACTTAGGAAAGAATAAAACAAAAAATCAACAGGGAAGGTAAACGAGATTTCATTCAAGATCTCGTTCATACAAAGTTTTTAGTCACTGATTTTTCAAAAATAATAAATTTCAACCAAAAAATTGCATTTTACGTAGATACATTCAAGCGTAACTTCTATGTCAATATAGTTATATACAGTCGTATATATAGTTGTATATAGGCTATGTCAATAGTTTGTAATAAGGAGCGGTTGGACCACGCCCCTTTTCGAAGTTTGCACTACTTTTAAATTATCAAAAAATAACGACAACATCAGCATTTTACAATGTGGGATAGGATGGGGTATTCAACGGTCCGTTTCACAGACTGTTACTTCTGCACTTACTGGTTTTTATAATGTTTGGGTCGATTATCCGCTTGCCCTCTTATGCCATATAGACTGATTTAAGACACCTGACCCAGTTTTGAAAATACACAAAAAAGATGTCCTTTTCACAGATGTCATAAAATAAAACTTTTGCAGGCATTAACATCTATGTCAAGTGTAGAATTTTGAAATTAATTTACATGTCATTAGTTCCATGTGAAAATGGGCACACAACCAAACATGCAACACACGTAGATCCACAAAAACAGCCAGTGTCAACCTGAGCCTTCGTTTGCATGCATCATCCATTTGCTCTGGCATGTCACTTGAAAGTATTTCAATGGCAGGTCATTAGATATAATTTCCCTTGGAGTGACTTTAACGTTAAATTTGCTCTTTCTGTATGCAATTTTAATTGCAGTTCGTCGCACAAGAGTGCGAGTGGTTACTTACACACGTTATGTACCTACAACTTTCCGTTTCCCCTCTAGGCGTCCTTGATACGCTTTCTTTGGTTTGAATTTGTGGACTGGGGGAACTTCTGTGCGAAACCGGGTTCGCCTCCTGTAGAAACTCAATAAAACACTCATTACGAATTCTTCTTTCTTACGTATGCGATGGTCTAGCTGGTATGAAGACAGAAGCGAAAACCGACTTACAGTGATATGTAAATTAATATTTTCTTCACAGAGCAATTGCAACAGGGGAGAAATGAGGCATGGTTAGCCCAACACATCATCAGGATTGAGAGTGGAATTAAAGTTTTGCCATGCTTTCTGCACCGCATCACACTTGCCTCTCTTCTACAGAGGGCCTTACAGATACCGCACAAAAGGATGTTGCTATTCTTCTTATCTGAAATGCCTCGAGTGCACTAGGGGTAGCTCTCACACACCCACATTTCTGCAGCGTAATGCTGCTAGAAGCTAGAAGATTCCCCACCCTACCCACACCGCATCAGATATTAAGAGGCCATTATGGCGTGTGAAGAAGTTTATTTAAGGTTGCATATACCAGACATTCTGTGTATAGCTCCACATCGACAAGCTAAGCTCCACCATCAGAGCTCCAGCAGAAGGTCTCCACCATCATATCACCATACCCGTATTTACAAGTGGAGAAAATAAGTTGTTGAGGTTTCGAATCCAGTGTCTAAGACGCATGCAAATTTATAGCTAGTATAACGACTATTGCGGCGTCCGTGGTAAGCATAGCGGGGATAGGGTCTCCTTGTGTTTGATGAAGACGGGAGAATAAATGTTGTTTGAAAGTTCATAATTGCATCTATTTGCATACATTATCGAGTGGAAGAAGAAACACATTTCAGAGATGCGGCACAGAGCTCCTCCAGACGACCCCGACCGTTCGTACTATAGTCGAACCCCAGAGGAAGGATGTGGCAAATCGCCCAGTTCTGGGAGTTTATGCTGGCATAAATAGTTGTAACAAGCAGTTAAGCAGTGCCATTCATGTGTGCTTGATACACACAACGCGGCTATATTCTGGTCTGGCCTTGGCCGCTTTTGGTCGCTGTCGGAAAATAAGTTCAAATTTGAATGTAAAAGTGGTTTTGAGAATTACTCAATTTTCAGCGGGGGAGAGCCCAGTATAATGGGGCACATAGTATCGTTGTCAGTGGCAACATTTGGCATAGAATCTCCAAGGAGATCTGAATTTAGTTGTTATGAGGAAAGTTACAACAACGGAGATGGGAAGGAAAAGCATGAAAAATAGCTGATAAGGTTTTGTTTGACATACGAGGAAAGACCCGTATTCTAATCATAATTTATCAAAATTGTTGAGGTCAGGATTTACGTTAACAGGAGACATGGTATAGAATATCTCTCGGGAAGAATAGCTAAGATGGTGGAGTAAACCGCGGATACGAAAGATCAAATATATTTGTAAGGGAGGGATACAAAGATTATCTATAAAGCTGGTTTTCCGGACCTCGTGAAGTTTCCAGATTTGATATGCTTTGGCACAAGTTACACCTCTACTATATGCGATGATGATGAATTCCTAGAAAATTATCGTAAAGCTAAGGGCCTTTAAACTGCCGACAGGCAGACAGGCGACTCACAAATCTGTCTCGATTATGTGCTGCTTAGTGGATTCTTGGAGGTCAAAACTGCTTCTCTGTTTTCCACCATTTCCCTCTTATAATTATAAACTAGGAATCAAACTTTACCTCGTATCCTGTGGTATGGGGTAAACAAAACCTCGTCCTAACGAATTATTTGAGAAAAAATCCCAAATCTAAGATTGTAAGAGAGTCCCGGGTCTAATTATTTCTGTTTTCCTCCCCATGCATACCGCAACTGTATACCTACATAATACCTTCCCATCTGAGCCCAAATGCATGCCACACGCATGGTTAATTTTCTACTTTATCTCAACACCGAACACAATTAACATTTTAATTTGGACATACTCGCTGAAATATTATCAGCAATCAATTATTACGGCCGTTGACGTTAAACCTTCGCACAGCCGCCGAAACCGAAAACAAACAATTTGCCTAATTAATAAACGCTTCCCTATAGCAAGGAGTGAGGGCTCTCTGCCGCTGGATACTATACATATAAGTAGGTAGCTTGTCCTTATCCGGCCTCGATTATTGTGTGTAAATGGAATTCGACCTCGACCACTCAGCCCCTGCCAATCCTGTCGTGCCTGTGCTTTCAAAACAAAACATTTTGAAATCCTCTTTTTCCGGGCCATCAGATACGACTACAATGTTTCTTTTTTGTCCTTTAAGCTGCATGAGGAGCACAACTAGCACACAAAAAGCACGTATGAGTACTGATATTTTGTTTGTATACGTCAACCTGATTGTAGGATATATTTACATGCATTCACATCACAGGATCGAGCCCCGCCGAGGCTGGCAGGCGTCAGAATTAAATGTCCACAAAGCCACATTATGTTGTTACCATGCCGCCAACTATACTGCGAGAAAAGCCACGATATCCAGCCTTATCCTCTGGTAGGTACATGATGGTATAAGCCCGGAACTCGCATAGTCGCACATGGCCGCATTAAATTGCATAATTTACGGAGTTTTAAAATTAACAGTCACGACCCATGGCAGTGGTGGACCGTGAAGTTACTCCAATCAGATTTAAAACCGCTGAATTTAACCGCATTAAGTACGTGTCAAAATGCCACCACTACGGGGCCACTGTACCCTGACCGAGAATTAAAAATGTGATTCCTGTGCGTGTAGAAAGGATTCTGCTGGCGATATGGGATGACGGCTCAAAGAGAATCTTCTGACTGAGGGAAAGCGTTTTCGTGTTTGAGAGGTGTAGTGTAGGTAATTCTGATTAAATTTTCAAAACGCTTTGTAACTTGAAACAGAAAGTAATACAAACAAGGGTGCACAATAAACTGTTTTGTAAATGTATTCGAAAACTTGATTGGTTTAATTAAAATACTCAATTTAATTAAATTCAAGGAATGCGGCTACGAACAAAATTATTTCACAAAGAATAGTAATCATGTCGTTTTTAAAAAAGCACCTATGTAAGTAAATATAATGTTTTTTTGCTTGTTCATACGGCGGCTTTGACACCACGCGACACCATGACATGGCTGATTGAGTGTATGGTGTGATGAGCCTTGAGGCAACCATAATGTTGTTGCATTTAAATACATGCAGCACTTTGGAGCTTGCGATAAAGAAGTTTTTGTTTTGCCGATTGGCCAATACGTTGGCATTCCCGTCGAAAGAAAAACCACGCCACGTTTCATACATGCCTTGCAGTGTACTCTACCTCTTCTTGAAGTGCACCGTTATCCCCAAAAGGTGTTTTTCGCATTAAAGCCCCCGCCGATGATAAAATTCGACTCAAATAAATCAAAGAAGGGAGTTAGATCTTCGTCCGCTAGCCTATACTGTGGAGGAAAATAACTGGAGGCGATATTATAATCTAGGTGACTTAATTTTACCGAGACCACTTACCAAGTTCAATTTCTTCGTTTTTGTAATGCTTAATGCAGTCTTCGATATAGTGAGAGGATCCTTGGATACTTGATTGTCAATGTAAACTTTAATTTTGGGTCCCGATCCGTTCTGAAAGTGTGTTTCCCAAATCAGGCATAATGTGTCAATATTTTTCTCTATTTCTTACCGGCCTGTATGTGCGACCATCTTTAATTTTTAAAAATACTGTTTTAAAATTTTAGATACGTTACAATGGTGCTAGCACACTGATTTTTGGTATGTGATACTGCTTTGTAATTGTCGTTGAGGCAGTAGAAAAAGATTGGCGTTTACATTGACCATGCCTACTTTTTAAGGAGTTTTAACTAAAAATGGCTATTTTCCAATAAATATATATATAAAATTTGACAAAAAATTCTATAACAAAAGTTGTAGTTAGTAGCATTTTCAAATTTTTTTATAAATATTTTTAATGTCTCCACCCACTTATGTGGGCGGCGAAACTTTAAAAAATGTTATTTTTATACCCGACCCAGGGTATATTAAGTTTGATGTATAGTTTGTAACGCAGTTAAATAATCACCCTAGACCCCTAAGACCTTTTAGAGATATCACTGGGACCGACAGGAGAATCGATTAAGCCATGTCCGTCCGTCCGTCCGTATGCAAACAACTTTTAGGCCTTAAATTTTAAGGTAGAGAGCTGAAATTTGGTGGTCCAGTCCAGTCCTTCAGATCAAGTTTGAAAATTAGCTGAATCCGCCCACAGACACGCGCACTCAGGCCAGTATGTGCTACCATCTCTAATTTAAAAAAATACTTTTCTCAAATTTTAGCTATGTTACAATGGCGCCAGCGCATTCATTTTTGGTATGTAACATTGCCTTGTAACTATCTTTGAAATAGCCGAAACTTTTTGACCTTTTCATTAAACACGCCCATTTTTAAGGGATTTTAGCTTAAAATGACTGTTTTTCAATAAATATATGTATATGAAATTTGACAAAAAATTAAATGACAAAAGTTGTAGATATTAGCATTTTCTCAATATCAGCATTCCTTTGTGATTATATTGTATTTGTATTTGTATTGCCCACAAAAGTGGGCGTGGCGTTAAAAAAGTGATTTTTTTAGTTAAAAAGGCGGAGTTTTAGGCCGAAATTTATGCAACCACCTAGTATAAAGCATTCAGCAGTTATATTTTTACATCCCGTCCACTTTTTGGAGGCGTGGCAGATTCCTTTTTTGGTATGGTCGGGTATTTTGCAATCCGTCGTAGACGGACTGAAGCTTTTGCATACGCACTGTTACACTTTCCTATTTGTTTCGTTTCTCAATCTCGTACTTCTGGCCGATTTAGGAGTTTTCGTCTTGTCAGCTTTAGAACGTTTTGGGATTGCAAACCTTTTCTTCAATACGTTTCTTGACAGTTTCGTGACGTTTCGCAACCTCGGTAGCTCGTTGAGTGACTTCCATTACAATTGGCGCAAGTCGCTGGGGCCTGACTGCTTACGTTACGTTACGTTTTTGTTGGAGGTTGCTACTATCCGATGGAGCACTCAGTCACAAATACTGGTCCATTGTACTACCATGCAGACACCTTACATCAATGTATTTAGTTTACCCGTCTTTCGAAGAAAGATGAGAAGGGGCTTCAGTGATAAAGAGCTCATGTATTCGGCACTCAGTCCCAGAGATCCGCCACCTGATGCGAATAAAGGCAGGACAACTACATAGGCAATTTCCACTGTATCGTCTTCCTCTCCACAGGCAGGACAGGTAGTGGTTTCGCTGAAGCCTTACACATTCAAGTACTTAGCAAAAGCTTGGTGGCCGGTAAGGATGCCTACAAGAAGTATGCAATCGATTCTCCTGAGAGATTGAAGGAAAGACGCTGACCGCTCGCAGATGTCCGAACGTAGTCGTTTAGTCTGTCTGCACCCATCGCAGTGACGCCAACGAGCCCTATGCTCACGAGAAACCCAAGTATCAATGTCAGTCGTGACAACAGATACAGGCAGGTTCGGGTTCTGAAAAAACTTCTTCTGAGCCTAGTTTGGCAAGCTCATCAGAGATCTCATTTCCATGGATACCAGTGTGACCTGGGACCCAAACAAGATTCCTCTGCATTTAGCCTTCCGATTAAGTTCAACCAATGCTTGAGTTCGAGCTCTATCTTGGACGAAATAAGGCCTGACTGCTTACGTTGCAACCTTTCGAAAGATGTTCATCGGCAATTACCCAGTACTTAACAGTGGTTAGGCTGATAGAACTAGTAAATGGAACTTCATTAAGGCTTTTGGTAAGAAACAAAGTCTTTATAATTGCATTTAATTGAATTTAATACATTGTGTCAGTTTTAAGCTTTCTAGTTTCTAGTCTGTTCTATTTTACCAACCCATGCCAATTTTTTGATTTTAAGCAAAATTTTCTTCGGATAATACGTTATTAGCAATGCTTTACTATTTTTTTTAATAAGAGAGTAACAATCGTTATATTAAAAATTAATGACAAGTTTGTGGAAAAATCCACGGTGAAGCAGGTGAAGTTAAAAAAAAAAATTTTTTTTGCTTTTATTTGCTATAATTTTGGCCCCGTTGCAAAAATGGGTGCTAGCTAAAAAAAAAAAAATAAAAAAAATAAATAAAAATTCAACAAATATTATATCCGAAAACCTGTTTTTTCCTAAAAACACCCCCTTAGGGTTGGCGGGCTTCAATGTTTTGTATAAAATAAAATAAGCAAATAGCAATCAATATTTTTGTGAGTGTAGCAGGGATCATATTACTTTTTTAATTGAATTTTTTCGTAATTGGTTAAGACCAATTTTATGCGATTAAAATTTAAATCTCCTCATCCATATTTTTCCCCCCGTTTCGTTAGGGATTGCCAACTTTATTAAGGGTCTATTTATTGAATAAAGTGTTTTTAATAACTTCAGATTTTTTTATGAGTTGAACGAAAATATCTTCATTCAACAGATGTATGTTGTATTTATCAGCAATATCCTTAATATTTGTCCCATTTTTTTTTTCGATTAAGAATTAATTTTCCGAAAAATCAGACAAATGGACGGACGGACAGACAAACATGGCTTAATCGATTCACCTGTCAGTCTCAACCATATCTCTTAAAGGTCTTAGGAGTCTAGAGTGATTATTTCACTGTGCTACAAACTGTGCAACAAAAAAATATACACAGGGTCGGATTCATACGGGTAATATACGGGTCTAGGAACAACTGTGAAAACACAACAGTGCGTGTGTAAAAACTTCAGTCCGTCTGCAACGGATTGCAAAATAAACTACCCTACCAAAAAGGGAAGCTGCCACGCCTCCAAACAGTGGGCGGGATATAAAAATATAACTGTTGAATGCTTTGTACTAGGTGGTTGCATACATTTCGTATTAAAACTCCGCCTGTTTAACTCAAAAAATCACTTTTAACGCCACGCCCACAAAAGTGAGCATATTCTTTTCATACGTTAAAGTTAGAAAATGCTAATATCTACAATTTATGTCATGTAATTATTAGTCAAATTTCATATACGTATATTTATTGAAAAAAAGTCATTTTAAGCTAAAATCCCTTAAAAAAGCAAAAAAGTGGGCGTCGTCAATGAATAGGCCAAACTTTTTCTGCTACCTCAAAGACAAGGCAATGTCACATACCAAAAATTAGTGCGCTAGCACCATTGTTACAGAGAAAAAATTTGAAAAAAGTATTTTTGTTTAAATTAGAGATGGTCGCATATACAAAACAGGCCTGTATTGGGTCCGTCTGTGGGCGGATTCAACTTATTTTCAAACTTCATCTGAAGGACTGGACTTCCAACCAACTCACCAACTTTCATGCTTAAAATTTAAGGCCTAAAAGTTTTTTGCATAAGGATGGACTAACGGACATGGCTTAATCGATTCTCCTATCGGTCCCAATTATATCACTTAGGGGTGATAAAGGTCTTAGGGGTGATTATTTATGGTGATTATTTCCCTGCCCTACCCAGCATATTACTGAATATATCCTAAAAAAATTATGTTTCAAATGTTCTACGTGTTATTGACTACCCAATTTTTTCTTAAGGTACTTTATGTCTTTGTCCACTTTTGTGGGTGTGGCTTTAAGAAAAGATATTTTTCGGAGCAGGGTTTTAAGGCTAAAAGGCATGTTGCCACCTTGCATTAAGCATGCATAAGCTATAATTTTAACCCCGGCCTCTTTTTGGAGTCAAATTTCGTGCAAATTCTTTTTTTAGGTAGTGTAGCGTTTAATGCAATCCATCGCAAACGGTACATTTTGAAGGTACGCTTTTTTAAGAAATGCTCGTCCTTGTTTTAAGGAAACATTTCTTTGGCGTTGATTCGGTCGTTCTCATATGTTTCCCATTTCTTATTTTAAAACTTTTGATTAAGTGAAGATTCCAAAGCAATGGAAATAGGACTCCACCTGGCCAGACCCTTATCCTCAGAAACGGACATAGCAGCTGCATGCAATAATAATTGATTTGACATTATGTTCAAAGTGTTTTCTATATCTGCCGCGATTGTGTAGGTACTTCTTGTGGTTAAGCGTTAAGGTAATATATATGCAACGTACTAGCATGTGTTAGATTCCATAAGAGAAATATAAACTGAAATTGTAAAACACTGCAATTCCTTCCGGTTTTAATTAAGTTGCATCAACGAGTAACTGATGGATCCGCTGAGTGTTGCACATTTAAAGGTAAATGTACTCGTATCATCATAGATTCTCTCCATTCATAGATATTTTAAATTAAAATATTTGCCACTTTCACAATGTATCTGAAATGGAAAATATTTTCTTTGATTCATGTATGATGTGTATTAATTTGTTATAATAACATACATTCTATAAGCACACAAAATTTATTCAAAATATTTTTTTTTTAATTAATTTCGTTCATGGCAGGCAAGTTGGTTGGCATTATACCTATAAACACACTCTATATCGACCGTTGTTGGTTAGATACTGAATACTCAACATATTTATAAGTAGTAAAATGTCAGCTCTATCATAAATAATTTTAATGAATTTTTAGGAAATTGTAATTTTCCTCCTTTGTGGTTTTTGTGGAATAATCGGTTGGAAAGGGCCACTGCAGGTTTGCTCTCGACTCTTGTATACATATAAACCGTAACCTGATTTAATGGTGGGTGATTGGAAAATTCAGAATGGCAACAAATTGTGAGCACAATTAACGATATCAGAAGGAGTATTATCAATTAAATTTTACATTAGTTATAAATACACTTCATGTTCGTTTTTGAAAACCGAAAATTCCTCCATGCACTGGCCACTGATTTGGGTCAAATTTGTGGGGATAACATGAATAATGAATTTCGCTAGGGGATTTTCAATTATCAGAGGGTAAACGTTTGTTCCGATAAAACGAGTTTAATTGTTGAATGTTTGATAAATTTTAGATTTTTTTCTTTATTATAAAAGCATTTTTCGGTAAATCATGTGGCAAATAGTTTAACTGAGATTAGGTTGAGTAATATGAAACTGGGTGAAAATCAACCTCGCTTAGGGAAGTTAACCATTATTCTGGCCAATAAGCCATGCAAACCAACGTGGTTAAAATATTTATGGTTAAGAGAAAAAAAAACGTTCACTCAATTAATTTTTGCACGCGGTTCTACACATTAATTAATTTCTGGTGCATACAAAAGCCTTTGAAAAACACGAAACGGATTAAAAAGTCATCTCAGTCGCATATCATAATGGTATGCATCGTTACATTATAATTTACTTGGTCTGTATCGGGAAACGACAATCATACAACAGCAGATACATATTTTAGTATTGTGGGATTATATTCTACATATTTATTTTCACTATTCTGTGTTTATGCGAATGTACATCTGTATGACAAATCACAATAACTGTATGGGTGGAGTATTTGCCAGTGCAAACGTCTGTCTGCCAGGACATTTCGATGCTGAACAGTATGAGGTAGGTACATAACAACCATTTGACCGATGGATTTCATCGTAAGCGGATTAGGATGATGTATATTTCTTTACCAAGCTCCGTCCCTAAGCAAGGAGTCGTCCTTGTGAGATTTAGAGCGGTTAAAGACAACATTTGCATAACTTGCGGCTAAGAGCTTTGTGATGTATTATTAAACAAAAGTTGGGCTAAAGCAGTTTTACTAGGTATTATATTTACTTTCGCTTGTGACAACAATTTATAAGTCGATCCCGAGGAACTGCATTCTGCCGAAGTGATTCTGCCGTTGTTCATTTTGCAATTGCTGCAATCAACGTTTGGCTTAAGTTCGTTTAAATTACAGCAGAAGAACCTCGATTATTTTTTGCACAAGGTTCGTAACGTAACTTAAGATTATTCTTAATAAGCAGCAGACAAATACCAAATAAATAGTTAAATATTTGTTGATTCGACATAAAGTTGACTATTTGATGGTAAAAATACTATCAATAGCTGCGTCCATCAGATTCAGAACAGCCGAAAAGCACTATAAAAAGTTGCGCTGTGCCACCCGATTGCACTCCTTTAAGTACTGTTTTCCCTTCACAAATTTGAATTAAAGTTACCCATAAAAGAAAAAGAAATCCATTACTGCCACTCTTCAGGGCACCATCAACTTCGTTCAAAAAGGACTCATACTCTGACTCTAGGTTTTGAACACCTGAACCGGAGCTAGAGTCGTTCGTTCAAGCTTATGCTGGAATCGAAATGTTGCGTTGCTGCGTGCGTACGTTAATGGCCTTTGCCATGCGTTGCCAAAACTTTACGATACTTTACGTCAAACTACGCACGCAGCAAATTTGCAAAACGAAATGCCGCTTCGCGTTTTGGGGTATGAAATTGTAAAGTATCACCTCAAACACATTCAATTTCTGTTGAAAGATATTTGCAAAAGAAGGAGCAGAAAAGACGCTTTTTAAAAACGAACCAAGTTGCCCAGCAATGAAAATAAAATTATATCTGTTTATTCCATCACAAATATATCCAAGGTGGTGCACTCGTGCCTTTGTGCATGCTTAAAACCAACAACTTGCGAGTTATCGCGACAAACTGAAATAATACCGAAAACATCACATTCTCTACTCAAACCTCTCTACTCTACGCAAACCTACTCTACGGTTTTTTTTTTACTATTCTGACAAAAAATAGAAACAACCCTTTTTCGTCCCCACAACCCACTGAAGACAAGAGAACTATACTCACTCACCACACAATGAATGAGCATGAGGTTGTTCAATGGACGCAAAAGTAGAAAGTAGATCTACTTTTGCGTTGTAGATGCGTCTACGATATTTACGGTCAAAAGTGGGATGAAGTTTTGAAGTAACAATTCGTTTTGCCCCATATGCGCCCGTTGTTTCTACTCTGCTTGTCATCGAACGCACGCAACAACGCAACATTGCGTTTTGGACTTTAAGCTTAAAAATCAGAACCCTTCCCCCTAACGGAATCATATCAAATACATTTTCTGTCAACTGGGCGCTTGTGAGTATCCCTATACCTTGTGCAGTCATGTGATCTGGGACGCCAGACCAGAAGAGCTTCCACCCATCAGCCAAGTTTTTGGTTCCAGAACCCTTCAACTTAGTTGAGGAGATGCCAGTTGCATTTAGAACTCAACTAGCTCAAGTTCCTTCCTCGTTAGCGACGAGACATTCCATGTGCCAATTTTGAGTTGATGCCATTGTCGATTTGTAGAACTTCCAATTAAGCCCTCATTTTGACTTGGCGCTGTCGACCTCCGCCCCCGTAGCGGCACCATTGATGGGCTGCTTGTAACTTCTTTGGGTTAAGCCCGGTCGAATGCTGAGCGGGACCTTCCGACCACCAAGCGTTTGCATGCTGGTACCTTCCGACCACCAAGCGCTAGCATGCTGATACCCCTCAGGCTTAGCTCCAAAGGGTACCCTGGATTACTAGGATCAGCAAATCACTGAAAATAATTTTATAGGTAATATTGACAAAAACTTTTTGTTGAAATTCAACAAAAGCAAAATTGTTGACTTAGCAATAAAATTGCCGTTTTAAGCAAATTTCAATCCATTAAAATGAGCTTTTTGTCAAATTGGCAAAATATTTGGTAACAAAGCATATTTTATCCCATCAGCAATTTTTTTTCATTATGACGGGACGTTTGTGTTACACGAAACAATTTTCTGTCGATTATCTAAAAGAAGAACGAATTCGGTTTTATTCGAAACAAGGAAAAATTTGTTCGAACAACAAAAACTTTTTTTGAATTTCTTATCAGAATAAAAACTTAGACTGTCAATTTAAAAAAATCGTTGTCAATATGAAAAATTTACTTGTGTAAATTTTTCCCTTCTTCCTTTAAGTCACTTCTTAACACACAATATTCACAATATTCATCACTTTTCTTAACGCCACGCACACAAAAGTGGGCGGAGGCACATACAGTACATTCGTAAAAGTAATGCTAATATCTACGACTTTTGTCATACAATTTTTTTTTCAAATTTCATATATATATATTTATTGAAAAACAGTCATTTTAAGCAAAAATCCATTAAAAAGTGGGCGTGGTCAAGTAAAAAGTAAAAAGTAAAAAGTAAAAAGTAAAAAGTAAAAAGTAAAAAGTAAAAAGTAAAAAGTAAAAAGTAAAAAGTAAAAAGTAAAAAGTAAAAAGTAAAAAGTAAAAAGTAAAAAGTAAAAAGTAAAAAGTAAAAAGTAAAAAGTAAAAAGTAAAAATTAAAAAGTAAAAAGTACAAAATATTAAGTAAAAAGTAAAAAGTAAAAAGTAAAAAGTAAAAAGTAAAAAGTAAAAAGTAAAAAGTAAAAAGTAAAAAGTAAAAAGTAAAAAGTAAAAAGTAAAAAGTAAAAAGTAAAAAGTAAAAAGTAAAAAGTAAAAAGTAAAAAGTAAAAAGTAAAAAGTAAAAAGTAAAAAGTAAAAAGTAAAAAGTAAAAAGTAAAAAGTAAAAAGTAAAAAGTAAAAAGTAAAAAGTAAAAAGTAAAAAGTAAAAAGTAAAAAGTAAAAAGTAAAAAGTAAAAAGTAAAAAGTAAAAAGTAAAAAGTAAAAAGTAAAAAGTAAAAAGTAAAAAGTAAAAAGTAAAAAGTAAAAAGTAAAAAGTAAAAAGTAAAAAGTAAAAAGTAAAAAGTAAAAAGTAAAAAGTAAAAAGTAAAAAGTAAAAAGTAAAAAGTAAAAAGTAAAAAGTAAAAAGTAAAAAGTAAAAAGTAAAAAGTAAAAAGTAAAAAGTAAAAAGTAAAAAGTAAAAAGTAAAAAGTAAAAAGTAAAAAGTAAAAAGTAAAAAGTAAAAAGTAAAAAGTAAAAAGTAAAAAGTAAAAAGTAAAAAGTAAAAAGTAAAAAGTAAAAAGTAAAAAGTAAAAAGTAAACAGTAAAAAGTAAAAAGTAAAAAGTAAAAAGTAAAAAGTAAAAAGTAAAAAGTAAAAAGTAAAAAGTAAAAAGTAAAAAGTAAAAAGTAAAAAGTAAAAAGTAAAAAGTAAAAAGTAAAAAGTAAAAAGTAAAAAGTAAAAAGTAAAAAGTAAAAAGTAAAAAGTAAAAAGTAAAAAGTAAAAAGTAAAAAGTAAAAAGTAAAAAGTAAAAAGTAAAAAGTAAAAAGTAAAAAGTAAAAAGTAAAAAGTAAAAAGTAAAAAGTAAAAAGTAAAAAGTAAAAAGTAAAAAGTAAAAAGTAAAAAGTAAAAAGTAAAAAGTAAAAAGTAAAAAGTAAAAAGTAAAAAGTAAAAAGTAAAAAGTAAAAAGTAAAAAGTAAAAAGTAAAAAGTAAAAAGTAAAAAGTAAAAAGTAAAAAGTAAAAAGTAAAAAGTAAAAAGTAAAAAGTAAAAAGTAAAAAGTAAAAAGTAAAAAGTAAAAAGTAAAAAGTAAAAAGTAAAAAGTAAAAAGTAAAAAGTAAAAAGTAAAAAGTAAAAAGTAAAAAGTAAAAAGTAAAAAGTAAAAAGTAAAAAGTAAAAAGTAAAAAGTAAAAAGTAAAAAGTAAAAAGTAAAAAGTAAAAAGTAAAAAGTAAAAAGTAAAAAGTAAAAAGTAAAAAGTAAAAAGTAAAAAGTAAAAAGTAAAAAGTAAAAAGTAAAAAGTAAAAAGTAAAAAGTAAAAAGTAAAAAGTAAAAAGTAAAAAGTAAAAAGTAAAAAGTAAAAAGTAAAAAGTAAAAAGTAAAAAGTAAAAAGTAAAAAGTAAAAAGTAAAAAGTAAAAAGTAAAAAGTAAAAAGTAAAAATTAAAAAGTAAAAAGTAAAAAGTAAAAGTAAAAATTAAAAAGTAAAAATTAAAAAGTAAAAAGTAAAAAGTAAAAAGTAAAAAGTTAAAAGTTAAAAGTTAAAAGCTAAAAGTTAAAAGTTAAAAGTTAAAAGTTAAAAGTTAAAAGTTAAAAGTTAAAAGTTAAAAGTTAAAAGTAAAAAGTAAACGGACCGTTGAATTTCCCATCCTATCACATATTGTAAAATGCTGATGTTATTGTTATTTTTTTGTTTTTTTTTTGAGAGGCGTGATCCAATCGCGCTTTATTACAAAGTATCAAAATTAACATAACTGTATATTTCCAAGTTACACTTAAATGTACGTAAAAATTCAATTTTTTAGTTCAAATTCAATATTTTTGTAAAATCGACCCCTAAAAAGGTGTGTGGCTGAAAACTTTGTATAAACAAAATCTCAAACTCGTTTATCTTACCTGCTAATTTTTATTTTTTATTCTGTGCTAAATTAGGTTTAAGGCCTGTCGAAATTACGTTTTTTATGAAACTGGAGGTTTTTCAATTCTGCTTCCAAATATGGGCGTGGCCCAAAGTCTTGTTTGCACAAATGAATATAACTAAGTGTTTTCTACATAATATATTAGGCGAAATGCTAACGATTTCGAAGAAAACTATTGAATAATTTTTTTTTTTTTGAAAACTAAGCCTTAAAATCAATGCAACGCTCAGAAGAGATCAACCGATTTAATTTTTCTTTTTTCTGTTTTTATAATCATTAGGAGATGACAAACGTCAAATTTTAGCCTTTTACGACATTTTAAGATTTTGAGAGTACTGGAGGTAGTTACACATGTAAACCGATTGTGGACAGATCTGTGGGCGGATTTGAAAAATTGTAACACTTGTACTGCTTCGGATGACAAGAAGCCCATGTACAAAATTTCAGATCTCTAGCTCAAAATTTAAAATTGGAGGTTTACTCTTTAATCGATGTCACGCCCACTAGGGGCGGTCTGCCAATTTCGTTTTTCTTTTTATAGCTTATAATCATTAGGAGATACTAAATGTCAAACTTTAGCTCTTCACGACGTCTAACAGTTTTAAAAGCACTGGACGTAGTTGCACATTTAGACTGATTGTGGGCGTGTCTGTGGACAGATTGCAAAAATGTTATCTTGTATTGCTTCGGATGACAGAGAGCATACGTACAAAATTTCAGCTTTCAAGCTCAAAATATAAGGCCTAAAAATTGGTGACATTGCTGACATACAGGCGGACGTACGGACATGGCTCATTGAAGTCAGAATTGGGTCTCGATCATATGCCCTTAAGGTCTTGGCAGTCTATCGTTATTCCTCTATCTAACATTTTCGCCTGTACATAAAAATTAATATACCCTATGGAATTCCTCCTGTGGAATTCCTCCTGTGGAATAGGGTATAAAAAGTCCCTTACGCAAATCCTTCGTCAGTATTTTATCATTTATCGACCGGCACGACTCATTAGTCATCCATTCAAATACTCCAGTATATCCTCAAAAATCGGCGAAATTGACTTTTTTTTTGTTCAAAACGTGCCTCTTGTGAAAATAGAGCCATGCTTTGGGTATTGTATCCATTGTCCATCAAATCAACTTCATATAACACAAAACTCAGAGGTTCACCCATGTTGGCGCCTTTATCCTGGATTGTACAAAGCCAGTCACATATACCTGTACCTGTACGGGTAATACCTGTATGGCATGTGATTATCAAAGCATTGCAGCACGTAGCAAAATCGAGTCGGTCTAGGATTCCAAAGCGGAGTGCTGAATGGCAATCGCCTTCATTGGACATGCTTTGAGGCGAAATAGCAGCCAAAGCACTAACAACCTGTTCGATAGCTGCCGGCCAGTGGTGGCGGGTGGTGCACGGGTGGTCGTGGTGATGGTGATGGTTACTAGTGGTCATGTTAGACTTCATTGCGCGATTCCCTTCCTGTGGCCACTCGGAATCCCGTTTGTTCGACCTCTGGGGCATATTCAATGAACTGCTCGATTAACCTCTGACACTAGGTAGCAAAAGCCGCTTACTTGCGAGAATGCTAGGGTGCTGAGCTGTAGTGCTAATCGGATGTGAAGCGCACGATGTGCAAGCATCAGGCTTGACTCGTCTCGTCGTCATTACAATTATTTTATGAGTTAATAAAACAGCCTCAAGAACGTAGTGCAACATGTCCTGGTAGGCACACGTTTCTAGAATTAAATACGTGTTGGTCGTTAATGGCCCCATGTCAACGGATATACTGTGTCTGTTGGGCATGTCCGCCGTGAGATGGACAAATTGTTCTGGCAGTACAGACAACTATAAATTAACTTGCAGGCAGTTCATTAAATTTAAATTGCATTGTCGGTGTTCGAACGATATTTCGAAATTGTTTTATTTTATCCATCACAAGCAGTCAGCCGGAGATGTTCTGGTTGTTGTATATTTACCGGGCTAGGATGTCAGCAATTGGGATGCAGCACGTAGTGACTGACCTGTTCAAAATTAATGACAGGAGAGCTCTGCGCTCTGGCAGACCACAGCTTAAGAGCAATTCGAACCGACTTTTGACCCATATAGCTATTTGCCCTTAATTTGTTGACGCAACGATTAAGGAAAACCAGTTTTGAATTTCCCTTTAAAGTGAACTCGTATTTGAAATGAAATAGCTAATGAAACGCAGAATTGTGAAACGCATCGTGTTCGAACGTTTTACAGCGAGGATTCATGTTATATGCGAGGTCTTTGAAAATTTTGTATATGCTTTACTTTGCATTCCCCTTGTGTAATTCCCAACGCAACGCTACAGGTTACACCAAAGAATTTCATAAATTTCACTGGACTCTAAAATTCTCTCCTGCCATGTCCTGTCAAGCATATTTAGTTGAGACGGAAAAAAACACACATCTAGCGACAATTTAAAAACAATACCCAGCTAACTATGCCCCACATCCTTTCAATTAAAGTCCTTTTGTTAGCTTTCAGGTAAGTTTGTCATGAAAAGTCTGCAAATTCCAACAAATGAGCAACATTTGCGCTATATGTATGCTCCGAGAACATTGAGTAAATCAGAAAAGTTAACAGTGTAAAGGATGTTAGGAAAAAATAAGTGAACAACTCATGTTTTTTTTTAGTTGTGCTGTTCCAGATTACAACAACTGGTGTGCACTGTCTATATATGCTTGTTTGGGTATATTTCATAGTTTTCAACAAGTTAAACATGCCAAGCACTTTGCATGCGCATATAAAGTCGAGATAATGAGGTAAATGTACCTCCATTTTGATGTTACCATCTCAACTGATGTCAATGTGCAGTCTCATGGATTCATTTTTTGGCGAACAAAGTGGTGTTTCTAGGAATTCATCTGGTTACTGAAGTATTACAGTCGGTGAATATCCTATTACGCACTTCAATCCTTTGCCGAGCAACATCAAAGCAAACGGAAATAATTTTTTTTCCTGCAGAAGAAAATTTCTGCTAAAAGGCAACTGAAGCGAAGAATACTTTTCTGTGGAATGGAATACCTATGAAAATTTTATGAAAAACTATCATAAACAGTTGCAGTCTTTTGGTATGGTAGGGTCGTTAAAGTCCTTGTTCGTTCTAAAAAAAAATTATAATAAAAATTAGTATAACTAATTATTATTTTTTTTTTTTTTTTTGAATACTAGGATGGACGGAGACTAAAACTCCAAAATCTTTCAAAGATACCAATACGCCCACTATAGCAGGTACATAATACCGAAGTAGCCGATATTGGTTATGCCCGATTTCCACGTGCTAAAAAACCACCCATTTATGAGAGACACTATGAAACTGCCAGCACGCACTTCATAGTAGTAGATTTTCGCTCTCTCATAATACTTCTTGACTACAACTAAGTTAACTTAACAAGTAGTTTACGCTTCCATAGTGTTAATCGCATTGGATAGGTTGCTTTCCAGTGAATGCACCTACTAAGCCGTTCATTCATGCGGCTTCACCCTACGTCGCTAGATCGAAGGGTCTTGTTCTTTGTAGTCGTCGCTCGTTGTTAACATCGTTAAGAGTCTCGTTTAGAGTACGGATCATTTCATTGTTGCAATGAACATGAAGGCGAGCATTTAGCTTTCGAGCGAAGTTTGTTACTTCTTCGCCCACGGTAGCTATTCCTAAATCTCTGTGAATATCGCTATTCCTAATATACCATGGAGCATTCACAATTGCTCTTAGTGTCTTGTTTTGGAAAGTCTGCAACATGGACATGTTGCTCGGCTTGGTACAACCCCAAAGTTGTATACCGTATGTCCAGGACGGCTTTAACACCTGCCTGTACAAGAGCAGTTTGTTATATGTGCTTAATTTCGAAAATCTTCCGATAAGCCAATACATTTCCCTGAGCCTAATCTCGAGCTCGTCACGCTTCTTCTTTGCGTGTGGTTTCCACCTTAGTTTAGCGTCCAGTGTCATCCCTAGATACTTTGCTTCATTTGCATAAGGTATTTGTGCAGAATTTATGAACAGAGGCAAATTGGTAACCCTTCTGTAAGTGAAATTCACATGCGTAGACTTGTTCTCGTTAAGAGCGATTCGCCAAGTCTTCGTCCAGACACAAATTCTGTCCAATGCTCGTTGGAGGTTTCTCGTTGATGACTCGACTGATTCACCTGTTGCCAGGATGGCCGTATCGTCCGCAAACGTGGCCACGACTGTCTCGTCATCTAGAGGTATGTCTCTTGTGTAGAACAGGAACAGGGTCGGACCGAGGACGCTTCCCTGGGGTACGCCAGCCCGAATTTGCTTGAAACTCGAGTATTCACTACTACACCTAACACGAAAGAGTCTGCTTTCAAGATAATTTTCCAATATTTTAAACATGTCTTCCGGCAAGTTTTGCTGTAGCTTATATTTCAAGCCCTCGTGCCATACCTTGTCGAAGGCTTGCGATACGTCGAGG
Source organism: Neoascia interrupta (assembly GCA_947623515.1). Lineage (NCBI taxonomy): Eukaryota > Metazoa > Arthropoda > Insecta > Diptera > Syrphidae > Neoascia > Neoascia interrupta. Next base: position 40,397,015 of record OX392464.1, read on the forward strand.
AAAGCACTTGAACATATTTTTTTCCCTTCTAAGGCTTTTTCAATTTCATGCGTTATTCTGTAGACTTGATCTATTGTGGAATGGTTAGGTCTGAAACCGAATTGATGATCCGGGATCAAGCGTTTTTCTGCAATTATTGGTTGTAATCGCTTCAGCAGCGATTATATTCTAATTATAATTATAACTAATTAATAACTAATAATTATAACTAATTATAAAATTATTTCTGTCCAGATCTAACAGGTCGAAAAGACTAACACTACACTTGAACCTAGTGAAGATTCAATTACAGTTTGAAAATGGCTTATAGTATTTATGTTGAAAATTTTTGCAGCTAGGAATTCAAAAAAAAAAATCCTAGGGCCCAGAAAAGATTGAATTTTTATAAAAGAAAAAATTGGATATTGGAAATCTATTATGTGTATATGCCACGCCCTCAAAAAAAGGCGTGAGCTCCGAAGAAAATCTTTTCTTTTTTCCGTGAGAAAATGTGTTAAAACTAGTGGGAGGGTTACAATGCGCTTAGGGGAATCGTTGGATACCCCATCCCAATAGACCACTGTCAAGCTCGTAAGCCATGTCAGTCTGTCCATCGATATGTATGCAGTTTTAAGGTCTTTAGAACAAGCTAGAAACATGTAGTGTTGCTTGCTTCTTATTTTGTACAGACAATGTATGAAAATTGAAATGATCCGCTAACAGCCATGCCCACAATTGACTTGAATGTCAGACAACCTAAAACTTACATTTTATTCCAAAATGCCTTTTGATTAAGTTTGCTAAAGCATAGGAACTAACATTTTGGTGCAGAGGAATATTGGAAGCCTTAAGAAGTCCTTAAGTAAGACGAAAATTGGACACCATTGACCATGCCCACTTTTAACATGTTAAACCTAAGAACCCAATTCCTCGGGATAAACAAAACAGAGAAGCGCAACAGCTCGAGGTGAACCAGGGCCAACTTCTCAACAATGTATGCTGGTGTGTTAATTTCTTTTACATACAAAGGGACCTACATTTTTTTGCAAAATCCGAACGGCACTTTGAGAAGTTTTTCAAGACAAATGATACTCTCGGAGGGCTTGTCAGACCCTCGCGGAGTATCATTTGTCTCCGGAATAAATTCCTCGGGATATTTATTCTAAATCGAAAAAAACAAGTGGGTAAGTGTTACAGTGTGTACGCAGGAGTAACAGTCCGTTAAACGGACCGCTGAATACCCTATCCTATCCACATTGTAAATATTTGCTATTTATGTTATTTTTTGACGATTCGTGATTATCTTATGCTTCGAAAAGGGGCGTGGTTCGATCGCTCCTATTACAAATTATTATTATTGGCATAGATATCTCAGTTGCGCAAAAATATGTAATTTTTTGTTTCGAATTCCATATTTTCGTGAATTCGACCCCTTAAAGAAGGCGTGGCTAAAATTGTTTGAGAGTGTTGAGAGTACCTAGCCTGAAATATAGCTTACCTTAAAATTCTTATTTTTATTCAATAAAAATCTTATCTTATCTTAATTTTATAAAATTTGCGGTTTTTTATCAATTCTGCCTCCAAATATGGGCTTGTCCCAAACTCTTCTGTGAACTAAACGTCGAACAAGTGTTTTCCACATTAAATATTTTTTTAATTAGGAACAAAAATATTGAGTAAAATTCACGCCCGCTGGAGGAGGTGTACCAATAAAGTTTCTCTTTTTTGTGTCTAACATTCATTAGGATTATGGTGAATGCCAGATTTCAGCCTTTCGAACGTCTTACAGTTTTGAAATCTCTGGAGGTAGTTGCACATTTAGACCGATTGTGGGCGTGTCTTTTGGCGGATTTCAAAATTTTTACACTTGTACTGCTTCGCATAATGTGGACCTTTCAAACGAAATTTCAGCATCCTAGCTAAAAATTCAAGGCCTAAAAACATGTGATATACAGACGGAGGGACGGACATGGCTTATTTGATTAAGAATTCGGTCTCGATCATTTGCCCTTAAGGTCTTAGGGGTCTATCATTATTATTTCACCGTGTTACAAACTATGTGACAAACTTAATATACCTCCTATCCTAAGGGATAGGGTACGAAAATTGTGAGCATATTAATGGCAATCTTGCTAAAGGAGGCGAGGGACAGATTTATGAATGATTAAGGGAAGTATTTATGTGAGCCTAAATCGTGAGGTACAAGGTTCTGTTGAACGCATACAAAAGGTGGATCTGTTGATGGGTGAGTAAAAAAAATTAAAAAATTTAAGTTGATCTCAGCAAACGAAAAGAGCATAAGTTCTAATCCTAATGGCTTTGTGGTGTAGTTTGACATCATTTAGCTCACCGCTGACTAGAAGTTCAAATGAACCTCAACAGCCGGCATGCAGAAAGTTAGTTGCCTTTCCCTTATTCAGATCGACCGACCGAAAATTTCCTCTACAAAGCGAAATGTCACTCAGATACGATCCATGGCCAAAATTGCCATGCAAACGCTGAAAAACTTTGATGTGACCCGAAACATCTCAGCAACGCTCTTGGGCTGACTACACAATACACATCCTATCGTGTGTCCTTTGCAATTAGATTTATTTTTGCGGCACACATTTAGCAAACAAAATCCTCACTTTTAACCAAGTTATGCAACCACCATCAAATAGCAGCCAGGTATAGCCATACACCGTCACCAGGAAGCAACATGAACAGCAACAGGGTAAAAATGGAAAAATCCTATCACATAATCCTATATGCATCGGTTGTTTGGTAGAACAGGCTTTCGCGGAAACGTATTACTGCCTATTTTGCCAAACTCCAAAGAATGGCTTGTCTTGGCTGCATAGGGGCTTCCCTAGTACGCCGGGCTCTGCTATAGATGCTCTGATGAACCTCCCCCCCTTGATATATTTATCATGGGGTGTACGCTTAAAGAGAGGTGGTTTTTGGTACCACAGGCATTGGAATTTTGAAGAACTTGTTCGAGAATTGTCCTTCGACCCCTGTCTTACGGACATGCCCTCTGACGCAATGACCCCAAAAATCCTTTTGCGACAAAACTACCGAATGGCTTCGGCCAGACTCTGAGCCAGGATAAGAATGCCATCGTATTTTCACGGATGGGTCCAAAACCGGAAAGCGAGAATATTAGACTACCCCTTAGGTAAATATGCGTCTGTCTTCCAAGCGGATATTTTCGCTATCCTAATGGCTATGCGCTATATTGTGACTAACAGGTGGAGGGCGAGAAGCATATGCGTTTGCAGTGACAGCCAAGCTGCTCTAAATGCGTTGCTCAACCCTCTTACCTCGTCCAAGATAGTGCTCGAACTCAAGTATTTGTTGAACTTAGCCGGAAGGGTAAATGCAGTGAATCTTGTTTGGGTGTCAGGTCACTCTGGTATCCAGGGAAACGAGATCTCTGATGAGCTTGCCAGACTAGGCTTAGAAGAGGTTTTCGCAGGACCCGAACCTGCTTTTGGCCTGCCTGTATGTGCTGTCACGTCTGCCATTGACACTTGGGTTTCTCGTGAGCACGGGGCTCGTTGGCGTAACTGCGAAGGGCGCAGATAGACTAAACGACTACGCTCGGATATCTGCGAGGGGTCAGTGCCTTTTCTTCTATCTCTCAGGAGAATCGATTGCAGACTTCTCGTAGGTGTCCTTATCGTCCACAAAGCTTTCGCCAAGCACTTGAATGTGCTAGGCTTGAGCGAAACCACCACCTGTCCTGCTTGTGGAGAGGACGACGATACAGTGGAAATTTCCTATGTAGTTGTCCTGCCTTTGTGGCGCATCTTTGGGGCTGACGTGGTGAGTGCCGAACATCTAAGCTCTTTATCACTGAAGTTCCTTCTCGTTTTTCATCGAAAGACGGGTTAACTAAATACATTAAAGTAAGGTGTCCGTGTGGTAGTACAATGGACCAGTAGTTGTGTCTGAGTGCTCCATCGGATGAAAGCAACCTTCGACAAATGAATGAATGAAACATATGAAAATTATGACGATAAACGCCTAAGACCTTAAGGCCGGGGTATGATCAAGACCGAATTCTGAGTTGAATGAGCCATGTCCATCCGTCCGTCCGTATGTCAACAATTTTTAGGCATTAAATTTTGAGCAAGAAAGCTGAATTTTTCTACGTAGGCTCTCTTGTCATCCGAAGTAATTTTTGAAATCCGCCCACAGATTCGCCCACAATCGGTCTAAATGTGCGACTACATCCAGCTTCTTCAAAACTGTAAGACGTCGTGAAGAGCTGAAATTATTTGACATTAAGCATCTCCTAAAGATATAAGACATAAAAAATAGAAACAAAGTCTGTGGACAATTTATTCAATATTTTTGTTGCAATTCGGAAATTTTTAATTAATATATTATGTAGAAAATACTTGGTTCTGCATTTGGTTCATAGAAAGGCAGGATTAAAGAAACACCTATAATTTTCCAGAAAAGCATGGATTTCAACTACTTTTCAGCCTTACTTAGGAGGGAAGACTAGAAACACTATTCTAGATTTCATTCATACAAAGTCTTTGGCCACGCCCAAATTTGGGGTCGATTTTACATAATTATTAAATTTTAACCAACATTTTAAATTTTTTGCGTACATTTTAGCCGCAAACTTGGATATTTCTACATAGCATACTTGTATGCAAATATTGACTTTTTGTTTTTAAAACCAGGATGTCCAGGAGTCGGACATGTCACATCCCTTTTAAAAAATAAACTAGAAAACCCTAAAAGGAATAATCTTTTTTTTTCAAGTTATTTAATGATTCAGGAATGGTAAGGGGAATGGAAAACGGCGATGGAAAACCAAAAAATATAGGAATGAGAAAGACAATAGGAATGGAAAGAAGAATAAGAATAGGAATAAGGCATACCGCGGTCCGTTACAGACGTTTTTACATACGCGCAATTGGCCAACTTACTTACTGGCCAATATTAAATTTAATTTTGTGTGGCTTTGCCATAGGGGCCGCTCTCCGCTTTAAGCAACGATACGTTTGGTTAGCTTTTTATACCCGACCAAGGGTATATTAACTTTAATGCATAGTTTGTAACACAGTGAAAAAATCATCGTAGACCGAACGGTTTTTATGCCCGACTGGGAATATATTAATTTTAATGCATAGTTTGTAGTGAAATAATCACCGTAGACCCCTAAGACCTTTTAGAGATATCATCGAGACCGACAGGTAGGTCGATTAAGCCATGTCCGTCCGTCCGTCCGTCTGTCCATATGTATGCAGTTTTGAGGTCTTTAAAATTGAGCTAGGAAACTGAAACTTGGAGCGTTGCTTGCTTCTCATTTTGTACAGACAAAGTTTGAAAATTGAGAAGATCCGCCTACAGCCACGCCCTGTGGCCTTGATTGCCTTGAATGTCAGACAACCTCAAATTTACATTTTACTTCAAAATGCTTTTTGGTCAAGATAGACAAAACATATGAACTCAAATTTTGGTGGAGAGCAATATCGACCAGAAGCCTTTTATTAGGTAAAAATTAGACCACCCACTCTATTGACCATGCTCTCTTTAACATTTGGAATCTTTGAAAACCTGATTTCTCGAGAAATTCGTTCTAAATTGAAAAAAGATTCTATAACAAATATTAATATTACCATTTTATAAGTTTTTTGCTTACAAAGCATTGAGCTCCGCCCACTTTTAGAGGGCGTTTTGGGAAAACAACTGTTTTTTTTAAGTAGTAATATTCGCTTTTAACGCATTTTCTCGTGATTCCAACGAAATTAGAGTTAATTGATTTTGATCACCCTACGCCCTTATTTAGGAGCGTGGCCAATACAAATACTTGACATTTAGTATATGAAACAGACCAAAAAATTTTAGATTTGGTGTTAATGGGTAAAGAGGGTCGGGTATTTAGAAGTTCGTTACAGACGAACTCTTGCACTTACTAACTTGTCACACCCGACCCAGGGTATATTTAGTTTGATGTATAGTTTGTAACGCAGTAAAATAATCACCGTAGACCCCTAAGACTTTTTAGAGATATGAATGGGACCGACAGGAGAATCGATTAAGCCATGTCCGTCCGTCCGTCCGTATGTAAACAACTTTTTGGCCTTAAATTTTAAGGCAGAGAGCTGAAATTTTGTGGGTTGGTTGGAAATCCAGTTTTTTAGATCAAGTTTGAAAATAAGCTGAATCCGCCCACAGGCACGCCCACTACAGGCCTGTATGTGCGACCATCTTGAAAATAACATTTTGCAAATTTTAGCTATGTTACAATGGCGCTAGCGCATTCATTTCTGGTACGTAACATTGCCTTATAATTATCTTTAAGGTAGCTAAAAAATTTTAGCTTTTTCATTGACCACGCCCACTTTTTAAGGGATTCTAGCTTAAAATGACTGTTTTCAATAAATATATATGAAATTTGACAAAAAATTATATGACAAAAGCTGTAGATATTAGCATTTTCTAACTTTTATGTACATATTGTATGTGCCTCCGCCTACTTTTGTTGACGTGGCGTTAAAAAAAAGTGATTTTCTTAGTTAAAAAGGCGGAGTTTTAGGCCGAAATATATGCAACCACCTAGTATAAAGCATTCAACAGTTATATTTTTACCTGACTTCAGCCCTAAATTAATTTGAGTATAATTTAGGGCTGAAATTTAGTACGTAAGCTCCACGTGATGCGAAGCAGTGCAATTGTAAACAGTTTTGAAACCCGATTAAAGACACGCTCACAATCGGTCTAAATGTGCAATTACCTCCAGAGCTTTCGAAACTGTAAGACGTATTAAAAGACTGAAATTTGACATTTAGCATCTCCTAATGAATGTTAGACACAAAAAAGGAACACGTTACTGGTAAACATCTTTCAGTGGGCGTAGCATCTATTTTTAAGGTAAATATTCGAAATGCATTTTACTCAATATTTTTTCTCCAAATTAAAAAAATCTAGCTTTATATTTTATGTAAACACTCAGTTCTTCATTTCGTTCATACAAAACTCTGAGCCACGCCCACATTTGGAGGCAAAATTGAAGAAAAACCAAAAATTTTCCAGAAAAACGTAATTTTGACTAGCCTTAAGCCCACATTAAGAGAAGCATGAAGCAATAGAACTAGCAGGTTAGATAAACAAGTTGGTATTCCTATGTTTAAACGAGGGACCCTACGAACCCCACGAGGGATACTTGCCCCCCAAAAAGACAATGTCAATTAACATTCCAGCACAATCGCGAAAGAAAGAAAGGCCCAAACATTCATGGATCACACAAATGCAATGACAACAGCATTTAATTGACCTCAGTGATGAAGAGATCTAAAACCGGGTGGCCTGCCTGTATATTCTGAGGTCAAATTGGCCTAACCCACAAGCGGAACATTAGGAATAAAGGGCACTGAACTGGAATGGTTTAGATGTTTTTTGACTGAAAGACATCAACGCACTAAAGTGAATAATACCGTGTCCGGATTTGCCGAGGTTGAGCAAGGAGTGCAACAAGGTTCCTATTTAGGCGCACTACTCTTTATACTCTACATAAACGACCTGCCCACACTGAACCAAATGTGGTAGTCATATTGATGAAAAGGCAAGTAGATTTGAAGAAAGGGTGATCAATATGCGGTCAACACCTCCTACCCATTGTTTTGACGAATTTTTTGTTTTATTCAAGAAATTTGTCACTTTGAAAATATGAATAAATTTTTTCGTTACGGCTTTAAATTAACAATTTTTTGTCAAATTGATAAATATTCATCAATATTTTATGAAATATGTTGAATAATATTTCTTCAACTTAACTAAGATTGTTATTCGTTTTACAGAAATATTCTTCAAATTGAGAACAAGGGAAATCATTTTAACTTACTTATTTTATCATAATAAAGAAATATTCTTCCACTTGACGAATAAAGTTTCTTAAATGAATGAATATTTCTTCATTTAAACGTTAGGATTACCTTGAATTGAAGAAAAGCTGTTATTTGAACCAGCTTGTTTCTTTGAAGACAATTTGAAGACATTTGAATTGAAGACAAAAATCTTCAATATGAGTATTATATTCTTCTAATTAATGATTTTTTTTCTTCAGTTTAACGCTTATTTGCTTTCAAACAGAAAACATTTTCGTCCTTTCAACAAATTTATTTCTTGAAGCTAAAAAAATATTCTTCAAATCGATGCATTTTTTCCTGAAATATATTAATAATTATTTAGTTCAATTATATATTTTTCTCAACTTGAAGCATTTAAATGTTGGTTCTGGTAGATTCAAATTAAATAGGTAAGAACCTTCAAATCGATGAAATAAGATTTGAAATATAATGATAGAATTCTTTTTTTAAATAATAAATATTCAAATTGCTCTATTTCAAATCTTATTCCATCAATTCGAATAAGTTTAATTCAAAAAGATCTGGGAGCAAAATTAAAGAATTTATATTATGTTCATAGTATATATACTGTCGAACTTCGATAACTCGAGCCATCACTTGCCACAAAGAAATTCGAGTTATCAAGACTTCGAGTTATTAAATAAAAACTAAAAAAATTATATAAATATGTACATCTTACCCTTCTGTTTTGTCTCCTGCAACTTCCATCTACACCATCATTTTCGATTCCAGTGACAGTTGTTCGTATTTTTTTAAATTGGGTTTAAAAACGAGTTATCAAGACATTCGAGTAATAAAAGTTCGAATTATCAAATAAAAATTGTATGTACATTTCAGTCTTGGCGCTATTGCAAACCAATTTCATTCGAGTTGTTTAATATTCTAGTTATCGAAGTTCGTCTATATTTGAAAAGTACATATCTCTGAAATGTAAGTTGGTAGCCCCAAAATGAAAATAACTAAAACAAACAAATAGTGTTTAAAAAACGTTTTTATTTGTTCCATTTTGTAAATTTGCCTTTTTTAACTTGTTGATTAGTGAATTGACTTTAGGATGGCGCTTGTCATATGAAGTTTCAATTGTGTATAAAAAGTTTTGGATAAAATTCCATACCAAAGACGAAGAAGCAGAGTATTCTAAATTAAACAAATTAAAAATTTTGAAGCACGTATCGATTGCCGAAATTATTGAATTTTGTTTGAACTTTATGCCATCGAAATATACGACAATGTCCTTCGGGACCAAAACTGTTCCGGTGACAATGACCAGTGGTTGGATGTTTTTCTTGACGTTTTGTCTCCGGAGAATCTCTTCATCACAAGCCGCTACCGTTGGCCCAATTAAAAGAAAGCTAGCTTGAGTATCCCGATTGGAAAAGCGGGTACTGGCCTTCTGTGATCCACTGGCAGTAATAATTTTAGCGGTTGGATCAAATAAAAAATGCCACAGGCGAGTCCATCTGAAAAAATAAAAATAAAAATAAAAACTTTAACTTTTAGATAGGATGAATCAAATTCAGAAATGAGCATAAATAAAGCTTCAATAGTAGTTGTAGTGGCTTTATAGTCGTGCAAGCTGTACCTCCCAATTTAAACACTGAAATGCTACTGAGCTGTTATTGCTACTGAACGTACATATATGCTTAATATAAAATAGCCATGTAATATGAAACCTCTTTTATCGGCCTTGAACTGAGGTTGTCCGATAAAAGCGAAATTTGATTTATGCGCAAATTTAAATTCATATGCTTTTTCCTACCAGTTAAAGTGAGACCGATCTTCAGGCAAATTAATTTTTTGCCCGAGATAAATTCTTTGATTATAATTGTATCGCCTCCTTTTGCGTTGACAGTCAATAAACAAAAAATCATTATTTAACAAGTTAACTTTTATATACCACCTTTTATATACAACTTTTATAAGTTTTTTTTGTTAATTTGTGACCATGCCCCCAAAAGTGGACCTGGCCTAAAAATTAAAATCAACTAATTTCAATTGCGTTAGAATCATACGAAAAATTGCGTTAAAACCGAAAATAATTTCGGAAAAAGCTAAACGTGTTTGAAGCACTGAACTTGGTATGGTGCAAACTTAGTAAATAGTAATAATCTATAACATTTTTCATTTTTCGATTTGGAGTAAACTTTCCGAGAAATCGGGTTTTTAAAGATCTAACATGTTAAAAGTGGGCATAGTCGATTTAAGGTTTTGGGCCATTAATGCTCTATACCAAAATTTCAGTTCCTACGTCTTGTCTAACTTGACTAAAAGGCATTTTGAAAGAAAATTTGAAATAGAGGTTGTCTTACATTGAAGCCAGTGTGCGTGGCCATTGGCGGATTTACCCAATTTCCACACTTTGTCTGAAAACAAAATAAGAACCAGGATACACTCCAAGTTTGAGCGTCCTAGCTCAATACTAAAAACACCTATAAACTTCACACATACGGACAGACGGACGGACGGACATGGCTTAATCGATCCACCTGTCGGTCTCGATTATGTCTCTAAAAGCTCTGAGGTGTGATTTGTTATGGAATCAGAATTTGTTATGATCATGGAATCAGATGATTAAATGCCATAGGCTGGTTCCAGCCCAGTGATAGATACAAAAAGGGTATAAGATAAAATATAAATTCAAACAAAGAATTAACAGTTTTAAAACGCATTTCGTTATTTCACGATTGAATAATAATGTTACTTCAAAGAAAGTACATCCCAAACACTGGCGTCTGACAATATTGATTAAATACTTAGATATAATAGTGAAAGTTAAACGCTTAACCAGTGACTTAGTGCAACAGTGCATATGTAATAGCTTCGGTCCGTCTGTAGCGGACCGCGGTATACCCTATTCCTATTCTCCCTTTCATTCCTGTTCTCCTTTCGATTTTTATTCTCCTTTTCTTTCTTATCTGCCTTCTATTCAAATATTTTATTGTTTTCCATTCTCGTTCCGTTACCATTCATGCATCATTATAAAAATAGAAAAAAAAAAGATTCCTTATATGTTTTTCTTTATTTTTTTTTAAAGGGGGCGTGGCATGCCCATTTCCTTTAACCAAAAATCCATATTACCAGAGAAATATCCAAGTTTTCAACTAAAATGTACGCGAAAATGTAATTGTTTGGTTCAAGTTCAATAATTTTGTGAAATTGACCTCTAAAGTTGGGTGTCACAAAAAATTTTGTATGAACGAAATCTAAAATAGTGTCCGGTGTACTTTTAATTGCTAAATTTTCTTCCTTATAGTTTCCTCAGTACAGCTAAAAAGCAGTCGAAATCCATGTTTTTCTGCAAATTTATAGGTTTCTTTGAATCCTCCCTCTAAATGTGGGTGTGGCCCAAAACTTTGTGTGAACCAAATGTAGAACCAAGTATTTTCTACATAGAAATTTACGCAAAAGATTTCAAATTTGGAAAAAAATATTCAATAAATTGCATTTGAAGGTTTATGGTAAGCTGGGGTACCTTCGGCACCTTAACTTGAACGCTTCATATTTAAATTATTCATGGACGTATCGCAGAAAATTTAATACTACATGAAAGCTTGATATTTATAGTTTAAAATAAAGAAAGAGGCTTTTGGGTGTTATTTATGAAGCACAATTCAAGAAAAGATGCCGTTTTGACAATGACATTCGCCATTGCCCGGGGCACATTCAGGAAAAATTTGTTTGTACCCCACTTATTCAAATTATTTCACAAACCCTTGTAAGACTAGAACCGATTTGGGCTACTTACCTTAAAAACAAATGTTAAAAAATTAATTTTCACAAAATTTCACTTTCACTTACTCAAAATTGACTTAAAAAAAATGCTTACCAACCTTCAAAAGAAAATAATAGAAAGTAGCACAAAAACTTACAACCGATTTTAACTTTTTTTTTCAAGCTAACTAGGAGTGTCTAACTACAAAGCTTCTTGCATAGTCATAGAAAGGTGCGTTAATAAAAGAAGTTAGTGGCCTAGACCTCAGCTTTCTTCGTAAAAATGACGATGCCGAAGGTACCCCATAGCCGTAGGTGCCCCAGTTTACCATACTTATTTTTGAAAGCCACGCCCGCAGAAAAGGGCGGAAACTTATACATATAATTTAAACAAAAAAGTTCGGAAATGCTAAAATCTACAACTTGTGTAATATAATTTTTTCGTCAAATGTCACAAACAGGGTGTCCCGTAACTCAACGTCAACTCAACGTATCTCGCTTGGCTTAGTAATATTTAGAAAAATAATGAAAATCAATACCAGGGCCAACTTATACACTTTATATTTAAAAAAAACTTAGGTAAATAAGAGATTTTTAGCGGCCCGTCCAAAAATGGAAAAAGGACCTCTTATGGTATCACTACGTTGTCCGTCCGTCCGTACGTGCAATCGCTTTAAAACTTCTGTAAGAACGGTAAGTCGTAGAAAGACAAAATTTGGTTTGCCCAAAGAGGGCATTTTTTTTTAAGGCACCGTTATTTGGTTTAATTACAGCTTGAAATTTCATGTGAAAATGGACTTAATGTTTTTTAGTGTTTTTTTTCAAGAAGTTTAGTAGGCAAGAACTAAAAAACGAGACTTAGGTTTAAGAAATACTAAGCTTTAATCAAAAAATAAAACTTTTGGAAAATATCAAAACGTTTTTGAGAAATGAAGGATCGAAAATGCCTGACGTTTTTGAACGGTTTATTGCTCAAAATCAATTTTGAACACACGTATAAAGCAACTCAAAGTAGGCCAAGTGCTTAGGTCATATTTTTCAAAAACAGTTTGAGTACTGCAGTTTTGACACATTTTCGAAAAAAAAATCCCAAAAATGCATGAAAAAACGTGCCCCCCTCCCCCCTTATCTGCGGTGCTGTTTGGGGGAATTCTATGAAAAAAATCACACGTATCAGATAACGTGTAAATAAAAAATAAGTAATTCAAAATTTAAGGAAAATTATAGCGGATTTTGAAATTTCAAAATCTTCTGAGCTTGTTTACCGTTTACGCATAAACTGATGGCCATAGAATTTAAAAAAAACATCCAAGGCTAGTGCTGGTGGTTGTGCTATTGGAAAAAAGTCTAACAGGAACTGGAAAAAACTTCGAAATATTTGTTTTATGGATTTGAAATTTAAAAAATTTAAAAAGGTGAAAAGAACGCATGTCTCTCCCTCCCCCAAACGGTATAAAGTATAATTTTTAAATTAACATCGGGCATAGGCCATCTTCTTAAATTTTATACAAAACTATAGCAGGCTTCGAATATTCAAAAACTTCGAAGATTGAACTGAAAAACGTGAAAACATTTTCGAAAACTATTTTTTAAAGATTTCGAGATTCTTAACGGTTATGACGACCTTGTTTAAATTTGGCTGAAGCATGTAATGTTTAAAAGGCAAGCGAACTGCATCAAAAACGTTTCAAAGTTTCCGTTTTCGACCCTAAGTTCTTAAGCCCATTCAAACAAGCGAAATAAGAAACAACATATTTTAACCGTTTTCTCAGAAATTCATGTCCACAGAATTTGAGAAAATGCTAGCAAATGCTAGCACAGGTGGTTGTAAAATTGATCAAAAAGTCCAATTAAAAATAATCGAAATAATTGAGTAATTAAAAATAATCAAAATTGCTGTTTGATGGGTCTTAAATTATAAAAATCCTAAAAAAGGCCAAGAAAGATCCTTCCCTCTATTTTCGTAACGGTAAAGCTTTTTGCCAGCCTTTTTTTAGAGTAACGAAACCCAGTATAAAATCAGCCAATATAAGAACAGTAGACAGCACTATGAAAAGAGTATATTTATGCGCAATATAGATGAGCATAACCTTCAACAAAAGCCGACGGACCGCTCCGGGTATGTCCTCATACTTGATGGTCTTTTTTTTATTATTTTTTCCATCATGGGTAAAACTTCCCCTGGACATCCTATATATTTATTGAAAAGTAAGTAATTTCAAGTTAAAATTCCTAAAAAAGTAGGCGTGGTCAATTTAAACCCCAAACTTTTTCGGCTGCCTGAAAGATAATTGCAAAGCAATATCACATACTGAAAACTCAGTGTGCTAGCACCATTTTGACATATCTGAAGTGTGAAAAAAGTATTTTTTAAAACTTGAGATGGTCGCACATACAGGCCTGTTGTGGGCTTGTCTGTGGGCGGACTCAACAAATTTTCAAACTTGATCTGGTTCAATGGACTTCAAGTTCACTTACAGCTCTCTAGTTTAAAATTTAGGGCCTGAAAGTTGTTTACATACGGATGGACGGATGGACGGACGGACATTGATTAATCGATTCTTCTGTCGGTCCCATTCATATCTCTAAAAGGTCTTCGGTGTCTACGGTGATTATTTCACAAACTATATATCAAACTTAATGTACCCTGGGTCGGGTATAAAAAGCATCCAAAAGTTGAGCACTTACATGCGCTCAATTTCTACGTTACTCCTTCAGTGCAAAGAGCTACCCAAACAGATATTTCGTAGAATAAGTTAATCAACCCATTAAAACCCCAAGTGCGTTTGCTCTGTCGCCATCTCCATCTCTATTCTGTCGCCTTCGTCGTCGCCGCGTCACAGTCTAACTTGCAACACATTCTCCAGACAACAACGTGGCATGGAAGAGCGGAGGAGATGCCCCAAGTGAGCTAAGTCAACTCAATCTTCACATAATCAATGGAAATAAAATAAAAATTTGCATTTCTATCGCGTATACGGTATAGAGTCATATGGATGTCCTTGTTGTATAGCATTATTCGCCCCCCGGTGTTTGCACTATAGCATACGAGAAAAACTTTGCACTGTGGGCGGTAATCCATATGAGGCTGCTGTCAGTGCGCTGCTCTTTCAGCGTTGAGTGCTGAGAAGTCAAAGCTGTCAAAATGTTCTCCGATGATTGATATATAAGTCTTGGATCAATATGCATTTAAGATTATAGATCAATGGAAAGAAAAAGTTTGCTCTCAGCCATTACTATCAGCATCTGCTAAAGAGAAAAAGATTCTTTCTTACTCTTCAATTGATGTCAACAGATTTAACGATCCCAGATTCATCAATGTTGTGGATTTTCTTACGTATTTTATATAATTATAGTTCAATGCCAACGCAGCAATCTTATGTCAAGATTTTACAAGCATGCAAATTTTTTTGATGTTGTTATCTTTGACACTTCTGGGGTGACCAGCGATGTTGTTTTTACTGCGCACGATGCCAAATTGCCTGAGAACTTCAGAGGAATTTCTATTTTATAAAGCTAAAGGAAGCTTTTGACGTCAATCCTTTATGAAAGGCTTTCCAGGTGGATCAAGGATAGAATCCTTCTTAGCATGTTTCAAGCCGGTTTTTGGTCAGGTTTCTCAACAATATTTTTTCATTGTTTAACATTGCTAGGAGAAAAGCAGATAAAAAGAAAAAACTTCACCCATGCTTTGTTGATTTCAAAGCGGCATTTGACAGGGCTAATATAGACAAGCTCTGTTGTACAAGCTTGTAACTCTGGGAGTCTCTCAAAAATTCCTGATGCTTTACCTCAGTTTTCTTGTCTTAAACGATGCCACGGTGTGGGATGGGTCGGACTTCTTAGCCTGGTTTGAGACAACGACAAGTTTTGTGTGCACCTTCTGAGCTCTCAGGTGGTGCACACATGAAATTAAGACAGTTTAATAGAGTTCATTTTAAGAAGTTTGGAAAATAAATAGAGTTGAGGGTATAAATAAAATTGTTGGTAAAATTTTCAGCTGCTTTATATATCTTACAAACAACTCGAAACGTTAACCAATCAATACCCACTGATGAGCTTCATAACTGCGAATCGAATGAAGTACTGTGCGATTTGGACAAAGACTCAAGACTTACTGGAATAAAGTCAAGATAGACAAGAACTAAAACAGACAAATTCTTTCTATTCCTATTCTTTTTTCCATTCTCCATTGCACGACGTCTTACAGTTTTGAAAGCACTGGAGGTAGCTGCAAATTTAGACCTATTTGCTGTTCAATGGCGATTTTTCGAATGCGCCGTTTAATTCTGATCAAACGTTTTATTTTCGTCCATTCTTTTCGATGCTTGTGCGCCGCCCGTGGAAGGTACATATTTTTGTAACCCTTCAGGCGAAACACAGCGCAGTAACTATTGTTTTAAAGGGAATAAAATTTAAAATCCGAAAGTGTACAGCGGGGCTTTGTTATTTTTTTTTTTGATTTGGTTTAGTGCGGTTATCACAGACATAATTTGTCGCCAGCGAAGGTACATCCACGTGGGTGTGTCATCATTATCGTCTGTGCAGGCTCTCCCACGCCAGCAAACGAACATCTGCGTCACACGTTGCCAGCTGGGCATCCGCTGAAGGCTCATATCTGTCATCACCGTCATACCTACATATATACATATGTATGTGCATATGCATGTATAAATATGTATATTTCCACGACGCACGTTCGCTGCTAACCAAGTATCAACTGGAGCCGCCGCCGCCACCTACCTGTCAATACGACGAGCAGAGGAGTCCAAAGAAGAAGAAATGGATATCTGCGCTTGTGCCACGAGGGCACCAACCTCCCCTGATGAAAAGGAAAGTTCCCGGCGCCACGCGCAAGTCAGAGGGTCGCCCCGGGCATCAGCATAGTAACACCAAAAGCACGTGTCCCAAACCGTGCCGTGAGGCGTGAAGGTAGAGTATTGGTGAAGTCATCACTTCAACACGTCGCCCCAGCCTAAGTTGTCCATGGAAATCGTTCATCCCAACAGAAATTTCTCAAAAAGCGACAGATAAGTGATCAGTATTTTCCTGAAGCCTTTGGAAGCTCCCAAAAGTAATAGCTAAACCTAATTAGCTATTGAAAAATGTCAATAGTTACAGGCCTATTGAGTTGTATAAGTAAATTATACGAGACAGTTAAAAAAAAAATATGTTGTAATTACAAGTTCTAATAAAGACTTCGATTACTTTTATTTAGGCCACGCCCACAATAAAGGGCAGAAGCGTATACTACATTAAAAAAAATTTAAAAAATGCTAATAACGACAACTTCTTTCTTGTAATTTTTTGTCAAATTTCATAATATCATTGAAAAACAGTCATTTTAAGTTAAAATCTCGTAAAAATTGGGCGTGGTAAATGTAAAGTTCAAACTTTTTCTGCTAGCTCAAAGACAATTTTAAGACAATGTTAGACAATGTAGAAATTAGTGTGCTAGCACTATTGTAACATAGCTTAAATTTGAAAAATGTATTTTTAAAAATTAGAAATGGTCGCACATATAGGCCTGTAGTGCGCGGTTTCAACTTATTTTCAAACTTGATATGAAAGTCCTTCTAGCTCACTCACCAAATTTTAGCTCTCTACCTTAAAATTTAAGGTCTAAAAGTTGTTTACATACGGACGGACGGATATGGCTTACTCGATTCCCCTGTCGGTCCCATTCATTTCTCTAAAAGGTCTTAGGGGTCTGCGGTGATTATTTTTAAACTGCGTTAAAAAACTATACATCAAACTAACTTTATATATCCTACGTAGGGTAGGGTACAACAACAACCTCGTTCGTTCGCTTGGATATAATTTAAAAAAAAAAGAAAAAATACCTTCGAAAATTTATTTGCAACCAATTATAGCTGCTATTTTTGTTTCAGCGTGGAGCGGCATCTCAAAAAGCCAAAGGCAATGTTAAACTAAATTTCCACTCAGTTAATTCCACTAATTGCCTGTAAATAACAGCCAAAGTACTTAAGCCAAACCCAGTCAATATTTTATGCCCCGAAGGCATTTCACTAACATCCGCACAACCAAGAGCAAAAGACTGATAGGTATTCCGTTTTTCCATCGAATTTAAGTCAACAATGCTTGAATCCAATTTAAATCATGCAAACATCTTCAATGCCTTGTCTGCCATCCATCCCGAGCGTGACAAAGATTAAGCTACACACCACCCCGACCCCAATGCTGCTGCTTCACGTATCGAATTCGGGTATTGAGCATCATATCTCTGTCGTATTTGAACAATCGGTTGTAGCATTGTAAACTCGGAACATAAAGCGCGCAAAACTTTCATTCACTTTTGCCACGTACAACAGCCGAGTTGTACAAGTCACATCCGGTGTGTTATCGAATGGAAAACGGCGCGGTACAGGCAGACGCCGCACATCCTTTGTGCGGAAACCTTTTTCCCGTTTTATTATTATGAAAACCCCACTACAAATCACACGTCTCATGTGCTCGGGCGGTTAAGAGAGCGCGCACTGATTTCCAAAGGACACCCCCATATCTTGAAGGATTCTTTTTTTTAAAAAGACGATCCCTTCGCCTTGCCCTCATTTTTTGCAGCGCAGCTTTCCTTTTTCCTGTTTCCAACCAATGCTCACATTGTACTCGCAATGTGGTGTTTGAATTCGGGAATTTTGTTAGTGGCTTTTCGCAAATATTTGCCACTCTGACACCACACCGGCTTCATTCTACTTCTGCTAAGGTTCCGCTAAAACGAATATTTGTCTTTCATTTGCCTGAAGCTGTGAGTCGTGTCGTCTCACACGCTAATGCAATGTAGTGCTCGCCGGGTGGGTGTTGTTCGACTGGATTTGCAGGCAAAAAGGAACAAAGTTCACCGAATTGCCAAAGGAAAGGAACTTTCGAAACGGGGGCAAAGTGTTGAAATTTCGGCGTTATGCTTGCTTCGTTGGACTCTCTATACAACGAGACGACAACGACAACACTTCGCGAAGAAGTTGTTCCAATTTTTGAGATTCCATATTGGTTTTGTCATCTTCCCACGGTGTTCCCGTCAAAGGAGGTGTTTTCTGAAGCGACACGCTACCTATACACAACCATGATTGAATATAACATTCCAAGATGATAATATGTAAACATTTGTGTGTACATAATGGTACGTGTTCGTACAACAACTCGAAGGAAATGTGGTTTGCGCTTCAGGCCATCTCCAGGATATTTTATTTTGGGTCGTCGTAGTGATATTTGAACTACTTGTAGCATATGTTTTCAGCTTTTTGTGACACTCTGAATAAAGAAACGTTACCATTCACATCTTTTTCTTCCGTGAAAGATCTTAGATTTGCGAAGTTAACAATAAAAGGTTGAGAAGAGTTTAAATATATCTACTAGAGGCATAGCACAGTCCTTTAAGCTTCACCTATCGCAGGTACAGCTCGAACTAATTAATTTATCGGTTAAAGGCTAACATTGCGTACAATCTGAACCTGATTGAAACCATCTGACCTATGAATAGATCTTTTTCCGCCCTTATGAACGAACCTACCAACTAAGAATTACGTTCACAAACGTTTCGTTAATCATTTCGCTAATTAAGAATCAAAAGGACAGAAAAGGTGCCTTCAACTTGCATCGCATGCAGCAAAGGAAAGGACACAGCAATCACTTTGCCAAGGAAAAGTTACTGATGAGATGACATATCCGTGCACCTGAGTGCATATGGCCCAAGTTAGTAAACCAACATGTTGACTTCTCCTCTAGACTACTGCCAAAAAACGGGACATAAAGTGTAAAAAGTCAGGAGTAAGCTCAAATACACGTCAAGTTCATGTTACTTCCTCTACATTTAGAGAAGGTATACCTACCTACATGATGCTTTAGTTATGCTTTATACTTGTTTTGATTCTGTATCACTGGGACAAAATTCCACTTGTAGGGTAGATCCCAAAAGCATTCACTCCCACATCGCAAGAATTTAAAATTATTTGATTGTATAATCAAATTATGGTTGTGAGAAAGCAGCCGCATTTCTGTAATGATAAATGGTTCATCTTTATGAATCTACTCCTAAACCAACAGATCATATAGAAACTTGTTCCACAAACATATTTAAAGCATCAAAACCCAAACTTTATATTGACTTTGTAAGATTTCTCAATATCCTACAAATTATACCCTCTTAAAACTAAGTCTTGGGGTGAAATTTTAATACTGCAGCTCATTAAAATCAAAAGTTTTCGCGTCGCTGTGAATTCCTTTAGCAATTTATCCGAGCGCATGCATTTCACTGTTTTCATAATTCGCTTCGACAAAGTTGTTCAAATAACACAAGGATGATACTTCACTTCTGACATAATTTCAACTCTGCTGCATCACAATTACTTGACTATAGATATGACAAGAGTATATTCCCTCAACCAACACTCTTAAATCTAAAGTTGCACAGAGACCACTTGTCCGCGAAGGGCCAACATAATTTACATACAGCTTTAAATGCAGATTTTATTTCTTTCTGTGGTGCAATGTTATACGATGAATTGTGTTAAAGCAAACCTGTCTGGCATAAAGTCTTGGCCAACTTGGCGGTCATCAGTTTTCAAATGACTCGAGTGTGATTTGAGTGTTTAAGTCGAGCGTGTAATGTGCATTCGATTCCACACTTTGTATGTCTGAAGGGCTTTTAATTAGAAAAATCTTTTTTAACCGGATTCAACCCCATCCAAGAATGTTAAGGAAGGGCTGCCACCATCTTCAAAGCTACTTAACAATTAAAGGGTGTATTGGAAAGAGTTAAAGCCGACTACAAGGCATCATCCTCAAGAAAAGGTCATGAAAAATCTTGAGTCAAATTTGAATAGTTTTTTAAGTTCCTTTTTTGTCTTCAGTACCTATGTGTCGATGGTTTGGACTCGTTTACAAGCCCCTGACAGATATTCTAAACTGGTCATGCATACCAAATCACCCAGAAATTAGCCACCGGATCGAAGGTTTTTTGAAAACCGCATGAGGATCGCACCCAGAGATTTGAAAGTTAGTTAGTCGCCGCTAGTGACGGTGAAGTCACATAAGCCCACTCAAAACAATATGGCACATTCAGTGCGTCTATGGGGAACGTAGTTTGAGCCTAAAATCTCGGTTCTAAGTAAAAAATTAAACTTATTTGGTTAGCTGATAAACTATTGTTGAAATAATTAGCTACACTGAACCAAAAAGTTCGTCATATTGAAGAAAAAGTTGTCAATTTTGAGCCAATGATCGCGATTGTCAACATGAAGAAATTCTGTTCATCAAATTTTATCGGTTGTCAATATGACGAATGCGGTTTTCAATATGACAATTTTAGTTTTCAAACGGTTGATTGGCAAATTCAAAATGACTATCTCAATTGTTGATATGAAAATCGCAATTGTCAATGTGATGAAAACTATTTTCATATAATGTGATAATACTATTTTAGATTTGCGTTTTCATATTGAAAATCGAAATTGTTAATATGAAGAACGCAGTTTTCACATTGAAAATCTCGATTTTCATATTGAAAACTGCTATCGTCAATGCGATTATTGCTGTTGTTAAAATTTTTTACCTTTGTTTGCATTTGTTTTCCTTGCACCGAAAATGACACTGAAATCCAACAAAAACTAAAAACAACATTTACTCATTTTTATTTTTTAAGTTCATTTATTTTATTTTTTATTTTAATAAAATAATACAGTATTCGATTAAAAAAAAAAAAAAGAATATAAGAAAAAAATCTTAAAAAAAAAATAAGGTAAGGCTACGAAATTAGAATTTTATTGCAGCAAAAGGTATTAAAATAATAAATTGAAGATTTGTTTTAAATAAAGCTAAGAATACCATTTCAAAAAAAAAGAGAAGAAAAAAGAAAAAACAACTGAAACAAAAGAGGTGAGGTTTGGTAAAAGTAATTATTTTTTTGTTAAAGCATTAATAGTTGCTTACCAAATGCAGCTGTATCTACAATTTAAGAAGAAATAAAATGAAATAAAATAGAATATAAAAAAAATTAGAAAAAAGTGATCGCATTAGGGCAACTATAAAAAAAATTATATTTAAAATTTTTTTACCTTCCGTGCATCATATAGCTAAAAAAAAACACTTACCTGAAATAACAGTCTTACCTATATTTAATTGTTGATCCCTAAGCTTCAGCAGTTGTTTTCACAAACACGTTCTTTTACAAACACATTTTCTTGAACAGACCAGAAATGAAATAGAACTATGCTGACTCAGGTTTAGCTCAAACAGAGTAGCTACCTAGTTCGAAAAATCTTCTTATCGACAATTTCCATTTTCAATGTGATGAATAGCTAAAGCAAGTTCTTCACATTGACAACTTCAATTGTCAATATAACAACCAGATTCATCAATGTGAAGATCTAAAATACTGCAGTTTTTCATACTGTTTCTTTTTATGACTCATTGAGAAAAGTTTTCTCATTGAAAACTGAAGTTGTCAGTATAACAACTGTGGTTGTCAATATGACAACAAGCAAAGGCCCCCGGAGGCGGGAACAAGGGGGGCACTTGCCCCCCCCCCCCCCCCTCCTGGCTCTGATCGAAAATTTTTTTTACTAGGATATTTTGACAAATTCAACTGTTAAATTAAAAATCTATGAGAGACTAAACTTGGAGAGACTAAAATCGCTATGGGAGATGCTTGTTCGTTTGTCAATATCAATGACGTTCAAGCTGTCAATAGTTCTTGTGGGGTAAACGTAAGGTTTAAGTTAGGTTTCAGTGCGGTCTTTTAACAAAATAATAAGTATTAAAATTATGTTTTATAACGACAGAAAATTGTGGTACTAGGCACTGTGCAGTGTTTAACCCTCTTTCGGTCCACATACGACAAATAATCATATCTGCTGCACGTTATACCTTTTGGTACAACGTTATACCTTTATATCTTTAGGAAATTCGTGGACAGGTCATACTTTTAGCAGCGGTTTTGTGTAATTGTTTTCATGAAAATTACAATTTTGTGAATCGCAACTTAATGTTCCATATTAAAGTTATGCAAACAATCACAAGCTATCACACAATTATTAAAATATATGTTGCATAATATAGTATTTAAACAAAAAACATGCTAAAGAAAATGAGTTCCCAAACATCTGCGATATATTGAACGAAGTCGAGGAGCTTTACCCATTGATTTTTTCAGCTCTTTGCATAGGGCTCTCGAATCCAGCAACCACAATGTGCCGCTGAGCAATCGTTTAGCACTTTACGAAAAGTGCTTATCTATCATGACTGATGAAAGACTTGATTTAATGTGTATGATGTACATCAATCGAAATCGTATAAAAGAGAAGACATCATTTTTTGAAAAGATAATGGACCGATTTGGAAAAGATCTTAGGCGAATGAAGTTGTTGTTTGCTAAGCAATAAATGTTCTTCGTATGTGTTTATTTATAATTTTTTTTTGCCCATACAGCTAAAAAAATTAAAAAACCAGTGAGTAAGTGCAAGTGTTTGTCTGTGTAAAACTTCTATATACTCGACCCTATATACCATTAAACACCAAATCTCAAAAAGTTTCTTGACCCGAATTCATATATATTTTTTATAACCCACGCCCCCAAAAGTGGGCATGAACCTAAAATTAAAATCAATTAATTGGAATTTTGTTAGAATCACGAGAAAATTCCGTAAAAATCGAAAATTATTTCTGAGAAAAAAAACAGTTTCTTCCTAAAAACGCCCCTTTAAAGTGGGCGGATCTCAAAACTTTGCACTGAGCAAACAAAGCAAATAGTAATATCTTAAATATTTATACATATATTTACATAGTTTTTTTTTCAATTTGGAGTGAACTTTCCGAGAAATCGGGTTGTTAAAGATCTAACATGTTAAAAGTGGGCATGGTCGATATTGTGTGCGGTCCAATTTTCATCTTGTTAAAGGTCTTGGACCAATATTGCTCAGTACCAAAATTTAAGTTCCTGTACCTTGTCTAGCTTGACCAAAAGGCCAACATTTTTAAAGAAAATGTGAAATAGACAAGGTAGACAACAAGGTTCATCAATGTAAGGATATTCAGTCATTTCGCTCCGCAATATACCGCTTACTTTGATGACTCATTTATGCGAGTTTTCATATTGACAATCGAGGTAGTCGATTTGACGATCGCAGTAGTCACATTGACTATTGCGATGGTCATTATTACAATTACGCTCTTTAATTGCAATTCAGCTCACAATTCGAAAATTCGGTTGTCAATATGATATATGATGAAACTTGGTTGTCATATTGACAGCCAAAAATTGACAATCGGAGAACTGTTATATTGAAAATTTGATTGTTAATCGTTTTCGATGCCACCGGAAATTTTGCGTCACATTGACAATTTTGTACGTAAATATAACAATTTCTGGTTCACAACTGGCGGTTGTCAATATGACAACCGATAATTTTTTCAGTGTAGTCCCAAAGAGTGTGAAATGAGCTATTTGTTGACAACGTAGTATAGCTCGGTGTTGACACTGCACGAAGAAGTTTTCATCCAACTTTGCAAAGCAATCATACAGACTGATCCGCAAGCTGACGTTCGGGATACCGGCGAATTTTATTAATCATGCGTTGTGGCGAGATCTAACCATCCCTTAAATGGCGGTAACCTACGTTCCAGTGCGTACGTCATCACTCTCCTTTAGGTTGGACGCGGGCCTACTTAACACCCTTAAAATGTAACCCGCATTAGCCTTTAGGTTCCTTACATAGATTGGAGGGAGGTCGGATTCGATATGGATTGCGTAGGTTAGGGTTGCTGAGGGGAGTTTGAAAATCCGTTTGAATAATAAACGCTGTACCAGTTCCATATCTTCAAACTGCTCATATCCGAAAACTTGGTTGCCATAACAGAGGCAGTTGTTAATGGTAGCCTTAAACATTCTGAATTTTGAAGAATAATCCAAATTAGGGTTGCTGAAAAAATTTTTCCATACAAGGTTAATTGCTGTCTTAGCAACGGTGCATATTAAATTTACATGTGGACGGGCATCAAGGCTGTGTTATAATGAAAGCCAAGATACATGAACTCCTTCACAACTTCGATAGGCTCTTCTCCTAAGAACCATTGCTCACGAATGTTTATTCTTCTGTTGCGCCATTTAAAAATCATAATTTTTTATTTGGAGACATTGATTAAGGTCCGATAATGCGCAATAACGTTTTAGTTTATTTATCTGCAGTTGATGTGAAATAGGCTTATCATCTAGAATGACGAGATCATCGGCAACAAATAAGGACTTTTAGAAGCAAGTCCATAAACTTTACTCCTGCCGGTATATCTTTTCAGACATCATCAATAAACAGAGCAAACAAGATTGGGCTAAGATCGCAGCCTTGGGGAACACCTCTTGAAGTGACAGAAAAGTCAGACATGCAACTATCGTTCTACGCAGCAGCGGATGTATTTGAAAGGAGCCTTTCCTAGATTTTAAGGAATTTCGAAGAGAGGACAAGCATTAAAGGTTTGTAAATAAAAAAAGTTTCTGGTAATAGAATAGAATTCCGCTTTGAAATCGAAAAAAAACGCATACAATTTATTCAATACATAGATTTTGTCAATTGCTGAGAGTTCAGAACGAAAACCAGCTTGGAAAGGGCTGAGCAAATTATTATTTTTAATTGTTTTAATTGAGCCCATAACCTAACACGTACGGAAAAACGAGTTACGAACCAACAACAAGCCTTTAACTCAAAAGGATTAACTGTTGACCATTAATGCAAATGAAACAAGGACAACGAGTATTGAATCTAAACATGCGATATTAGGTCCCTGAAAAGACCTTCCTATGTTGCTTCCAAATAGACGCCTATCTAGGTGGCGGATAGGGGAAAGCCCACTGGATATGGTGGTAGGTAATGGTATGCAAAACATCCAGAGAGGACCAACACCAGCAACAAATACAAAATCTAAGAGCCACTTTTTCAAAATGAGCGACTTCCTGGTTGGCGCCTGTTATACAGCTTAGGATCGGGTGAATATTTAACACGGTTTTCTCTTCCAACATGCAAACAAATAGAATGGACAACAATTAGATGTAAGTATGCCAGATGTTTTTTTTTTTCGAATACACTGCTGGCTATTAGTTTTCTCCGTAAAGGACTAACAGTTGCGGGGGTAAGCTTCGGTGTTTCTGGTACCCTGCAACAGAAATATCGAAGCTTCATGTTCCTTACTGGCTCAACAGTGCTTGGGTTCTCTCTCTTCTTTTCTCTTTTATTCCGCTCAAAATGCGTAACACCATAAGCGGAAAGAATTTTATTCCGAATAAAATTCTTTCCGCTCATGGTGTTACGCATTTTAAGGGTAGTCATTGACTCTTGATCGCGAGCTAAAATTATGAAAACCGCCGAGCGACTAGCAGGAGGCCCTAAATGACTGCAAGGCTGATATGACTGCAACCTAAGACACGCGGCGGGATGGATGCAAAAAAAGTACGTGAATCGCCGTTGCACACAGATTTTGGCAAAAAGTATTAAGCTTCACTTATGTGAGCGAGTGCCTTGCGACGAACAGTATCAAGCCTCAAACCGCCAACATAAGAAAGAAGACGACGCCATGTATGTTCGATGTATGTATGTTTTACCCGTTCTACCCTTCTGTATGGAAAGGTTTCCATATACAAACAAGGGTTCTACGCGATGTATGTTCTTCGAGTTCTTGGACAAAACACATTAGACCTACCCATATGACCCCTACACAACCTAAAATAACGGATTCAGGGTGATCGACTTTGTTGCGGGGTGACATAGTTTTCTGCATATATTAAGCAAAATTTTTTAAATTTGGAACAAAAGTATTGAATAAAATGCATTTGAAAAACTACCTTTATCACTAGAGGATGCAAAGCGATTAAATTCTTATTTTGTGTATGTTACAATAAACAGGAGATAATAAATACAAAATTTCAGGCTTTTAAGACGCCTTACAGCTTTGAAAGCTCTGGAGGTAGTTACACAATGGCACGATTGTGGGCGGGTTCAAAAAATTTTTACACTTGTACTATTTCGGATAACAGTGAACTCATGTACCAAATTTCAGCTTCCTTCCTTGAAACTTAAGACCTAACGTGTGACACACAGATTCAGAATCCGGTCGCCATCATATGTCCCTAAGGTCTTGGGGGTCTACCATTATTACTTCATCATGGTACAAACTATACAGTACATGTGTTATAGTTTTCGAAATCCACCCACAGACACGCCCACAATCGGTGTTAACCTCCAGAGTGGTCAAAACTGTAAAACGTCTTAAAAACCTGAAATTTGATATTTATTACTATTGTTTATTGTAAGATACACAAAATAAAAATGCATCCCTTTAAAAGTCGTTTTTAAAAAAATATTGATTTAGAGCGTTAAAAAATTCTTTCGTACATATCAGCGTAACTGGGAAAAATATATATAAGTCAGTAGGCGGTGAGCTTTTTCTTCAATTTTAAAATTATAGTCGCATATAGAATCAAAAGATTTAACTTTAGATCTCTGCGTTTATCGCTTAAAAATAGTCACCTGTTTTTCACCTGGTTTTGGTCACCTGGTTTTTTTCCTTAACCAGGAAGAGATTTGGATACAAGCTGCACCAAGATTTCGCACAAATAATGTAGAACACAACAAATACAACCAATTCAAAAATAGGGTTATGGATAAAAAGTTTTTTCAAAGCTCTAAGTTTTTATGCCTTCCCTTCTGACTAAAATGAAATAACAAAAAAAATTCTTAAAGAATCCTTTTAAAGTTTTCCAACGCAAAAGAAAAGTAACACCTATACACAGCGCACACAACGCGCATAACAAAACAAGTTCGTTTTGCGAAGCGTTTTCGCACAACAGAATTTCCGAATGCATTGTGTAATCCTTCGGGCAGAATTCTTGTACATAACCCTAAGAAAGTATAAACAAAACTGCGTTCCGGAAATATGTCTTGATGGTGCAAATCATCAAAAATACAAAAGTTTTGCAGCCATTCAGTGGTAAGTATCCTTCTGCAGCCAGAGCACCGACGATGACGACGACGAGGAGAGTACGTGCCTTGCCTCTGGCAACCAAGTCATATACGACACAAAAGCAGCCAAGGAAACAGTTCACACCGTGCAAGTAAATTTACTAAATTAAGCCGGAGTTCATGAGGTTGACAGGAATTAAATGTTTGTGTATACGTGTGTGTGTGTATGGGATTCAATAGCCGTGGTTGCACAATTCTTCTTGTGTGATGTGCAGAAAATTCAGCTCGGCTGCATGTGTGAACTATTTGGCTGCAACCGTTTGCTGATATAGAAAAGCATGGGTTGGACTTGTAGGTACATATAAAGTCGGGTAAATATATCTTGAAACTTAAATTTAGGGAACAAATGCGACCTGTTTGCCACGCGGCAGTCTTCTTAACCTACCCAAGGACAGATAATATTTTACGTTTTGAGACTGAAGTGTCTCTGCAGGTATTTAAGGACTACATGTTTTCTTATCCAGTGTTTCTCTGGAATTTTTGTCTGAATTTGCAACGAAAATATTCAGGATAATTATTTTGATAAAACGACGACGGCAAACTGAAAGACTGGAGGTGGGATTATAATTGAATTATGCTAGATTTAATATTGTGTGTGACACATTCAAGGAATTTTCGCTCAATTTAGAAGAAGTGACTATAATTGCTGGCAGTCTCGCTCCCCAGTGATGGATGGACAGACTTTGTTGAAAATTGTTGCATTTTTTTCATTGTCATCCCACACTACGATCTGTCTGCAAATTTTTCACAAAATAGGCTATTTTTTTTAGCAAGAGTACCTAGTAAGGTTGTGAAATGCCCAGGAGAAATCATGCCGTCCAGGCTAGCGAATCGCATACCTGCCGCCAGAATGACAAGTCTGCTGAAACTCTTCTTCAGAATCCCATGGCAGTATAGTCTACAGGCGCATAATTTTCATTTAAACCACATAAAAGTGGCCTCCGAAAAAGATCCTTTTTAAACACCCCGATGCGTTGGGTCGGCACGCGGCGGTAAAAGTTGATGAAATCATTCGACAGACTAAATGAATCGTAAATTCACATCAATTACTTGAGTAAACTGGGTAAATCTGCATACCGTAATGGGGAGTAGATATACCTATATTTCTTTTTTCCTGTCCATCCATTTACGATTTTATCGATTGCTTTATTTGCTGTTTTCACATTTTATTTCTCGATAGCGGCTTAGTGCCACCGCCAAAGTGTTTTGTGATGGGAATAATTATTTGTGTTTACTCTGGCAGACATCCTAATCGCGGATTTATACAGAGGGAATCCCAAACGGAAGGATACAAGGCAAAAAGCGAGATGAATGGAATTTTAATTTTTTATTCAATGCGGAGAGGGAATATTAACGCGCTTGGTAGGTATTAGAGAATTTGTTCGATCGTAATTTAAAAAGATTTGTGGACTTGAAATGAGAGAACGGGAAATACTTGTTGCCTTAATTTGTGGTGGCGAGAAGATTCTTTACGAGACATTAAGAATACGTTCCTAGTCCAGAGGCATAGGTAAGACAGATAGTCATCTGCATAATGAAGGATTATAATTATCTTATTAATATTATTAATTTTAATAAATAATTTTTTTATCCATTCCGAGAAAGAAAGTCTACATTTTACTATACAAAAACAATACGTAAGTGCAAGAGTTCGTCTGTAATGAACTTCCAAATATCCGACCCTGTTTACCATGTAACACAAAATTAGTTATTTTTTGTCCTGAATTCATATGCTGCATGTTAACTACTTTTATTGGCCACGTCCCTTAAGATCTATTTGGGCAAAAAAAAAATTAGAATCAATTAATTCAAATCTCGTCAAAACCATCACAGAATTCGTAAAAAAGCGAAAATGACTGCTGAAAAACACAGTTTTTTTTCCTAAAAACACCCCCTTAAAATGGGCGGAGCTCAATACTTTGTATGAAACAAATTTAGTATCTAGTAATATAATTTATATTTATCATATAATTTTTTTTACATTTATTTTTAACATGTTAAACCATACCCACGGTCAATGTTTTGGGCGGTCTAATTTTTGTCTGATTACAGGTTTTGGTCCACTTTTGCTCTGCACCAAAATTTTAAATCCTACGCCTTTTCTAACTTCACCAAAAGGCATTTTGCAATAAAATGTAATTAGAGGTAGTCTCACATTGAAGCTGATTGTGGGCGTAGCTGTAGCCGATTGTATCAATTTTCATACCTTGTCTCAACAAAATTAGAACAAAAACACGCGCCAAGTGTCAGCTTTCTGGCTCAATTTTAAAGCTACGGACTTCACACATGCGGACAGACAGACTTGATCAAACCATGTCCGTCCATCCCACATGGTTTTACAATTCACCTGTTGGTCTCGTTTATATCTTTTGAAGGTCTTAGGGGTCTTCGGGGATTATTTCGCTCAGGGGCGAACGCAGAAAAAAAATTTGGGGGGGGGGGGTTTATTCAAAAAATATGATTGAAATACGTTTTTGGGTACTGCCCTTGAGCAGCACCCATGATTTGATCAGGTAGTTCCAGGGGTGTTGGGGGACATGTTAAAGATAGTTAATGTTTATCCGAGAATTTTAGTTTCGAATTTCATTTTTCCAGTTCTTTTTTTTTTCATTCCATATATTTCGGGAGGGGTTTCAACCCCAAAACCCCTCCCCCCTGCGTTTGCGCCTGTTTCGCTGTGTTACAAACTTTTTATTAAAACTAGTGGGAGGGTCAAAATCCGCTTAGGCGAATCGTTGGATACCCAATCCCAATTGACAACTGTCAAGCTCCGAATTGCAGTTAAATTTTAGTTTCTATTACTTTAATTGTGTTTAGAATTCGTAAAATAAGAATCTTGTACCTTACAAAAGAGGCGTGGCATCAACCCATTTTCAAAAACATAGTTTTTCTGTTCATATTTTTTTTTATCAAATTTAGCATACACCTGTTGAACGCATTTTTATATCAAAATATTGGTTTATACTTAACCCAAAAGTGCGCGTGTCAAAATTTTTTACATTTGAGTTCTTAGCTTACGCAAATGTCTGAACAGTTTGTTCTGCAAGTATTTTGGATTCAAAGCCAATATGTATATCGAAAAAAAAACCGTTTAATAGAATGCAAAAGAAATACGACCACGCCAACATGGGGGCGGTTTTCGCTTTTTTGAGATGCCAGTCACAAAACACTAAATCCAGGATATTACATACCAAATTTCAGAATTCTAAAACAATTTTGGTTTCTTATGCTTTTTATCAAATTTAGCAATCACCTGTTGAACGCATTTTTATATTAAAATATTGGTTTATACTTAACTCAAAAGTGGGCGTAGCAAAATTTTTTTCATTTGAGTTGTTAGCTTACGCAAATGTCTGAACAGTTTATTGTGCAAGTATTTTGGATTCAAAGCCAATATGTTTATCGAAAAAAAACCGTTTAATAGAATGCAAAATATATACGACCACGCCAACATGGGGGCGGTTTTCACTTTTTTGAAATGCCAATCATAAAACACTAAAGCACGGATATCGCATACCAAATTTCAGCATTCTAAAACAGTTTTGATTTCTTATGCTAAGTAAGCATAGTAAAGATGTGGCAAGATGTTTCATTTTTCATGCTGCATGATATTTTTTTGTTTTTCATTTTTCGTTTTTCATTTTTCATTTTTCATTTTTCATTTTTCATTTTTCATTTTTCATTTTTCATTTTTCATTTTTCATTTTTCATTTTTCATTTTTCATTTTTCATTTTTCATTTCTCATTTTTCATTTTTCATTTTTCATTTTTCATTTTTCATTTTTCATTTTTCATTTTTCATTTTTGATTTTTAATTTTTCATTTTTAATTTTTAATTTTTCATTTTTAATTTTTAATTTTTCATTTTTCATTTTTCATTTTGAATTTTTAATTTTTAATTTTTAATTTTTAATTTTTAATTTTTAATTTTTAATTTTTAATTTTTAATTTTTAATTTTTAATTTTTAATTTTTAATTTTTAATTTTTAATTTTTAATTTTTAATTTTTAATTTTTAATTTTTAATTTTTAATTTTTAATTTTTAATTTTTAATTTTTAATTTTTAATTTTTAATTTTTAATTTTTAATTTTTAATTTTTAATTTTTAATTTTTAATTTTTAATTTTTAATTTTTAATTTTTAATTTTTAATTTTTAATTTTTAATTTTTAATTTTTAATTTTTAATTTTTAATTTTTAATTTTTAATTTTTAATTTTTAATTTTTAATTTTTAATTTTTAATTTTTAATTTTTAATTTTTAATTTTTAATTTTTAATTTTTAATTTTTAATTTTTAATTTTTAATTTTTAATTTTTAATTTTTAATTTTTAATTTTTAATTTTTAATTTTTAATTTTTAATTTTTAATTTTTAATTTTTAATTTTTAATTTTTAATTTTTAATTTTTAATTTTTAATTTTTTATTTTTAATTTTTTATATTTCATTTTTCATGTTACATATTGCATGATGCTTCATTTTCAATTTTTCATTTTAATACCCCCTCCCATAGGATAGGAGGTATATTAAGTTTGATTCATAGTTTGTAACATAGAGAAATAATCACCGTAGACCCCCAAGACCTTAAGGGCATATGACCGAGACCGAATTGTAAGTCGAATGAGCCATGTCCGTCCGTCTGTCGGTTGTTTTTAGGCCTTAAATTTTGAGGTAGGAACTTGAGACTTGATATCTGTTCTTTCTTGGTCCCGAAGCAGTACAAGTGTCCATCCTTGTAGGCGTGGTCATATATAATATGCATTCTAATAAACGGCTTTTATTTGATATATGTGCCTTAAATCCAAAAAAAGTTGCACTATAAAATGTTCAGATATGTGCGAAAGCTATCAACTCAAATGAATAAATTTTTGCCGCGCCCACCTTTGGGGGCGTTTTTAACTAAAAAATCAAGTCACCTACATTTGTTGCAGGTGGTCGGCGGTTTCTTAGGGTACTGCTGTCGCTTTTTTTGGCACGACTGGTGTTTCTTCTTTTTGGTGCACGGTTTCTACTTCAGGTGAAGAACAGGCCTTTCGTTTCTTGGTAAGCCTTTTCTTAAAATTACTTTCTGTATTCCACACCAGTTTCTCTACTCGGTGTTGAAAAGAATACGCCATTAGTTTCGTTTTTATGATTATCTAGTGGTGGCAGATGGCTTACCCAGTGGTATGTCATTTGAATGACCTTTACAAACTTAGCCGTATGTGACCATTGGGCGATTTTGAGCGATAACTTGTTCGCAAATATATTTTCATTACTTTTGGTTATAAAGAAGATCTCTGCAGACATTATATATTTACCGTTTACACTGAAAAGGGTAGGAAAATAATCTATTTACAATACCAAAAAAAGTTTGATATTGTAACTTCTAATTATTTCAAGATACATTCACTTAAGTCATATTAAATTCCAGTATCTACTTAGTCTTCAGGTAATAGCATGGAAAACAGAAAGAAAGCAGGGTGAAGTAGGTACAAGAAGAGGATTTTAAAAGTTTTCTTCAATTACGCGTTGCCTGCAGCACAGAGCACTCGATGCGTATTTATAATAATAGAGGCAATACTTGACTCGCAATAAGAATATTTAAGACTTGCTTAATCTCTGAAAATTGGCACTCCCGAGAACAGCACGCGGAATTCTTAAAGGATTGGGCACACTGCCAAGAAATAAAATTTATCCTCCCTCTCTCTAAGGTTGGTAGCCCAGGACGATGCGTATACCTGGAATCAGCGGTCCTCCTCGCATTCTGAAAATACAACTTATTTTTTCAAAGGAGTTAAGTTTCTAGGTTATAACTTAATCTGCTGTAGTAGCTTCTGTGAAGTGATAGTAGAGCTTCGCAGACGATGACCGTATAAAGTAGCTATTTACACATTTGTTTTTTCAGAAGGAGATTGAACTTTTCCTGCAATGAAGTGAGGTTTTCTGTAGGAACTATGCTTAAGCTGAGCCATAGTAGCCAGCAAGATCTTTACCTTTACGAACAAAGTACTCTTTTGTTGTAAGGACGTGCGCTATCATGAATATGCATACATTATATTTGCATATGAATAATTAATCTGTTAAAGAGAGAAGGAGTGCATTAGAAAACTTTTTGGCTTGACATATGGCATAGGTGCATTATCTTTTTAGTTGATCTTACTCTCGGTTGCGTTCGTATAGCGTCGTTGCACATTCGGTTCGGGAAATATGAAGGTACCTACGAAATTTTGTGTTTCCTTTTAATTGTAAGTCTTCAGGTACATAATAGCATGGAAAACAGAAAGAAAGCAGGGTGAAGTAGGTACAAGAAGAGGATTTTAAAAGTTTTCTTCAATTACGCGTTGCCTGCAGCACAGAGCACTCGATGCGTATTTATAATAACAGAGGCCATACTTGACTTGCAAGAAGAATATTTAAGACTTGCTCAATCTCTGAAATTGGCACTCCAGAGAACAACATGCGGAATTCTTCGGATTGGACACACTGCCAAGAAATAAAATTTATCCTCCCTCTCTCTAGGGTTCGTAGCTCAGAACGATGCGGATACGGCATATAATAGGTATACCTGGAATCAGCGGTCCTCCTCGCATTCTGAAAATACAACTTATTTTTTCAAAGGAGTGTCTATAATTATTAATTGTGTATGATTTTCTAGGTTATAACTTAATCTGCTGCAGTAGCTTCTGTGAAGTGATTGTAGAGCTTCGCAGACGATGTCCATATAAAGTAGCTATTTACACTTTTTTTCAGAAGGAGGTTGAAGTGAGGTTCCCTTCCCTGTAAGGAAGTGAGGTTTTCTGTAGCAAGTATGCTTAAGCTAAGCCATAGCAGCCATAGCTAAGCCATAGCGTCTCATCAGGGTTTGCAAGGTGTGCATTGCCCAAAACATAAAATCTTCATTGAAACCAAAATGCAGCACATTTTTTCTGTATCCACTTCACCGATTTATGGTGGGCTTGTGCGAAGCTTGCCTGTGCACCTTTTTGCAAGCCGTGTCGCGTCGAACACAAATACAGCAAAAATTCCATGGGTTTTAAAATTGTTTTTTTAAAAACTTAAAAAATTTTTTTTTAAAACTTCACACATACGGACAGACAGACGGACAGACGGACGGACATGGCTTAATCGACTCACCTGTCGGTCTCGATCATATCTCTAAAAGGTCTTAGGGGTCTACGGTGATTATTTCACTGTGTTACAAACTATGAATTAAAATTAATATACCCTCGGTCGGGTATAAATAATGGCAATGAACAAAACGAAAGATTTGATTACCCCAGGTGGCATCCCAGCTATGCTGGAAAATCCACCCTCTTCGGAGGCAGGCTCTACGGATTCTGGGGATAGCCTTTATTGCTTATAAATCCTTTTGAGAAAAGGACAAAACTAAATCGATCACCACCACCTAGATCGAAAATATCCGGAAAAAGCAGTCCACCGGTAAAACAGGACACGGTGAAAATAAAGAGCTTAGAAAAGGAGAGTAATGAACTCCGAGCTAAGCTTACTGAAAGGGAAAGACTCTTTCACGATCTTAAAATGGAAGTTGACTCTCTGCGAAAAGAAAACGAGGATATTAAAAATACTCGTGTAACGAAAGACTGTGAGGTAACGAAAGAGTGTGTAACACAGAACCGACCAGCAGTCGAATACTTTACGGGCGAGGACGAACTTGCAATTGAGACCGATTCAGTTTTAAATAAAAGGTCTAGCAAGAAGCGTAAGGCGAATTCCTCTCCTGAAGTAATACAAAAAGAAGATAAGCCATCTTTCTCAAACAAAGCTAAAGCAGATGCGAAAATTTTGAAATAAAACATCAATAAATCAACAATAAAAAATATCTCTTCGCGCAACTACCTGCGCCCAAACTGACCGAAACCATGATGCTCGACCTAGTATACGGTTTGTTGCATTTGAGTATCCGAGACGGTGCTCCACGCGATTCAATAACAACTTTTTAAGAATTGATTGACAAAGCCAGAGCAGTAGAGCACAGTATGGCGGAAAAACTTCAGTCAATGCCCGAAAAAGTTGAGACCAAAAAGCGTTGCAATTTTTGCAACCATTTGGGACACACAATCTCCGAATGCAGGAAAAAGAAAAGAGCAGAAGCAGAAGCAGTAGAGCAAGCTAGAGCACCTTCAAATCAAGGCATATTTTGCTACAAATGCAAGGCTCCTGGTTTTCTGAGGTCCAACTGTCCTACTTGTAAGGATTTACCTAAAGGACCACAAAAAGTATCATTCAATCTCATTAAAAACACTCTTGGCAATGATTTACCAACGATCACCATCGCATCGCACGGCGAAAACGGCATCGCATACATCGATACGGCCGCAAGGACAAGCGTTGCCGGCCACCACCTGTTCGAACATTTACTACGGAATGGAACCAGGTTCACGCAGTTGAGTGCAAACGTTACTCTTGCCGATGGTAGTGTTCAACGTGATGATATTTGGATGGCCAAAACAACGATCGTTTTTGGAAACAGATTAAGACCAATAACTTTCATTGCGCTTCCTAAAGCAACTAATAATAGAACCCTGATCGGTATAGATTTCTTAGAAGAGAATGGAGTCATTTTAAATCTAGGTCAACGGTGTTGGTATTTCCAGGATCAACCCAAAAAGATTTTTGAGTTCTACGACACAACTACTTCTGTTGTTTCACCAGCTACGAGACTGATGCGTGATGCAAAAGACCATCAAGAGTGGCTCGGAAAATTCCAATCGATATCGCCATGTCATAAGACACCGACCAGAAATCAACAGCCTCCAACATCGAAACGTTACAAGGGTCCATCAACTTCAACGGCAACAAACATTGTTACACCAATTTCACCTTTGGCAACGACTCCAGAGCGCTACGGCCCACATCCTTGGGAAAACGAAACTGTAGCACATCATTTTGCCAACAATGATTACTCTCCACAGTCAATCAATTCAATTTTCGGTAGCTCCGTACGCCCAGAAATCAGTCCTTTCAGGCAAAATCAAAGCACTCTTTTCCCCGAGATGCAAAAAGATAACACGCCAATGGATATGGATGAATTCTTTACTGAAATTCTGTCTATCGACGTAAACCTACGAGAGGATGAAGGAACCGATCTCACTCAACAACAAAAGGATGAACTAAACGGCTTTCTTACAACCTTTGAGTCCACGTTTGAACCTCCAAGGGAGCCAACCCCTTTTGCTGAGCACAGAATTAACACGGGTACCAGTCCTCCAATTGCGTCAACACCCTACAGACTTTCGATTACACGGAAAAATCAACTCAAGACCGAAATCAACACAATGCTCGAATCCGGCATCATCGAAGAATGCGAATCGCCATGGGCTGCCCCAGTTGTGCTAGTCCCCAAAAAGGACGGTGGTATACGGGTTTGCATTGATTACCGCAGCCTCAACAAGGTAACAGTTTCGGATTGCTATCCTATGCCCCGCATCGATGACACGATCCAACATACGAAAAGTACCAAATTCAAAACCACGCTTGACCTTCAATGCGGTTACTACCAAATAAAGGTCGCAGATGAAGACATAGAAAAGACGGCCTTTGTAACACCATTTGGAGTCTACTGTTTCAAGCGGATGCCATTTGGACTCAAAAACGCTCCAGCCACATTCATGAGATTAATGGCCAAATTTCAGGCAAGACTTGTGACGACAAACATATGGATTTTGATTTTTATCGACGATTTTATCATCTGTTCTGGAAGTTTTAGTGAGCATTTAGAACATCTTACCATGGTTTTCACGATGCTAAATGAATTTAAGCTCAAAGTAAACAGAGCAAAATCTAACTTCTGTTGCGGCACAGTGAAATACTTGGGACACCTTATCACTAGCAATGGAATTGAGGTAGACCCAGAAAAGACAGCTGCAATTGTAGATCGTCGAGAGCCAAGGAACATTAAAGAACTCCTGTCCTTTCTGCAAACATGTTCCTGGTACCGCCGTTTTGTCAAGAATTTCGCAGGAATATCGAAACCCCTTTCCAACCTAACCAAGAAAAATGTTTCTTGGAAATGGGGGCCTGAAGAACAGAAAGCCTTCGACGAGTTGAAGTCAGCCTTAACTACGGCACCAGTTCTTCAACAGGTTTGCGAGGATAAGCCTTTCTTTCTAAAAACGGATGCAAGTGCCTACGCCATAGGGGCTGTATTGGTCCAGGGGGAGAAGGCAGACGAACACCCGATTGAGTACGCGTCAAGATTACTGAGCAGCGCTGAACGGAACTACTCTACTACAGAGAGAGAAGCCTTAGCCATCGTTTGGGCCGTCAACAAGTTCCGGGGATACATAGAAGGATCAAGCATCACTCTGCTGACAGACCACCAACCGTTGAAGTGGCTCATGACGTTGAAATCTCCAACTGGTAGACTCGCTAGATGGGCACTACAACTACAACCATACAACATAGAAATCCACTATACACCAGGAAAAACAAACATGGTAGCAGACATGCTTTCTAGGCCACCATGTGAAGATCCACAACATACCCAAGACACATGTGAGGTATGCAATGTACAGATTGACATCCCTGCAAGAAAACCAGAAGAAATCCGTCAGGCACAGTTTATTTCTGCCGTAATGCAGAAACTCTTGCATTGCCTAGGGGTGCAACAAACCCTAACTCCATTTTATCACCCTGAAGCCAACCCCGTAGAAAGGAGAAATAGAGATATGAAGACTCAGCTTTCTATATTGGTAGGCAACAACCATTTAACATGGGCAGATCATCTATCCGCAGTAAGATTCGCCATGAACACTTCCAAATGTCAGAGTATAGGCTATACTCCCGCCTACTTCACTTTTGGACGAGAGTGCCGGACGCTAAACGACGTGAACAACGACATACGGGAAATCGCTGAGTCGGACAATTTTGTCCCGCAAATAACACCAAGACTGCTTGCCATGTCGGAAACAATCCAGAATGCACGTGAATCAACGGAGAAGACACAGGACCGTAACAAAAACTACGTCGACAAGAAAAGGCGACCGCAGCCTGAGCTAATGGTGGGTGACGAGGTTTTGGTGACTACGCATGTATTAAGTCAGTCTTCGAAAAATTTAACGTCAAAGTTTGTACCGAAAAGAGACGGTCCATACGTCGTTGTAAATAAAGTCGGCTCATCCGCATACCAGGTCGCAAACAAAAACGATCTAACAGTAATAGTCGGCACTTATCATACTTCGGCTATTACCAAATGTTCCGGCAACGACAGCGCTAATCCGATACGACAACTTCGAAGAAGAGGACGACCCAAGAAGAAGAACCAGTAAACTCCTGTCACATCATCGGGACGATTAGATGCTCCAGAGGGGGAGATTGTAGCACGCACGCACCCAACGAAGATTATATTATTCATTTATTATTTGTATTTCATTAATTCATCTTAAAAAAAACGTAATACTATCATTCAATTTCAAAAGTAATTTTTATATGTAAATTTAATGCTGGCAATGCTGCCACTCATCTGTCATTCACTTAAAAGTAAATTTTCAAGTCTAAATCTGAAGCTGGCAATGCTGCCACTTGACATAAGAAAAGTTCTTCCAGCAAAACATATGGCTCTTCCAGCAAATCAGATGTCAAAAGCTCTTCCAGCAACACATGCAAAAAGCTTATGAAATATCGAAATGTAAAAAAGCTCTGTAAAGAAATCGTATAAAAGAAGCTGCGGCATCGAATAAAGGGGAACTCTCGACGAAGTCACTGCTCATTTCGGTTCGCCTACGTTAACCTCTGAGCAGCCTTAAGAAAGAGTTGGATTAAACAAAATATACCGCATTCGCCTATTTATTTTCTTTGTTTTGAAGCGCAGATCACCTTACCTGGTTCACCACCCCGTTAGCTTGTTGCTGTCAACGAAATCCCTACTGTCATCAACAGTTCGACATCCAATTGGCATCTATCCAGTACGGTGGATAAGTGTCCACCTCTAGATATCCAGTTGGTTGATCGTACTCGACCACAGGGCATATTTCTCAAATACTAGCGACACGTTACAGTGGTTTTTTAGCATGTGGAAATCGGGCATAACCAATATCGGCTACTTCGGTATTATATACCTGCTACAGTGGGAGTATTGGTATCTTTGAAAGATTTTGGAGTTTTAGCCTCCGTCCGCCCTAGTATTCAAAAAAAAATGTATAGAAAACCCTTTTTTCTAAATTTCTTTCATACAGAGTTTTGGGCCACGCCCACATTTAGGGGCAGAATTTAAGAAAAACCTCTAATTTTCCAGAAAACATCGATTTTGACTACTTTTTAGCTTAACTCAAGTAAGGATAAGAAATAAAATTAAGCACATTGGCTTCACCGGGTTCTATGCTAGATTTCGTTCTTACAAAGTTTTTGGCCACGCCCATGTTTAGAGGTTGATATTACGAAATTGTTGAATTTTACCTAAAAAACTATATTTTTGGCATCGAATTAAAGAGTATTTGTTCAAATGCAATTTATTCAATATTTTTGTTCCAAATCGAAAAATTTTTACTTTGTATGTTATGTAGGAAATATAAAGTTCTACAATTAGTTTATACAAAGTTTTGAGCCACACCCATACTTAGAGGAACAATTCTATAAAAACTTATAAATTTGCAGAAAAACATGGATTTCGACTGCTTTTTAGTTTTAGGTACTAAGTATAGAATAAGAAATAAAATTTACCACACTAAGAACACTGGATAATATTTCAGATTTCGTTTATACAAAGTTTTTGGCCACGCCCATCTGTAGAGGTCAATTTCACAAAATTTTTAAATTTGAACCAGAAAATTACAGTTTTGCGTGCATTTTAGCCGCAAACTTGGATTAATCTATGCTTATATTGAAGTTCGGTTAAAGGGGTTGGACATGTCACGCCCCTTTTAAAAAAAAATGAACAAAAACTATGCATAAACATTATGCATAAATGGTAACGGGACGGGATGGAAAACAAGAAAATTAACGAGTGGAAAGGAGAATAGGAATGGAAAGGAGAAAAGGAATGGAAAGGAGAATAGGAATGAAAACGAGAATAGGAATGAAAAGGAGAATAAAAATAGGAATAGGGTACACCGCGGTCCGTTACAGACGGACCAAAACTATTATATACGCACTTTTGCACTTACTCACTGGTTTTTTCCTCATTTTCTATGCATTTAAAGGAGCACGGCAAATTTAGCACACAAATAGTCTGTGAGAGTGGTTGTGTAAACAATAGATTAAATATTGAACAATTTTTGTGTAGACGTAAGAAAATATTAAGAACTTAACTTAACGTAATAAAAAATGAAGAAAAATATGAGTGCGAGTTCTCATTTTTATTGATAGCTCTTAATATTTTTCGTTTTCTGTTATTGTTTGCTCCAACGTTTGCTTTGAATTTACGTGGCAAATTGATTTTTGTTTACATTTCACTTGCCATTTAAGGCAGCTGTCCCTTTTCCTCCATATCTATTTGTCTTCTTTTACTTATTTTAAACAAAAAAAAAAATAAGTATCATAACACCATAAAAATGAGAGCTCGCACTAATTTTTTTCTTCATTTTTTATTACGTTATGTTATGTTTTTAATATTTTCTTACGTCTTCACAAAAATTTTTAAATTTTTTGTCTATTGTTAAGCTTGTCGTGCTCCTTTAAATGCATTGAAAATGAGGAAAAAACAAGTGCGTATGCAAAAGTTTCAGTCCATCTACGACGGATTGCAAAATACCCGACCATACCAAAAAAAAACTTACTTACTTACTTAAGGTGGCGCTACAGTCCGGGGTGGACCTGGGCCTCAGCCAACAAGCTTCGCCAGCCAGCTCTGTCTCTAGCTAGCCGTCTCCAGTTTCGCACGCGAAGTTGGCTGAGGTCCCCTTCCACTTGCGTGCGCCACCTGAGTCTCGGTGCTCCTCTACCGCGTCGTCCCTGCGGTGTGGATTCGAAGATTTTCCGGGCCGGGGCGTTGGTGTCCATCCGCTCTAGATGACCCAGCCATCGTAGACGTTGTGTTTTGACTCTTTTGGCTAGGTCGGTATCGCTGTAAAGCCCGTACAGTTCGATGTTATATCTCCTCCTCCACTCTCCGTCTATGCAGACGGGACCGTAAATCGTCCGAAGAATTTTCCTCTCGAAGCAGCCTAAAGTGTTTTCATCCGCCTTTGACAGGGTCCATGCTTCTGCACCGTAAAGCAGGACTGGGATGATGAGGGTCTTATACATGGACACTTTATTTGTTTGAGAGAGGGCTTTGCTACTCAATTGCCTTCTTAGCCCAAAGAAACAGCGATTGGCAAGAGTTATCCTTCGTTTGATTTCAGCGCTGGTGTCATTGTCTGAATTGATAGCGGAACCCAGGTAGACAAAGTCCCTAACTACCTCAAAGTTATAGCTGTCGATGGTGATGTTTTGTCCAAGACGTCGGTGTTGGGTGTCTTTTCTTGATGACAGCATATACTTGGTTTTGCCCTCATTGACTGCTAAACCCATATTCGCCGCTTCCGTCCCAATACTCACGAAGGCTTCACTGACATCACGCTTTGTTCTACCGATTATGTCAATGTCGTCTGCGTATGCAAGTAGTTGAACGGACTTTTGAAAGATTGTACCTCTGGTGTTGGCGCGAGAGTTCTGCACAATTCTCTCAAGTATGATGTTAAAGAAGTCGCATGACAGCGCGTCGCCTTGTCTAAATCCTTTTTTGACATCAAAGGGGTCGGCGAGGTCTTTGCCGACCTTGACGGAACAGCGTTAGTTTTCCATCGTCATCCTGCACAGACTGACGAGTTTGGCAGGGATGCCAAAACTAGACATTGCGCTATATAGCTCGTCTCTATAGATGCTGTCATACGCGGCCTTGAAATCGATGAAGAGGTGGTGTGTATCGATTTGGAATTCCTGGGTTTTCTCCCAGATCTGCCGCAGTGTGAATATTTGATCGATGGTGGACTTTCCTGGCCTAAAGCCACACTGATATGTGCCTATCAGATTGTTGACAAACGGCTTCAGGCGTTCACACAGTACAGCAGAAAAGATCTTGTATGCGATGTTAAGAAGTAGTTGGCACAACTCAGAGGGTCTCCTTTCTTCAGGATCGGGCAAATAATGCTGAGGTTCCATTCGTCGGGCATGCTTTCTTCCGACCATATCTTGCAGATGAGCTGGTGCATGCTCCTAACCAGCTCATCGCCAGCGGATTTAAAGAGTTCGGCAGCTAGGCCGTCTGCTCCGGCTGCTTTGTTGCACTTGAGCTTAGACACAGCTACTTTCACCTCCTCCAGGTCGGGTGGGCGGTATCGTTCGTATGCTTCGTCGGTAACGTCTTCGCCCGGGTTGAATGGTTCGTTCTGCCTGACAGCGGTATTTGGTTCGTCCTCGCCGTTATACAGTCTGCAGAAGTGGTCTTTCCAAATCCTCAGCACCGACTGCGATTCTACAACGATGTTCCCTTGATGGTCCTTACAGGCTTCAGTTCGAAGTTTATACCCTTGGCAGGACCTTTTGATCCTTTGGTAAAACTTTCTAACCTCATTCCTGTTGTAACATCTCTCTATCTCTTCAACCGCGCGCTTCTCGTGCTCTCTCTTTTTCCTTCGGAGAAGCCGGTGCTCCTCTCTCCTCCTCTGCTCGTAGAGCTCGCGAGCAGCTCTAGTCCTTCTGTGTAGCGCCGCTTTGTATGCTTCCTGTTTAGCTGCATGTGCTTGCCGGCATTCATCGTCAAACCGGGGGTTTCGTTGTGGTCGCCGTGTGAAACCCAGCACTTCAGAGGCGGCGTCTCTGATGGCATTTTGGCAGTGTTGCCACTGGCTATCAATACTTGATGCTGGTTGCATAGGACTTCGTAGAAGGTTTTGAGAGACTCGGTTGGAGAAGGACCTGGCGATCTCTTGCGATTGTAGTCGGCCGACGTCAAACTTCCTCACAGTATTTCCATTACTTGGCGCTGGTCGGGATATCCGCAGCCGTACCTTGGCTACAACAAGGTAGTGATCCGAGTCAATGTTGGCCCCTCGGAAAGTTCGGACATCCATGATACTGGAGAAGTGCCTTGCGTCGATCGCAATATGGTCAATCTGGTTGACGGTATATTGATCGGGAGATCTCCATGTCCCTTTGTGGATATTGAGATGCGGGAACTGTGTACTAGCTACCACAACGTGTCGCCCCGCAGCAAAGTCGATCAGCCTGAATCCGTTATCGGAGGTCGTGTTGTGCAGGCTATGCTTTCCGACAGTACGACCAAAGATGCCCTCCCTTCCTAGCTTGGGATTAAAATCGCCTAGGACAATCTTAATGTCGTAGCTAGGGCACTGCTCATAAGTTTTGTCCAGGAGCTCGTAGAACATATCTTTGGTCTCGTCATCTTTCTCCTCTGTGGGGGCATGTGCGCATATCAGGCTAATGTTGGCGAATTTAGCCTTGATGCGGATCGTCGCGAGGCGCTCGCTTACA
Source organism: Neoascia interrupta (assembly GCA_947623515.1). Taxonomy (NCBI): domain Eukaryota; kingdom Metazoa; phylum Arthropoda; class Insecta; order Diptera; family Syrphidae; genus Neoascia; species Neoascia interrupta. The sequence continues at coordinate 40,441,009 of OX392464.1, forward strand.
GGGTTGAAGCTCAAGACTTTTTGCCCTAGTCTGCCTCCAACAACGAAACCACATCCAAATAGGCGCTGTCTTTGATGCCGATAGCAGTCGCCGTAGTAGATGTCGCAGTTTTTCATCCTTCTTTTGCCCGGCCCGTCCCACCGCATTTCTTGGATGGCAGTAATGTTTGCCTTGCAGTCGTTAAGGGCCTCCGCTAGTTGCTCGGCTGCACGTGGTCTGTTAAGGGACCTAACATTCCACGTGCAGATCCGGAGCTCGTTGTCCTTTTCTCGTTTGCATTGGTCGTCAACAGTAAATCCGTCCGAATCCGAGGCTTGTTTCTGCTTCGTGACTGGTGTTTCTTTACGTGGCCGGGAAGTCACCCCGACGGCACGACCCCCAACCTGGAGGACCAGATCCTTTGCTTAGCTCTAAGGACGGAGAGCCGGATAGCCCGCTCCTTATAGGCCTGAGCTCCGAATACGTCGTAGTAGCCCATATAAGGTGTTCACTAAGTAGTTCGGCCTGACTGGAACTATGGACGCCACCGTTGAATCCATCTGGGGAATTCCTCCGCTGCCGTCCGGATGCAAGGAGAAGTGCCTTAGTGGGAACACTCCTCCCCCCCTCTCTCGTCTGCTACCCCCAACAACCTTCCAAAGGGGTTGGAACCCAATCTCCAGTTGAGGTACTAGGCACCCGGTGTTCACCACGGGGAGGTGAGAGTAGGAGTTGATAGACAGAGGTGGGTTTAGAAAACCTGTGGATGCTTGTATCCTCTTGAGTGCACATGTCTATCCTTTGACCACTGTAGTAATGGCTACAGAAAAATTATTAATCAGTCAATACAAGCAATTGAGTTGCTCATTTTGGAAGAAAGAAGACGAAATTGCAACATTTATTGCGCTGCCAAGCAACGAGCAGAACCAGTAGTAGCTGGTGTGAAAGTTGACGGTTTATGCAATGAAACCAAAGAGGTGTTTGAGTTTCATGGGTTATTATTATGGTCACTTGTGCCTGAAAAGCAATCGCGATATGCCTATAAATAAATATCCATATGAGACATTAAATCTACGTCATGAAAAGACCATCATCATCATTATCATTTTTGAATGCCGCCTATCCTTTAAAAGGGTCGCGGAGCGAGGGTGGCTAAATGGTCCTTCCATCTTTCTCGATCCTCCGCCACCAACTCAAGAGACTCCGACGCAATCCCCAGGTGGGACTCAGAGAGGTTCTTTACCTGATCCCACCACCTGTTTCTTGGCCTTCCAGGGGGGCGACGCGCTCGCATCTCGGCTAGCATGACCTGTCTAGGAAGTCTGTCAGGGGGCATGCGAACAAAGTGTCCAAACCATCGAAGAATCGATCGCTCCACTCGGAGAAGTAGCTGCTCAACATTAAGATTCCTACGAATACTGACGTTTCTCACTCTGTCCCTTAGAGTAACACCAGCAACGCATCTCAGGAATCTCATTTCGGCAGCTTGTACCCGCGATCTAATTCTTTCGGTCATTACCCAAATTTCATGACCATAGATGAGGGTCGGAACGAACACTGAATTAAAAACTGAGATCTTTGCTTTCACTCCAAGCTCAGCTTTCCTGATGACCGGCCGGCGCAGTTCCTTTACTATTGCTCCAGCTTGGCCAATTCTACAGGACAACTCAGTATCACTCCTCCCATCTTTCGTGAAAAAGACCCCGAGATACTTAAACTTCTCCACCTGTTTTAATGGAACTCCATTTTTGTGCAGGGTACACTGCACAGGAGTTCGGGAAACAACCATCACTTCCGATTTGTTCACGTTTACTTTCATCCCAGCATCACCACAGACGGCTGCAATCCTATCCAGTGCTCGTTGAAATACCTCTTTGGATGATGCAAGGATGGCCAAATCATCTGCGAAAAGCAGATGGCTCATCCTGATGCCAGCCAATTCGAAACATTGCTCGCCAAGACTGCGCCTCACCATCCAGTCCATATATGCTATGAAAAGGAGCGTCGACAGAACACAGCCCTGGCGAAGTCCAACGCGCACATTAAAAGGACGGGATTTGACGCCATTTATCCGTACACAGCTTCTGCAGTTTCCATACAAAGACTGAATGGCTCTCAGAAGAGGCCCACTCAGCGCATAGTCCTGCAAAACTCTCCACAGTGTATCCCGAGGGACTCGGTCATACGCCTTTTCCAGATCTACACGCATAGACCGGTTTGGCATATTCCCAGGCCTTCTCAAGAATAACCTTCAGAGTCAAAAGCTGGTCGGTTGTGCCTCTGCCAGGCCGAAAGCCGCACCGTTCTTCCCGTAACAAAGGCTCGATTACAGCTCTGGAACGCGTTTCCAACACCTTCGCGAATACTTTTCCCGGAAGACTCAAGAGAGATATGCCCCTATAGTTGGCGCAATCGCTCCTGTTCCCTTTTTTGAAAATGGGCACTATAACTCCCGTTTGCCAATCGCTAGGTGCCTTCCCGCTATCCCAGGCCACATTAATGACACGTGTTAGCCATTTAACACCCTCTTCACCCATTGCCTTGAGCATTTCTGGCCGGATTTCATCAACTCCAGCAGACTTGCCAACTTTTAGCGATTTAATCGCTTCAGTGACTTCGTCTACTGTGGGACTATTCTCCGCTCTTATCTCGTCAGCAGTGGGAATGCCATCTTCAGTGCCCTGTTGGGGGTTGAGCAATTCCGAAAAGTGCTCTCTCCATCTGCGCAAGACATCGCTCTCACTTGAAAGAAGTGTACCGTCCTTGGATTTAACCCCTTTGATGATATTTAACTTCCTTCCTCTGAGCCGGCGAATGGTCTGCCAAAATATCTTGTTTGCAGATCTGTAATCGTGCTCCAACTTCTCGCCGAACTTTTTCCATGACTGTTCCTTGGCTGTTCTGACTGCCAGATTGGAAGTCCTTCGCGCCTCATTGTACCGGGCTCGAGAAGTTGAGTTTCTACATTGGATCCACGCAATGTAGGCTCTCTTCTTCTCTCTGATGGCTTCTTGAACTCCAGGCGTTTAAAGCCAAGCAGTTCTTTTCTCACCACCAGCAGCTACCCCAAGCCGCTTCACTCCACAAACATTTCCTGCAGAGGCAATGACTGCCGATAAAAACAGCTGCCATATCCCAAGTAGCACACTCTGGAACCATAAGCATTGGTTTTTGAATATTGGACTTATAAGACACTCAAAATGCTCTTCAGTAGCACTAATGGTTTTGCAAGGCTTCGTTATCGTACCATTGGTGCGCAGCTTATTTACTTATAAAATTGGTCATAGAAACGTTTACAGCACCAAAATTATAAAACTAAAAGTGCTAGCACCAAAGGTTCCGTAAACGTGGTACTATAGACGTTCCTAGCACTCAAGTTATAAGGAAAGAAGAGCTGAGGGGTTAAGTTCTATAGCGCAAGTTCTGTAGACCTTTCTAGCACCTGTTTCCTAACACTATAGATTTGACACATGCGAAGTACTACTTTGCACTCTTATATAGCACTTGGGGGTTGCCATAAGTCTTACAATAGAAAACGATTGTATGTAATTGACAGAAATTGTTGTGAGAACATTTCAAGCAAACATCTAAACAAAAGAAACTTAAATTTTTATAGAATGATATAAATTTTTACTAGATTACATATTAGGCTGGAGAAGTATGTATATCATACACAAAAATTTGATTTCAAGAGATAATTCATGCTTTTATGCTGTTTTTCTATGAAGATTCATCAAAAAGCTGACACAGCGTATCGTTGGTTATATTGGGGCCAGTCATGACTATAATGCTTGTAGAAATGTAAATTGTTGAAATTTTTCACTTTTCTATCTTCTATCTTCTTTTCTATCTTCTTCTTCTGGTCAAATAAGTTAGGTTTAGGCTTTCTTGGTCCAGCACTTCAAGTATTTTATCAGCTCACTGACATGCTTACTTTTAAGGTAGAAGTTTAACAGGTACCCTCCTTGGGGTTTAAAATTGTTAAGGTATAAACTACATTCAAGGAAAAGATAAAAACCGCCTGTAAAATATATATTTCAATTAACGTCTGCCATGTCAATAATTTCAAGTAGTCAAACCAACGCATATCCGAAAAGAAAGAAAAGAGAGTGATGGCAACCCTAAATAAATTAGCGCCATGTTTGACAGAAAACACAAAACCTTATAATAGTTCTACATGAAGCTAGACAGTGCTACATAGAACCCAAAGTTTCTAAAAGGCATTGCAGATACCTTAAGTGTTACAACGGTGCTATGTGGGCTCTACATTAAAACTTACACTCTTTATTTTATGTTACATATAATATTTCAAGAAGAGCATTGTTTCTTTTCGTCCTATTTTAATAAATCATTCGAAGAAACAAGATGCGCACCTTGTTTTCTGCTAATTAAATGCACTCGGTTTGTTCATTAATTTCATTATCATTTAATATGAACGAAGTTATTTGTGCAAAAACATCAACACTTTCAAAGAATAAGATAGAAATGTTTGTATACCTAACTACAATAAAAACCACACCATGACAGTTAAAGGTAAACACCTCGAAGTGTGTGTGCCTAAAATGTATTGACTGTCAAAAAAGTTATATAAGAGCCCGAACTAGAGCCCTTTCTGCACCCGAAATTAAGTTCTGTAAAGTGTCAAATCATCCTTATAGGGGTTTTGTAAGGGGCCCTGATACTTGTATAAAACCAACTTCAAGAACCTAAGGTTTTAGGATGTGGTGCTGTAAACGTAATGGTGGCCAAAGCAAGAGCTTCTGTGTTACTTGGGATTCCTTCTTTACATTCAAAAGGTCAGTTGGAATTTGTTCAAACTTCTCCGAAACATGCTGTGCAAAACGCTCTCTGAAATCAGAGTAAGCATCCTGCAACCTTTCCCACCGTATGCGGGTCACCAGTCTTGGTTTTCGCCTGGGTGGCAAAGGAATACTGTCACTGAAAAACAATTTACACAACACTAAGTGGTGATCAGTTGACAACTCAGCTCCCCTGAAAACTCGAACATCACAAATCATTCTTTGAACACACGATGGTACAACAAAGAAATCAATCAGTGACTTCTGATTTAAACTGTGCTTGTACCATGTGTATTTGTGAATGTCTCTGTGTGGGAAAAAGGTGTTCATGATGGACAAGCCATATGCACAGCAAAAGTCCAACAACTTCCCTCCGTTCCTGTTTTGATCCGGGTCACCGTGCCTCCCAATCACACTCCTCCAAGTACTGTCGTCTGTACCCACATGTGCATTGAAGTCACCCATCAGGAGAAAGAAGTCCATTTCTGCCACTCTGTCCAGGGCAGCATCAACTTCGTTCAAGAAGGACTCATACTCTGACTCTCGATTTGGTGCATAAACCTGAACCAGAGCCAGAGTCGATCGTTCAAGCTTAAGCTTCAAGATCAAAATCCTTCCCCCTAACGGAAAGACATCGAATAAATTTTTTGACAACCGGGGGCTTGTGAGTATCCCCACACCCGCCTGTGCAGTCATGTGATTTGGGACGCCAGACCAGAAGAGCTTCCACCTATCATCGAAGTCTTTGGTTCCAGAACCCTTCCACTTAGTTGAGGAGATGCCAGTTGCATCAAGCTGATACTTTTTGGCCTCCTCAACCAGTTCGAGTTCCTTCCTCGTTAGTGACGAGACATTCCACGTGCCAATTTTGAGTTGGTGCCGTTGTCGTTTTGTAGAGTTTCCACCTAAGCCCTCATTTTGACTTGGCGCTGTCCCCCTCCGCCCCCCGTAATGGATAGCGGCACCATTGACGGGCTGCCAATTTGCCTGTCTATAAACGAGGAAAATATAATAGTAAGCTGGTTGTATAAGGAAAAAGAAGCAGAGAATTTATCAACTGTAAATGTGTGTATTGCAGGTTATACGACCGCACAAGCTCGTCTAAAATTACCTTTTACAGTTACCTGGAAACATTAGGAGGTAGAGTCTTAGGCTATGACACCAATTCCGTTATCTATACAGGGTGTTTCCTAATTCGATGCCAATACTTTGGGATATGATTTTTGGGTTAAATGGAAGAAAAAAATCGTTGCACAGTATGGGCCTATCTCTAATTTTGATATCATTTATTGCGAATTTAAGAAAGCACCTACTTTGAGGTACTTTGGCTCATACTAACACAAGTATCTCCGCTAACACTTACAACAGGAACTTAATTTAGGATTTTAGTTTTCGAAGAAATAATACTTCTTTTACCTGTGTTAAAATAAATTAATGGCTTTTTTAACTTTTGAGATATTTGCTCTTAAGTCGGATCCTTTTTCCCTGCCCATGACATTTTTTTGACTTTGGAGTCACATTTGTGCAAAAAATGTGTTATAATCATATCGGTAAATTTTTTTTCTGGTGAACCTAACAAAACATAACAAAAATTGCTGCAACAAGGTACCTAAAAAACGCACAGATTTTACGATACCTTGGAAAAGCCGTAGCAGGTAAAATTAAAAAAAATTATTTTCACGAATCCGCGGCAGGTATAAGTTCGAAATATGATTTGTTACCTACTCTTATAACCGCAGTTGACAATATGAATGATTTTTTTTGACCATCTTTTTATAATTTACGTAGGTTTTTAGAGAATGCCTTTTTATTAAACTACCTGATAAAACCATAATTCCCTTACCGTTTTTCTGTTAAATCTCAAAAGGATTAAGTTTGGGATGGGCGCCTAGTTTGAAAATGTACGTAACGAAAATTGTATAAAAGGATAGAAAACAAAATTAAATCCATCAGTTTAATTTTTGAAGCCGAGGTTACACAACAGTTGCTTAGAAACCCTACTTGAAACGGCATCTTTTACAAACGAAGAATACGCGGACATTATCTACGTTTATGGGATGTGCAACCGAAGAATACCTTATGCCCGTGTATTTAAAAATTCGTTTCGAAGGATTCGGGAAACGGGATCTGTTTCAACAAGATGACCTACACAGGAGCTTCACCAGGAAGAGTTGCGGTTGATGAAAGAATACTGGAAGTTGTTACAAACGATCCATCAATTAGCATCAGGCGCTTATCTTTGCGATCCAACCTTTCAACGCATAAAATTTTTCGTCTCCTGCATCCATACCATACATCTGTGCAGGAAATGCTTCCGAATGATTTGGAGCCGAGACCTGAGTTTTGTAACTGGTTGTTAGAGCGTCAATGACCACGGTTTTATTAGCAGATTGGACGGACGAATCTCAATTCACTAGAGATGGGTTCAGAAATTTTCACAATCTACACACATAGGCTGAGGAAAACCCACACACAATGAGAGAAACATCATTTCAACACGAATTTAGCATCAATTTGTGGGCATGTGTAATTGGAAAGAACTAAATCAGTCCCTTCACACTGAATTCTACAAACTATCTGGAGTTTTTGCGCAATGATTTAACAGATCTATTAAAGGATGTTCCACTTACTCAACGATCTTCGTCATATTTTTAACAGGTTGGTGCCCCAGCCCACTACGGTTCATAGTTAAGAATTGCATAGACGAAAAGTACGGTGGTCGTTGGATAGGAAGAAATGGACCAGTTTAGTGGTCTGCAAGATCTCCGGACCTTACTATCATGGATTTCTTTATATGGGGGCAGAATGAAAGAATTTGTTTACTCTGCCGATATATCAACTTTAAATGATTTAGAAGAGCGTATTCTCCAAGCCTCGTCACAAGTGAGGCAGCAGTTAGCTTCAATAAACGTTGACAGCGCAGTCCAAAAACGGGTTCTAGCATGCATACAAAATGGAGGGGGACACTTTGAGCACCTGATTTGATTGCTTGGGCACCGTAAAAAAAAAAATTATAAACCCAACACAGCATTTCTATTCCGAATAATGCGAATTGAAAACTATGAATCGACTTTTTCTTACTTTTCACTGCTACGGCTTTTCCCAAGTATCGTTAAATCTGCACATTTTTCAGGTACCCTGTTGCAGCAATTTTTATTAAGTATTGTTAGGGTCACCAGAAAAAAAATTCACCGATCTGTTTATAACGTATTTTTTGAAAAAAGTGTTTTGCCATTCAAAAAAATGTCATGGGCAAGGAAAAAGGATCCGACTTAAGAGCAAATATCTCGAAGTTGAAAAACACTATTTCTTCTAAAATTTAAATCCTAAATTAAGTTCCTGTTATACTAGCGGAGATATTTGTGTTAGTATGAGTCAAGTTAAATCAAAGTAGGTGTTTTCTTAAATTCCCAATAAATGATATCAAAATTAGAGATGGGCCCATACTGTGGCACGATTTTTTTCTTCAATTATACCCAAGAATCATATCCCAAAGCATTGGCATCGAATTAGAAAACACCCTGTATAAGCCGTAAAGGAGATCCTGAACCACAGACTGGTGAATTTATAGGTGATATGACTGACGAAATAGAGTGCTAAGGCCGTGAAGGCCCCAAAAATTATTCGTAGAAAATCCATAGCACAAAAGACGATGTTGAGAAAATTGTATGCAAGGTAAAAGGAATCAATCTGAATTATTCAGCTTTGAAGAAAGTAAATTTTGCGACAATTAAGGAAGCTGTACTTAATGCCGAGAACGCGGATGACGTTCAAATTTTATCAAACAATATGCGACGGACACGAGAGCACAAAGTAATCACTGTATCTGAAATAAAAACGTACAGGCCCAGAGCAGAAAAGCGTAGGCTACTCGGCGACCATAGTTCCTTACCAAATGGCTATAAAAGACTTAAATAAAGACAAAAAAAAACAGTGAGTAAGTGCTACAGTGCGTACGCAGAAGTTACAGTCCGTCAAACGGACCGTTGAATACCCCATCCTATCCCACATTGTAAAATGCTGATGGCATGGTTATTTTTTGGCATTTTATAAGTGATGCAAACTTCGAAAAAGGGCGTGGTGCAATCGCCTCTAATTACAAACGCTTAAATGTACGTAAAAATGCAATTTTTCGCTTCAAGTTCAATATTTTTGAAAAATCGACCCCTAAAAGGGGCGTGGCTAAAAACTTTATATGAACAAAATCTGGGCTGAAGTCTTGTTTACCTAACGTGCTCCTGTTTTCATGCTTTCCTAAATTAGGCTCAAGGCCAGTCGAAATTACGTTCTTCTGGAAAATTTTAGGTTTTTCTTCAATTCTGCCTACAAATGCAAGCAGAATTGAAGAAAAACCTTGTATGAACAAAAATTTAGAACTAAGCGCTTCCTACATAAAATATTAAGCAAATTTTTTTCAAATTAGAGCAAAAATATCGAGTAACCTGCATTTGAAAATTTACCTTTAAAATTGATGCCACGCCCACTGGACGAGGTTTACCAATTAAATTTTTCTTTTTTGTGTCTTACATTCATTAGGAGATGCTAAATGTGAAATTTCAGCCTTTTGGAACGTCTTACAGTTTTGAAATCTCTGGAGCTAGTTGCACATTTAGACCGATTATGGGCGTGTCCTTGGGCGGATTCGAAAAAATTTTACACTTGTACTGCTTCGGATACCAGTTAACATATGTACAAAATTTCAGCTGCCTAACTTGAAACTTAAGGCCTAAAAACGTGTGACATACAGACAGACGGACGGACGGACGGACATGGCTTATTCGATTCAGAATTCGGTCTCGATCATATGCGATTAAGGCCTTAGGGGTCTAAACTTTGTGACAAACGTGTGTAGTGATAAACTGAGTTCAAAGTTAACGGTTTGGATTTTTCGCATTTTTTTTTTTGCAGACATGCAACTTTGTTAGTGTTCCTCTGTAAGTACTTTCAAGATGTTGTGATAAAAATCTTAATTTTTTTTAATGGAGAATTCTACTGCAGGTTTGTATACATATTTTAAATGAGTTTTTTGGAAATCTTGTGTTGTTGTTTTTGTTTCAATTTGGGTCCAAACGCAATACAGCAAAAATATGTCATAATTTTTTGAATTTTTTTAAGTCTTAATGATTTTAATGTAGTATACCGTGATATTCTGTGCTGGTTTGCGCTTTATAAGTTAGATTTAGTTTTGTCTTTATAATGCAAAAAGAATTAGCTGCTTTTAGCTGCCACCTGATATTTGGTGAAAGTTTTAGTTTTTCGATTTCGTGTGCGAAAAAAGCACTCATACGCCATACAGTGGTTTAAATGATTAATTATTGCAATGTGACAATATTGTTTTATTTTATTTTTTGTTTTTGGAACAAAAGCGTAAGCTGGGATATATTTTAAGTGCAGCAAAAACAGTGTGTAAGGGGTTGGGGCAGGGAGGCGGTCAACTTATAATTTTTTCTTGTGTTTATATCGTCAATGTTTTTTCGTGTGTAAAAGTAAGCGTCTTTAGTTCAATTCTAAATGCGTAGCATTTTTTAGGATCATCTGGTTCGAGAGTTGTGATTAAGCAATATTTATTCAATATTATGGAAGAAAGTGGAGAGTTCAATATAAACCAAAAATTAAATTACTTAAAGCAATTTTTGTTAGATGTATCTTGTTCAAAAGAAAACCTGCGAACGTACAAATCAAATGTATCTAAAATTGTTTTCGATTTGAAGCAAAGATGGTTAGCCTCTGGTAGAACGAAGAATTTGTTTTTAGAGAAAAACAAAGAGTGGCTTGAAGGGACTTTCATACTCCCAACTATGAGTATCAGATCGGCAGGGCGACCTGAAAAGTCATTTGAAGAATCGAGTGAAAGGGCCAAAAGAAGAAGGGCTGAAACTATTAGAGAAAAAGTTCAAACTGAAGAGCTAGTTTTTGCGACTCAGATGAAGTTAAGGGAAACCGGGAATACTGTTGCTGCAAAAGTATTCACAGAAATCCTTAAATCTCCTGGAAAAGCGCAAAAGTACAAATAAGTATATTCTAACAGCCTTACAGATAAAAAAGAAAAATTGTTCATACAAAAGGCTCTTGCTATGTTTATTGAAGCTGGGCTTTCGCGAAACTTACTTAAGGTGGCGCTACAGTCCGGGGTGGACCTGGGCCTCAGCCAACAAGCTTCGCCAGCCAGCTCTGTCTCTAGCTAGCCGTCTCCAGTTTCGCACGCGAAGTTGGCTGAGGTCCCCTTCCACTTGCGTGCGCCACCTGAGTCTCGGTGCTCCTCTACCGCGTCGTCCCTGCGGTGTGGATTCGAAGATTTTCCGGGCCGGGGCGTTGGTGTCCATCCGCTCTAGATGACCCAGCCATCGTAGACGTTGTGTTTTGACTCTTTTGGCTAGGTCAGTATCGCTGTACAGCCCGTACAGTTCGATGTTATATCTCCTCCTCCACTCTCCGTCTATGCAGACGGGACCGTAAATCGTCCGAAGAATTTTCCTCTCGAAGCAGCCTAAAGTGTTTTCATCCGCCTTTGACAGGGTCCATGCTTCTGCACCGTAAAGCAGGACTGGGATGATGAGGGTCTTATACATGGACACTTTAGTTGCTCGAGAGAGGGCTTTGCTACTCAATTGCCTTCTTAGCCCAAAGAAACAGCGATTGGCAAGAGTTATCCTTCGTTTGATTTCAGCGCTGGTGTCATTGTCTGAATTGATAGCGGAACCCAGGTAGACAAAGTCCCTAACTACCTCAAAGTTATAGCTGTCGATGGTGATGTTTTGTCCAAGACGTCGGTGTTGGGTGTCTTTTCTTGATGACAGCATATACTTGGTTTTGCCCTCATTGACTGCTAAACCCATATTCGCCGCTTCCGTCCCAATACTCACGAAGGCTTCACTGACATCACGCTTTGTTCTACCGATTATGTCAATGTCGTCTGCGTATGCAAGTAGTTGAACGGACTTTTGAAAGATTGTACCTCTGGTGTTGGCGCGAGAGTTCTGCACAATTCTCTCAAGTATGATGTTAAAGAAGTCGCATGACAGCGCGTCGCCTTGTCTAAATCCTTTTTTGACATCAAAGGGGTCGGTGAGGTCTTTGCCGACCTTGACGGAACAGCGTGAGTTTTCCATCGTCATCCTGCACAGACTGACGAGTTTGGCAGGGATGCCAAAACTAGACATTGCGCTATATAGCTCGTCTCTATAGATGCTGTCATACGCGGCCTTGAAATCGATGAAGAGGTGGTGTGTATCGATTTGGAATTCCTGGGTTTTCTCCAAGATCTGCCGCAGTGTGAATATTTGATCGATGGTGGACTTTCCTGGCCTAAAGCCACACTGATATGTGCCTATCAGATTGTTGACAAACGGCTTCAGGCGTTCACACAGTACAGCAGAAAAGATCTTGTATGCGATGTTAAGAAGACTTATGCCTCTGTAGTTGGCACAACTCAGAGGGTCTCCTTTCTTCAGGATCGGGCAAACAATGCTGAGGTTCCATTCGTCGGGCATGCTTTCTTCCGACCATATCTTGCAGATGAGCTGGTGCATGCTCCTAACCAGCTCATCGCCAGCGGATTTAAAAAGTTCGGCAGCTAGGCCGTCTGCTCCGGCTGCTTTGTTGCACTTGAGCTTAGACACAGCTACTTTCACCTCCTCCAGGTCGGGTGGGCGGTATCGTTCGTATGCTTCGTCGGTAACGTCTTCGCCCGGGTTGAATGGTTCGTTCTGCCTGACAGCGGTATTTGGTTCGTCCTCGCCGTTATACAGTCTGCAGAAGTGGTCTTTCCAAATCCTCAGCACCGACTGCGATTCTACAACGATGTTCCCTTGACGGTCCTTACAGGCTTCAGTTCGAAGTTTATACCCTTGGGACCTTTTGATCCTTTGGTAAAACTTTCTAACCTCATTCCTGTTGTAACATCTCTCTATCTCTTCAACCGCGCGCTTCTCGTGCTCTCTCTTTTTCCTTCGGAGAAGCCGGTGCTCCTCTCTCCTCCTCTGCTCGTAGAGCTCGCGAGCAGCTCTAGTCCTTCTGTGCAGCGCCGCTTTGTATGCTTCCTGTTTAGCTGCATGTGCTTGCCGGCATTCATCGTCAAACCAGGGGTTTCGTTGTGGTCGCCGTGTGAAACCCAGCACTTCAGAGGCGGCGTCTCTGATGGCATTTTGGCAGTGTTGCCACTGGCTATCAATACTTGATGCTGGTTGCATAGGACTTCGTAGAAGGTTTTGAGAGACTCGGTTGGAGAAGGACCTGGCGATCTCTTGCGATTGTAGTCGGCCGACGTCAAACTTCCTCACAGTATTTCCATTACTTGGCGCTGGTCGGGATATCCGCAGCCGTACCTTGGCTACAACAAGGTAGTGATCCGAGTCAATGTTGGCCCCTCGGAAAGTTCGGACATCCATGATACTGGAGGAGTGCCTTGCGTCGATCGCAATATGGTCAATCTGGTTGACGGTTGATTGATCGGGAGATCTCCATGTCCCTTTGTGGATATTGAGATGCGGGAACTGTGTACTAGCTACCAAAACGTGTCGCCCCGCAGCAAAGTCGATCAGCCTGAATCCGTTATCGGAGGTCGTGTCGTGCAGGCTATGCTTTCCGACAGTACGACCAAAGATGCCTTCCCTTCCTAGCTTGGCATTAAAATCGCCTAGGACAATCTTAATGTCGTAGCTAGGGCACTGCTCATAAGTTTTGTCCAGGAGCTCGTAGAACATATCTTTGGTCTCGTCATCTTTCTCCTCTGTGGGGGCATGTGCGCATATCAGGCTAATGTTGGCGAATTTAGCCTTGATGCGGATCGTCGCTAGGCGCTCGCTTACAGGGTTGAAGCTCAAGACTTTTTGCCTAAGTCTGCCTCCAACAATGAAACCACATCCAAATAGGCGCTGTCTTTGATGCCGGTAGCAGTCGCCGTAGTAGATGTCGCAGTTTTTCATCCTTCTTTTGCCCGGCCCGTCCCACCGCATTTCTTGGATGGCAGTAATGTTTGCCTTGCAGTCGTTAAGGGCCTCCGCTAGTTGCTCGGCTGCACGTGGTCTGTTAAGGGACCTAACATTCCACGTGCAGATCCGTAGCTCGTTGTCCTTTTCTCGTTTGCATTGGTCGTCAACAGTAAATCCGTCCGAATCCGAGGCTTGTTTCTGCTTCGTGACTGGTGTTTCTTTACGTGGCCGGGAAGTCACCCCGACGGCACGACCCCCAACCTGGAGGACCAGATCCTTTGCTTAGCTCTAAGGACGGAGAGCCGGATAGTCCGCTCCTTATAGGCCTGAGCTCCGAATACGTCGTAGTAGCCCATATAAGGTGTTCACTAAGTAGTTCGGCCTGACTGGAACTATGGACGCCACCGTTGATTCCATCTGGGGAATTCCTCCGCTGCCGTCCGGATGCAAGGAGAAGTGCCTTAGTGGGAACACTCCTCCCACACTCCTCCCACTAAAGGGCTTTCGCGAAAGCAATATGAAATTTTGGCCGCAACGAATAAAAGTTTTTTCCGTATTACAGTTTGCTTAAAAAAGCTAAAAGGGATTGCTATCCAATAGAATCATTTACTGTGACGGAGACATTGGCTGAAGTAAATCAGGATTTGTTGGACCACACTGCAACTCGACTACTCATGTATATGCAGGAAGTTGTAAGCAGCCTAAATGAAAACGAATGTAAATCTCTTGATCTCATTACTAAATGGGGCTGTGACGGATCCCAGCAAACGCAATACAAACAGAGATTTGAAAACAGCTCTGAGTCAGATGCGTTTATATTTCAAAGTTCGCTTGTTCCGTTGCATTTAGTTAGTGGTTCAAAAACCATCTGGAAAAACCAAACTCCATCTTCTCCCCGTTTTTGCCAGCCTAGAATTAACTTCGTTAAAGAAAGCGCAGACATAACTAAAAGTGAAATCAACTATAAACAGTCAAAAATCGATTCACTTAGTAAGACTGCAATAAGTTCGACCATTGAAGTGAAGCATACATTGCTTTTTACCATGGTCGCTGGAAAAATATGCAATGCAATCACCGAAACAACATCAACGCAGAAATGCTATGTTTGCGGCTTAACATCGAAAGACTTGAACAAAATAACTTCACCGACAAACGAAATTAATGAAAACCCCATTAAATTTGGTTTATCAGTACTACATGCAAGAATCAGACTTTTTGAGAGTCTTCTGCATGTAGCTTATAAACTACCCGTAAAAAAATGGCAAATTAGATCTCAAGACGAGAAAGAAGTTTGTAAAATGAGAAAAATTCAAATTCAACAAGAGTTTAGAAGCAAGCTTGGTCTCATTGTGGATCTATCACGAGCAGGGTTCGGCAATACAAATGACGGGAATACAAGTCGAAGATTTTTTAATAGCCCTGAAATTGCCGCTGAAATCACAGGGATTGATTTTAACTTGATTTTTCGATTTAAAATCATCTTAGAAGCAATTTCAAGTGGCTATTAAATTGATTCCAAAAAGTTTGGTTTGTATGCAATGGATACAGCCAGACTGTATGACGAGTTATATCAATGGCATCCTATGACTCCGACCATGCATAAGATCTTGACACACGGGGATATAATTAAAGAAAATGCCATTCTTCCAATAGGCCAGCTATCGGAAGGGACGGCAGAAGCCAGGAACAAACACTTTAGGTTAGCAAAATATAATAAAACTACATTCAACAAAAATATTAATATATAAAACTTTCAGATTATATCGTCTAAATTATGCTCGAAAGTTCTCAAGGCTAGATTGAAACCAAGACGTCCTCAATCGATTGTTGCTCAGCTCTGATCCTCTCATCAATTCTCTTTGAAAAGCGCAACCGAAAACCAGAATGCCATTTTCAAAAGAGACGCTAGAAATGCTTCTTCCAGAGGGTCTAGAATAGTCGAAATCTACCGATTAGTTTTTGAACAATAAAAAAAAAATTAAAGTGAAAAAAAGGCCGTCTTATTCAAAAAATGTATGCCAAAAATAATAAAAATCAATAAGAAACTGTGTTTTATTCAATAAATATTAATTTTAAGCTAAAAAAAAGCAAAGCTATCGAAAAATAATTTTGGCCAGGTTTTTCATACAAATACTCCTATGTGCGACCATCAGCAATGATCAAATTCCAAACTCGCACGCATTTTCCTCTCTAAACCATATGGCCAAATAAAGTGCTCTTAACTCCGAGTCGCGAAATGAAACGAACTAAAAACCAATATCATGTCCCTCCCCCAAATGTCCACCGCATCCAGCTATACCTACCTATCATGCCACTCATAAGTATCGATTTCATTACACTATGCTCATTAAGATAAACAAAATGAAATAGACACCACCAGCAGCAGCAATACCGAGGCCATATCTTCTGCCTCTGTGCCCCTTCGAAATCCCAGTCTCAAGGGTTCCAATACATACTGCGAAATTTCGAGTTTGATGTCGACACCGAGCTAATTCGGAGTTCAAAAGAACATTTACATATCGCCATTCCGTTCAGGTGTACGAGAAAAGAAATTTTTTTTTCTGTATTCAACACCAGTTCCACTACTTGGTGTTGAAAAGAATACGCCGTAAGTTTCATTTTTATGATTATCTAGCAGATGGCTTACTCAGTGGTATGTCATTTGAATGATCTTTACAAACTTAGCCGTATGTGAGCATTTAGCGATTTTGAGCGATAACTTCCTAGCAAACATTTTTTTTTTTTTTTTTGAATACTAGGGTGGACGGAGGCTTAAACTCCAAAATCTTTCAAAGATAACAATACGCCCACTATAGCAGGTATATAATACCGAAGTAGCCGATATTGGTTATGCCCGATTTCCATGTGCTAAAAAACCACCCATTTATGAGAGACACTATGAAAATGCCAGAACGCACTTCATAGTACTAAATTTTCGATTTCTCATAATACTTCTTGACCACAACTAAGTTAACTTAACAAGTAATTTACGCTTCCGTAGTGTTTATCGCATTGGGTAGGTTGCTTTCCAGTGAATGCACCTACTAATACCGCTCGTTCGTGCGGCTTCACCCTACGTTGCTAGATCGAAGGGTCTTGTTCTTTGTAGTCTTCGTTCGTTGTTTACAACGTTAAGAGTCTGGTTGAGAGTACGGATCATTTCATTGTTGCAATGAACATGAAGGCGAGCATTTAGCTTTCGAGCAAAGTTTGTTACTTCTTCCTTCATAGTAGCTATTCCTTAAACTCTGTGAATATCACTATTCCTAATATACCATGGAGCATTTACAATAAATTTTAGTGTCTTGTTTTGGAAAGTCTGCAACATGGACATATTGCTCGGCTTGGTACAACAGCAAAGTTGTATACCGTATGTCCAAGACGTCTTTAACACCTGCCTGTACAAGAGCAGTTTGTTATGTATGCTTAATTTCGAAAATCTTCCGATAAGCCTATACATTTCCCTGAGCCTAATCTCGAGCTCGTCACGCTTCTTCTTTTCGTGTGGTTTCCACCTTAGTTTAGCGTCCAGTGTAATCCCTACATATTTCGCTTCATTTGCATAAGGTATTTGTGCAGAATTTATGGACAGAGGTAAATTGTTAACCCTGTTAGTAAAATTCACATGCGTAGACTTCTCGTTGATTAAGCCATGTCCGTCCGTCCGTCTGTCCGTATGTGTGAAGTTTTTAAGAAAAATTAAAAATGAAATATGAAAAATGAAAAAATAAAAATTAAAAATGAAAAATGAAATTTGAAAAATAAAAAATAAAAAATGAAAAATGATAAACGAACACTTTTTCGTACGCCGATATTAAATTTTCTTAAATTGGTAATTCTTAATCAATATTTTTTTATCGCACTAGCTTAATGAACCAAATGTTTGTCGTAATGAGTCATTAGCGCTATATTCCAATTCACTCAGTATGCTTAACTTTCTTCAAACCAATATTAAAACAATCAATTTTAAAACCCAAGGAATTTTTGCTGTAGATTTTTGCGCAAGATTCGACGCGACACGGCTTGCAAAAAGGTGCACAGGCAAACTTCGCACAAGCCCACCATAAATCGGTGAAGTGGATACAGAAAAAATGTGCTGCATTTTGGTTTCAATGAAGATTTTATGTTTTGGGCAATGCACACCTTGCACACCCTGATGAGACGCCCTGCTATTTAAATTTCGACAAATGGCATTACATATAGAGAATGGAGGAAGCATGTTTAAGGCTTTGAATTAATTTATCAATGCGTTACAAATAAAGCATATGCACTTGATTATTAAAATGCACTTAACCGAATTAAATATTGAACACATATTGAATATTGCGCTTTTTCGCACAATTTAAATTAAAAAAAAAAAAAACACAAAATTTCGTAGGTACCTTCATATTTCCCGAACCGAATGTGCAACGACGGGATATGAACGCAACCGAGAGTAAGATCAACTAAAAAGATAATGCACCTATGCCATATGTCAAGCCAAAAAGTTTTCTAATGCACTCCTTCTCTCTTTAACAGATTAATTATTCATATGCAAATATAATGTATGCATATTCATGATAGCGCACGTCCTTACAACAAAAGAGTGCTTTGTTCGTAAAGGTAAAGATCTTGCTGGCTACTATGGCTCAGCTTAAGCATAGTTCATACAGAAAACCTCACTTCATTGCAGGAAACGTTCAATCTCCTTCTGAAAAAAAAAATGTGTAAATAGCTACTTTATACGGTCATCGTCTGCGAAGCTCTACTATCACTTCACAGAAGCTACTACAGCAGATTAAGTTATAACCTAGAAACTTAACTCCTTTGAAAAAATAAGTTGTATTTTCAGAATGCGAGGAGGACCGCTGATTCCAGGTATACGCATCGTCCTGGGCTACCAACCTTAGAGAGAGGGAGGATAAATTTTATTTCTTGGCAGTGTGCCCAATCCTTTAAGAATTCCGCGTGCTGTTCTCGGGAGTGCCAATTTTCAGAGATTAAGCAAGTCTTAAATATTCTTATTGCAAGTCAAGTATTGCCTCTATTATTATAAATACGCATCGAGTGCTCTGTGCTGCAGGCAACGCGTAATTGAAGAAAACTTTTAAAATCCTCTTCTTGTACCTACTTCACCCTGCTTTCTTTCTGTTTTCCATGCTATTACCTGAAGACTAAGTAGATACTGGAATTTAATATGACTTAAGTGAATGTATCTTGAAATAATTAGAAGTTACAATATCAAACTTTTTTTGGTATTGTAAATAGATTATTTTCCTACCCTTTTCAGTGTAAACGGTAAATATATAATGTCTGCAGAGATCTTCTTTATAACCAAAAGTAATGAAAATATATTTGCGAACAAGTTATCGCTCAAAATCGCCCAATGGTCACATACGGCTAAGTTTGTAAAGGTCATTCAAATGACATACCACTGGGTAAGCCATCTGCCACCACTAGATAATCATAAAAACGAAACTAATGGCGTATTCTTTTCAACACCGACTAGAGAAACTGGTGTGGAATACAGAAAGTAATTTTAAGAAAAGGCTTACCAAGAAACGAAAGGCCTGTTCTTCACCTGAAGTAGAAACCGTGCACCAAAAAGAAGAAACACCAGTCGTGCCAAAAAAAGCGACAGCAATACCCTAAGAAACCGCCGACCACCTGCAACAAATGTAGGTGACTTGATTTTTTAGTTAAAAACGCCCCCAAAGGTGGGCGCGGCAAAAATTTATTCATTTGAGTTGATAGCTTTCGCACATATCTGAACATTTTATAGTGCAAGTTTTTTTGGATTTAAAGCACATATCAAATAAAAGCCGTTTATTAGAATGCATATTATATATGACCACGCCTACAAGGATGGACACTTGTACTGCTTTGGGACCAAGAAAGAACAGATATCAAGTCTCAAGTTCCTACCTAAAAATTTAAGGCCTAAAAACAACCGACAGACGGACGGACATGGCTTATTCGACTTACAATTCGGTCTCGGTCATATGCCCTTAAGGTCTTGGGGGTCTACGGTGATTATTTCTCTATGTTACAAACTATGAATCAAACTTAGTATACCTCCTATCCTATGGGATGGGGTATAAAAATGAAAAATGAAAAATTGAAAATGAAGCATCATGCAACATGTAACATGAAAAATGAAAAATTAGAAATTAAAAATTAAAAATTAAAAATTAAAAATTAAAAATTAAAAATTAAAAATTAAAAATTAAAAATTAAAAATTAAAAATTAAAAATTAAAAATTAAAAATTAAAAATTAAAAATTAAAAATTAAAAATTAAAAATTAAAAATTAAAAATTAAAAATTAAAAATTAAAAATTAAAAATTAAAAATTAAAAATTAAAAATTAAAAATTAAAAATTAAAAATTAAAAATTAAAAATTAAAAATTAAAAATTAAAAATTAAAAATTAAAAATTAAAAATTAAAAATTAAAAATTAAAAATTAAAAATTAAAAATTAAAAATTAAAAATTAAAAATTAAAAATTAAAAATTAAAAATTAAAAATTAAAAATTAAAAATTAAAAATTAAAAATTAAAAATTAAAAATTAAAAATTAAAAATTAAAAATTAAAAATTAAAAATTAAAAATTAAAAATTAAAAATTAAAAATTAAAAATTAAAAATTAAAAATTAAAAATTAAAAATTAAAAATTAAAAATTAAAAAGTAAAAATTAAAAATTAAAGTTTCCAATTCTTAAAATTTTTTATTAACAAAAACTTTCTTAATAAAAAGTTTACCATGCATACAAGATTAAATTTAAGGGTTAGTGTCTTACTCTATTTCAGGATTGATGTGCGTATTTTCTCCTTTGCTGATTTCGCCTGCAGTTGCAGGATTCTTGTTGTGTTGGTTTTTTTTCCGGTCGTTGCTGTATACTTTATGGTTCTTTTCTCCGGTCGTTGCGGGATACTTTTTGGCGTTTTTGGTGGATCGCGATCTCAACACTATAATTGTTTTTTTAGTTCACGTTGAGGGCGATCCCGGTTGAGCCCCCAATTAATATTTTTGTCTCCGAGTTTTCTAAAAAACAAACCTTATTTAAAGGCAAAGGTATATAGTACAGTCTCAAGTTCTTATTCTTATTTAAAAACTGATTTCGACTATTGTCGACGCTGGTCGAAAGTGTTCTGATTTCGGATGGAAGTCTTTTGATTATCCAAGAGGCGGTGTAATCTTGGTGTTTATATTCAAATGCTGGCTTGGCTTTAGATTCAAGTACTGGCATGGCACATTCCTTTGTGCGATCATTGTTTACTAAGCTGCAGGGAAGCTGTATACATCCAAAATTAATAAATCAAGTGGTTGACCTAATTACAGCTTGTTTTACGAGTGTATCGGTTTTATTGTTAGGCGTAACCACGCCTACGGGTGAGCTGACTGTAATTCTCAGCATAATTTATGGTGTGGTAAACTCGCGCCGTAATGATGAGAAGAAGAAGGTTTTCTAGTTAAGCCTAAATGCACAATTTTTCAAATTAGCGCAATAGTTTTTAATCTTTGCTATAACCAGTGCGTTCAGCAGTGCTTATGTAACGCGGTATACCGTATTCCTTTCCTAATCTTATTATTTTTTCCATTCCTATTCTTCTTTCCATTTCTATACTTTCTCCATTTCTATTCTCCTTCCCATTCCTACATTGTTTTTTTTCTCTCCCCTTTCCGTTCAAGAATCAATAATTATTTAAACCGGTGGGTAAGTAAGGCGGGTAAGTAAGGTGGGTAAGTCACGCACTATTGCGTGCGTATGAAACGCACCGCGTCATACCTTGTACACATACCCTTTTCCTATTCCTATTGCTATTCCTATATGTTTTCTTTCCATTCCTATTTCTTCTTTCCATTCCTATTGTCTTTCCCATTCCCATATTTTTTGGTTTTCCATCGCCCACCCGTAACCAGTCCTGAATCAATTAACGAGAAGAAAAATATTTTAGTTTTTTTAGGGTTTCTTATACTATTTTTTAGAAGGATCAATATTAGCAAAGAAAAATCCAAGTTTGCGGCTAAATTTACGAAAAAATTAAATTTTGTGGTTAAAATTCAATACCACACAACTAAAACGACACAACTTGTACGAATGAAATTTAAAATAGTGTCCGGTGTACCGTATGTGCCATATTTATTGCTTATTCTACCCTTATTAAGGCTAAGAAGCAATCGATATCCATGTTTTTTTGGAAAATTATAGGTTTTTCTTTAATTCTGCATCTAAATGTGGGCATGGCCCAAAACTTTGTATGAACCTTATGCAGAACCAAGTTTTTTCTACATAATCTATTAAGTAAAAATATTCCGATTTCGAAAAAAAAAAATTAATAAATCGTAGTTGAAGGTTTACTCTTTAAATCGATGCCACGCCCACAAGGGGTGCCAACTTTATTTATATTTTTCATGTCTTATTATCATGGAGATGCTTATTGTTAAATTTCATCTTTTCACGACGTCTTACAGTTTTGAAAGTGTTACGATCTTGCTCATACACCTGCTTCGTGTGCGCGTCGATGGGCTGCCTTAAACCTATGTATATGTAAAACATGCTATGTAAGAATCAAATCACGCTACTGTCTGCTGTTAGACTACCGCCGTTTCTGTTCTTTTGAGCAACGGAATCATCATCAGCAAATGTGCTATATATCAACCGACAAAAAGTAAGAACTCTCGCAGTCAGTTGTAGCTTATCTTTCAACTTGCATAGCCGAACATTAAAATAAAGTTTCATTTAGTACACATTTGAAACCTCGCTTTGATCATTTCGCTTGCTCTGTAGGGCCAAAAAACTCTTTGGCTATCAACAGAAAGCACTGGAGGTAATTGCACATTTAGACCTATTGTGGGCCGGTGTAGACAGTCTGTGGGCCGATTTGAAAAATTTTATCACTTGTATTGCTTTGGATGACGAATAGCTTACGTACAAAATGTCAGCTTTCTAGCTCGCGACCCTATTTCAGGCCAAAAAACTGGTGACATACGGACGGACGGGCGGTCATGGCATATTCGACTCAGAATTCGGTCTCGATCATATGCCCTATGGTCTTGGGGTCTATCGTCATTCTCTATGTTACATTTTCGCCTTTATTAAACTTAATATACTCCATACTGGTATGAACAGGGGGGTGGCCGAAAGCTTTGTAATGACAAGATCTTGAACGGAGTCCAAATGCGCTACATTTCATTTGTTATATTTTCCAAAATTAGACTTTAAAGCATTTAAGATCCACAATTTTCTAGAAAAGTCTTGTTTCGTTTTTCGTTTTAGTTCGGCCTAGAAATCTGTGGGCGTATACAAACCTTGTATGGACAAAATAGAATCAGGTGTTACATATATTGGCGCAAATTCATAGTCAACCCTATCATAGTGCCTATAGTCGACTTTAGCTATACCCTGAACTAAAACAAAAAGCCGGCTTTCACTTTTCGTTATTCATACACACATTTTTCCCCATGTATAGTTAATATCGACTTTAGAGTCAAACGTCAAAGTATTTGACGTGAAAACCAATGAGTTCGAGAGTTTTCATTTAAATTTTGCAAATTAATGTCGCTTTTGAAGTCTGGGAGCAACCAAAGCTATATAGATCGAAAGCAAACAGCAGATCATTGGAGTGATTTTAAACCAAAAAATAACGTTTTATCAGGAAAGGTCTATTTTAGCCCGTTTAAAAGTATATAGTCTGGCCTGGCAACTTTTCCCAAACGTGGCCAATAGGTTTAACCTCAGGACTGTAGTATTTGTTATTATTATCAAAGATGCACCGCTTTAAATTTTGGAAATTAAACCATTCTCACGCGGTTCACCCACTTTTATAGCAGGGGCGAAAATTTTAGGCAGACGCCAATATAATTTTCATAGCTTATAGACCATTCACCTCTAGATACCATAAAAACTTAAAAAAAT
Source organism: Neoascia interrupta (assembly GCA_947623515.1). Taxonomy (NCBI): domain Eukaryota; kingdom Metazoa; phylum Arthropoda; class Insecta; order Diptera; family Syrphidae; genus Neoascia; species Neoascia interrupta. The sequence goes on from OX392464.1 coordinate 40,464,616, forward strand.
CGACTCACAATAGCTTATAGCCGACTTTATTTTGCTTAATTTGAGGTTCGCCCTATTTTAAATTTATAGCCGACAATATGTTTATAGTCGACCGGATGACTATGAATAAGAAAAAGTAATCTTTAAGTTAAATAGGCGAATAATATTCAATTAAAGTCGGCTTTATCTGACTATGAATTGGCGCCATTTGGACGATTCAATTTGCGCCATTTGGACGCCATTTGAAAATTTTGGGCCAATTAAACGGGAAATTTTTTCGGTTGAGTTTACGGGTTGCTTTATTTGGAACTTTTAAGATTACCCTGATCATAGAGACAGGTAGATTTTGGCTACTCCTTTATACCTACAGGTTATACAGACCCTTTAAGTTAAAACTATTCTTAGGGGACATATTTCTCCTTTTTTTTTCAATGAAAACTTAATAAAGTTTGCCCTTTTCACATTTTATATCCCTGACAAACATCTATGTTCAACAGACATTCCAGCATCTCACATATCTTCGCATGCACCCGCCTGTCTTTTACATCCTTTTAACTTCATGTCCACAATCCAACACATTGCAGAGTTAAATCGTCATCAAAACTTAAATGGAGTCCAACTGACACAAAAAGTAAAAGTCTTTTCACACCTGTAGGTCAGTTTCTTGGTCGAGTGGGTTCAAATTTAAATGCGGGCCATATCTTTCGATTGCTGTGGGATATCTGTTGGAAAATCTCCACCCTTGACAGTGTTGATCTTCCGTTTTACTTTTCACCTTGCCTTCTTCAAAGAAATTTAATTTTCCAAATGAGATACCACTTTACACCTGTCCGGGCACACGCCGCGCCGCGCCACTTGGCCGCCCTACGGTTGTCTCACCGGTTGCTCTCCGACTTCCTGCGAAAAACTTTAAGAGGTGAAAAATTGGTTGTCGTTTCAATTGACATCATTTGAATGGGTATTGACGTGCATTCATTGGAATCCGAACATGGATCCAGGCAATGAGATAAGAGCTTAATAAGACCAATGCTCAAAACAAGTTGAGAATAGAAGCGCCCGTCCAATTAAATTGTATGTCGTCTGCTGCTGCTAGGTAACGTCTTTTGAAAACAAATTAAAGTCTCGTGAAGACAAAAAATCAAATAACGATTCGCCATATCGATTCAGACACATTCAGACGTAGCCAGATTCCAATAGATACGCAACGAGAAAGAGATAAGCCAGCACAGTTGGCAATAAGTTCAAGGTTCGTCAACATCAAAAGCATTCTGACTGAATAAACGCGAATCGAAGAATTGCTCATTTACGTCAGCGCTAGCCAAAAGATCAAACGGATAGGTTTTTTTTCGATTGCGTATAGCCTTTGTGTGTCTCTTTGGCTGCAATTTAACGAGTCTCTTTTTGAGCAAAATTATGTTGTTTAGTGTGCAAATTATTCAATCAAAATATAAGTGAAACAACTTCGTTGACATCAATCTTGGCACCTTGATTTCTCCAACGAATTATTGTACGCTCAGTGATCAAAGTTGAAATTTATGTTTTCTTTCTAATTTGGCTCTGCAAATTTAAATGCGAGGGAGGTTGAAAAATTCATGCAATGTGCGTAGATATGTCAACTTTTTCGTATTGAAGGAGTACGAGGTATTAATTTAATGAAATAATAATTTTAAATTATTTACCTATATGGTCCGATTGAGACCATTCCTGGAAAAAAATCCGATTGTTAGGTGCTAGGGCTGTTGAGGTTATTAAAGTTGAAGAAAATCCGACACTAAGATTGCTTGGTCTCCCGCTCTTTTGAGCAGAACAACTCTGCACGAGCGCATCACTAATCAGCACGATAAACCGCACTGAAGGAAAGATGAGGTTCTGTGCTATAATGCTTAGAAATTTTTAGTTCTCCCGGCAGTTTTATTTTTACCTGCTGCTTGTATTAAATCGGCGGCAGTTACGCTGAGCCCGGCAACCTTGCACTACCGCCATTTCATCATTGCTCCGTTCTTGTGTTTTCTTATGGGTTTTTGGTGCTTTTGACAAAATGTTTCAAATCAGACTTTAAAAGAAGAATACTGGTACTTTAAGCTTAGAAAACCCATTAAATGATCTCTCACAACCATGCATAATTTGTGCGTTTAACACATATGGGGGATTTACATAGTTTTGCCGATTCTGGATTGCGACACAAGAGGCCTCTCATGCAAAATAGGAAACTCGTTGAATTTTTTCAGATTCGAGTTCCACTCGGGACTCGTATTTCGGACTCCAATACACTATATAACCACTTCAACACGGTGGTTGGTCTAGAAGAAAATTTGAATTAATTTATATAGATGTTTCCCAGACCCTAGATGCTTTGAGTGTAACTGAAAACAAACGAATGCTTGATAAAACTTAGCTTCCTGTGGGCTCTCGATTGTTATTAGCTGTAGCCGTGGCCGAATGAAATACCCGGCCAAGCAAAATACCCAGTCTGCTTGATTTGTTCCTTGTGTCTGAATCTACTTCCGTCCTTCTGTTTAATCAGCTGTGTTTCGATGTTGTGTCCGGTCCGAGCATGGTCTCACTTTCTGTACGTATAATATAATCTTTGATCGTGGCGCTCAACCAACTTCTTTTGGTTTAGGGATTTCAACTCACTTGATTTCGCATCACTTCGCATTGCTGCGTTGTCAGCTCCCTGGAAAAACTGCTGGCAAACGTCTGATCCAAATGAAAAACTTGAATGTCTTTAAATACAAATAGAGATAAGTTTTATAAGAACGTGATCCACTGAAAACAGTTGCTATGAGCAATATAAGCTGTCACTAGCTTACTTCCGATGTTATAAGTGCGACTAAAATTAGAAATAGGATTTTTAACAAGTGGAAGCGAAATCGCTCCACAATAAATTGAAATGTTTATAAAGCTGCGCGAAACCACGCAGCAGTAACTGTTCGCCAGTTCAAGCGGCACTTTTATCAAGACAAGCTAGACTCAAATTTACCTCCCAAAATCCTTTGGAGAAACCTCCGAAAGCGTGTGGTGAGCAGCGAAAATAGCAGTGTGTAACTTAGATCCTGAAGAGCTGATTAAAAGATGTTACCTGAAAATTTTTATTATCTTACACATGTAATTAATTTCTGCATGACCACTTCAACTTTTCCTTGAGCCTAGAAGCATGCTTCCCCTTTATGCACCAGAGATCACCATTCATTGCAAAAAAGACAAATGCTTCTACTTCTAATGACTTTAGCCCATTAGCATTTTGCCGTACTTATCAAAAGTTTTTGAGAAGGTCCTTGCTCAGCAGATTCTATATCACTTAGCTGGAAACTCATTGCTTTACCCTTTTCAATCCGGTGTTTGAAAAGGTTACAGCTGTTCTTCCGCAATTATAAGGGTCTTGTTACTTTGCTTTGTTGTGTAGATTTCTCTTTGGCTTTTGATAAAGTACACCATGGTATTCTCTGTTGGTAACAGGAGCTTTTCTGTCAAACAGGCTTCAGAGAGTTGTTGTTGGCGATAGACTCTCCGATTTTAAACCATTGAAACAAGGAGTCCCACAGGGATCTATTTTGGGTTCTATTTTGTTTTGTATTTTTATCAACAATCTTTATTTGGTGTGCAAATATTGCGTTTTTTATTTTTATCTGCGATCAAGAAATGGGCCATAAAAATGGACTAAATCTCAATCCAAACAAACGCTTAGCGTTGTCGACATCAGAAAGGTTCTTTGAACTTAACTGTATTCCTGATATTTGGCTTGCGAACCTCAAACTTAAAACAGTGGAATCTGCGACTTACCTTGCCTTCGCCTTAAATGGCGATCTCTCTTGCTATAATAAACATATTAACCTCGTTATAGGTCGAATTTATGGGTTCTTGGGGAAACTTTGGCGATCCGCTAAATTTATTCCCTTGGCTACAAGGCAAAAGCTGGTTCGCACCCTTATCATGCCTTTGGTCACATCATGCCGAGGTTGTCTATCCTAACCCAGATTTACCGTCCATGCAAAAACTTCAGGTGGCGTTTAGTGATACTCTGTTTTTGCTGTCCTGTCAGTAAGCATCGCCAACAAAGGATAAGCAACATATGGCTGGAACCTGGAATGGGCTCTGCCATTCGTGCTGGTAAGCAGCTTAAGCAGCTGAGAACTGTAAAATTAAGTGTTAAGGGAAAACTTCCGTAGTCGCCATCAGATGCTAATAATTTAAATGAAGGGAAAGAAAGCTAATTTCAGGCTGCCCAGGCATAATCTAAGTAGAGTCTCTGCCAATAAGCCCACTGAGACGGCCCTGGGAGACGGCATAAAGAATGGTGATGAAAAACCTAAGGGGCTAGAGTCCTCCGCCAATGGCTTGTCAAGTTAGGTACTGAGCTCGTCAGTAGAGTAGAACCTCTTTCCTCAAAGTTCAGCTACTGCGTGTGACATCGTTCGAGAGATAACCCCTGAGACTCGATATTCAGTGAGACTTTCACCTAAGCTTTGTGTTCACCTATATTGGCCACAAGTTCGTAGGATATTACTCTCAAGCGGAACACTTGCAATATCTTGAAGAGATTCCTAAGCGACTCAATTGAAACGACTTGATTCTGAACAGAGACAAATATGAAGCAGGCATTTATTTTTCTGTGGTATCACATTGATGCGACAGGCATTCGACCACCACAAGACGCCGACATGAACAGGATCAAAACAAGCTCGGCTCTGCCTTATGCTTCATGGCTACAAAGAAGAAAGATACCTCACCACTAAGCTCTAAGCTCGCCATCTTCCAAGGCAGTATTTCTCTGCAGCATTTCTCTGCTATTGAGCTATTCTCGGCTTGTGCTATTTACACAGACCACAAACACAGCCAATAGCCTTCGCTATTTGTTATCCGCCATCAAAATCGACAATCTGATAAGCACAAAAAACAGATCTGGAGCTGCAAAAGTGGAGATCGGTAAGTCACAAACTACTTTTTACTAAATTTGTTCCTCCAGTTACCGAGGCGGAGGTGGTCGCGATAAAAGTTCCGGCTGAGCTCAGTCTCACATTCTTTAGGCATTCAGGCTAACTGCTTCTGAAACCGTGCGTCACCTCACTTAGCCAGTCTCACATTCTTTAGGCATTCAGGCTAACTGCTTCCGAAACCGTGCGTCACCTCACTTAGCCAGGGCTTATAAAGCTTCTCGAAAAACTATCTACGAACGTGGGCATAGTTAAATGGGCAGGAAGCTATCAGGAAACTAAAGTCCGCGAGCATGCCAATCCATCAGTGGAAGCATTTACAGTAGATCGAAGGTAGCAGTATGTCCATGTCGATATCGTCGGCCAAATTCCAAAGTGCAACAGGTGCAGCTAATAACTCCCACGCATCGATTGAGCGACGCACTGGCCTTACCACGACTGTAAGCCGGCTGTTGCCGGCTTTTCTCTTTTACTGGGTAGCTCGAATCAGTAGTCCTATGCTACGAGCTATAGTCGCCAATTTGCATCTTTATGGCTACACTGTTTTTCCCAAATCCTTGGTTGCGAACGGAGTCACAGTACGGCTTATAATCCGCAGTGTGACCGTATTAACCGCACACCGCTCTGACAATTGGGTGACTGAACTGCTTGATGGTTTCATTTTTGGACTTTTGCAAGAAGCACAAAACATTCGCAGCTGACGCTTGGAGCTAAGCTATGCTTTGAAGAAGATTTCTTTGAAGCAGGCACTACTACCAAGGAACTCGTCGGTCTGCGCAGGAGCTAAGAGAGATAGAAAATTCCAAACAGAAAAAACAACTTTGACCAACATTTGCCGTAACTCAAAACCAGTTTTCATCCCGAGAGAATAGAAAACTTCATCGAACGTATAGGTTTGCAACGATCATGTTCAAAGTAACTTGCAGCCAGCTTATTCTGGACCTTGTGCGGTACCCCTATGCGAACCACATGCTCACAAGGTTCCACTGCCAAACAAGCATATTTTAATTTCCCTTCAGCTACTCGAACCGGAACACTTTGGGCTTCTTCTTCGAACGATCTACGGTCCCATCTGCATAAACGGAGAGTGGAGGAACTATAGCAGCGAACTGTATGGGCTGTACAGCGACACCGACCTAGCCAGAGGAGTCCAAATACAAATGCTTCGATGGCTGGGTTATCTAGACATCTGGACATCTAGACGAATGGACACCAACGCCCCAGCCCGGAAAATCTTCAAAACCACCCCGAAGGGACAGCGCAGTAGAGGAGCACCGAGACTCAGGGGGCGCACGCAAGTGGAAGGAGACCTCAGCCAACTTCGCGTGTGAAACTGGAGACGACTAGATGGAGACAGTGCTAGCGAAGCATGGCGAAGCATGTTGGCTGAGGCCCAGGTCCACCCTGACCTACTAGATAGATAGCTCGAAAGGTTTAGACTATCCAAAATCGCAACCTGAGTATGAGTAGAACCACATTCAATGGATTTTGTAAAAGAACAAGATTTGGGAGAACAAGCAGATGACCTTTGCGTTTTTCAGACTCGTTGGTAGTCTTGTAGCGAGCTAAAACACCAACCATCATCAAACAGATCTCATCGAAAATGATAAAACATACAAACTGCACTGGAAATGACAGTCCTCTATTTGTCATCCATTTTTATCTCGCTTCATCCGGCATCGTCATTCTTTCTCTCGTCGTCACAGAAACCCACGTCACTTCTCCGTGGGTGCAAAAAAATAATAGTGAAGATTTTAAGGTGTCTACCTATTTATTGAAGATTTAAAAGGAATAAAAGTCTACAGGGTTACCAGGGCAGTCCCACAGGAATCGGTCATAGGACCGTTTCCGTAGTATAAATTATCATGGAATGTTTTGTGCTATACAATAATTTGCTTTATATGGTTTGTGAAAAGTCTTCGATGGAAGCGAATGGTATGGAAAAGGAAACAAAGATAGAATTCTGCGTTCTGTTGTTGTTTTCAAAATCAAGCCACCCCAACCCTAGAGTTAAAAGAACCGAGAATTTAATAAAACTCGTCTTCTGAAGCATATAGTGCGTAGAACTTCAAACCAAACAGTTTGAGGTACAATTTTCATTTCTTAAAGCTTCTTAATTATAAAAACTAACCTCCCCCACATCACCTCGTATAATAAAGTAACCAATGTTAGTTTATTTCAACTCATTGGTCAAATTTCTCTGCAGAGTTTATGACTTCATTGTCTGAACTTTAATAGCGTAGTGTTTTCATCAAACATCTTTTATTATTCCGCTTTAAAAACTTTGGATTGCTGCGATTCGCTACTATTCCAATAGCTATCACGATCGACGCGCAACCGAAAGGAAAAGTTGGCAGTTGGTTCTGAGTTTTCTTTTTTCTGAAAACGTATACGCGAAAATTCCATCGGTGCTGGGATTTTCCACTGCACTTTTATTGAGCAAAAAAATTAAATTGTCAGCGCAGTTGAATTATAAAACGTTTATGAATGGTTTTAATTTACCCCGCAAAAAGTTTTCGGTTTTCAGGAAACGCAGATGGTCAAAGTTAGTACTGAATGGACCTTGGACAATCGTTGATTCAACAACGTCATTAATGTTCGCACAGGGTGTGCAAAATTTGTTTTCTCTTATAAAATTATTCGTAATTGAAAACTAACTAGTGGGAGGATAACAATCCGCTTTGGCCAATCGTTGGATACCCCATCCCAATTGACAACCTTAAGGGCCGAATTGCGGCATAAATCTTGGTTGTTAAATTTTAGTTTCTATTAACTTTAATTGTAATTTATCAGTTTAGAGTCTCCTTTGTTAAAAAAAGGGCCGTGGCATCAACCCCTTTTCAATAACATCGTTTTTTTGTTCAAATTCTTTATAAGACTTGGTATGCATGGTGTTGATTGCGATTCTATATAAAAAATTTGGTTTTACTCGTAAACGCCCCCAAAAAAAGGGCGTGGCAAAAATTTATTCATTTCAGTTGATAGCAAATGCACATTATCTGAAAATTTTACAGTGCAATTTTTTGGATTTAAAACAAATATTTCGAATAGAAGCCGTCTATTAGAATGCAAATTAAATATCACCACGCCCACTTGGGGGTTGTTTTTTGCTTTTTTGTGAAATGCAATACACCTAAGCGAAGATATCGCACGCCAAATTTCAGCTTTCTACGGCAACTTTGGTTTTTCATGCTTCTAAGTAAAGTGGGTATGTCAGTTGGCGGATTTCAAAAATGTTTACACTTGTACTGCTTCGGGACCTAGAAAGAATAGATATTAAGTTTCAAGTTTCTAGCTCAAAATTTAAGGCCTTAAAACTACCGACACACGAACTGATTCGACTTACAACGGCTAAAAAGGCTTAATATGAGTGTGTGGGTGGATTGAATTTTGAATAGCACTTTTGGGAGTTCAGTTTTTGTAAGGCAAACATTTGGATACCGCTGCTAGATTTTTTATCGTGGCCGTTTTATGGCACACTCTAGCTCTAGTTGATGGGGTGTGGTTAGCCTCATAGAAAGTTGACAAAAGATTTGAAACGGTCGGAGAAAAAAGGAACTGGTGCATTTCAATAATCAATTGTAGAGGAAAACGAAGAAGAAATACGTCACGTTCGATGACGTGTTTGTCAAATGACAACAGCTCTTCCAGGTGGTTCAACCATATCTACAGCCTTCAATATTCGCACCTACGCCACTTCAGAGGACTGATTAGGTACATAACTAGAAATAACTAGTGGGCGGGTTACAATCCGCTTAGGCGAATCGTTGACCCAATTGACCCCCAATTGACCCCTGTCAAGCTCCGAATCGCATTTATCATTTGAAAATCTTCTTTTGTAAAAAAACGGGCATCGACCAGTTTTCAATAACATTATAGGCTTTGTTCAAATATATTATCCAAAACTTTGGTTTGTATGTGTTAAGTAAATGTTTATGTCAAATATTAGGTTTTAATTTAACCACGCCCCCAAAAGTTGGCGTGGTGAAAATTTTCCCAATAAGTTGATAGTATACAGAAATATGTATGCTTGATTACAAGCAAACGCATTGAATATAAATAATATCGTTATGTTAACTGGAAATGAAATGCGACCAAGCCCACATATGTCAATCTCAATATACTTAGCAAGAATACTGCATACCAAATTTGAGCGTCCTACGACAATTTACATTTTTCATGCTAATAAATTCAGTAGGCGTGTCAGTGGGCGGATTTTGTAAATTTTTAATCTTGTACTGCTTCGAGACCTAGAAAGCCCACATATGAATATTCAAAATCCTATAGCTCAAAATTTAAGGCAGACGGACGGGCGGACGGACATGTCTCATTAGACTTACAGTTCCGTCTCGATCTTATGCCCTTAAGGTTTTGAGGGTCTACGGTGCTTAGCTATTTCTCTATGTTACTATGTCAGACTAAATTATACCTCGTATCCTATGGGATGGGGCATAAAAAACACAAATACGAAACCTCGTCAAGGCTTTTTGCTTCTTACCACCCTGTACGACAAAACTTAACACGAATAAATGTAAAACGCTAGCAAAAAAGAAAGAAATGTACCACCCCCACATTGACCTCTACTTCATCCAAAAAAAAACTCGTGGTATCTTCTTTCGGTGCAAGAGGTTGCAGTTGGTGCTGGATTAAGGAAAAATATTAATAAAACCAGATTTCGGACTGTGGCCTGTTGAGATTCCTTCAATGCGTGAGGGTCTATTTACATAGCATATCCTTTATGTTATTTTTGTTCCCAATATGTGAAAACACATAACAGTATGTGAATAAAACAATATTTTTTCGATTTCATTTGCACTGAAGAAGAACTTTTTCGAATTGCTGTGTTGATTTTGTTTCGAGGGATTTAATATATTGTGTGGCGGCGCGGCCCCTTAACAATATTCATTTTGATGTTGTGGTGGCGTTACCTATATCTACTCTGATTTTGGCCCACACAGTGGTTGTTGAGGGTACCAGATTGTATAGTACTTATGCTGCAACGGGCACGTTCCATGGAATCCAATAAAAAAAGGAAAGCTCTCACATTCACTTTTCTCATATTCATCTACAATTGGTGTTTTATAGCCGTAAGTTAAAATTGTTATTAATGCCAACGCTAGAACCTGAATTCCATACTAAATAGGCCACATTCACTACTGGGGGGAATTCATGGAGATTCAAAAACATATTTTTGAATTGGATGGGTGTCCACAGGCTCGAGATATCCATTGTTGCATGAATTTGCAATACACTTGAGGGAAGGTTTAAGAATTTGAAAACAAAGTAAAAAGGTTTTTTGCGGTTGTTTTGAAATGATTCTCAGGATTTTCTCTTTACTGCATAAAATTGATATGAGTTGAGTCAAACAACACTTTGTGTCAAGTAAAACAACACATTGACGTTCAATTTATACGGTCAAAAAAAGAGATAAATAAAAGACTTCTAGTAAGTACTAGTCGGGGACTCATCATGTTGGCGGATGAGCCCCTAAGTGGGCCAAGGGAAGCTTTCACATCCCCAAAGTGGTTAACTGACTCAGGTGCTACTGTCGGGGGATATTAAAATAAATATGTCCCTCTAAGCTCGGGGCTTATGCCGTCTTGGCCACGTAAACATGAGACCGGGATAGGGGCGGTTGTCTCAAAGTGAGCGGATTCCCGGCCGGCGTCTGCTATCCAGGCTCCTACCTTAAGAGCCGAAGCGCACACTCCTTCATATAACCTAGCCACTACAGGGACTAGTTGAAGTTTTAAAGTAGTATTTCCAGTAGCTGCTTAATGGCGGCTCTTGTATGTAGAGAGAATGGGAAAGGAAAAACTGAGAGAAAAAACTGTGCAATTAAAGAACGAAAATCCAGGCCACCAAGAGCTGCTTTACAAAAAGGCTGCTCTGAGGGCTTACTTTTCGGATCTCTTTACATACAGAGGTGGTGTTTTGGTTGTCATAAACTAAGGGTGGGTAAAAGAATCGAGCCCCATAACTGGATTACAGTTGGAAAATCCACTGTAGACAAGATCTTTACAAGATCAATGACTTTCAAGCCGAAACACATTATCTTTTCATCGTTTTTGCAGCTGCACACAATACAGCATTCAACGACGGTAGGTATCTGTTTTTGAACTCCTGAAAACCCTTAACTATGCTAATGTCATTAAGGTCAACGATTTTCTTTTCAACTTAAATATTGTAGTATAAAACTGGTGGTATTAAAATTGTAGGGCTAAAAGTCCTCGCAACTATGCTCTTTTTTTTATTTTATGTTGCAATGTAATTTCAATTACCTTGTAATAAATAATAAATAAATAAAATAACTTTACTTTGTAGGTGATCCCGACAAAACTTATCGAACTATGGTGCCGTGTAGTTTTAGGAAATGCGGTCTAACGTGCAGTTTGGGAACACCTCCTCGGAACCTTTCCAAACATGCACCGGACACCGGAAAGCATATGCACTGTCTGTGAATTCTTTAATCTAGCTCTGGAGATGATATTAGTTAAGGGCGAAGGATAGCAAGGAAAGAACTTCAGGGTGTCCGCAGGGAAGGTATACTTCTTTGTATACCTTCTAAACATATAATTTTTTATTAAATGAAAGAAAATGGATCTTATATTTTAAATGTTTTATTTAATGTCGAAGGGAGGAGTGGTACTGAGTTGTTCTGTAGAATAGGCCAAGCTGGAGCAATAGTTAAGGAACTGCGCCGGCCAGTCATCAGGAAAGCTGAGCTTGGAGTGAAAGCAAAGATCTCAGTTTTAATTCAGTGTTCGTTCCGACCCTCATATATGGTCATTAAATTTGGGTTATGACCGAAAGAATTAGACCGCGGGTACAAGCTGCCGAAATGAAATTCCTGAGGTGCTTTGCTGGTGTTACTCTAAGGTATAGAGTGAGAAACGTAAGTATTCGTGGGAATCTTAATGCTGAGCAGCTACTTCTCCGAGTGGAGCGATCGATTCTTTGATGGTTTGGACACGTTGTTTGCATGCCCCCTGATATACTTCCTAGACAAGTCATGCTAGCCGAGATGCGAGTGCGTCGCCCCCCTGGTAGGCCAAGAAACAGGTGGTGGGATCAGGTAAAGAACCTCTCTGAGTCCCGCCTGGGGATTGCGCCGGAGTCTCTTGAGTTGGTGGCGGAGGATCGAGAAAGATGGAAGGACCATTTAGCCACCCTCACTCCGCGACCCTTTTAATGGATAAGCGGCATTCGAAAATAATGGGGATGATGACGCTTATTTAATGTCGGCAATTATATGTGGAATACAATATGAGGTAAATGTCCGCCCCTGTTAGTTTCACAAATGCGAGACCTTTCGACCAGTGACTCGCAGAGGTGATGTTAAGGAAAAAAGCTATTAACAAACCCGGAAATTGTAACTACGAATATTTGTGGTGCTAGCAAGTTTTTTTTTTTTTTATTCTCACATTTTTGTGATTTTCTAAAATAAACTTCAAAGAGATGGTAGTAAATTAACATATGAAAGGAAATAAACTTCTTGATAAAAATAAGATCAAATGTAAGTAGTAGTGCGAGTAGCAGGTTATTACAACTGTGTTGGGTGCAGTCACTCAAATTCAACCACACGTCAAGTTCACAAAAAAAAAATGCTTCGTTGCATATTAATTTTAGGAATCAACTATACTTTGGGGTCTTTTCTCCTCCTCATATGAATTAGCTTTCGACAATATTGTGATTTACGTCCCCTGGAGGTAAATAGCCAATCGACCGATTTGACAGGGGGTCGCAAAGGTTTACCACCACCCGCAGTCAAAGATGACCCTCGCAGCGTTTGTGTTTTTGAGGTTGTAATGTCTACTTAAACAGCGATTCAATGAAATGTGCTGCACATCGGAGAGAATTTTTTTAATTGCAGCACTATAAATAGGATGTGTTTACCCCAGAGGGTGTTGCAAGCAGAAATCCTCCCTAATATGCCACATGCATGACGGCATAAAACGTATCATGTACAAGTTGTTAAACTATTCAACAAATTTGCCAGGATTTCGCACATTTACAACACGTCAAAGTTCTCCCAAGCATGATGTTTATGATTCTTCTTGCTCGCATCCCTGTCTCCAAGCTACCGAAAGCACACCAAAACAACCTTCTGATGGGCTCGGTATATGGGGTGCCCGCGCGGCGGTTGGGGGCGTAGTTTACAATCGAGCAGGAAACCTAAGTAGCGGTCGTTTGGTGTGGTTAGCCAGATGTAGGACCGTTTCTGCCTTTTGAATCCTGTGGTTTGTCCAGGTCCAGTAGTATGATTTAGGGATTGGCCTCAGAATCCCTTCCGAGTGCGAGTGCGAGTGTCCCGTACAGTGCTGGCCGCTCGCATTATATGGCAAAATACTTTTGACTACGATATAAATTCCCAAAATCCAAACATTTCCATCTGAAGCTGAACGTAAAGACATTGAGGACACATTTTTGATATGGTTGAGGAAAGATTAATTACCATGCGCTGTGTGATGGATACTAGTGACTTCTTGATGTGGCGCCCGGCAGGGCATATGGCCTTATTAAATTTTACTCAACTTTATTCGGCATCATATTTAAGGTTTTGTCATGGAGATTGAGTGCGGGAGCCCCTATTCCGGGTGGAATTCTCTTCCTGGGATAGTGCTCTCTAAGTGCAGACAATTATTTGTGGGCGGGCCACTGGACAGATAGTCATTTATTGCAAGGACAGACAAAATGGTTTGTCAAGATGAACATTTATATGAGATCCTCTGATGGTCCGAAGGGAATGATGCTGGGTAAGGTATTAGTTATTTTAGAACATCTCGACCCATTTGCTTGAGGAGAGGATGCCACTTAGTTTTGTACAACTGTGGAGGTTCTTATAAATGGATGGAGGAGTGGGTTTTAAATTAAGGATGTCAATAAAGAGAATTGGGTTTTCTGGCATTTTCGAGTGCTTATGCAAGACATTTTCGTTACTGTTATTCGGTATTAAGCTATCAATGTTTTGCAATGTTTTGATACTGTTCTGATGTCAAGTTAATTTTTGGTTTATTTATTCTGTGTGCATAACTTGAATTGTATCTAAGGACTCAAAAGTGTTTAGAATGATTGAAAGCGGCAATTGGGAAGTATTCTGGAGAAAAAGACTTAAGCTTATATAAGGAATAATGTAATTAGACTGAGTTCAGTAGAATATTCACAGAGATTATTAATTTATTAAGAGCTACAGAAAATTTTATTAGACTTTCCGAAATTTTTCTGAGTTTAAATAAAAGTTACAGCCTCGTCTTTAAAAAGTGCGAATAAAACTGCCTCTTTAAGTTCAGTCACATTGCATCTCGACGCTTTGCTGTTGATGTTCTGTCACTTTAACGCTTTGATGTTTTGTCACTTTCTACTTTCAGTTTCCATTTTGACGGTCTGAAATTTTGTCGCTTTGATGTTTTAATGTTTTCATGAATTATAGCTTTGACGCTTTCTCGTTTTGGTGCTTTACCGCTTTGACGATTTTGACGCTTTGTTGCTTTGATGCTTCGGCGTTTTGACGATTTGCCGCTTTTATGATTTGTTTGTCTAATGATTTAATATTTTGCAAACTTAACGATTTGACACTTTGTCACTTTGATTCTGTGTTGCTTTAACGATTTAACACTTTGTTGCTTTGATGCTTCGCCTCTTTGACGATTTGCCGCTTTGACAAATTAACGCTCGGTTGCCGATTTAATGCATTAAGGGCCAATTTCACAGTCGAAACTTAAGTATTGATTTTGACACTTACTCACTCAGTATAAAACTCCTTTTTCACATTTTTTTTTAATCACACACTTAAGTCACCAACATTGGCGACTTTAGTTTCTCACAACAAACATTGCAAATCATTTTTATTTTGATAAAAAGCACATCAATGTAACAAAATGTATAGAGAAAGTGAAGCCAACACGATACCAAAATAAAAAAACAAAATTTTTTTATTTTTAAACGCTCCAAGACAGCGTTTTCTTGGAGCTTACGGCTAAAAACCAAACCGTCAGCAGAATCGGAACGAAGGCTGAGGGTTAAAGCGTTCCCAGTGAAATCGGCCCTTTACCTTTGTCACTATGCTTGTTCTATGATTTCCGGCTTTGACGATCTACCGCCTTAACAATTTGCCACTTTGACGCATTGCGGCTGTGAAGATTGACGCATGACGCTTCGACCTTTGCTGCTTTTAGCCCGGTTTTGTTGCTTTAAAGATTCGACGCATTGCAACAGTCGCATACAGTGCATACATCAGGCAGCTTATCTATTGGGTTGATAGCAAAGGGTCGAATTGCTATATGAATGCAATTTTTGCATTTTCTCGATTGTAATTCTCGAAAAAAGGATGCTTTTTTTCAGAATTACAAATCATTCACCCTATTCAGGCTTTAAGTTAGCTTTCTTGAATAAACGATTTGAGTAATTTTCCCACCTTCGAATTGAGCAATCTTAAGAAAGTGTTTCAAAATGCATTTAAGGGCCAACGACATTTCCCTCAGTCTCTGGTTCGAACTTCCTTAGTAACCAGCATACACCAAATTACCTGAGCTTGCATCGCATGCCTTTGCTTTTTCCATACCGTGGCAATAAGCATCATTGCCACCCAGGGTGTAAGGCACTCAACCCTCTCTTTCGACACGTCTCCTACATATACCTTCCCTATATACAATCATCCTAACTTAGAACACAGAGTTTGTCGGCGATTATGTCTCCGCCATTGCTGCAGTGCAGAAGTGTCCTTCAGCAATTGCAAAAGGGAAATCAATGTCAAAGCAATTTCTTGAATTACTTTGCGTCTTACGCTGTGCTGCGATGCAGTTCTTTTGCACCACCCCATCACTCGCGGAGTCTCGGTATTGGATTGTAATTTTAATTTCTACTCTAACACTTTCGTTCCAAGGAATACCCGGAGGACTGCTGATTCTCTTGACAGCGACGCTTGTATAATTTAGAAAAGCGAAGAATTGATTACACTCAGTTTTTAAATATATTTTGTAATTACGCGGGGAAAATTCTCAATTTTCTTTTGAGCTGCAAACGTTGATGTCATTTCTTCACATTGGCTGAGGACTCAGCATGTTTCTGTAAAGAAAATCTGATCGTAAGATAGGTGGAAAGGTGACTATTTGTCACTGTTCGGTCAGTGGTTTTTAGCGAGGTCGAAGCGCATTCGGGTAGCTAAAGTTCATACCAAGGAATTGTCGAAAATAGACATTTTCAGGAACAAGAAAAAGGCAAATAAGAAGACATATCTCAACGAGTTCCGCAAATTTATATACTTTTGCTAAGAATTTGATGAATTTTTAATAGAACTCTACTAATACAGTTCTCTGTTTCAAAGGCATACCTCAAAAGCAGGGCATAATCACTATAGCCATGAGCACACCCAAAACCATTACAAGTGAATTTTGCGTCATGCATGCTAAAAGCAAACATAATGTTACGTACATGACATATACTCAACACACAACCCGAAACAATGAACTCGGACAACGTCAAAAAGTAATTTTTCAACTTGACATGGCCACGAGAGCACCAGCGCGCCCAGCCACAAACAGTCCTGACATGGAATCCATTGGCCGTGTCTCGGAACGATATAGTATGAACGAATTGATGTAATTTCGGCAGCCCTAATTGTTACAGGAAACACACACTCGGATCTTGATACGATGTGGCAGCGAATGCAAAAACACACCACGATGGACATGATTCCCACTATATTTGGTCACAGAAATGACAGACGAAATATTAAATGTTGGGCTAATGAAGTGAATGCAATATGCATTATACAATGTATGCAGGGTTTTTCAAGATTTTAACCGACAGGCCTCTTGTGCTTGTACGTATAACGTCGTTGTCAGCAGTCAATTTGGCTTGTGATATTTTTACACCCCTCAAGGGCCAGTCGTAATCCCTTTTGGTAGGATGAGTTGGTTATAATTTATTACTTATACATATTGCTTAATGGAACTTATTCAGCAAGGACTTAGCATTCAGGCAACAAAATACAACAAAAACTAGGCGAATCGTTGGATACACCATCCCAATTGACCACTGTCAAGCTCCAAAATGCGTCAAAAATCTTGGTTGTTAAATTTCAGTATCTATTAACTTTAATTGTGTTGAGAATTTGTCAGCTAAGAATCTTCTTTCTTAAAAAAGGGGTGTGGCATCAACCTCTTTTCAATAACATAATTTTTTTTCATGTTTTCTGTCAGATGTGGTATACATGTGTTGATCGCAGTTTTATATTAAAAAATTGTTTGATTCATAAATTGTAACATAGAGAATTAATCACCGTAGACCCTAAAGACCTTAAGGGCATGTGATCGAGACCGAATTGTTAGTCGAATGAACCATGTCCGTCCGTCTGTCGGTAGTTTTTAGGCCTTAAATTTTGAGCTAGGAACTTGAAACTTGCTATCTGTTCTTTCTAGGTCCCGAAGCAGTACCAGCGTAAAAATGTTTGCAATACGCCCACTGACACGCCCATTTTACTTAATAGCATGAAAAATCAAGGTTGTCGCAGGAAGCTGAAATTTGGTATGCGATATCGTCGCTTAAGTGTATTGTGATTGGCATTTAAAAAAAAGCGAAACCCGTCCTTTGTAGGCGTGGTCATATCTAATATGCATTCTAATAAACGGCTTTTATTTGATATATTTGCTTTAAATCCAAAAAAAAACTTGCACAATAAAATGTTCAGATATATGCGCAAGCTAACTATTCAAATGAACAAATTTTTGCCACGCCCACCTTTGGGGGCGTTTTTAAGTAAAAAAACAAGTTTTTAATATAAAACTGCGATCAACACGTGTATAATGCATCTGAAAAAAATATGATAAAAAAATTATATTATTGAAAAGGGGTTGATGCCACGCCCATTTTTAAAAAAAGAAGATTCTCAACTGACAAATTCTTAACACAATTAAAGTAAGTAGAAACTGAAATTTAACAACCAATTTATTTGACGCATTTTGGAGCGTGACAGTGGTCAATGGGGATGGGGTATCCAACGATTCGACTAGGCGGATTGTAACCCTCCCGCTAGTATTTTCTTTGAAAATGGTTTTTGGTTAAGTTAGACTAGGCATAGGAACTCAGGATTGGTGCAGAGCAAAAGTGGCTGGCCTTTAATTAAACAAAAATAGGATCGCCCTCACTATCGACCATGCCCACTTTTAAATTGTTAGATCTTTAAAAACCTGATTTCTTGGGAAATTCATTCTAAATCGAAAAAACATATAAGTTTGGCAAATATTAAATGCATTACCAATTTTTATACCCGAATTTTTTTACCCAGGGTAATTAAGTTTGATGTATAGTTTGTAACCCAGTGAAATAATCACTGTAGACCCCTAAGACCTTTTAGAGATATGAATGGGACCGACAGGAGAATCGATGAAGCCATGTCCGTCCGTCCGCTAGAGAATTCGTTTTTGGTATGTGTTATTGCCTCTTGTCTTTTAAGTAGTTAAAAAAGTTTGGCCTTTTCATTGACCACGCCCACATTTTTAAGGGATTTTATCTTAAAATGACTGTTTTTATGAAATTTGACTAAAAATTATATGACAAAAACTGTAGATATTAGCATCTAATTTTTACGTATATGTTGTATGTGCCCGTGTATGTATACAAGGGGACCTACAATTTTTTGCCGAATCCGAACGGCACTTTGAGAAGTTTTTCAAGACAAATGATACTCTCGGAGGGCTTGTCAGACCCTCGCGGAGGTGGGGGCCGTGAAAAAAGAGCAAGTCTTTTTTTTCAGGTGACGATGGCAGGATTCGAACCCAGACCTCCGGCATAGTAAGCACACACACTAACCTCTACGCCACGGCACCCCACAAAAAAAAAGTGATGTTTTAGTTAAAAAGGCGCAGTTTTAGGCCGAAATGTATGCAACCACCTAGTATAAAGCATTCAGCAGTTAAATTTTTATATCCCACCTACATTTTGGTGGCGTGGCAGTTTTTTTTTTGTATATACCCGACTATTTTGCAATCCCTCGTAAATGAACTGAAGCTTTTGCATACGCACTGTTGCACTTTCCCACTCGTTTTTTTTCCGTGGGTAGAAAAAGCCTTCATAGGCACTGCTAGAACCGGCCGCGTATAGTAGTGTGAGATTCTTACTCACTAAAAAACCTCCTGTTTTCCGTCAGACTACGACTGAGTTTCCCTAATGCTCCCTTCCAACGAAAGCACCTACAATACCGTCAATTTATGCGGTTTTATCTTAATCTGCTAGATCCAACGGTCTCATTCAAAGTTCCAAAGTTAGGTTAATTTCATTGTTGCAATGTCTGCGAAGTTGAGTACTAAGTGTGCGATATATTACCAATTGTTAAATTTCTAACACTGAAAGCATTGAGCTCCTCCCATTTTAAGAGGCCTTTTAGAGAAAACCCGTTTTTAAGCATAAATGTTCGTTTTAAACGCATTTTCTCATGATTCTAACGCAATTAGCATTAATTGACTTTAATGCTCAGTGCATGTCCATTTTTAGGGGCGTGGGCAATACAAATATTTTACTCACAGTATATGGAGTAAGGCCAAAAAACTTATAAATTTTGTGTTAGAGTTACAGGGTGAAGAGGGTACGGTATTTAAGATTACGTTACACGAAATCTTGCACTTACTTAATAACTTACTTACTCCTTTTAATTAAATATTTTTTTTTGTAGTTTTTGAACACCTTTGCAGATATTTCCTACCATAAGACTCTAATAGCACTCAACATAAAGTCCTATATGGCTTAACTTGGCTTGATTCTTCGAAGTTATTCTAACAGAGCTTTTTAAGAGTCTTATTGGAGCTCAAAATGTTATAACACTCGCCAAAAAGATGTCTTTCATTCGGGTGTTTTTTAACTTCTTGTTTTTTGTTGTATTCTGTTGCCTGAATGCTAAAGACCTAAAAACTTCACACATAAGGACAGACGGACTCACGGACATGGTTCAATCAATTCACCTGTTGGTCACGATCAACAGCGTACATACTTTTTACATTAAACTTAATATACCCACTGTATAAGCCTTTTTCACTAGAAATCGTCAACGACTTTCGTGACCACCTTTTACAAGATATATCCAGGATAGAAGCGGAAATGTCAACTCAGCTCAGAAACTTTGTGCATTCACTAAATAGTCTTTTCCCCCGGAAGAATTCAAGATAAGTTCCTGCAAAGCCAAACCCCCGAATGACGAAATGATTGACGCAAAAGATAGAAGGAAATATCTGCGGACGCTATTGTCTTTGGGATTCCATTATTTGCGGACGAGAAGTTAAAGACAATTTGGAATCATATATGCCACTCTCTCGACTGTATGCCTCCGACGGTGGATTCTGTTTTCCATATACCACAGTGAGGAACTGAGAACACCAACGATCCTATGATTGTCTAAAAGTCACCATATACGAGAGGAATCAGCTGCTCAAAACAAAACGTTTATTTTAGGTGAGACGTCCACTCCGTCTTCACGAACCAGGCTTTGAATCATCGAACCCCTTTCCTTTTTGTACCCTATTTTACAGGAATGGAATATATTAAGTTTGACGCAGGCGATAATGTAAAATAGAGAAATAATAAAATAGGTATAGGTAAGTGGATTGATGAGGGCGTAACGCTTCGCACCTCATTATACTTATAGGTCTGTGGACACCCATTGTGATGCCCAGTGGGAAAGATCCTTTTTTTATGATCCATCTTCTTCTTACGTTGTGAAGAAATCATTTAGCCTGCTTTATGATTAAGCATCGAAAGTTCGTTTATTGATGCACTTGAAAGTTCTAAGATGTCTGGAAGAAGTTAGTTCCTATCCAAAAATTGTTTTCTTCAACTAACTTGGACTGTGACCATGAAAAGAAAGTGAGATGTGCCCTAGTATCGCCAAATTCTATAGCAAAAATAAATTTGGCGCACAAAAAACTCTCCGGAACAGACTTCATGCCTTGAATCCTCCCACAATGTTTTTTCTATACTCAGAAAGATCGCATAAACAAAAACATCAAAAATCAAACCGGTTGTATCCAAAGCACTATAATCAACCGCATGTATTATGTATAAAGTGATTTGTTAAGGGCCTTGATTGAGCCTATTTATTCGCAGCAAAGTTCCTAAATTAATGTAAATCATACACAAAATAAAATGATTTAATTTTATGCTAAATCAAATTCGCATACCCGAACCTCATCAAATCGTTTCAAATAAGCAAACAAATCAATATTGTCAGGCTTTAACGAGATATAAATTAATTTTAATAATTGCGTTCATATCATCGAAAAGCTACTAAACAGCCTCGTCCTCAGTCACTATGTCCATAACTCAATTACCCGTAAAAATGTGTCCCATCGAATATTGATGGCGGTTCACGCACCGAGGGATTTATCAAACTGTGGCGCAGGAAACATTGAAAACTATTGGAGCATCCCCGCAATAAACTGAAAATTGATGGCGGCTCTGTTCGTTCGTGTTCTCTCTTTTTTTGCTAATAAATTTTAATAAATATGAGATTTTTATTCATATCCGATACAGAATATACATTCAAAGTCTTGTAGTGGGTTTGGTGTAGGTACATATATAGGGACCTACTCCAACAAGGACGAAAATATAGATACATGCCGGTATGCTGGCTTGTGCTGTATCACAGATGTGTATAAAACGATTTCAAATCCTAAATTTATGGGAGTTCCTGTTTTTTTCCTTACGACGAAGGATATGGGCGACTTCTGGCAAAGGTAATTTTTCAAGTACCTAAATTACAAATTCAAGGGTCATAAAACTTAATTACATAATGAAAATGATGGAACGTATGATTCATGGGGGAAAAGTTACCAGGACCATGAATCCAATATGTGAATGTGGTTTACACGGTTATCGATAGAATAAGACACCCTACCAAATGGGGCAAGGAATTTTCGTCCATTATTTTTAAAGTGAAGCTATCCTCAACCTGACGGCAAGCTAAGTTCCTGACATGCCAGTATCATCGGTAACTTCATTTCTCTTTGCTTAGGTGGAATACTGTTAAAAACTTTAAACAACTCAAGATGTCAGAGTCCTTTGTTTGTAATTCTTGAGAAATTTTATACAAGTTTTCATATTACGTTACACTTAGTTACAAAAGAACGACACGCAGGGGGAAGGTCGAGCAAAAAAAAAAACATCATAAAATGATAAATTTATAGCAAATAACATTCCAGCCATTTGCACAGGAAGTTCTCTTCGTGAAACACACCAAGCAAACTATATCTAAACTAGTTCACTTCCAGTAGAAGTTTGCCCAATTTCACAAAAAATTGAAGTCGTGGCAGAAATATCAATGCGTCCGCCATGGACGCTCAGACATAGACAGATACTCCTGCGACTGGATTTGGTAACGGATAACACTGTCGGTCGGAGAGAGGGGGTGTGCATTTTTATGACAAAATTTTATTTAAGAAGAGTATTTACGGTTGCCATCTCACCCAAAGTTTGAACTCCCCCCAGATAACCCACGCCAAAAATGCAAAGCGGCTCAACGCTTTTGGTGGCGAGTGGGAAAGTATCATCTGGTGCTAGTTGATTTTTGCGCGAAAAGTTTCTTCATTCAGTTTTCATGGGGTGGGAGCGTACCAGGGTGGGTAATTTGCATCTTCTCCTTAATTTGGTTCCTAGGTTTGGTGCTGCGAAAATCTCGATTAGATGTGTTCTCGAGAAAATCTAAAGTGGTGGATCCATGAAAACATAACTGCCCACAGTGCTAGTTGCACTCTATGCTCGTCATGAACTTGCATTTGCGAAAGTTTAATTGAATGTCTTTGGGGCTTTGCCACAGTTCGGGCATGTGCAATGATGTGTCTTAGAATGGAGAACTATATTTGGGAAGCCACAATAGGAAAATCTTTAACAATTCTATGACATTCAATTGAGAGTGAGAAAGTTGTGAACTGAAAGCGAGCAACTTTATTTAACTGGTGTTTGGATAAAGTGCTTAAAACCAAGGTGATTTTTCTTTGAAGTGATTTTTAAACCTTATTCCACAGGAATGGAGTATATTAAGTTTGATACAGGCGAAAATGTAACATAGAGAAATAATAACGGTAGACCCCCAAGACCATAAGGGCAATAGATTGAGATCGAATTCTATGTTAAATGAGCCATGTCCGTCCGTCCGTATGTCAATAATTTTGAGGCCTTAAATTTTGAAAGCTAGAAAACTCAAATTTTATTTTTATCGAATCTGCCCACAGACACGCCCACAATCGGTCTTAGTGTGCAGCTACCAGAAAAGCTGAAATTTGATATTTATCATCTTCTAATGATTATAAGTTATAAAAAGTAAAAACGAAATCGGCACACCGCCCCTGGGGCGTGGCATCGATTTAAAAATAAATAAGATAATATACGAATGGAAGAGAGATAGGAATGGAAAGGAGAATATGAATGGAAACGAGAATAGGAACGGAAAGAAGAATAGGAATAGCAATAGGGTATACCGCGGTACGTTACAGGCGGACCGAAGCCATTACTTATGCACTGTTGCACTTACTCACTGGTTTAATCTGCAATGCTGATGCAAGGTGAGGTGTGGGGTATCTTTAATGCGAATACTCCCCAAGTTATGGCTGGATATACAATATGAATGACCAAAGTAAAGATGTAGAGTGCAAAGCACAAGGCATGTCGGATGACCTACAACAACCATGCAAAGAGAAGGCCAAATCATTGCTAGACTAAACTTCAAATGGCCTCTACAAACAGTTTAAAGAAACATGGTGGTTGTCAGATGAGGAAAACTACTGATTCGTAAAAGGAAAGCGGCATTCAACACATAGAAGAAGGACTCCTTGAACTAAAGGGATTAAGTCCTAAAAACATTTGACACACAGATATTTGACATAAAAACAAGACGTTCCCTATTGATCGCACTATTTTACAAATCACAAATACACAAATCAATTAAACTTTTTTAATTGGACTACCTTCAAGACGCGTTTTGGTAGAGCCTGTCTACCATTGATCAGGTATAATGAGATAATCATCTTCGCTGGGGTGCCTCTTTTTGCCCCCAAGCTCGAATTTCGACTCTCTAGGGAAAATGCTGCCAGCTATCATGATTGCTACTTTATGCTACTTACTCATGAATGCTACTTTATGGGGTGCAAAAAAAAATTCACTAACACAGTCAACCAAGCTGGGAGCAAGATTTGTGCGTCCAAGGCCAAAATGAGTGCGCTTGGTGCAGCTCATTTTGGGTTTTGAGTGCGTTTCAGGCTACACATTTTAGATATCGACTGCGTTTCAGGTCATCATGTCGAGGATCGCATGAGGTGAACTCGTGGCAATCGGTCGGAGTTTTGATTCAGATTTCCTTGCAGACAAGTTGACTTTTCCGAGTCCCGTGCAAGAAAGTTTGACTTTTCATTTCAAATAAGAATTAATTTATTATTTTTTTAATGCTGCATTGTTCGCTTTCATGAAATAGAAAGAAACGAATAAATTGATTGCGAAAAACGATGAAATCTTTGTTTGTGCAAGCAATATTAAATATTAGAATGATACACAAATCACGCTCGTTCAGCATTTAAAACAGAAATGCTACGTTTATTATTTGCCTAAGATAGATTGGTAAATTGATAAATAGTTTGCACAAGATAAATTGGCCTTTATTAAACCTACGACTAACTGTAAATGCTGACAGCATTTGTACATTCTTTCAAACGAAATGAAATACTTCGCCGGGTTTGTCCAATGAATGCCGATGACAACTAAAGGGCACAGCATATAAAATACTGCTGTCTAGAATGGGAACTGGTCTTTGGGTAAATATTACTCTTGTTTAAAAGATCACCTTTTCTGGTGGTAAGATCTGTTTTACTCTGTATTATTCTAAGATTCTAGTGACTTTGTCAGTGACGCCTTGATAAATTGATCAAATATACAGGTAAAAAATGTACAGTCAGACTTTAAAAATTCGTGTAAAAGATATATTTAAATAAAGACCTAGGATCATCTGAGAGAAATACAGAAGAACGGATAGCTCGTCTGTTGATAAGCTTGAAAACACTTTGAACCAATGAGATTATCCGTGTTAATTATTTATATTATTATCCGTGTAAATTAAACGCTTCGTAAATCCGTGTTGCCACAAGGAACAGAACGGGGGGAAAAACAGATTTTCAGATGATGTCTAAAGAAATTAAGTATAATGGATTATATGTCAAATTTCAAACTATTGGAAGAGCTTATAAAGGGTGATTTTTTAGCTGGTTTGGTTTTGGCAACACTGGTTTTGACAGCTGACGTGTGTTTAGTACCTTTTGTCACTGTCAAACAGCTTCAGTTTGGTTTGCAATTTACCCAGGGATCGTCTTACAAATGAACAACGCTTGCAAATTATTGAATTTTACTATCAAAATGTGGTTTCAACAAGACGGTGCCACATGCCACACAGCACGCGAAACAATGGCGCAATTGCGAGGCGAGTTTGGTGAACAGTTAATTTCACGTTTCGGGCCGGTCAATTGGCCGCCTAGATCGTGCGATTTGACACCATTAGATTATTTTTTGTGGGGGTATGTCAAGGCTAATGTCTACAGGGACAAGCCCGCTTCGATTGACGCACCGGAAGCCGACATCCATGCATTCATTCGTGAGATACCGGCCGATATGTGTGAAAGAGTATGCCAAAATTGGACTCAGCGGATGGGCTACCTGAGACGCAGCCGCGGTCAACATTTGCATGAAATTATCTTTAAACATTAAATTGCAAGGTTCAAACTATCGATTCAAATAAATATTTCATTATTTTTTTCGAATTTTTTGTGTTTTTTTTTAAAAAAAGTTCTCAACCTTTTAAAAAATCACCCGTTAATATACAAAATCTCTTGCTTTAAAATTTTCTTTTGTAAGGTTTAAGAACTTTTTTAAATTTGTACCTTTCGAAGTTATTTGAATTTCCATAATGAAAACAAAATACATACTACAAATTGCAAGTCGCCTATCTCATTATATCTGATCAGTGCTGTCTACCATCAACAGCGCACACAACTAAAGATGAGCAAGTCGAAGTCGATGCTCATCACTGATCAGATATAATGAGATAGGCGACTTGCAATCCCCTTGCGTGATACACCCGCAAAAAAAGTAACGGGATCTCTCTCTTGTCCCTGTCTGTGAATGCATGTGAGCAATGGAAGTGTTCAGTGAATCCATTTAAAAATGGCGGAAGCTGAGATAATTTGCCGTCTCAGTCATTCAAAAAATATAAACAAAGTAATCAGCCTCCATTCTTTTTTGGTCTATTTTGTTTTACAAGTAATTATTATCTTCTTAGTAAATGAAAAATCTGCCATCCATCTGCAAGTGCCCATTAGGAATAATTTTCTGCCATGCACAACGGGTCAACTGAAAATCGAATTTGTTTTGATTGCACTACACAAATGTCAAAAGACATCTGATTCTGGTTTGCTGAATTCAGTCCATAGGTAGAGTTCAGCACAATTGAGGTAGAAATAGGAGGTGGAAATCTTTGCTATAATGAGTTTTTTTCTCTAATAAAAAAATAAACAATCAAGCTATTTGATTGTGTGCATAAATTTTATTAATTAACGCGTTTTCTTATAAAAAACATTACGTGCGACTTTCTGGTCTAAACTTCCTATCAAAATTAGTTGCAAAAAGAATTTGATAAATTTTCCAGTAGTCCTAAACACATTTTGAAAACAGTTTTTTTTTTATAAATGAATAGGCACATTTATACAATACTCTGTTAACTTTTAGATCAATGTTTAGAATAAAGAGTTTTTTTCCTAAATTTTTTATTTGTTTTCGAATGATTTCATGAATAGTTCAATAGTTCGTTTTAATTATTTCTAGTTCATTTATCCAATTATAAATAGTAATCCAAATAAATAAATTGACGTCTCAAGTCGACAAGAAATAAAAGGAACAAACGTAACGTCTAGACACGAACAACGTTTTTATTCACATGAAACAAATTACAGATCCCATCACCAAAAAAGAAATTTTTCGCGATTGCACACTAAATTGAGAAAAATGTATTTCATTTTCGATTTCGATTTTTAGTAGAAATTTCAATCACACATGAATAATTTTTATTTGAATAGCAGGAATTGTTGGTTAACATAATGTTATTCAAATAAAAATTTAATTTAGCTATTTGCGAATTATTGCAAATAAAATTGGTGGCATGATGTATTATTTCATTATGGAAATTCAAATGACTTCGGAAGGTACTAATTTAAAAAAGTTCTTAAGCTTTACAAAAGAAAATTTAAAAGCAAGAGATTTTGTATATTATAAGCTCTTCCAATAGTTTGAAATTTTGACATCTAATCCATTATACTTGATTTCTTTGACATCATCTGGAAATTGAAGAAGCCGTTTAACTGGACTTACTGGTCTACGGTCCACTGTTGATTACTATACAGTGGAAATGATTGCAGTGCTGGTGTAAAGTAAAAGTAGCACAGTAAAGCCGCATTGTCACAAGGAACAGAAACAGAAACAGAATCTCATACATTAGCAACTGAAACCTAAATTCGCCGAATGCTTTCTGCGTTGCTAATGTACGAAAATCTGTTTTTTTTTTCGTTCTGTTCCTTGTGACAACACGGACTTACGAAGCGTTTAATTTTATCTCATTGGTTCAAAGTGTATTCAAGCTTATCAACAGACGAGCTATCCGTTCTTCTGTATTTCTCTCAGATGATCCCAGGTCTTTATTTAAATATATCTTTTACACGAATTTAAAAGACTGTACATTTTTTACCAGTATATTTAAGGCGTCACTGACAAAGTCACTAGAATTTTAGAGCAATACAGAGTGAAACATATCTTACCACCAGAAAAGGTGATCTTTTAAACAAGAGTAATATTCACCCAAAGACCAGTTCCCATTCTAGACAGCAGTATTTTATATGCTGTGCCCTTTAGTTGTCATCGGCATTCATTGGACAAACCCGGCGAAGTATTTCATTTCGTTTGAAAGAATGTACAAATGCTGTCAGCATTTACAGTTAGTTGTAGGTTTAATAAAGGCCAATTTATCTTGTGCAAACTATTTATCAATTTACCAATTTATCTTAGGCAAGTAATAAACGTAGCATTTCTGTTTTAAATGCTGAACGAGCGCGATTTGTGTATCATTCTAGTAATTTATATTGCTTGCACAAACAAAGATTTCATCGTTTTCGCAATCAATTTATTCGTTTCTTTCTTTTCCATGAAAGCAAACAATGCAGCATTAAAAAAATATTAAATAAATTCTTATTTGAAATGAAAAGTCAAACTTTCTTGCACGGGATTCGGAAAAGTCTACTTGTCTGCAAGGAAATCTGAATCAAAACTCCGAACGATTGCCACGAATTCACCTCATGCGATCCTGACCTGAAACGCAGTCCATATCTAAAATGTGTAGCCTGAAACGCACTCAAAACTCAAAATGACCTGCACCTTGGACGCACAAATCTTGCTCCCAGCTTGGTTGACTGTGGTAGTGAACTTTTTTTTGCACCCCATAAAGCAGCATTGCAACCCACTAACCCAATCATGATAGCTGGCAGTATTTTGCCTAGAGAGCCGAAAATCGAGCTTGGGGGCAAAAAAAAGGCACCCCAGCGAAGATGACTTTCTCATTATACCTGATCAATGATGCTCATAGCGCAGCGGTACACGCACAAAAAAAAGCAAACCCGAATTTGTTAATAACTATACATCCGAATCATATCACTGGGGTCACTGAAGAGTTTCCATTTAAAGTCGGTGTAGTGTGCACAGCAGGGAACCGTTCTAAGTCCTTTGCTTTTCATTGTGCTCCTTGATTATCTCCTTGAAGGAACAGTGACGGATCCCAGAGTACAGCAGTTATTCTTTGCTGACGATGGACGACGACACTCCTGCAGCAAGTACTTTATATACCTATGGGTGGATTTTTGGGAGGGGAATGGGTGTCATATTATCCAAAAAAAAAAAAAACCAAGTGAGTAAGTGCAAGAGTTTGTCTGTGACAAACTTCTAGATGTATACCCGACCCCATACCGTGTGACACCAAATCTTAAAGTTTCTTGACCTGAATTCATACCTTATTTGTATAGGCCACGCCTCCAAAAGTGGGCATGGGCTTAAACTTAAAATCAATTAATTGTAATTTCGTTAGAATCATGAGAAAATACGGTAAAGCGAAAGGAAACAGTTTTTTTGTTAAAACGCCCTTAAAAGTGAGCGGAGCTCAAAACTTCGTATGGAGCAAACTTAGCAAATAGTAATATCTTTAATATTTGTCATAGAATTTTTTTTGGATTTGGAGTCAACTTTCCAAAAAACCGGCTTCTTAAAGATCTAACATGTTAACAGTGGACATGGTCGATACTGTGGGCGGTCCAATTTTTGCCTTGTTAAAGGTCTTGGAACAAGATTGCTCAGCACCAAAATTTAGTTTGACATTTAGCATCTCCTGTGATTTGTCTAGCTGGACCAAAAGACATTTTAAAAAAACTTTAAAACAGAGGTTGTTTCACATTGAAGCCAGAAGTGGGCGTGGCCGTTGACGGATTGAGCCAGCTTTCACACTTTTTCTGTGCAATAAAAGAGCCAACCCTCGGTCGGGTATAAGCAGAGTATAAGTGCTGCCCACTTTTTATACCCCATCCCATAGGATAAAATGTATATTAAGTTTGTCACATAGTTTGCAGCACGGTAAAATAATAATGCTGAGTCCCCAAGTCCTTAAGGGCATATGATCGAAACCAAATTCTGAATCGAATAAGCAATGTCCGTCCGCCCGTCTGTATGTCACATGTTTTAGGCCCTAAATTTTGAGCTAGGATGCTGAAATTGTTTACGTGAGCTCCACGTCATGCAAAGCAGTACAAATGTAAAAAGTTTTGAAATCCGCCCACAGGCACGCTCCCAGTCGGTCTAAATGTGCAACTACCTCCAGAAATTTCAAAGCTGTAAGACGTTCTAAAAGGCTGAAATTCGACATATAGAATCTCCTAATGAATGTAAGACACAAAAAAGAAAAAATCATTGGTAAACCTCCTCCAGTCGGCGTGGCATCTTTTTTAAAGGTAAATTTTGAAATGCATTTTAATGAATATTTTTGCTTTGAATTGAAAAAATTTTGCATCATACTTTATGTAGAAAACACTTAGTTCTTTATTTTATTGATACAAAACTTTGGGACGCGAAATTGAAGAAAAACCTAGAAATTTCCAGAAAAACGTAATTTCGACTGGCCTGCCTAATTTAGGAAAGCATGCAACAAACAAATTAGCAAGTAAGCTAAACGAGATTTCATTCCAGATTTTGTTCATTCAAAGTTTTTAGCCACGCCCCTTTTAGAGGTCGATTTTTCAAAAATATTGTACTTGAACCAAAAAAATGCATTTTTACGTATACATCTACATATACATTTATATACACGTATATATTACATATGCATTTAAACTTGGAAATATCTGTTAATATTGATAGTTTGTAGTGAGGGGCGGTTGGACCACGCCCTTTTTTCGAAGCTTGCACTACTTTTAAAATGTCAAAAAAATAACAATAACATCAGCATTTAACAATGTGGATGGGGTATTCAACGATTCGTTTTACTGACTGAAACTTCTGCCTTCACACTATTGCTCTTACTCACTGGTTTTTATCTAAGACCAGACACTAAATTGAAAGGAAGTGTGCTTCTCAAGGGCGAATTCGAGTACATGGGATCTATGAACAATAGCGAAGTAAACTGTGATGACGACCACGATGTCAATCATCGCGTGAGCGTAGGGTGGATGAAGTGCCAAGATAACTCCGCTATCTCTTTTGACCATAAAATGTCCCCTAAGCTGAAAGGAAGCCCTTACACGGCAGTCGTGTCGTGAGTCCGGCCAGGAAGCTCCTGAATCGGCCATTAAAAACCAATTTAGTAGAAGACTGGAATCTATACCGATCGAAGCAAAAGGATTTTAAGAGACTTATTCGCAAGTCGAAAAATGACTCTTATAAAAAAATTTTGTGAGGAGATCGAATCTCTAAGTGAAACTAATAGGCTTGTGAAACTTCTTTACAGAAATAGACCAAGCAAACTTGCTTCACTTCCCAATCCTGATGGTACCTAGACTAAGACCAAGGCCTTCAGTCTTCTCCTAGAGACTCACTTTCCGGGAAATCAGATAACCACGTGCTCTTCAGTGGTACCTGAAACGGTGATTACTCTAGAACCAGCGAACACAACGCGGCTAAACTGGTTTATTGCATCCAGAGTGGTGACTGATAACGCTACCAAATATGCGATTGCATCTTTTGACAGTTTTAAGTCACCTGGTCCAGATGGAATCTACCCAGTTATGCTAAAAACAAAGATCAGCTGTTGCCCATGCTGAAAAATATCTCTACTGCAAGCCTCGCCTTGGCTTACATTCCCACCCTTTGGCGCATGTTTAAAGTCGTATTCATACCAAAACCTGGTAAGTCTGACTATAGCATAGCCTAAAGTTTAGACCCATAAGTTTGGCTTCCTTCCTGCTGAAAAGCTTGGAGAGACTGGTTGAGCTGCGCGTACGCAAGGTTGCTCTTCGATTACTTCCTCTTTCTGAGATGCAACACGCTTATCAGCGCGAAAAATCCTGCGAAACTGCGCTTCAAAACCTTGTTGGTAGAATTGAATATGCTCTTGACCAGAAGGAGTACGTGCTGGGCGTTTTCATCAATATTGAGGGTGCTTTTGATAACGCGACGTTTGATAGCATATGCAACTCAGCCAGTCAACACGGTCTGGCTGGGCAATGCTAATGCACAGGACGCTGATAACCGAGGCAGATTGTGGCAAGTGCGTCATAACTGGGGTAAACAGGGGCTGTCCGCAAGGTGGCATTCTGTCTCCCCTTTTATGGTGCATGGTGGTAGACTCTCTCCTATCCGCTCTCAACCTTCCTGGAACCTACACACAAGCCTACGCGGATGTCTGATGAAATCAAATATTTGGGAGTAATCCTTGATAAAAAACTTCTTTGGTCCAAGCATGTTGAATCCAAAACCGAAAAATCATTGTCTATACTTTCTGGCAGTTTAGACGGGCTTTTGGCAAGACATGGGGCATGGACATGGACCCTATCTCCGATAAGGGTCCTCTATACGGCCATGGTAAGACCACTCCATGGCTTGTCTTGGCTCCACAGGGGCCTTCCCGAGTACGCCGGGCTCTGCTCGAGATGCTTTGATGAACATCCCCCCTTGATATATTTATCATGGGGTGTACGCTGAAAACCATCTTTCGCTTAAGGAGAGGTGGTTTTTGGTACCACGCGCATTGGAATTTTTAAAAACTTGTTCGAGAATTGTCCTTCGACCCCTGTCTTATGGGCATGCCCTCTGACGCAATGACCCCAAAAATCCTTTTGCGACAAACCTACCAAGTCGACTTTCCTCAGGTAATGGAATGGCTTCGACCAGGCTCTGAGCCAGGGAAAGAATGCCATCGTATTTTCACGGATGGCTCCAAAACCGGACAGGGGTCTCGTGCTGGGGTCTTTTTGGAAAGTGAGAACATAAGACTTCACTACCCCTTAGGTAAATATGTGTCTGTCTTCTTAGCGGAGATTTTCGCTATCCTAGTAGCCATGCGCTAAATTGTGACTAACTGGTGGAGCGCAAGAAGCATATGCTTTTGCAGTGACAGCCAAGCCGCTCTAATTGCGTTGCTCAACACTCTTACCTCATCCAAGATAGTGCTCGATCTCAAGTATTCGTTGAACTTAGTCGTAAGGCTAAATGCATTGAATCTTGTTTGGGTTCCAGGTCACACTGGTATCCAGGGAAATGAGATTTCTGATGAGCTTGCCAGAATAGGCTCAGAAGAAGTTTTTTTCAGAACCCGAACCAGCCTGTATCTGTTGTCACGTCTGCCATTGATACTTGGGTTTCTCGTGAGCACAGGGCTTGTTGGCGTGACTGCGATGGATGCAGACAGACTAAATGACTACGCCCGGATATCTGCGAGGGGTCAGCGTCTTTTCTTCTATCTCTCAGGAGAATCGATTGCAGACGCGATTCTTGTAGGCGTCCTTACGGGCCACCAAGCTTTCGCCAAGCACTTGAATGTGCTAGGCTTGAGCGAAACCACCACCTCTGTCCTGCCTGTGGAGAGGACGTGGTGAGTGCCGAACACCTAAGCTCTTCATCACTGAAGCTCCTTCTCGTTTTTTTCGAAAGATGGGTAAACTAAACACATTAAAGTAAGGTGTCCGCGTGGTAGTACAATGGACCCCAGTAGTTGTGTCTGAGTGCTCCATCGGATAGTAGCAACCTTCGACAAATGAATGCATGAGTCCGGCGCTCATAAATGGTTTAAAATATTGGACAGCTTATAATAAATATGGGAGCAAATGAACGGCAGCTCATAATGCTTCGCATGACAGCAGGAGTAACCAAACGTTGTAGAGTAAGAAGTACGTAGATATGAGGAAGCCTCGACGCAAAAGAACTTATGTCAATGAAAAAGGAACATGACCGGCTCAGTTGGTACTACCATGCTCAAAGGAGAGATCCTAGGAACAGAAGATGAGATTCGTACGTTGGCAAACACAAGTTGGGCATCCCTAATTACCTGAGCTCACCGCACGTATATACAAACCTATTAAGGACGATCGTAAGACACTATTGCTGTACTAATACAAAGCTTACAGACCACAATCCGGTTAGACATCACGCTGTGGGTGGTAACCGGTAAGATGTGAGGATAAAATTAATTTTCCATGCCCTTTCACAGTCTTTGTTAAGGAGAATTCAATTGAGCAAATCTCTCTTGAATGACCATCTTGAAACAATACGATGGTTTGGTGTGGTGTTATTGTTGTGGACTTTTAAAGTCGAAGAACAAGAATATCCATCACCGTAAGCCCTTGTCATGTTATAATTAATTCCACGGTATGCTTTTTTCGATTAATTTTCCAACCACAAGCTGGAGGCTGATAGCTATTGATAACATTTTATCAAAATCCCTGCAAAGCGGTTAGACCGTGCAGAAAGGAAGGCATGGAGACCGCAGTCTAGGAAACTATTAAGGATTAACTGTAATTATGTATTTGTTATCGTGTTTAAAACAGACACAGCCAATACTACATGTGGCTTTTCAAAGAAACGCCAGATGTAGCTTTGTGTAACGATTGGGATCACATTTATCGCGGTATTTTACATTCTGCAGGATAGCTTTAATTAACAAAAAATTCTCTCTATACTCTAGTAAGCCCATAAACGTCAGTTTAAATTTAAGTAACAGCCAAATGATTTTATTTTTGTTTGCAGATTCTTTACGATTTCACATTTTAAGTGCTTGCGCATACAGCGTTTTTTTTTTTGCACAAGACAAGCTCCAGTAAAATGCCTTTTGTAGTGTTAGCAAAGAGTTATGTCGTAATCTTTTGAACACTGAACTGCCACACTGAGCTGTCAAATAATACTCGGTGTCAGCGACAATTCAAGCGTGTTGTACACTCGGTTTCATTGTGTACAGAACGACAAATACAGCACCTTTGCAGTCATCACGTTAAGTTTTGTCAAGTGTCAAATCGCTTTGACTTCAATTTGTTTCGTCGGTTTTTTGTACTTTTTACTTAGAATGAATTTTGATAGCTTTGAGTTTGTGACATTTAGTAAGTTACTTTAGTCGCGTTGCAAAAAATAATGAATGAAAATTGAGTCGAAACGTCACACATACAGAATCGATAAAGCTACACCCAGCCTCCACTGTCAAATACGACGGTGGCGAAAATTCGCGTTCCTTTGCCTTTGTTATCAAATTATTATTTTTTTGTCATTGAATACTAGGGTGGACGGAGGCTAAAACTCCAAAATCTTTCAAAGATACTAATATGCTTACTATAACAGTATAATACCGTAGTAGCTGATATTGGTTATGGCCGATTTCCACATGCTAAAAAACCACTCATTTATGAGAGACATTATGCAAACTGCCAGAACGCACGTCATAGTAGTAAAATTTTCGCTCCCTCGTAACTCCTCTTGACTACAACTTAGTTAACTTAACAAGTTGTTTACGCTTCAGTTGTATTTATCGCGTTGGGTAGGTTGCTATCCAGTGCACCTACTAAAAACCGTCAGCTCGTGCGGCTTCACCCTACGTCGTCGGTAGATCGAAGGGTCTTGTTCTTTGTAGTCGTCGCTCGTTGTTTGCATCGTTAAGAGTCTTGTTAAGAGTACTGGTCATTTTTCATTGTTGCAATAAAAATGAAGACGAGCACTTAGCTTTCGAGCAAAGTTTGTTACTTCTTGGCTCACAGTAGCTATTCCTAAATCTCTGTGAATATCACTATTCCTAATATACCATGCAGCATTCACAATTGCTCTAAGTGTCTTATTTTTGAAAGTATGCAACATGGACTGGACAAGTAGCTCGGCTTGGTACAAAACCAAAATTTTATACCGTACGTCCAGGACGGCTTTAACACCTGCCTGTACAAGAGCACCTTGTTATATATGCTTGGTTTCGAAAATGTTCCGATAAGCCCATACATTTCCCTGAGCCTAATCTCGAGCTCGTGACACTTCTTCTTTACGTGTGGCTTCCACCTTAGCTTAGCGTCTATGGTTATTCCTAGAAATTTCGCTTCAATTGCATAAGGCGCAGAGTTTATGAACAGAGGTAAATTGTAAGCCCTTCCGTAAGAAGTATTTACATGCGTTGACTTTTTCTCGTTAAGAGCGATTCGACAAGTCTTCGTTCAGACACAAATTCTGTCCAATGCTCGTTAGAGGTTTCTCGTTGGTGACTCGACAGATTCACCTATTGCCAGGATTCCCGTGTCGTCCACAAACGTGGCCATGACTGGCCAGGTTTGTCTCTTGTGTACAGCAAGAACAGGGTCGGACCGAGGACGCTTCCTTGGGTTACGCCAGCTCGAATTTGCTTGAAACTCTTTCGTGTTAATACCACATCTATCACGAAACAGTCTGCTTTCAAGATAGTTTTTCAATATTCTAAACATGCCTTTCGGAAAGTTTTGCCGTAACTTATTCCTAGCTCCTCCCAGAGTGAGAAACGTCAGTATTCGTAGGAATCTTAATGTTGAGCAGCTACTTTTTCGAGTGAAGCGATCGATTCTTCGATGGTTTGGACACGTTGTTCGCATGCCCCCTGACAGACTTCCTAGACAGGTCATGTTAGCCGAGATGCGAGCGCGTCGCCCCCCTGGTAGGCCAAGAAACAGGTGGTGGGATCAGGTAAAGAACCTATCTGAGTCCTGCCTGGGGATTGCGCCGGAGTCTCTTGAGTTGGTGGCGGAGGATCGAGAAAGATGGAAGGACCATTAAGATAAGCGGCATTCGAAAATGATGATGATAATGATTATTATTTCAAGCCTTCGTGCCATACCTCATCGAAGGCTTGCGATACGTCGAGGAAAGCACTTGAACAATATTTTTAGCGGTCCATCCAAAAATGGAGAAAGGACCTCTAATGGTATCGCTACGTTGTCCGTCCGTTCGTCCGTCCGCACCTGTAACTTTTGAACGGTAAGTACTCTTATAAAGTCCGTGAAAAAAATGTGAACGCATACAAGTGAAATTTTTCGTATACACGCATAACGGTTTAATTACAGTTTGAATATTGATGGGAAAAAAGACAAAAAGTGTTTAAGCCTTATCTTAAAAAGATTTAGATGCAGAAAGAAGAAAACTGAAACAAGCGCTAAGAAAATATTATGCTTTCATGATAAAATAGATTTTTTGCAAAATATTCGAAAGTTTTTGAGAAATAAGGAATGGAAAATAGATACAAATTTTGAAAACAGGTACAAACGTGTTTAAAGTCATAACTTTTTCATTACCTTAATTAAAAAGCCAATATTGAGCTAACACATAAAGCAGCCGCTGGGTAAGCAAAGGCTACAGTAGATTTTTGGTTAAACGGTTTTAGAACTGTAGTTTTGGCGTATATTGAAAAAAAAAGAGGTGAAAAAACGACGTTTTTAACTTAAAATTCTGTAAAACGGTTTAAAAAACAAATTAAAAAACTCACTTTTATAACCGATAACTAAAACCTATACTCTGTGTATTAGAAAAAAGTAACCGTTGCTAGTGCAAAGTATATGAGAATCAAAAAAAATATAACGGTATTCATCAAAAGGTACCGAAAAGACGTTTTATGGATTTTAAATCAAAAAAATGCAGAAAAGGCCAAAATACCACGTGTCTCCCCACACTATCTCGATAACGGTAAAATATACCTTTTTGAAAAAAATATCGGACATAGACAATTTTTTGAGGTTCGAAAGAAAAATATGGAAGGGCTTAAAATGATTTAAGTTGATTTACTAAAATGATAGTGTTAAGAAATGCCTATAACTTCTTAGTTGTTTCTATCTACTCAACTGTATTGTACAATAGCACAAGCCACTGGAGTAGATAGCAAAATATTAAAAAATATTGAAAACAAAGAACCCGTTCGTCATTTTTTTATTTGTTTTTTTTTTACCAAAAAAAATTGAAAAAAAATTATTTGTCACCCTGCATTTCAATAAAAATTTGAGTATCTAAACTTAAGATTCGGCTAAAATAAGAACAGTAAACTTGTAAAAAAGTATTAACAGTACCTAGAATAAAATGAATGTAAAAATATATATTTTAGGAATTTTAAACCCGAATAAGGGGCAATTTTCCCCTCTAGCATTTAATAAGTCGTATACACAGATCCTATGCATATATACAGAAACAGCCGACGGACTGCTCCGTGTATGACTTCATACTTGACGGTATTTTTTCAAGTTTAATGTGTTATTTTGTAGACTTTATCTATTGTGGAATAAAACCGATTTGATGATCCGAGATCGAACTTCCTTCTGCGATTATTAGTTGAAATCGCTTCAGCAGAAGTTTCTCGAATACTTTTGATATTATCGGCAGAAGCCATATGGGCGTATAAGATTTTTTATCATTTGCACATTTCCCTGGTTTTGGAACCATAATTACTTCAGCAACTTTCCATTGCCTTGGAACGTCTAAGAGAAGCGCTTATCATATAAAGTAGCTTGACTAATGCCTTTTTCGGTAGTTCTTTCAATATTTCGCCTGTGATCAAGTCGTAACCTGGGGCCTTGTTATTTTTAAGTTCGCTTATTGTCTGTCAAGGTTCACCTAATGACACTTTTTGCATTCTAAAGCTATCTGATTCCGCGTTATTGTTTTGAACGTCAGCCAACGGCGGACCGTCGAAAGGCTTGAATGTTTCTTCTAAATGTTCAGTAAACAAATTCGCTTTCTCTTTGTCTTCTCTTGCCCATTTTTTGGTGTCGAGTGGATTATAGGTTTCTTGATAGACTTAACTGCTTTTCACAGCGAGTAGTTTGAGCTCCTATCTGACGACAAGCCTTCAAGGTATTCAGTGGTCTCACGATTTTTAAAATCTTGCAACATTCCTTTCAGTTTGTTAGAGAGGTGGTTCAAGAGGGTTTTGTCTGGGGGAGCCCTCGTGCCTTTCCATCTTCTACGCGCTCTTCTCTTTTCACGAATCAATTCTTCGATTTCGAGCGAATATGTTGCACGTACATGCCCTAACTGCGTTCTTTAAGGACGAAGTGCTAACTGCGTTCTTTTGGGACGAAGTGTTGTTCCAAGCAGCGCTCTGAATTGCTTCAATGAATTGGCCAACTGCGGTTTCTAGCTCAAAAGGAGTTTTCAGTGGCACATTCAAGCCAACACCCTCCTTACAGTCCTTTCTGAAGGCGTCCCAGTTCAAGTTTTTGCTAGCTAATCTAGGAGCTCTTTCTATTTTCGCCAGTCCCGGTAAGATGTTAGGATAAAATTAATTTTCCATGCCCTTTCACAGTCTTTGTTAAGGAGAATTACATTGAGCAAATCTCTCTTGAATGACCATTTTGAAACAATAGGATTGTTTGGTGTAATGTTATTGTTGTGGACTTTCAAAGCCGAAGATAAGAATATCCATCACCGTAAGCCCCTGTCATGTTATAATTAATTCCACGGTATGCTTTTTTCGATTAATTTTCCAACCACAAGCTGGAGGCTGATAGCTATTGATAACATTTTATCTAAATCCCTGCAAAGCGGTTAGACCGTGCAGAAAGGAAGGCATGGAGACCGCAGTCTAGGAAACTATTAAGGATTAACTGTAATTATGTATTTGTTATCGTGTTTAAAACAGACACAGCCAATACTACAACATGTGGCTTTTCAAAGAAACGCCAGATGTAGCTTTGTGTAACGATTGGGCTCACATTTATCGCGGTATTTTACATTCTGCAGGATAGCTTTAATTAACAATGCATTATTCACAGTTCAGCCATAAAAGTCGGTTTTACTTTAAGTAACAACCAAATCAAATGATGTTATTTTTGTTTGCAGATTCCTTACAATTTCACATTTTAAGTGCTTGTGCCTACCGGGTTTTTTTTTTGCACAAGACAAGCTCAAGTAAAATGCCTTTTGTAGTGTGACTTAGCAAAGGATAAGTGAAAAACAATGAAATTAATGAATTTTAGGAAAAAAAGTGATAATAAAGAATGCTAAATAAAAACACTAACAAACCTGATCAAAGTATAACTATATAGTTATTCGCCAGTTGATTGATATTGACGTCGAAAGTGTTATCGTGTTATCGATGTTGTTGATCAGAACTTTATATGAGAATTATCTGAGGTAAAAAATAAAATATTGAATTAAATAAATCAATTATAGTTTGGTTGTATATTTAACAGACATTTTTCTTTGTAATGAAAATTTCGATTAAAACGACATTTTCAAAGCATCCGTTTACATCCAGAAAGTATAGGTAGAACACACGGTCCACTTAGATAATGGCAACATCCATTCGGCGTTGTTCTCTCTCGTCTGTTAAACTATATGTTGAGTATTGCTAAACTAACTGCCTTTTTAAGCCAAAAAATTGCTGCATTCTCCTTAAGTCGCGAGTGTTGACGATGGTCCGTATGAACAAACCGAAATGCATACGGTTAGTTCATTGTTCTTTGTCATATGTGTTTTTTTTTCGATTTTCGTGTAAATTTTTTAATTTTTTCTATTGTTGTTATGCAAATTTTGATATTTAGCTGACATATCAGTATTTTTTGGATCTGAAATATCGAAAAGTCATGAAAATATGAAATTGTGGTAAACCGATACCAAAGTATGCCGTAATGTAATCACCTGGTCAACTATGTCTTATATCAAAACCGACAGCAATTGAAGTTTAAGGAAACCAGTCCAACGTTAATGACGGCGGAAAGAGGGAGATTGAAATAAATCCTTTTCATCGTAGTGCTACGCAGTTCAACGTAGTGCTACATGGAATGCAACTCCACCGCTCCCTACCACCGAAATCCGTACCGTAGGGACCGTCATCCGTTAGAGGCATAACAAAAATCGAAGTAAGATCGAAACCAAATGTTGGAACATCAGCATCGGAGCAGACGGGAAAGGCCATCACTCAAACGGGGTAGTACCGGTATCAATGCCGAGGTGAGTCTATTTTAACCTTTTTTATAAGACGTCACCACGTTTTACATTACCGGGGGCAAGAGCGCACTTTAATTGTTAAAAATTGTCGAAAAGTTCTCCATGGAATATTGTTTTCTTATATTGGTAGGTACCCACGTCTCCAGCAACAGAAGAGTATCAAAATAAATTTAAGCTTTTCTGTCCACGGAATTCGACGTCTATACGAAAACCTGAAATATTCCGCAACCCAAGCAAAGCCACAGAGGAAACCCAAGAATCACAACTTTAAAAGCCTGTCGAGTAATGTCACTGATATTGACATGCGTGTATAAGACATAACTTGAACTTAAAAAAAAATAATTTGAAAAAACACGCCCCATTAATCGTTAAAAACCCCGTTTAAAAATCGACGGTGGACTGAACGAGCTAAGGAAACTTCGCGAACGAAGATTCGGCAAAGCTTAAAGACCCAACCCATAAAAAGATTAGGATGCTTATAAGAAAAGTTAAAAAAAATCTGGGAAGAAGTTCTGCAATAACATATGAAATATGAACGGTGCAGCAAGACTGAGAAAAATTATTTCCAAATAGCCAACCACACCGAGTTTCATCAAAAACGCACCAATGGTATCTGGACAGAATCGAAAAGACCGAAATTGTTAATGGCACATATTCTTCCAATTACTTTGAAGTGGTTGAGGAAAAAGAAACTATCCAAGCAAATCACACCCCACTCAGCTACAGATATCGAAACGCCTTGTCGTGAGCGTCATCTTCAATGACGCCAGTGTGGGGGCGTTATTCATCAACCGGCTTCGTCCGGCTGATGAGTAACGAACTAAATTTTGCCGAACCTAACTCCAGTGGTGGTATGAGCGTAGTGCAAACCGTGCCGAAGGATGCAAGGTTGGGGGTGAAACCAACCATGCGCCTTCTCAGGCACCTTGGCGCGGGTCT
Organism: Neoascia interrupta; assembly: GCA_947623515.1. Lineage (NCBI taxonomy): Eukaryota > Metazoa > Arthropoda > Insecta > Diptera > Syrphidae > Neoascia > Neoascia interrupta. The sequence goes on from OX392464.1 coordinate 40,505,934, forward strand.
GTTATACTTAGCCTTGCCCAGGCATGGCGGGAGCCCTGGAGCGCTTGCCGGTGATTTAAAGGGCAGCTCCGAACAGGACGTAGAGATTTCTAAGGACCATCCGCTCTCGAAGCTATCTCCGAGGCTCAAAACGGGGGAATCGCTTCAGTGATGACAGGCGTGGACACAGCTGGCCCGTACGCTGTGCCTTCTGCTTTGATCACAGAGGTGGAGGGAAATGCGAGGGAAATACTTCAATCCACCGCTTCCTCAAAAGGCGACAGGGATAATGCTGCTGCGAAGACAGGAGTGGCGGCCTGCCAGGCTCCCACTGCCCCCTATGCGGCTAAGCTAAAAGAAGGGAGTAGTGCATCTGACAGGAGGGACAGTTTCAGCAGCAAGAGAAGCAGATCTGACGACGTCGCGTCGTGGAGCTTAACGATGCAAAAAAGATGAAGGCTGGTACTTCATCTGCTTTGCGTCGTAAGCAAAAGCGATCCCAATGACAAGCTTCTCGTTGCTGTGGTAAACGAGTTGGAACCCTGCGGTCGTCTGACAATCGACCAGTGGAAAAACATCGAGGAGAAGTTCCAGGACGCCCTGTGGAAGGAATTATCCACCGCAGGAAACGAGAAGCTTCAATTCGATGGTGCTGGTTGGGAGGGTGGCCGCAAGGTTGTGGAAACAAGCTTTCGTTGGACTTCTTTCGCCACTTCATTTTGGAGGTGAGCGAAGCGTGGAAAGACACCAAGCTCAGGTGCACAACTGTAGCTAAACTAAAAAGCTACACTCCACCGTCGGCATGGGTATGGGTTCCGTGTCCTTACCCAGAGAAACTATTGAGGCTCCTCCATGTACAGAAGAGTCCTTAAGACAGGGCCTAGGCGACAGCACGGACAGCATTTTCTGCTGTCTCTAAACAGGGATTGCTTGCCATTTTTGGCAAGCACGAGGATGAGCCCACAAAGATGATGGAAGTGCTGCAGATAAACTTGCACCACAGTAGGGCAGCGACCGCCTGTCTGGTCGAGTACAACACTAGACAGGACGTCACAGCCGTACTAATTCAAGAGCCCTGGATCGATAAGAAGAACACGATCTGGGGACTCAGGCTAAAAGGTTACAACTTGTTCTTCAAGGCAGTAGGTAAGATCAGGACTTGCATCCTAATCAAAAAACAATTAAAGGCATTTCTTTTAGAAAATTACAGCTCAGGTGATCTGACGGCGGCAGTATGGGAAAGAGAGGGCGGCAAACCACTTTGTCTGACTTCAGTCTATCTCCTCTATGACTCCGAGGTTGTCATCCCGGAAAAGCTTAAAGACCTGGCAACAAATACTGATTGGATGCTAGTGTTGGGCTGCGACGCTAATGCCCATCATTCACAATGAGGAAGCAGTGACATTAATGCCAGGGGTAAGTGTTTATACGATTTTATTATATTTTCCGACCTCAACATTTGCAATAGAGAGAATTCACCCACTTTCGTGGTAAGAAATAGGCAAGAGGTGATCTATATTACCCTTGCCTCAATTATAGAAGGGTTAGAAATAAGGAAGTGGAGAGTACTTGATGAAGCTTTGATGTCGGATCACCGATGGATACGCTTCAAGGTGAATCCTCAGTTCAGGGTATGTGGTTTTCAAGGAAATCCCAGGAAAGCTGATTGGGTCAAAAAAAAACGGATGTCGCAAACAGGCACCTGGGATCCAAGCGGTCATATTGGATGGCTCTGATGACTTAGATAGGGTGGTGCGGTGGAATATTACCGTAGGGTACTTAACTTGGTTTTCGAGAAGGCGTGTCCGATCGATTGTCCCAAGTAACACAGAAGCTCTTGCTTTGGCCACCGTTACGTTTTCAGCACCACATCATTAAACCTTAGGTTCTTGAAGTTGGTTTTATACAAGTAACGGGGCCCCTTACAAAACCCCTATAAGGATGATTTGACACTTTATAGAACTTAATTTTGGGTGCAGAAAGAGCTCTAGTTCGGGCTCTTATATAACTTTTTTGACAGTCAATACATTTTAGGCACACACACTTCGAGGTGTTTACCTTTTACTGTCATGGTGTGGTTTTTATTGTAGTAAGGTATGCACACATTTCTATCTTATTCTTTGAAAGTGTTGATGTTTCTGCACAAATAACTTCGTTCATATTAAATGGTGATGAAATTAATGAGCAAACCGAGTTCATTTAATTAGCAGAAAACAAGGTGCGCATCTCGTTTCTTCGAATGATTTATTAAAATAGGACAAAAAGAAACAATGCTCTTCTTGAAACATTAAATATAACATAAAATAAAGAGTGCAAGGTTTTATGTGGAGGCCACATAGCACAGTTGTAACACTTAAGGTGTTCTGCGTTGCCTTTTAAAAACTTTGGGTTCTATGTAGCACTGTCTAGCTTCATGTAGAACTATTATAAGGTTTTGTGTTTTCTGTCAAACATGGCGCTAATATATTTAGGGTTGCCATCACACTCGGATATACGTTGGTTTGACTACTTGAAATTATTGACATGGCAGACGTTAATTGAAATATATATTTTACAGGCTGTTTTTATCTTATCCATGAATGTAGTTTATACCTAACAGTTTTAAACCCCAAGGTGGATACCTGTTAAAATTCTACCTTAAAAGTTAGCATGTCAGTGAGCTGATAAAATACTTGAAGTGCTGGACCAAAAATGCCTAAACCTAACTTATTTGACCAGCTAGAAGATAGAAAAGTGAAAAATTTCAACAATACACATTTCTACAAGCATTACAGTCATGACTGGCCGCAATATAAGCAACGAAACGCTGTGTCAGCTTTTTGATGAATGTTCATAGATTCATACTTTTCGCAGACAGCATAAAAGCATGAATTATCTCTTGAAATCAAATTTTTAATTATGATATGCTTCTCCAGCCTAATATGTAATCTAGTTAAAATTTATATCATTCTATAAAAAATTTAAGTTTCTTATGTTTAGATGTTTCCTTGAAATGTTCTCACAACAATTGCTATCAATTACATTGTTTTCTTTTGTATGACTTCTGGCAACCCCCAAGTGCTATATAAGAGTGCAAAGTAGTACTTCGGATGTGTCAAACCTATAGTGTTAGAAAACAGGTGCTAGAAAGGTCTACAGAACTTGCGCTATAGAACTTAACCCCTCAGCACTTATTTCCTTATAACTTGAGTGCTAGGAACGTTTATAGCACCAAGTTTACGGAACCTTTGGTGCTAGCACTTTTAGTTTTATAATTTTGGTACTGTAAACGTTTCTATGACCAATTTTATAAGTAAATAAGCTGCACACCAATGGTACGATAACGAAACCTTGCAAAACCATTAGTGCTACTGAAGAGCATTTTGAGTGTCTTACAAGTCCAATATTCAAAAACCAGTGCTTATGGTTCCAGAGTGTGCTACTTGGGGTACTAATAAAAGAGCCCAACCAAAGTGGTGGAATAGGGATATAGGTTTAAAGAGGAAGGAGGTTAGAAAACTCTACAATAGGGCGAAGCTTTTCAAAACTGATAGCACATGGAATGAGTACAACGAGTGCAAAAAGCAGTTTAAGTACTTAGTCAGGAAGTCAAAAAGGGCTTCATGGCAAAGTTACTGCGAATCTATCGCAGTAACAGACAAGGCATCGAGGCTACGCCAAATGCTCTCAAAAGAATCTTGCGCTCCCAACTACCTTCGGAAGAATGATGAAACCTGCGCGGTGAGTCGCTAGGAGTTTCTGGAAACCTTGATGGAAACTCACTTTCCCGGGTCCACATCAACAAGCATCTCACTCTCCGAAGAGGAGATAGGTTTTCTTATTGACAGGAAGAAACTACGGTGGGCAATTTAGTCATTCAAGCCGTACAAGTCTCCGGGACTGGATGGCATTCTCCCGATCATGCTGCAAAGAGCACCGGAGAGCACTAACTTAAACTACTTCAAGAGCAGTAGCTACGGACACGGCTCGATCCAGTCGATCCTGCTACTGCCAGGCAATCCAATTTTAACGGATGAAATTCCCTCCCTTGTCGGCTTTGACACACCGTATGACGCCATTTATCCAGTGAGAGAAGACTGGGAAAATGCAATTGAAGGGAAGGAACAGGTTCTGGTATCTTCTCAGAAGACCCGGAACTAAATGTATCCTTAAGGCTACCGGATACATGCAGTGTCTTCCAATCAGTGGTTCTGGCTGTACTTATAGCGGCCGAGCTTTTGCAGATGAGATCGATATCGGGCAGAGATATCGCCATTTACATCGATAGCCAGGCTACGCTCAAGGCAATGGAATCGATAAACATCAAATCTGATATAGTCAAGGGCTGTCGCACAATGCTCAAGGCATTGTGCAGTCAGAACCGTATGAGACTGTGCTGGGTGCCAGGACACTGCGGTATAGAGGGTAACGAACAAGCTGATGAGCTTGCAAAAAAGGAGGCCTCCTTGGAAACAGAGTGGTTTCTAACATCAAACCACCCCTCTGCGTAGTTAGAAGTACTATTGAGGAGGAAATTGTAATGACGGCCAACCAAAGGTGGTCTCGTCTGGCTGGACACAGGGTATCTAGGTCCCTCTGGCCACGACTAGACGAAAAACAGATTGAAGGCACTGACACAGATATTTGTCGATTCTGCAGTGATCTGCTGGCGGTTGAGGATATAGCACACTTACTGTGCGAATGCGAGGCAATTTCGCGAATTCGCAGAAAATATTAAGGGGAATATTTCTTTGGAAGTTTGGAAGAGGTACACGGCACAAACTTCAAAGGCCTTTTTGGGTTTTACAGGGAAATTGGCTGTTTCACGGTGAATTTTTAAGTTGTTTTTACCTTTTGAATGTTCCCCAGGGATCGCGATGGGGCCGCTTTGCTGCCTAGTGTCTGTGTGGTCCTTTCCCCAACACACCCCTGTTTAACTTAACCTAACCTAACCTAAGAACCATACTCACATTTGGATGCTGCGTTTAGCTGCCAGCTGTTACCAAGAACATGGACATAGCTCAATCAGACACACACTAAGATGTTTTGTTGGAATAAGCGACCATATACCGACACCTTATTGACTTCAAAAAGACTACTTTGCGGAAATACAAAGGCGTTGTGGTCAGATAGAGAGAGCAGCTAGTCAAAACGCTTATGACTTATAGCACTGAAAAGGCCATCACTAGCCATAGCCACAAGATTGATAACAGACCACAACCTATTAGGAAACACTCAGCAAAATAAAAAATCATTAACACGACCTAAGTTTTCAGCTGCTGTCAGTTGTCCCTTATACAGTTGTCTCCAAAAGGCCTATGAGCTGGCAGCTTTGGCTGCTATAGCAACCCTACCTTACCTAACCTAACGTAACCTAAAACCTTGTTGAAGTTATCCCGATAAAATTCTATCGAGTCCAGGGGATTTATACAACCGACGGGAGGAAGCTGTGCACTTGTTTAGGTGGCACTGCAGTCCGGTGGGCCTCAGGGCCGCTCCTCAATAAGTAATAGCTGAAACACAATGAGTATCTGTGTCTGTATCTGTGCCTCGCAGTTCAGCGTACGGGAACACGTATATAGCAACACAATGCTGATGTTACACATCTCTGATGTTAGGTGAAAAATTAAGCGAGACACAGCGACAGACACAGGCCCAGACACACATTGTACGCCGCTTTTTAGCTATGTTTCTAGGTATCCATCTCCAATTTTGCATGCGAAATCGGCTGAGATCCACAACCACTTGCGCACGCCACCTGAGCTTTGATGCTGCGCCGGCCAACTGGGGTGGACTTGAGGTTTCTAAAGCTGTGCACTGCCCACCCTACTTTTTTTAAGCGAAAACAACATTGGACACAGTAAATTGGTCCCGATACATACTCGAAGTATATTGCGTCAGTTTTTTACCAGGTTATTGGGTGTCTATAAGAAGATATGAATAACATGTGAGTTAATGCAAGAGTTTGTCTGTGACAAACGTCTATATACCCGACTCTATATACCATGTAACACCAAATCTTAAGGTATCTTAGCTCGAATTCATACATAATTTGTACAGACCACGCCCCCCAAAGTGAGCATGGGCTTAAAATTAAAATCAATTGATTGTAATTTCGTTAGAATCATGAGAAAAAACGGTATAAGCGAAAATTATTTCTGAAAAAAAACAGTTTTTCTAAAAGCGCCCCTTAAAAGAAGGCGGAGCTCAAAACTTTGTATGGAGCAAACAACTAGTAATATCTTAAATGTTTGTCATATAATTTTTTTTCCATTTGGAGTCAACTTTTCGAAAAGTGGTCGATATTTGCCCTGTTAGATGTCTCAGTACCAAAATTTAAGTTCCTGTGCCTTGTCTAACTTGACCAAAAGTCATTTCGAAAGAAAAAGCGAAATAGAGGTTGTCTCACATTGAAGCCATTAGTGGGCGTGGCCGTTAACTGACTAAGCCAATTTTAATACTTTGTCTGTGCAACAAAAGAACCAAGCTGTGTACGAAGTTTTAGTTCTCTAGCTTGATTTTGAAGACCTAAAACCTTCACACATACAGACGGACGCACGGAAATGGCTTAGTCGATTCACCTGTAGGTCTCTATCATATCTCTTAAAGGTCTTAAGGGTATACGATGATTATTTCACTGTGTTACAAACTATGCATTAAAATCAATATACCCTCGGTCGGGTATAAAAATTCCTTTCTCGACATCGCCCAGTTTCCATTTAGCTTTTCGATATAATTAGGAAAAAATGTACTTGTAGTCAATACTTAAAATATCCTTTCAGTATACATGCAACAGAATTTATACGATGAGTTGTGGTCTCAATAATTCTTACTTAAAGTCCTGTAAGGGAAAAAAGAAATTGCATCGTCCCTCCAATGCGGAAAGCACCTACTTAGTCCATTCCAAGCTGATTCGGTTTGGTTTTGTTGAGTTTATCTTTTTACTTAGTCCTTTTACTTATTAAAAACAAATGTATGTAGGTCGAGAAAAAAGCCCTTAGGGCATGCAAAGCTTTTACAGAAAAACATTTCTCTATTCACTATACATGTATTTGAATAAATGCAAGTTTCCTTGCTTCTCATAGAAAAATTGGCTTCGCAGATTTTTTTTCGCTCAAACAGGGGGGAACAACTAAAACCCTCCCTCTGGGGACAACTATATACACTACACAATAATCAGAGAGTCACTCGCAAGATACCGGCAGTGCAATACAACTATGGCCACAACGCAAGAGCCCTAGATTCTAATTTTCCAATTGCTTTTTCCCTCAAGTTTGCCTTAAGGTTTACATACATAGGCTGGATGCTTAATTAGTACCACTCCGATTAGTTCATGTGCAATGCTTCCTCTAGTCTTACATCCTTATTTTCATAGTGTTGCCTTCCGCGAAAAGGGGCTATATTGGAAACATTCTCAATCACGTAGGAGCGCAGAAACGTAAATCAAATTATCCTCTGGCCGTTTACGGTGGAAGTTAAATACAATTCTGAACCCACGACGCAGACCTATCTCGGGTTCATTTTCTCATTATTCGCCTTGTGTGTCCAGAGCGAAACATATTGCGCAAAAAATGTGTTCCGAGATCCGGATACAAATGGAAAAGTAGGCACTATTTGAGCGGCTTGGTGGCCGTGTCAACTATGATGATGGAGTAGCAGATGTATAAGCCCTCGCGGGAAAGATGCAGCTCAAACGGTAAGCTGCCTTTATAAAATAAAGAGAGGTGTTGAGGAGCTGTCAGGCAGGCAGAAGGATACCGTGACACCACGTAGAGATGATTAAAAAAGGTTCATGTTGCTATAAGGAACTATCCCTGTGTCATAGAGGGCTTAACTGCCGATGGATCTTCGTGGAGTGGCTATGCGCTAGGACGAATCCCCTATCAAATGTGCGACTACCTCCAAACATAGCATCAGAACGGTCCTGGCGGCGGCGGCGGTCGTTTCCTCCCTAATGGGGAAATCTGCCAAAGGTATACGTTGGAGTTAATAGGTTGAAGTGAACAGGAGAGAAAATAGTAACCCTGCTGGGTTATTCCAACTTCCATCGGATATGGATAGACATAAGGCTGGCGTAGCTCTATATGTCATTATACCCCCGACCGGATGGCACGTGGACATCGTTTAGTAAATATTTCATTCCAGTAATTATGGTTCCGATAAATTAGTCAGCGAAGTTGAGCCAGGAAACGGTTACGTTACAGTATGGCCTAAGGGCTGGCGCAAATCCCTGAAGGATTCATATCGCAAATTATTGCTAATATGGGAGCAAATATGTGTCCGTTTGTCTGATGTGGGGAAATGTTATGCAAGGCCATTTATGGGTTATCCATAATTTCGTATTTGGATCTACGTATTTGGATTGAGGTGATAAAATCATTTCTTAATTGCCTTAATTTCATACCAAAATTAAATTCTTACGGTAAAATGTGGTTATCTGCAACGGTGATACAAAAGACAGTCAGCTCTTAAAGGTGAGGTAATATTGTGTAGGGAAAGGTTAAGGTCGTTGATGGAATGCTTTGGATGGGAAGATCGAAGTAATTTGACCAACTAGGATGAAGTACCTCCTTTACTTGTTTTGGTAAACGTGTGGGCGAGCCGACAGAATGTGGGACAGTCGTATTGAATGTCCTGTAAACATATTTCCTAGGTCATAAAATTTAATGGCTACCAAGGAACCATGAGAGCATTGTTGCAATTTTTGAAATTATATCGAAAATACCATTCCGGCGGATATTTTTCCGGAATACGCTTGATGAGTTCCTGGAATAGGCCCGATAAATGAGATAGTCTAAGGGTGATATGTCTAAATTAATGCTGTTTTATATGTAAGGACCATGAATGATTCTTGCGCTAGAAGTAGACTGCTGCATTTATCCATTGACCGGCACTTTGATAAGTGTAATAATGTCGTTTTTAGCCGGTGTTCGTACTGACGTTTGCAGTGTGGTGTTGGCGTAGCACTGCTAGATGTGTGTATTCCTGAGGAAGTATTTATGAAATGCCTCCCCCAACTAACATTTTTCCTCCCATAACACTCCACGAGAGTCTTATGAGAGTATTCTCCAAGAGCTTGCCTCTTGGAATTTGCCTCTCATAGAGTACTACGAGAGCGCTTAAGAGAGTTCTACGGGAGTAAAATGGCCCCACTTATGGGAGTTGTTTGATCTGATAAAAAGTCTTAAACTCTCCTTGCAAGAGTTATTCGGTCTCATAATAAGACAATAAGTTCTTCTTATGGGATATGACGAGTTAGTCTTGTTTGAAAGAGAGAGAAGCATATAACAAACAATTTTCGTGCCATCTTTATCATGTTGTGTGCCAAAAGTGCTTTAATTTCTAATAAGGACATGAAGTGAAAAAGAGAACAAAATATACTTCTTAAAGAAATTGTTATTTTCAATGCGCTGTTTGATGGTACACCATTGTCATCAATATTTTTGACTTTAATAATATTTTTTCTGAAAAACTAAGTGCAACTGAAAATTTATCTGCTAAAGTTAACATTTTACTTCGATAAAAACAAAGCGCCTCAAAAATAATCAATTTAAAAAATAAATTATAAAAGATAGCTCATCGCAGAAGGGTTGCCGCATTTTCTCTGTGTCCGTCCGTATTTAGGTACATGGTCGATTAAGTATTCGGTCTCAATCAATAAAAATGCTAAGTATGCGATTACGCGGTGATAATTTATTGTTACAAACTATACGTTTCAAAATATATCCTAGTTTTTGGGCATAATAAGAACCAAAATATAGCTCTTGCCATCCTACAAAAAAAAATAATTCACATTTCTTCGTACATTCATAAAATCTTTTCGGTATAAATTTTTTTTAATTTTATTTATAACAAACGGATGCAAATCAACTAGATGCGTGTACCTTGACGTTGTAACTCTAACAGGTAAGAAATTAAATGGCAGAAAAAATAGTTTTCTAATAAGAGTAATTCGCTTTTTGTGAGCGATTAAGCTTTTTTAACAGAGATTAGCTCTCCTCGTTCGAGCATATTGGCTGTTTTCCAGAGTTTTACCCTTTTAACCAGAGTAAAATTGCCTTTGTCTTCCTGAATCAGAGTAAATAAACTGTTTTTAAGAATTTAGAAATCACGTGGTTTCGTACTATTTAAAGACGCATTTCTGTTTTTACCAGAATTTTGCCTCGTGCAAAATAATGAAGGAATATAAAGATTACGGCATACGCATGTTATAAAATTTGCTCGCAAAAGTATATGTAAATCTGACGTCATCGGAGTTGACTGTGAGGTTGTTTGCGTGTAGAGAAACCAGCCAATCCATGCTGGCCAACCAGACCATGAATATGTTTTCGATGACGATTTGTGCTGCAGAGATACCTACACTTTTTTCTTCATAAAGAAATGCATTAACATTAAAGCTCACTACATACTGGCAAAATTACTTTTGACGGATGGTGGGACGCAATTATTTTGAATTGACGTAAATAGGTATTTTTATCAGCCATCCGGTCTCATAACAAGAGTGTTAGGCTGAAAAGAGTATTTTTATGAGTGCTTCGATACTTTGACTCTCATTATGATTCTTCTTATAATACTTTTACTCTTTGAGAGTAACATGAGAGTTGAACTCACATCATAATGGGAGTTAACGTCTTTTTTACTCTGGTAGCCTTTTACCCTTTTAATGAGAGTACTATGAGAGTAAAATTAAATTTATTCAAAAAAGATTATGTTCTGAGAGTATTCAAGAGTCTTACGAGAGTCTTATAAGAGGATTTTCTAGGTTTGTAGAGCACATCTCTCGAGAGTATGTTTGTTGGGGCCGTTGGAACAAGCACTGCTCTTAGCGTATTCTTGGAACAGTCGTCTGTTAGTTGATTTTTGGGGCTGTTTCATGATCAACTTGTTGAAACTTCATAGCACATAGTGTCAAAGGATATTCGAGTTATAGTTGAGTTGTCGAGGCTTTTCTGCCACACGACGACCCTAGGACCTAAGTCCAATCGCTCTCTTAACCAGTTGTAAACGCCCGCGTCATCTTTGGTTTTGGTTGTTAGCAAATTCCGATATACCTCAGTGAACAACTCCTCCAACGTTTCGAGTAGTGTACTCCGACTCCACAATATGGAAGGCACTAAAAGTTTTGACGTCGCAACCAATTTTTCGACTGAGCGCCACCAGTTTCTCGTCGAGTGCGCATGGTTATGCTGAATGGCTTTCACTCTTGTTCTGCATATCTTCGATGACAGTCCTGCACTGGCTCTTGGATCGTGTTCTGGGAGCATACCAACAGCATCTTGTACTATTTTACTATTTAAATGTTCGGCGAAAAATACCTGTCCCCGGCCTGGGAGTCCTTTACATCGGCCTTAGGGGCCGCCTCGCCTCCCTCTTCTGGTGTGAGCTCCATAAGCATTTTTTTTAATTGCGGGAATACGGGCGCTATCGACACACCATCAGCATTCGTGGCGCTCAGCAATCGTTGAAGCAACTCTTTATCATACCCTTCCTGGTTTAGCCACATTGTAGTAATAGTTGCCTCGTTAAGGCGTCTTGTTGCACCTCTTGCTTCGCTCGGTTACCTATATTTCTCCGGTCATTACAGCAATTATAATCGGACTCTTCTAGTATAGGTACTTCTAATTGGGCAGGTCTCGCTGCACGACCAGCGATTTCCGTTCGAACCGTTCAAACCATCTGGTTTTGAAAGGCTTAAAGTCTGATGCCAATCGTATAAATGCTTGTGTTGCTCCAGGGCTCAGTTTTATTTCGAACACTCTTAATATCTTTTTAGGTAATATCTTGGTCTTCCATATAGAATTCAATAATTTCATTTTTATTCCCAATGTTTTTTTCATTATTATTCAATAATAAATCATTCATAATAAATGTAATCTTGTAACAATTGTTCCACCAAACAAGCTCCGGCCAAAAGTGACGCAGATTAAACTAAAATCTCAGCCAATCTTATACAAGGAGGGTAAAAAAAAACTTAAAATAATAATTCAAAATAAAAAGCGAAGGTATATGAAAGCAATGAAAGTTAAAGATTTCACAGGGCCAATGGCAATAGCCCATATTTACGCCCCCATCAGTAAAATTGTAAACACAAATACTTGCGTGGGTATACAAACATCCACCCTGGAACGAATCAGGCTGATTTTATGAATTTAAGTGTGTCCCACTTATGAATTTTAATTCATTCGGAAATAAATTAAGCCTGGGAAGGACTTAAAACAACACATGCCAAGAACCTAAAAAACCTTTTGCTAGTTAATTTGCAAACAATTAATTTCAAATTATTTGTACCGCCTTGCACTGTATTAATCATTCAGTACAGCTTCAAACTCTGTAGAACTGAATCAAAACTTAGATTTTTTCCAGCACTGGTTACATTAATCTAACCAAGACCACGTAACCTACTATTGTTTGGGGCAAGCTCACTTTAAAGAGAGCACCCCTGTACTTTTTAAGAGAAAGCCAAAAGGAAAGCTTTGGGACTTGGGAGGCATTTTATATAGGAGAGCTTGTGGTTTATTCTCAATAAATAATGTTAACAGTATAACAGTTTTTATATGACGTATGTTGAATAACATTTCCATAGACAAATAAGGGATGTGCGACTCTAAACAGTCTGTGATTTGGCAAAATAAGACAAATTTCAGAGTTAGCATTGTGCTCGCACCTTGAGGCGAGAAAAGACATGCAGGTATCACTGGACCCTTTCTTTTTTTCCATCCCCTTCCTGTTGTCATTCATGAATCATTAATCAATTTAAGACCAGTTAGCAAGTGCTACTGTGTGAACGCAGAAGTAAAAGTCCGTTAAACGGACCATTGAATACACCATCTCATCCCACATTGTAAATTACTGCTAGTTACGTAATTTTTTGACGATTTGTGGTTATCCTATACTTTGACAAGGGGCGTGGTCCCACCACCCTTATCAATAATAGGTAGTATAGATATTTACAATTTTCGCTTTAATGTTCGCATAAACTAGGCTTAAGGTCTGTCCAAATTGCGTTTTTATGGAAAATTTAGGGTTTTCATCAATTCTGCCTCCAAATAAGGACGTGGCCCAAAAACTTGTATGAATAAAATGTAGAGTTAAGTGTTTTCTACATAAAATATTTCGTAATTTTTTTGCAATTTGGAGCAAAGATGTTGAATATATGAATTTGAAAATATTACCCTTAAAATAGATGCCACGTCCACCGGAGGAGGTTCACCTATTAAATTTTTCTTTTTTATGTCTCAGATTCACTAGGAGATGCTGAATGCCAAAACTCAGCAGCCTTTTAAGAAGTCTTACAGTTTTGAAAGCTCTGGAGGTAGCTGCACATTTAGACCGATTGTGGGCGTGTAGGAACTCAAATTTTGGTACCGCCTACAATATCGACCATGCCCACTTTTAACATGTTAGATCTTTAAAAACCCGATTTCTTGAAAACTCCAAATCGAAAAAAAATCAATAACAAATATTACTATTTGCTAAGTTTGCTACATACAAAGTTTTGGGCTCTTTCGACGTTTAAAAGGCCCTTTTAGGAAAAAAACATTTTTTTACGAAATTATAATATATAATAATATAATAATATAAAAATTTTCGCTTTAAACGCATTTTTTCACGTTTCTAACGAAATTCCAATTAATTGATTTTAATTTTAAGCCCAGGCCTACTTTTAGGGGCACTGGAGGTAGTTGCACACTTAGACCAGTTATAGGCGTATTTGAAAATTTTCAGCCCTTATATTGCCTCCGTTGTTAAAGAGCTTAACTACAAAATTTTACCTTTCTAGCTCAAAATGTAAGGCCTGAAAACTGGTGCCATACGGACGGACGGAGGGACGAACAGACATGCCTCATGCGACTCAGGTCATGGCTTTGGGGGTCTATCGTTGTTATTTCTCTATGTTAGTTCCAATTTATCTCCTCATTCCTGTGGAATGGGGTATAAAAATCAGCGGTGGTCCTCTGGCGATTAAATACAACTCAAAATTGTTTGTCCTCTTAAAATATATAAGGAATCTAATCTTCCTCTATAAGGAATCTAACGCTCACATTGTCCCCTCCTAGTTCCATTCGCCCAAAGAGCATAACCATTGCGGTTATAGTAGAAACGAAAAGAAGCCGATTCACAGAACAACTATTTTTTAGTTCTAATTCTAGGTCTCCGTTGAATTCAAAAACAGATATCAAAACATGGTAGACCCCTCCACTCCTACTGCATATTGTACGAATTTTCTTTTCCATGATGCAATTTCTTAGGCAATCCCAAGTAACACAGAAGCTCTTGCTATGGCCACCGTTACGTTTTCTGCACCACATGATTAAACCTTAGGTTCTTGAAGTTGGTTTTATACAAGTAGCAGGGCTCCTTACAAAACCCCTATAAGGACGAGTTGACACTTAATAGAACTTAATTTTGGGTGCAAAAAGGGTTCTACATCAGGCTCTTATAGAACTTATTGGACAGTCAGTACTTTTTAAAAGAATATGTAGGTACGCACACTTTTATGGTGTTTACCTTTTACTGTCATGGTGTGGTTTTTTTTGGTTGGGTATACACACATTCCTATCTTATCATTTGAAAATGTTGGTGTTTTTGCGCAAATAACTTCGCTCATATTAAATGGTGATGAAATTTTTTAGTAAAACGAGTGCAATTAATTAGCAGAAAACAAAGTGCGCATTTAATTTCTTCGAATGGTTAATTAAAATAGGACGAAAAGAAACAATGCGCTTGAAAAACTAAAAATTACATAAAATAAAGAGCGCAAGATTTTATGTAGAGCCCACATAGCGCCATTGTAACAGTTTTGGTGTTCTGCGTTGCCTTTTGGAAACTTTGGGTTCTATGTAGCACTGTCAAGCTTCATGTAGAACTAATATAAGGTTTTGTGTCTTCTGTCAAACTTGTCGCTAATTTATTAAGGGTTACCTTAATTAATTAGCCCCAAGTTTGACGTTTTGAATTATTTAGGGTTACCTACTCTCTTTTTTTTTGATATACGTTGGTTTCTGTTTCCTATATAAGGTGGTTTGACTACTTGTAATTATTGACTTGGCAGACGTTAATTGAAATGTATTTTTTACAGGCTGTTTTGGTTGTTGCAGAGTTAAAACGCAAGCCGTAAGTATATATATAAGTAGGTGTTTATTGCTACAAGTTTAAAAGGCAAGTGAACAACGAGTACATTGTAGTGTTTAAAGAAAGTGCGTAAGATTAGAACAGTCTATTATGCACAGTTAATTACAAAATCATGCGTTGACGATTATATTCTCTCTTATGTACAATATGTAAGTTCAAATACAGAGGCGTATAAAAGTAATTTAACAACGTTGTATAAAAGTATTCTAACACGAAAAACAAAATATAACAGAAAATTATTGAATTGGGATTGTCAATTCAATAATTTTCTGTTATATTTTCCATCAAGGCAGCGAACTTTAGATGTTTAGCTTTAGTAACACTTTTAGTAAGTATATCGGCCATCATTTCTACCGTGGATAGATTGGCAGCTTCAATTTTCCCTTCCTCAACCAGCCTCGTACATAGTGATAGCGTATGTCTATGTGTTTCGTTCTAGGATGGTGAACCGGATTCTTTGCCAATTGCTGTGCACCTAAATTGTCGTTAAAAAGAACAATTGAATTATTATGCATTTTAATATTCAACTCTGAAATTAAATTTCTTAAATAAACGGCTTCTTTCCCAGCTTGTGAAAAAGCCATGTACTCGGCTTCAGTACTACTAAGAGCTACCGATGTTTGTTTCTTAGACTTCCAAGAAATCGCAGCAGCCGCAAACAAAAAAACGAAACCAGTGTAGGACTTCATATCGTCTGCGTTGCCACCTCAGTCAGCGTCGACAAAACCCTTAAGATCTTCATTTGTTTTTACGTAGTTAAGTTTAGCTTCTCGAGTTGTACAAAGATATTTCAACAAATGTTTGAAAGCAACTCCATGCTCAACAAGTGGATTGCTATTAAACTGAGATAGCTTACTTATTGTGTGCGTAATATCAGGGCGTGTAGAAACGGCTAAGTAAAGAACACCTCCAATCAATGATTGATACCAACTTGGATCTTCCAGCTTACATGATGACCTCTCACATTTTTGCAGCTTAACTCCAGGATCGAGTGGTGTAAAAGTGAGCTTACAAACCTCCATCCGATGACGTTGAAGTAAATGCAGTATGTATTGGCTTTGATGTATGCTTATAGGCCCCCTTGATCCCTCTCGTTCAATTTGAATTCCTTAAAAAAATTTCAACGGACCTTTATCAACGCATTTAAACTCATCACAAATTTTCTTTTTAATATTCTTCATGGATTCCTCATCCGAGCACGCAATCATAATGTCATCGACATAAATTGCAATTATGTTAATGCTGCTCTCATGGCTAAGAACGTACACGCAGTTATCTCCATTACATTTTTGGAACCCGATTGTTTGCAACACCTTGTCTAGCTTCTTGTTCCATTCCCTTCCTGCCTGTTTGAGCCCGTACAGAGATTTCCTGAGCTTGCAGACTCTTTTGGGGTACTGTTCACTAACGAACCCTTCCGGCTGTGACATGTAAACTGTCTCCTCCAAATCTCCATTCAAATAGGCTGAAGTCACATCCAGGTGATGCAAAAGAAGTTCGTATTCTACTGCAACCGCAATGATTAATCGAATAGTTGAAAAACGAACCACAGGCGAAAAAGTTTCTTTGTAGTTAACTAAGTATCTCTGGGAACAGCCTTTTGCTACTAGACTACATTTGTATCTTTCAATATAGTGCCATCTGGATTCCGCTTAATACTGAATACCCACTTAGAGCCAATGATTTGAGTACCTTTAGGCGCATCAACTAATTCCCAGGTTTTATTTGACACAAGTGCATCTATTTCAACTTTCATGGCAGCCTCAGATAACGTAAACGGTAACTCCGTAGTTTCAACTAAATTTGCTGATTGGATCATTTTGAATTGTTTAGCTGGACGACCCGGTTTTCCTGTGCGTATAATTACAGGGGGTTCCAGGTCGTGCGTATAATACGACCTGGACCCCTAACTAATTCAGAATCTTGGGTTTTGACAGCTTTCGGAACTTCTGTGAGTGTTTCTTCAGGCTTATCCTGCAAACGAACTGCATCTGAATTGGGTTCTACCTCAGCTTTTAGGAAGTCGTCTGCATAATCGAAAACTGATTGATGAAAGTTCTCAAAAAATCTCACATCTCTACTTTTCTCGACTTTTCTTTTACATGGATGAAATAGTCTGTATGCCTTAGATTCGTCAGAGTAGCCAACCATAAAGACCTCTCTTCCTTTAGCAGCGAATTTCGAACAACCTGATCTTTTAACCAAAACAATAGCTTTAAAACCAAAAAGCTTAATATGGGAAACTATTGGTTTTTCGCCAGCCCAAAGTTCATGAGGAGTTAAGTTCCCAGCTATCTTTGTAGGAGCTCGATTTCGAAGATATGCCGCAGTATTTATAGCCTCCGCCCATAAATACTCCGGAAGTCCTGATCCCACCAGCATACACCTTGCCATTTCCACCAATGTCCGATTTGCCCTCTCGGCAACTCCATTTTGTTGTGGTGTGTATTCAACCGTCAGCTGTCTCTTGATTCCATTTTGTTGCAAATACTCGTTTGATAACTAGCTTAAGTATTCCCCACCATTATCGCTTCGAAGGACCTTGATCTTTCTACCAGTCTCGAGTTCTGCCATTGCTCTAAACCACTTAAAATACTCAAACGCTTCATTCTTACTCTTCATAAAATAGACAAAAATATTTCTTGACTTATCGTCTATAAACGTAAGGAAAAATCTAGCTCCCCCAGCAGACGTAATTCGCATCGGACCGCATATATCAGTATGAACAACATCTAGTAAATTCTTGCTACGATGTGAGGATTGTTTAGGAAAGGGCTGAACACTTATTTTCGCCTTAGCGCAAACTAAACAGTCTATTTTTGGAAATGTATGGAAATTCAGTCCAACCACCATGTTCTCCTTCTTTAGCTGTTGTAAGCTTTGTGCATTTAAGTGCCCAAAACACTGATGCCATTTGTAAAATTTATCAATATCGCTAGAAAATCCATATGATAGTACTTCCTTACCTTGGGTTATAATAAACAAATTATTCTCGCGCTGAGCTTGTAGTACGGGCTTGTTGCTCACATTCCTAACAGTAGCCACGTCCTGACTAAAGTCCACAATGTAATTGTGTTGAGTTATCTTGCTCACGGATACAAAATTGCCTCGCAGTTCAGGAACATATAAAACATCCTTAAGTAAGATATTTCCCATTGATGTTTTGAGCTCAACAGTGCCTATTCCTCTAGACAAAACGGATTTATCGGATGCTAGTTGTACTTGTTCTCCATTTACTAGCTTCAAAAATTTGAAAACTGACTGATCGCAGCACATATGTGCAGTTGCCCCACTATCTAAACACCATTCATTCTTTTTGAGCACACTTGAGTCAATTGTTGAAAATAGACAAAACGTTGTTGCAACTGTAGATGAACGATTCCTATTGTTACGACAATCTGCAGCAAAGTGTCCCTTCTTTCCGCATGCATACCACTTGCCCTTTGTCTTAAAGCTCTTCTCATTATACTTTTTATAATTTTTCGGCATCGATTTTTTTTTGTTGGTTTTCCAAGCTATTTGAACTCTTCTCATGCCTCCTATGCTCTTCCTCTAATAATTTTACTTGTAAGCTAACTAATGAGGGCAAATTATCTCGGCTTTCTATTGCCACTATAAAGTTTTCATAGGTTTCTGGCAGACTACATAACAGAATTATGCTCAGCAACTCATCTGGTATTAGGACTTGTATTTCATGCAATTTTTCTACGATCTCAAAAAAGTTGTTTATATGAGATGACATAGCCTTCTGTCATCTTAGCATGCATTAATTGTTTAAAAAGACTCACCATTCTTGCTGGACCTTTTGGTTGGGTTACCTCACTCAGCTTGCTCCATGCATCTTTGGACTTTGTGTAGTGCTTTATATGCATCAACTCTGATGATTTTATGCTCAGCAAAATCGTAGCCAGCGCCTTCCCATCTCCTATGTTCCATGCAGCTAACTCCTCCGGCTTCGGCTCCTCCGGTAAAGCGTTGGATCCATCCACATACGACCACAAATCCGCATGCACCAGTACGCTCCTCATCTGTATAGTCCACGTGGAGTAATTTTCTTCTCCCAGCTTCTCAATATGGTATAAGGAACTCATCCTTTTATTCGTTTTAATCGCACGTGATTTTATTTTTTATTAAACTTTCGATTAAACTTTCACGATCGCGATACACGATTGAAAATTATTTTTTAATAGTTAAACGAATTAAAAAAACTGAAAGTCTCTTTATAAAATTACAACTGTTCACTTCTAATAACTTTAAAACTCTGGACCCATAACCTGTTGCAGAGTTAAAACACAAGCCGTAAGTATATATGTAAGTATACGATTATATACTCTCTTATGTACAATATGTAAGTTCAAATACAGAGGCGTATAAAAGTAATTTTACAACGTTGTATAAAAGTCTTATCCATGAATGCAGTTTAATACCTTAACAGTTTAAAACTCCAAGGAGGATACCTTTTAAGCTTTTACCTTAAAAGTGGGCATGTCAGCGAGCTTATAAAAAACATGAAGTGCTGGACCAAGAAAGAATGCCTAAACCTGACTTATTTTTCCAGCTAGAACATAAAAAAAATAGAAAAGTAAAAAATTACAACAATCTACATTCCACAAGCCATGATTATAAGGCTGGCTACAATATACGCAATGATACGCTCTGTTAGCTTTTTAATTAATGTTCATTGGAAAAATAGCAAAAAAGAAGGGATATTCTCTAGAAATTATATTTTTGTGTGTGATATATTTTTCCAGTCTAAAAATGTAATCTAGTTAAAATTCATATTATTCTGTTAAGAATGTAAAATCTCACAACAATTTCTGTCAATTACATTGTTTTTTATTGTATGACATCTGGCAATCCCCAAGTGCTACATAACAGTGAAAGGAAGTACTACGGATGTGTCAAACCTATAGTGTTAGAAAACCAGGTGCTAGAAAGGTCTACAAAACCTGCGCTATAGAACTTAACCCCTCAGCACTTATAAACTTATAACTTCAGTGCAAGGAACGTTTATAGCACCACGTCTACGGAACCTTTGGTGCTAGCACTTTTAGTTTTATAATTATGGTGCTATATACGCTGCTATGACCAATTTTATATGTAAATAAGATGCGCATCAATGGTACGATAACGAAACCTTGCAAAACCATAAGTGCTACTGAAGAGCATTTTGAGTGTCTTATAAGTGAAACTTGGGATACCAATACATTGTTGCTGTTGTTGATGCATGTAACTTTTCTTTAAATTCTGCCGCATAATCTTCTCTGGATTTTCGATTTTAACGAATCCGGGTTATAGCTCACTAGAAAATCTGACGATTTTTATAAATAGGATTTCCAATGGGGTGCAGATATCCTGCTGTATTCTCGATTGCCTTTCAGTATGAAAGAAGTAATAAATGAACGCGCTGCTTGCAATCCTGTTTGTACTCGCTCACGACTTTTAAAGCAAATTTCCGCAAGGCATTAATAAAGAGCTTTAATTATTTCGCCCGTGGGGTGCCGTGGCGTAGTGGTTAGTGTGTGTGCTTACTATGCCGGAGGTCTGGGTTCGAATCCTGCCATCGCCACCTGAAAAAAAAAAACTTTTTCTTTTTCACGGTCCCCACCTCCGCGAGGGTCTGACAAGCCCTCTGAGAGTAGCCATTGTCTTGAAAAACTTCTCTAAGTGCCGTTCGGATTCGGCAAAAAAATTGTAGGTCCCCTTGTATGGTTCACCTCGAGCTGTTGCGCCACTCTATTATTTTAATTATTTCGTCCGACTTAGAATGAAGGGGTGCCCCGCTCTTGTCTTCGTCATAAGTCAGAGCAGTGCGCATATTTTCTTGAATATATTCCATCTTAAGCTTCCCGATCGAAAAGTTATTTCGTAGGCACACGGAACCGCTCGACAATACTTTTAGCTTCTAAGTTTGAGATCATCATGATTTTGTGAAGGACAAATCAAAACTTGTGAATAAGCTAAGATTATAGAAATTTCAGTAAATAGATACCGTTGTTCGAATTCAATATAAATAACTGAAATAACTGAACCCTGGAAAATATGTTTGGCTCATATATAACTCATCATCATTTAAAGTGACTTATCGAACAGCCTACGTACCTACGTAGTAGACGGTTTATTTTTGGATTCTCATTATGTTATAGGCAGCATGACATTCCTGCTTTCACAGTACACACTCGTATTAGGGTTTGTTGCTATAATCAAAGTAGCTAAGCTTGAATCTTTGTCATTTAGTATATACGCATAAGCTGCTACCCTGCTTATGAGCAACAAAGTTGCTCGTAATTTTTTATTGCGCACCGCCTGCAGTAGTTTCCAATCCAACTTTTTTGAACGTCATAATATTTCTAGTCTAGCCAGTGTGTGATGGACGATGATGTGGAATAATTTTCTTGATTATATCCTTCAACTTTAATCAAAAATTAATGCAGCACTGATTCTGATAGGCATTTGCTAGGCAATACAATGTTATTCAGCTCATTCGGTCACAATCAACGCGGAAAAAATGTACTTTCGACCTGCTTTTATTGATGGACGTCGAGTTCGGCTGCCCTGGCAAATACGGTCCATGGCTTTTCGCCTGGTTTGGCCACTGCAGGATGATCCACTTCCTTGGATGAAAACCGCTGAGTGGCTTTATGCTTGCGTGGTCGTGTGCGGCCTTACACTTGTCGTCGAAGGTTCTATGCATTTTTTTGTGCGGAACACCAGCAATATTGTCTTCGCGTGTGAAGCTCTTGCCGTTGGCCTCATAATCAATGATACAGCTTTTCGTATTATTGATATGACCCTAAAAAAGGTGTACTTTAAGAATTTCTTGCAATTATTTTATCGTGATATATATATTGAGGCGTAAGTTCTTTGTCTGTGCCCATACAGAACCACCTTGATAAAAACAAATCATTATAGAAGAAAAAATCCTGAACTAAACAAGAAAGTCCAACGTTCCATCATCCCTATTAACCTGTTTGCGTACTGTTATTTCTTTACGATTGCCGTTTACAATTTGCATCCAGTAGTATCAATAGTCATGTACAAGACTCGTTTACTGCCGCATCCAATACTGATGCACTTCAACCTTACTAATCCTTTGGCGTTTGCCTTTACGACGGCCATATCTAGCCTAAGCGATTTGTTCTGCGTTTACGTATTGAGCGGGGAATTGTGTCTCCTGGGAAACTTTGTTCGTCATTTGTGTGGACGTTACATGCTGTTGAAGAGTGAACTAGAGTCCGGAAAAGACTTTCTATCAGCCGGCACCAATTTGTCGTCCGAGGAAGTAGCTAAAAAATTTCGCCTTATCGTAAGGGACTGGATAAAAGAGGCTAAAAGATTAAACGAATTCGCCAAGCTCATAAACGAAACATACTCGTTGCGTATTTTTTCCATGATTGCTCACAGTGGAGTTATGTTGTGCATGATAATATTTCTTATATCAACGGTACTTTTTGACCTATTCATTTGAAACATCATAACGAATTTCTGTTTTAGTTGGATTTCAGTTCGCCTAGGTTTGCAGCACATATTGGCTGGGTGATTGGAAAGCTGATTGAAGTGATAGTATTTGGGAGTCTTGGATCAAAGCTTTTAACAACAGTAAGTTCAGCAAACGTTAGCTAAAAACAAAAAAATGTCTTCACATAATGTCCCCCCTGATAAATAAAACAAATCCCTTCGATAAGCAAAGGGAATAATAATCCCCGTTAACATCGTTAACAGATCTCTTTATCTACTGTTAAATGTCTAACAGCTTCATTTATAAAATTTATAACTTAAAAAAACCAATTTTTTTAGTAATTTTATTAAATTTTATTTTATTATATTAATACTTTAATTATATACATTTGTTCTATAAAACTATATTCGGTTTTTTTTTTCAGACAAATGATCTGAGTTCCATGTTTTACCATTGCAATTGGGAATCCATTGTTTATAGTTCGACCAACAGAGAGCAAAATATCCTGCTGATGAAGGACATTCAGTTGGCAATTTTACTGTATAAGAATCCATTGAAATTAAGTGGATTAGGATTCTTCGATGTTTCTCTGCAAACCGCTGCTTCGGTGTGTTGAATAGTATAAATCAAAGCTCGAAATTTTTATAAAACTCAGACTCTTTTTAGCTGATTCGTGTAGCGGGTTCTTATTTCACATTCTTAAGAACGTTTAAATAAAGTAAAAAGCGCTTAATTTAGCCGAAAATTTTACAAAATGTTGTTCTTTTAAATTATTAGACTATAAAATCGATATACTAATACTATACTAATTAAATAAATACATACATTTTCTTGCTGCTTTATGTAACTTCTTTTAAGTTTGCCTTCAGGAGGAAAAATACATGAGGTGAAACAGTTATCAGAAAAAATATTTTAAATAAAGCCCCATCTTCCCAGCTAATAAAGCATAAAGTCACGTGAAATGGCGAAGTCGAGCACTTTTAATTCCTTTCCAATCAACATGTTTTTGGATACGCACATGGCAATAATCTCTTTGATCCGTACTAGCCTAGGCATTCCCATCTGAACACCAGTCTGTTGTGAGCAAAATTTTTCTTCTGTCACAAAAAAGAGGGATAAAAAGTGCGTTTTTCTATTGACATTTATTTTTTTGTCAATAGATTTTTGAAAGCACAAAGCAAAATCGTTTTCTATTCCTTCAAAAATGATTTTGTGCTTTTTTCGAAAAAGGAGCTCAAATACAACAATGTGCGGTAGAAAACATGCTAAGATGTGAGTGTGTAAATTCATGCTATGGTCGAGGGAGAGAAACAAAGAATTAAGAAGGGAATTAATTAAACAAAGAAGGGTTAAATGGTTGGGGTACCATTTCACCCGCAACTAATTTTTCATAGGCTGATTCATTAGTTTTCAGGGTGCACCGTAACGGTTCTTGTCAAATGTCGTACACCGCAAGGTTCCATACTTGATCGTTAGTTTTCATACCCGACCCAGGGTATATTAATTTTAATGCATAGTTTGTAACACAGCAAAATAAGCACCGCGTAGACCCCTAAGACCTTTGAGAGATATGATCGAGACCGACAGGTGATCCGTCCGTCTGTCCGTATGTAAGATGTTTTTAGGTCTTTAAAATTGAGCTAGAAAGCTGAAACTTAAAATGTATTTTCATTCTCATTTTGTACAGACAAAATATGAAAATTGATAAAATCAGCTCACAGCTACGCCCACAATTAACTTTAATGTGAGGCAAACTCTAATTGGCCTTTTATTTCAAAATGCCTTTTGGTCAAGTTAGACAAGGCGTAGGAACTCAAATTGTGGTGCAGAGCATTAATGGACGGAATACTTTACTTAGGCAAAAATTTAACCCCCCACACCATCGACCATGCCCACTTTTAGATGGGAACATGTTAGAATTTAAAAAACCTGTTTTATCGGAAAATTAATTCTAAATCGAAAAAAAATTCTATAACAAATATTACAGATACTACCAATTGTTATATGTATATATTAGATACAAAGTATTGAGCTCGTTTGGGGCGTTTTATTTTCGAAAAAAACTGGTTTAAGCAATCAATTTCGCTTCTTACGCATTTCCTCTTGATTTTGACGAGATCTCCATATTTGGGGGCGAGATAACCCATTTTTGAGGGCGTGGCCAATGCAAATAATTGGCATACAGCACATGAATTAAGGCCAACAAACTTTTAAACTTGGTGCTACATGGTAAATAGAGTCGGGTATTTAGAAGTTCGTTACAGACGAACTCTTGCACTTACCCACTTGTTTTTTTTTATTCCTTTCAAGAAAGTCGACTTTCATGTGGAATTTTCAAATCTCATCAATTCTCAGAGATGATTTCGTGTAGAAATGTTTTTTATTGTGTTCATTTCAGTCCCCTTTAGCTGACTGAGGTGAGGCTTATGTATGTTGGCTTGTGACATATAGTTCAGGACTCTCGTTTTGTTCTTATACTCTTAAAGTTGAAGTCATAATGAGCGCCTAATCGTACATTCAAAGCCAAAAGGGAAATTTTTTTCATCACAACATATTCTTATTGTATTGCACATATTGAAAGTAAGTTTTGGTTATGAATGTTGATCCTCTTTTGTCCGCGAATGTTGCAGCCTCTCGAAGAGCAGATTCAGTTCTCGAAGCAGTTCAGTGGTTGGCTTTATTCAACCATTCACTATTCTTAAGGGAAAGTAAGCGCAGTTCTAGCATCAACTACATTGTAAGATAAGAATTCAAAACGAGAAGTAGGTAGCTAGTGTAGAAAACTTAAAATGAATTTTAAAATTAAATGTCAGTAAAGACGCGTTGTCACAAGGAACAGGTTACCGTGCAACACCAACTCTTAGAATTTCTTTTCCCAAATTCATATATTATTTTTATAGGCCACACCCCTAAAAATGGGTGTGGGCTAAAAGTTAAAATCAATTAATTATAATTCCGTAAGAATGATGACAAAATGCGTTAAAACCACAAATTATTTCGGAAAAAACAGTTTTTTTCCTAAAAACGCCCCCTTAAAGTGGGCGGAGCTCAAAACTTTGTATAGATCAAAATGAGCAAATGGTAATATCTGTAATATTTTTTAAAGAATTTTATTTCGATTTGAAGTGAACTTGGTATGGTCGATATTGTGGGCTGTCCAATTTTTGCCTTCTTAGAGGTTTTGGGCCATTATTGCCATATAAAAATTTGAGTTCATACACCTTGTCTAAATTGACCAAAAGGCATTTTGAAAGAAAATTTGGAATAGAGGTTGTCTTATATTGAATCCTGTAGTGGGCGTGGATGTTGGCGGATTTAACCGATTTTCACACTTTTTCTGTGCAAAATAAGAGCTTACACTCCAAATTTGAGCATCCTAGCTAAATTTTAAAGACCTAAAAACTTCACACACACAGACAGACGGACAGACGGTGACTATTTCACTGTGTTACAATCTATGCATCAAAATTAATATACCCTGGGTCGGGTATAAATGTAGTGCCCATAAGATAGGACAAAAAGATTAGTTATCCTCACTGAATCTTTATGCTTCTCAGTATAGACGTGTGTGTGTGTTTTGTAGCTTAAATGGCAATATATATGTGAGTTTTTAAGAAAACGTGGAATCGGCTGGAATGGCTGCATAAGTTACTTATGTTGTGCGTATATGTGCATAATGCTTCTGGTCTTCTGGGCCTCATCAATATAGGGGGGTTGATGGTTTACTCCCACATAGGCTTTCAAAGATAGAGAGTTTGGTCGATAGGGAGAGCTCTCCCAACTCTCCTGCTAGAGCAGTAAGGTGTTGTTGATGGTGTGCTCCTTCACCTTCAATGCTCTAATGTTTCGTCGACATGGTTGATGGTGTGCTCCCTTATGTTGACATGTATCGTATGGTGATGGTGTGCTCCCATGCGTTGCTCCGATGCATGTGGTGATGGTGTGTGCTCCCACATGATGATCTTTTGGGTGTTGTTATGAGTGCCCACTATGATCGACCGACTCCACCATAGTTACCAGATCCTTTTGTTTTGAAATTATTATAAGTTAAATATAAATATTGATAAAATGTACTTCTCTTTGGTAACTTCTTTGCAAAGCAATATATATTATAGCATCACATGAGATACTAAAAAAAACCTCAACAACTAGCTACTCGTATGTCGGGATATTTGAATACCTTTTACCTCCTACCCTGCCAAAAAATAATATGTAAAGCAAAAGTGCATAGAGGAAAAAGTGAAATCAAACTTTAAAACAGAGTCCTTCCTTTCCGACCCATACTCAGTGTGTCCTGTCTGAGACTATTAAGAGTCCATTAAAAATGTATTTTTTAAAAAGTCATGCAAACTTTATCTGGTGGGACCACTTTCCGTTATTTATTTCAAGTCAATTAACAACTCAATCACTCGCAAAATGCGTATATATAAAAATATGCACATAAAAAGCTTCAAGGACATGCTGGGAGAATGTGTGTGCATCGATTGGTTTAAGGGAAGCGTTTTTTTTTTTTTATACCAGATGAGGCTTTCACAAAATCTAGCAGGACAGTTTGCAAGGCGACATGTAAATCAACCTATTAGAGGGAAAATTTTATTATGTGACTCGCATTTTATTTTTCTGAATAATTGGATGTAACTTTGATTTGTTTGTAGTGACGAAAGCGAAATCCCAATGCTTAAACAAAAACATAGTTATCTTTTTTTGTGTTTTACAGCGATCCGTTCAAATATGGAAATGGACTCCTTATGGTATCGCTTACGTTCTATGTCCGTCCGTTCGTCAAAAAACGGTTGTAACATCTAAACGGCGAGTCATAGAAAGACAAACAAATATTTGTGCTCATAAATTTCGGACAGTCAAGGAGAGTCCATTCAAGATTCCATTAATTTAAACACGCATAACGCCCAATCACAGTTTTACCTGAAAATGGTTTTTAGTAGATTTAGCTAGCTACTTATTTTTAAAAGTTTTGCCGACAGAACTAGAAAATTTAACTGAGGGTCAGGAAAATGTTTTGTTTTTATGGAAAAATTTAGCATTTTGAAAATGTTGAAAAGTTTTTGAGAAATTATAAGTCGATGCCGTTTATCAAAGTGTATGTGGCTAGGTTAAAAATCAAACCTAAGTTAAAATTTTAAAAGAGTTCTCATACTGCTTTTTCGACGCAATTTCACCTCGTCTTCGGTGGTATATGGAGAACATTTTATCAGAAATTATCATTAATTTTAAGAAAAATATTTTAAGGAATATTAAAGAGAACTTTGGAAATTCCTAAACTTCTGACATGACTCGAAAGCCAAAACTTAATTAAAAAACGATATTTTGAATTGTCTATTGTCCTACCCGTAACGACGACCTTGTTAAAATTGCGTACAGAATTTGTTTAAGTATAAACCATGTAGAAATATGGCAAGTACCTACATAATCTGCACCAAAACTTCTCCAAGCTTTTTCCCAAACAAAGTTGTTCTAGTTTTTCTCACAGAATTCAAGAAAAACGACAATTTCCAGCGCGGAGGGTTGAAGTATTAAAAAAAACCAGTGAGTAAGTGCAATAGTGCGTACATAATAGCTTCGGTCCGTCTGTAACGGACCGCGGTATACCCTATTCCTATTCTCCTTTTCATTCCTATTCTCCTTTTCATTCCTATTCTCCTTTCCATAAGTTTATTTTCTTGTTTTCCACCCCCGTCCCGTTGCCATTTATGCATCATTTTAAATAGAGAAAAAATCCTTCCTTTTAAATTTTTGTACACTTTCTTTAAAAAAGGGGCGTGGCATGTCTAACCTCTTTAGCCCAAAATCAATATTAGCATAGAAATGTCCAAGTTTGCGGCTAAAATGTACGCAAAACTGTAATTTTTTGGTTCAAATTCAATAATTTTGTGAAATTGACCTCTACAGATGGGCGTGGCCGAAAACTTTGTATGAATGAAATCTGAAATAGTATCCGCTGTTCTTTATGTGGTAAATTTTGATTCTTATTCTATACTTAGTAAAGCTAAAAAGCAGTCAAAATCCATGTTTTTTTTTTGTTAATTTATAGGTTTTTATGGAATTGTGCCTCTAAAAATGGGTGTGGCCCAAAAAATTGTATGAACTTAATGTAGAACTTTATATTTTCTTCATAACATATTCAGTACAAATTTTTCGATTTGGAACAATAATAGTGAATAAATTGCATTTGAATAATTACTCTTTAATTCGATGCCAAAATGTAATTAGTTGGGTAAAATTCAACAATTTCGTAATATCAGCCTCTAAACATGGGTTCGGCCAAAAACTTTGTAGGAACGAAATATAGCATAGAGATCGGTTAGGCTAAAAAGTAGTGGAAATCCATTTTTTTGTGAAATTAGAGGCTTTTGTTAAATTCTGCCTCCAAATGTGGGTGTGGCCAAAAACTTTGTATAAAAAAATTTAGAAAAAAGTGTTTTCTACATAATATTTTAAGTAAAATTTTTTCGATTTGGAATGAAAATATTTAATAAATTGCATGTGAAAGATTACATTTTCAATCGATGCCACGTCCACAAGGGGCGGTCTGCGGACTTTATTTTTATTTTTTATGACTTGTTATCATTAGGAGATGCTAAATAATAAGTTTCAGCTTTTCACAACGTCTTACAGTTTTGTAAGGTGGTTGTTGCACATTCAGACTGATTGCGAGCGTGTTAGCACTTGTATTGCTATTGTATTGTACAAAATTTCAGCTTCCTAGCTCAAAATTTAAGGCCTAAGAATTGGTGACATACGGACAGACAGACGGACGGATATGGCTCATTCGACTCAGAATTCGGTCTCAATCATATGCCCTTAAGGTCTTGGGGGTCTATCGTCATTATTTCTCTATGTTACATTTTCACATATCAAACTTTATATACCCCATTCCTGTGGAGGGGTATAAAAAATTTGAACAGTCATTTTATGGATTTAAAATTTCGCAAAATGGTGAAAAATTTAAAAATAAAAGCGTATGTCCGCGCTCTACCTCCCAATCGGTATTATATTATCTACCTTTAAAATATTGAAATAAGAAACGGTATAATATTGAAATAAAAAAAAGTATATTAAAAAAACGAATTCCTGAAATTTTATTGAAACCTTTAGCAACTTTGATGCTAATAGTAAATATTTATGTAGTAAATGTTAAATAGAGTAAGTGCTTTCAAAGATGCGCTTGAAAACACTTTAAATTACTAACTGAAATTATGCTGCTACTAAAAGTACCATTACTTTTTGCCATTGCATTTATCTGCCAGCATTAAAAGGTTTGATAAAACAGCGTAGATAAAATAATAATTTTGCTTTTTACTGTACTTTACTGTTAACAATAAGATGTATTTCTTGCCTTTTAAAACCATTGCGAGCACTTAGGCGCACTTATAAGATCTTGTTCAATACTACTTTTTAGCTTAGTACTAGTACTAGTATCAAAAAGTAATCCTCTTTTGATTGGATCTAATATTTTTGCTGCATATGCTCTAGGCGCCTAGGCTGTGTATGTCGTTGTTCTGTTCATCATTATTTCCTGCACCAGATAATAATTCATCGTTATGAATTTTGATCTTTTAACAAAGTGGTTATGAACGATGAATCCATAGCTCAAAGGTGAAGTGTACCTACTCAAGCAACCCGTCAAAGGCTGTGGTATTAAAATTTACCGCCTATTCTGTGGTCATGAGATGCAATAAATTTGGGGCACAACGAATGGATAAAGAGTGACTCGAGCAATTTGAATCATTTATAAACTTTTAAGAAAATATCTACACCGAATACCTAGGTCCTGAATAGATTATCTTAGCAGCAGACTTTTGTTTTCTTTTTTTTTTAGAAAAGTTTTAAGTAAAAAGTTTTAAAAAGCAAATGGGTAAGTGCAAGAGTTCGTCTGTAATGAACTTCTAAATACCATGAAACGTGGCGTAGTAGTTAGTGTGTGTGCTTACTGACCATAGTCACCTAAAAAAAAGACACGCTCTCTTTCACGGTCCCAACCTCCGCGAAGGTCTGACAAACCCTCCGAGAGGAACATTTGTCTTGAAAAAGTGCATTTCGGATTCGTCAAAAAATTTTAGGTCCCCTTGTATGTGAAGAAATCAACACACACACAGAATACATTGTTGAGAAGTTAATTTATTTTATATACCATAAAACATCAAATGTATATGTTTGCTTACAAAACATATTGTATGTAACAAATTAAGCAATTGGTGATGTCTCTAATATTTGTCGTATAATTGTGCCCGACCCAGGGTATGTTAAGTTTAATGTATAGTTTGTAACGCAGTGAAATAATCATCGTAGACCCCTAAGACCTTTTAGAGATATGAGTGGGACCGACAGCAGAATCGATTAAGCCATGTCTGTCCGTCCGTCCGTCCGTATGTAAACAACTTTCAGGCCTTAAATTTTAAGGTAGAGAGCTGAAATTGGTGGGTTGGCTGGAAGTCCGGTCCTTCGTATCAAGTTATAAAATTAGCTGAATCCGCCCACAGACACGCCCACTACAACCCTGTATGTGCGACCATTTCTAATTTAAAAAAATACTTTTTCTAAATTTTAGCTATGTTACAATGGCGCTAGCGCATTCATTTTTGGTTCGTAACCTTGCCTTGTAATTGCCTTTGAGGCGGCAGAAAAAGCTTGGCTTTTCATTGACCACGCCCACTTTTTTAAGGGATTTTAGCTTGAAATTACTGTTTTTCAATAAAGATATATGAAATTTGTTTAAAAATTTTAAGACAAAGTTGTAGATATTAGACTTGCTAGACATTTTGTAGCAATGCTACATACCAAGAATGAGTGCGCTAGCAATATTGTAATACAGCTAGAATTTGATAAAAGTATTTTTTTAAATTAAAGGTGGGCGCACATACAGGCCTGTAGTAAGCGTGTCTGTGGCCGGATTCAGCTAATTTTGAAACTTGATCTGAAGGTTTGAGAAGGTTCGCTTCCAGCCAACGTGGCTATAAACTTTGCATAAACGAAATCTGGAATGTAGTCTCGTTTACCTAACCTGCTACATTTTTGTTTCATGCTTTCCTAAATTAGGCTTAAGGCCAGTCGAAATTAAGTTTTTCTGGAAAATTTTATGTTTTTCTTCAATTCTGCCTCCAAATGTGGGTGTGGCGCAAAGTCTTGTATAAACAAAATGTGGAACTAAGCGTTTCCTACACAAAATATTAAGCGAAATTTTTTCAATTTCGAGCAAAAATATTTAGTAAACTGCATTTGAAAATTTACCCTTAAAATAGATGCCACGCAATAGAGGAGGTTAACCAATTTCATTTGTCTTTTTTGTGTCTTACATTTATTAAGAGATGCTAAATGTCAAATTTCAGCCTTTTAGAACGTCTTACAGTTTGGAAAACTCTGGAGTTATTTGCACATTTAGACCGATTGTGGGCGTGTCTTTGGGCGGATTTCAAAAATTTTTACACTTGTACTGCTTCGCATGACGTGGACCTTACGTACGAAGAAACGTGTGAAAAAAACACGTTTAAAAACATGTGACATACAGACGGACGGACGGACATGGCTCATTCGATTCAGAATTCCGTCTCAATCATATGTCCTTAAGGTCTTGGGGGTCTACCATTATTATTTTACCGTGTTACAAGCTATGTGACAAACTTAATATACCTCCTATCCTATGGGATGGGGTATAAAAACCCGACGGACCGCTCCGTGTATGACTTCATACTTGACGGTCTTTTTTTGAATGGCATCTATTCAATAAACCCATTTTTCGCCCTATATTATGCAAATATGCCTGCCAAACAAAAGTAATTCGCCTAGTCATAAATTTTGTGCTCTTCTTACGTTAAAGGCGTAGGTATCTATCTCGTTAATACATATTTATATATTCAAGAAGAAAGGAAGAAAGTGAAACATGTTTTTACGTGAAGTCACCGAGGTGGATACTAACTAATAAAATAGACTGCATATCGTTGACACAATTTTCTTGTATTTTAAATAATCATTTTGCATCAGTATGCTAAAGCTACAGGATATACTAAGAATAAGATATTATGACTAAACTAATTTCTAGACCTATAAATACCGAAGTAAAAAAATTCTTACTGTATGCAATATGATATCTGTCTTTATTGCGTATGCAGACACAAATCTAGTGAGTCAGAAGAGCAACCATTATAAATTAAACAAAAAAAAAGAAAATTAATTAATAACTATAGTAGACGGTTGTAAAAATAGTTACATCAGATCTAGGTGGATTCTTCGACCTGAGCAAAGAAAGGGAAAAACCACTTGCATTTTAATTGAGTCATGTTAGGCTGACGTTTTGTGACCATTAATTTACGCAGTTCTTTACCGACTCGTTAAACAATAAAAAAAAACTTGCAGAATCGAAATGGATTTGTAGCATGGGGGAAGTACGAAGATGATATCGGTGTTGGATAGGCATTTCAATAAATCAATGTAAAGTTCAAGCTTAACCTGACGCTATTTTTTTAAGGCAATAAGATTCTATTGAAAAAACGTACCTTAAAATACTTGAGGTTATTGCGTAGAAAAGTTATTTGATTTGATAAGGATTCATTCTTAACAAACCGAGATTCGTCGAAACTGTAAACGGCCAAACGATATACCTGTAGGTATAGTTAAAGCAAGCTCATTAACCCTGTTTGCCAATCACTTGGTGCTTTACAACGTCACCTTCAATACGTACGCGTCACCGCTACCTTCAAATATGACACCTGGATATCCATAAAACATCTGCTCGACCCGCCTTGTGCATTTCTGGCCGATTTCATTCATTCCTATCTACAGAGAAGCCAATCTTAGCGATTATATACCCTACAATCCTTCCGGCTGCGCCAAAATTTTGAGAATTAAAAACGACCAATCGGTTGTACGTCTTAGTTCAGACCCATCGGTTTGCATTCTTGAGTTGGAAACCTCGACGGAGGTCAAAGCGGCAACAATTAGTCGCTGTCGTTTTGACCCATTTAATAGTGTGAAAGTGCGATCAAGCAATGTGTTCGTTGACAGCATTGTGCATTGCACTTTTACGAGTATTTCGCAGACAATAACATTCGCAGCTGTAAGACTACGGCCAATACATCACATAAGACACCGCCGATACATCACGCCGCCGCTTCCACAAATCTATTCTGCGGACGTAGAAAAAGTAACAAAATAGGGGGGAAAAGAATGAACTCCGAAGTTTTGGCCAAACCGTCACAAAAAGGAAGCTTTGACTTTGACTTAGTAGTCTAAGGACTTTGTCTAGTGCTTTCTTGAGCATCAAAGGTTACCTACCCTATATAATGGGTCTTGCAATGAATCCATGGCTTTCGTCACCTCGAAGTACACAACTGACAACTAAGTTAAATAGACACTGAGGATCTACGTCGAGAATTATCGCTATGGACTATACGATAGTTACACCCACTTCACTAGAGAGTCTTCTTATTCTTTGTTATCAAACTCGCTATGGGCTGGAGTCCAGTGAAGAATGATAAGATTGTTGAAGAATGATGACTGTTTTCAGAAAGATCTTATGACAGCTGGTTCTAGCGCTTTGAGGGTGCTTGACTGTCCAAGATAATGAATACTTTTCTTCTTCGTGTATTGGAACATAGATTTATTCTTAAAAAGTATTTGATAGCAAGGATTTCAGCCAGCTTTAGCCAAGGCTAACTGAATAGTCGTGAGATCTACTTCCCCATAAAAAAGAGGCCCTTAAAAAAAGGTCCCTGTCTCCATTTTATAGCTTTAAAGTCATAGCCTACGCTGATGAATTGCAAGACCAGTATATATGTTCCTCACCTCAATAAGAGATTTTATGGAATTTGCCGCAAATTAGTTAAGTTGACGGATAGTGTCGTTCTTGGAGTGAATCCGGCAGAGACACAACTTGTAATGTTCACAAAAAGGTAGAAAATACCACCCATAACTATACCAATACTGAAAGGCGTTGAATTGACTCTTGCAGATCATGCCAGATATCTGGGGGTTATTCTAGATAAGATACTCAGTTAGAAACTGAATAAACAAGACCGTACTAGAAAGAACCTCAATTACCGTGTACTCTTGCAGCAAGGCCCAAACTGGGGACTTCAACCCCGTATTGTGCACTGGACTTATACACGGCAGTCGTTAGGCACATACTGGCCCATCTGGTCTGGTGGAAGGCACTAGACCAGAGTATCAATACTGCTACATTAGAGAAAGTTCAAATACTATCTTGTATTTACGTCAAAGGTGCTGTTAGAACAGCTCCATCAGCTGTACTTGACACAATGCTCCACTTTCTTCCCGTTGACTTCTTTGAGAAATTGATGGCAGCGAAAGCCAGTACTTAGGCTTAGAGAATCCCTGCATCTAGCTCAACGTTGTCCCATACCTTGACTTAAATGTCAACTTCAAGACCAAATTTCCAGTCAGAAAGAAGCCTGGGAGTTGGCTGAGGTCTTTAACGCATCTACAGTAGACATCCGACAGATCAAAAATAGCACTTGGAGCAGGAGTCTTTTCCATCACTCTTGACCTTGAAATGCCTGCCGGATCACTGTAGTGTATTTCAAGCAGAAATCACAGCTGTTCGAGAAACCTCGGCCTTTATTTCAATTGACGTAAAAGACTGCAGCGCTTTTGTTTTTTATATAGATAGCCAAAAGCTGCAATAAAAGCCTTGGAATCGCCAACGATACGATGCAAGTTGGTAAAGCGATGCCACGAACCTCTCACCGAGATTTCTGTGATCTCCCTAAGCTCGGTTCCGGGCCATAGGGATATGCCAGGCAACTGCAGAGCTGACGGTTTATAGCTAATGGTAATCTCCCTCATGCAAAGTAAGAGGGTATAACCATAAATTCGAGAAAGTTTCACGTGGACAGTTTCACGAAGCCAGCACAATGGCAAACCAATAGGTGGAGTAACTCCAGCACGTGTCTCTCTTCCAAAGAAATCTGGTCAGTAGGAAAGCACTCTCCTCTTTTAATAGGATGAATCTGAGCAAGATACTTGGGGCTCTCACCATCCATTGTCTGGAGGTGAGATTTTTCCGTCATGCAGATTTTTTGGTATTTGATCCTTTTCCTCCATTAAGCCTAGGAAACTCTCCTAAAACGAACTGAGGCAGAAAATCACGCCAAAGATGTAGGACCTATGTTGGTAGCGAATCGCGAAACAAACGCCCCAAAAAGGTTAAAGAGGAACAAAATATGAATAATCATAAAAGTATCACCCTATTCAGTAAGGAACGTTTCGTCCGTTTTCGATTGCACATAGTTGATTTTAAAATTTTGAAACAAAATATACAAATTTTATCCAGACACAGGGACTCGCCGTTGAACAGAGTATAGTTGCGTTAGAAATGTCCTAGTCCGACGTAGTCTAATTAGAATACTGGCCCTTGTTCAAATTTTACAGCATAGTACATGTTCAACATAATGTAATAAATTTTGTCCCATCCAGGACGGAGTAGTAGCTAAGTCAGATGTGATGATGATGCAGACTCCTAATGACCTTCTTATCGGAGACATTAAACAGATCTTACCTTCAAAGCGTACCGACTATGAATTAATTTAAATCTTAGATCAAAAAGATTTCCATTATGATTCTCACCTCAGTGTAACGAAGAAGCTGATTCATAATAACCGTTTAAGGCTTTTGCATTCTTTTTACTTAATGCACGAAAAACCAGAATAAACTTAACCTGCATATGACAGCCATATTAAACACGTTTTACGACACAAAAGGCCAACACAAGACACATTGCGGCAACTCATTGTAGTGCTTCACAACAAATCGCTTGAATACTTAAGTACTTTTCCCATCGCTTCCCACTTGAGTTGCAACGGAGTTTTCTACTCGGCAGTGCTGATGGGGCTTTTTGCTTTCCACCTATCCTTTGGCCTGATCTTATTTTTTGTAATCATCACCATCAACAACTGAATCCTGGATGTGGTGCTCTTTACACCTTAACAGTTATGACGACCTTTTACGACATCGAAAATTGTTTGAATGAGTTCTGAATTTATCTTCAAGTGGCTTACGGTTGTGGCCACTTTAGATGCGCTTATAAGTGTGTGTTTATGGGCTCGAATATCTACAATGCTGTCGGGACGTTAATGACCTTGCCGTCACTTTGGCAAGAAATTTAGTGATGTCCAAATTTAAGGTGACACACTTTTGAGATGTTTATACACTTTTGTATGGATTTTTTTGTTTAATTCTATGGTAATTTATTTTTGGTGAGTGGGCTGTAAGGAGTGGAATCTTTTAATGTCTCCCATCTAGAACAAGATACTTTGCGAAATTTTAAGAAAGGAGCCTATTAAAAGAAGGGATCATTGTAAGCCCCTTTGCTCTCTGTCGATATTGAGTGGATTTCAATAGTTTAGCATCCTCATATTATCACAAATAATTAAATCTTTTTCATAGTGTCTAAGAAGGTTTTTACCTGCCAATATAGTTCACTTCTTTCAGTTAGACTTTGTTAGGTCTTAACTCTTCCCTCCTTGGAGTTAATAGAAACTTGGAATTTTTCAAAGGTATTTAAGGAAAAGCGTTATCCTACATAAACATTTGCCTTTTGACCGCTTTACGACAGAGAGGCAAAGTGAGAGAGTGGGAAGGCGATTGGGAAAAATCAGTTGTGAGTAAGACAAAGAATTTTTGTGTAATCTAGCGCACCATATATGTTTTTATTTTAACATTTTGGATAACAAAAGGTTGCTTTTTTCCTCATATTGGAAAGTATTTCCTCATATTGGAAAGTTTCAAATTGATTGGTTGCTACAACAATACCAAAAAAACCCATAAGTTCCCACAGTCCTTGCCAAAGTTTAATCAAATTTACATAATAATTTATTCAAACGGCTGTTTTTTATTCCGCAGAGACAAACGCCCTGTGATATAATATTTTTTTGTAACTTCAGCTTTTAAAACAATGAGCCTTGCAACGCGTCTATTCGTGAACAAATCTCTTTAAAACATCCTGCTCCCATTAACCCTCTTCAACAAGTACCTATAGACATAAAAACCCCACCGTGGAAAGGTCGATACAGAGGGAACGAAAAAATCCTTTCGTAATAACTTTTTCATTTATAACCGCATTTTGAGGGCTTTATGGGATTATCTCTGGCTTGCCACATAAATTGGATATTTAGGTGCTTACTTGTTTCTGTACTTTCTTTGTTAAAAAACAAAAAAAAAATAATAATAAAAGGAAACCCTCAAGTGTTTAACTTTGAAGTATAATCG
This sequence comes from Neoascia interrupta, assembly GCA_947623515.1. Classification (NCBI taxonomy): domain Eukaryota; kingdom Metazoa; phylum Arthropoda; class Insecta; order Diptera; family Syrphidae; genus Neoascia; species Neoascia interrupta. Next base: position 40,543,720 of record OX392464.1, read on the forward strand.
CTGTAAAGGTATTTAACAAAAAAAATATCCTTCTCTCTTTAATGTGTAATGAAAGAATCATCAGGCAATTGAAGAAAGGCAATGGTACTCCTACACAGTTTTTAGATGGTAAAAGAATTAATGCTGTAGGTATCTTAAATGGGACGTATACTTGTCGTGAGTACTTTAATTATACCCTATTCTACAAGAATGGAGTATATTAAGTTTGATACAGGATTGATCCGTCCATCCGCCCGTCCGTATGTCACCAATTTTTAGGCCTTAAATTTTGAGCTAGAAAGCTAAAGTTTGGTTCGTCAGCTCTCCGCTTTCCGAAGCAGTACAATTGTTAAAATTTTCATAATCATTTATGATATAAATTGGCCCACAGACATGCCCACAATCGTCTAAATGTGCAACTACCCCCAGTGCTTTCAAAACTGTAAGACGTGGTGAAAGCTGAAATTTAACATTTAGCAACTCCCAGTAATTATATGAGATTAAAAATTAAAATTAAGTCGATAGACCGCACCTTGTGGGCGTGGCATCGATTGAAAGAGTAAACTTTCAAATGCATTTTATTCAATATTTTTGTTTCAAATCGGATTATTCTTACTTAATAAATTATGTAGATTACTTAATTAATTGTGAATGTACATTTATTTCATACAAAGTAAAGGGCCATGCCCACATTTAGAGACAGAATTAAAGAAAAAGACTGAGTAAGTGCAAGAGTTTGTCTGTGACAAACTTCTATATACCCGACCTTATATACCATGTAACACCAAATCTCAAAGTTTCTTGGCCTAAATTCATATATTGTTTGTATAGGCCACGCCCCCACAAGTGGGTATGGGCTTAAAATTAAAATCAATTAATTGTAAATTTGTTAGAATCATGAGAAAATGCTGTAAAAGCGAAAATTATTTCAGAAAAAAACAGTTTTTTCCTAAACACGCCCCTTAAAAGTGGGCGGAGCTCAAAATTGTGTATAAAGCAAATTTAGAAAATAGCAATATCTTTAATATTTGTCATATAATTTTTTTTTTCGATTTGGAGTCAACTTTCCGAGAAATCGGTCGATATTGTGGGCGGTCCAATTTTTGCCTTGTTAATGGTCTTAGGCCAATATTGCTCAGTCTCAAAATTTAAATTAATTTGCCTTGTCTAACTTGACCAAAAGGCATTTTGAAAAAAATGTGAAATAGAGGTTGTCTCACGTTGATGCCAGAATTGGGCGTGGCCGTTGAGGGATTGAGCCAATTTAAATACTTTGTCTGTGCAATAAAAGATCCAAGCCGTGTACCAAGTTTCAACTCTCTAGCTTGATCTTGAAGACCTAAAACCTTCACACATACAGACGGACGGACGGAAGGACATGGCTAAATCGATTCACATGTCGGTCTCGATCATATCTCTTAAAGGTCTTAGGGGTCTACGGTGATTATATCACTTACAAACTGTGCATTAAAACTATGCATGCTTATACCCTCAGTCGGGTATCAGCATGGATTTCGACTGCGTTTTAGCCCAACTAAGGAAGAATAAGCAATAAAACTTAGATCGTTAGGTACACCGGACACCATTCAAGATTTCATTTTGCAAATTTTAACCACGCCCATTTTTAGGGGTCGATTTTATATAATCATTGAATTTTAACCATAAAATTTAATTTTTGCGTACTTGGCTATTTCTATGCTAATATTGATTTTCGGTTAATGGAGTTGGAAATGCCACGCCCCTTCTAAAAAAAATAACTAAAAAACCTTTAAATGAATTGAATATTTTTTTAATTAGTAAATGATTTAGGACTGGTAACAGGAAGTCGATGGAAAACCACACAATATAGGAATGGAAAGAAGAATAGGAATAGGAAAAACGTATACCGCGGTCCAACCCCTGCCGCTATCAGCTCCTACTCTCACCTTCCCGTGGTGAACACCGGGTGCCTAGTATCTCAACTGGAGATTGGGCTCCAACCCCTTTGGAAGGTTGTTGGGCGTAGCAGACGAGAGGAGGGGAGGAGTTTTCCCACTAAGGCACTAAGGCACCAGATGGAATTAACGGTGGCGTCCATAGTTCCAGTCAGGCCGAACTACTTAGTGAACACCTTATATGGCTACTACTACTACTACTACTACAACGTATTCGGAGCTTAGGCCTATAAGGAGCGGGCTATCCGGCTCTCCGTCCTTAGAGCTAAGCAAAGGATCCTGTCGTCCAGGTTGGGGGTCGTGCCGTCGGGGTGACTTCCCGGCCACGTAAAGAAACACCAGTCACGAAGCAGAAACAAAGTTCGGATTCGGACGATTTACTGTTGACAACCAATGCAAACGAGAAAAGGACAACCAACTCCGGATCTGCACGTGGAATGTTAGGTCCCTTAACAGACCACGTGCAGCCAAGCAACTAGCGGAGGCCCTTAACGACTGCAAGGCAGACATTACTGCCATCCAAGAAATGCGGTAGGACGGGCCGAGCAAATGAAGGATAAAAAACTGCGACTTCTACTACGGCGTCTGCTATCGGCATCAAAGCCAGCGCCTATTTGGATGTGGTTTCGTTGTTGGAGGCAGACTTAGGCAAAAAGTCTTGAGCTTCAACCCTCTAAGCGAGCGCCTCGCGACGATCCGCATCAAGGCTAAATTCGCCAACATAAGCCTCATATGCGCGCATGCCCCCACAGAGGTGAAAGATGACGAGACCAAAAATATTTTCTACGAGCTCCTGGACAAAACTTATGAGCAGTGCCCTAGCTACGACATTAAGATTGTCCTAGGCGATTTTAATGCCAAGCTAGGAAGGGAGGGCATCTTTGGTCGTACAGTCGGAAAGCATAGCCTGCACGACCCGACTTCCGATAACGGAGGATTGACTTTGCTGCGGGGCGACACGTTGTGGTAGCTCGTGCACAGTTCCCGCATCTCAATATCCACAAAAGGACATGGATATCTCCGTTAACCAGATTGACCACATTGCGATCGACGCAAGGCACTTTTCCAGTATCATGCATGTCCGAACTTTCCGAGGGGCCAACATTAACTCGGATCACTACCTTGTTGTAGCCAAGGTACGGCTGCGGATATCCCGACCAGCGCCAAGTAATGGAAATACTGTGAGGAAGTTTGACGTCGGCCGACTACAATCGCAAGAGGCCGCCAGGTCCTTCTCCAACCGAGTATTGCATCAAGTATTGATAGCCAGTGGCAACATTGCCAAAATGCCATCAGAGACGCCGCCTCTGAAGTGCTGGGTTTCACACGGCCACCACAACGAAACCCCTGGTTTGACGATGAATGCCGGCAAGCACATGCAGCTAAACAGAAAGCATACAAAGTGGCGCTGCACAGAAGGACTAGAGCTGCTCGCGAGCTCTACGAGCAGAGGACGAGAGAGGAACACCGGCTTCTCCGAAGGAAAAAGGGAGAGCAGGAGAAGCGCGCGGTTGAATAGATAGAGAGATGTAACAACAGGAATGAGGTTAGAAAGTTTTACCAAAGGATCACAAGGTCCTGCCAAGGGTATAAATTTCGAACTGCAGCCTGTAAGGACCAACAAGGGAACATCGTTGTAGAATCGCAGTCGGTGCTGAGGATTTGGAAAGACCACTTCTGCAGACTGTATAACGGCGAGGGCGAACCAAATACCGCTGTCAGGCAGAAGGAACCATTCAACCCGGGCGAAGACGTTACCGACGAAGCATACGAACGATACCGCCCACCCGACCTGGAGGAGGTGAAAAAAGCTGTGTCCAAGCTCAAGTGCAAAAAAGCAGCCGGAGTAGACGGCCTAGCTGCCGAACTTTTTAAATCCGCTGGCGATGAGCTGGTTAGGAGCATGCACCAGTTCATCTGCAAGATATGGTCGAAAGAAAGCATGCCCGACGAATGGAACCTCAGCATGGTTTGCCCGATCCTGAAGAAAGGATACCCTCTGAGTTGTGCCAACTACAGAGGCATCAGTCTTCTTAACATCGCATACAAGATCTTTTCTGCTGTACTGTGTGAACGCCTGAAGACGTTCGTCAACAATCTGATAGGCACATATCAGTGTGGCTTTAGGCCAGGAAAGTCAACCATCGATCAAATATTCACACTGCAGCAGATCTTGAAGAAAACCGAGGAATTCCAAATCGATACACACCACCTTTTCATCGATTTCAAGGCCGCGTATGACAGCATCTATAGAGACGAGCTATAAAGCGCAATGTCTAGTTTTGGCATCATCGCCAAACTCGTCAGTCTGTGCAGGATGACGATGGAAAATTCACGCTGTTCCGTCAAGGTCGGCAAAGACCTCACCGACCCCTTTGATGTCAAAAAAGGATTTAGACAAGGCGACGCGCTGTCATGCGACTTCTGGAACATCATACTTGAGAGAGTTGGGATAACTCTAAGCAAGGATAACTCTTGCCAGTCGTTGTTTCTTTGGGCTAAGAAGGCAATTGAGAAGCAAAGCCCTCTCTCGAGCTACTAAAGTGTCCATGTATAAAACCCTTATCATCCCAGTCCTGCTTTACAGTGCAGAAGCATGGACCCTGTCAAAGGCGGATGAAAACACTTTAGGCTGCTTCGAGAGGAAAATCCTTCGGACGATATACGGTCCCGTCTGCATAGACGGAGAGTGAAGGACGATATAACATCGAACTGTACGGGCTGTACAGCGATACCGACCTAGCCAAAAAAGTCAAAACACAACGTCTACGATGGCTGGGTCATCTAGAGCGGATGGAGACCGACGCCCCATTTTGGAAAATCTTCGAATCCACACCGCAGGGACGGCGCGGTAGAGGAGCACCGAGACTCAGGTGACGCACGCAAGTGGAAGGGGACCTCAGCCAAATTCGCGTGCGAAACTGGAGACGCTAGCTAGAGACAGAGCTGGCTGGCGAAGCTTGTTGGCTGAGGCCCAGGTTCACCCCGGACTGTAGCGCCACCTTAAGTAAGTAAGTACCGCGGTCCAAAGCTATTACATACGTACTGTTGCACTTACTCACTGGTTTGTTTTACAAAGACACTTCCAGGAAATTGTTGATAACAGTCTCAAAGATTGGTTTCAAAAAACGCTAATCTCTAAAACGCAATATTTTTATTGAAATTCTTATATAAGAAAATTTTACCCAAGAATAGTTTTATGTATACCCGAATTCGCACTCCCCCAAATCCATTAGTGTGTCGGGCAGGGTGGTCGCAGGGTGGTCGCAGGGGTGTTAATATGTGGTTTCATTCGACACCGTGGCATCAGTTTCTTTAAAACTGCACCTTCACCATGCAATGAATTCCAGACTCATAAGAGCGAGTATGTTGACTTAAATGTTTTGCGCAAATTTAACTTTTGCAGTTTGGGCTTTTTCGCAATAATACCAAAATTGTACTTGTCATCGCCAAAGGGAACATTAGTATTGAAATTAATAAATGGCAGTATGTACTAGAAAGTGAATATCGACAGCATGTTGGCTCACACTTTATTTTAATTTTAATTATCTCGCACCCAATGGCGATAAATAAAATACTTTTAAATAGGCCCACAATTATAGTTTAAGTTTTGCAATGGTGGCTAATCTCGACTTACTTCAATGAACGTTGTATGAATGCAGAATATTTAATGAAAAAATCAAAGACACAAAGATACTTCCGTAACTTACTCATTTTTAATCCCTCTGAATTTCTTATAGCTCTTCAAGCTAAAGACTAAATAATGCAATTAAAAAATTAATTTCAAGAGGTTTATTAATTTCTGCACTTAAGACTGGTTTTTAAATGGTTAATTGCAAGAATTCTTATAATTTTTTTTTTACGACATTATAAGAATTCTTATAATTTTTTTTTACGAAAAGAAAAAATAAAGTTTTAAATTTAATTGTTTTCATTATCTTTAGACTGAATTTGTGATCACTGAAAATTAAGGTGATAATTTGCTATTATTGTGCTGTACAAAAAAATCAAAGTATAGACCATTCAAATTTTAAGTTAAATTTTTTCATGATGTGTCTGATGATGTGTCCTACAACTTATACCAAACCTGCTATAGCTTCAGATACATAACTTCAAATTTCGATATCTAATCCATAAGTCCTTATCACAGTCATTCTCTGTCCTTCTTTTTCTTTTTTCTATCAAAAATAATTATCAATACGCCAAAATATCAAGCCAAAATCTTCTCCCGGAAGCCAGTTATCATAAATGATTGCAAAAATTCGTCCTCACCCGCCACTGGGTTTCATGGTCGGAAACTCATAAAATAGATTTATGTGCAGCACCAGTGCCTCCTTGCAGCCGAATAGCAAACACGGAACCTAATACATGTAATCGCTAGGCTAATCCTATAACGAGGTCATAAACAAATCTCAAATTCAAAACGAAAAACATTTCGTTTGCTTTTTACACAAAAATATACTTTGTTTTGCGAATTTGAATGTAAGGCCGTTATCTATGCGCGAATTTAAGACCTGTCACTCGTGATGAACGTAAAATTACGGCTCCTCTACCTTCTGTTTATCAGTTAATTATGGGCAGGCCGCTTTTTTGGCTAGAATCTTAAGCCATGTGTAAATTTGCCCGATAAGAGGTCACGAAATTTCGGCTGCCTTTCTATTGTCAGAAAAAGACACTAGACTTGCTTTCTTAACCTCCAAAAGCTTCTGCATATAAAAGGAAAGTTGTGTCCCCAGCAAATCACAGTCAAACAATTTCAAGCTTAACAGCAATACACCTTCCAGTCGCCAAGTACTATTTATCCTTTTCCCCAAAATCAAACACGCAATGGCTAGTTTAGTGATTTTCACAACCCTTGTTTTGGCATGTGCTCACTCCCTGCCAATAGAAGAGAACATTATTGTCGATGTGGCACAAAACTCAATTGAAGACGGTCCAGCACTGCAACCACATGTCATCGATCTCAGCCAATACGGCAGCGCACTGTATGGAGTGCCGGACAATGAAACCACTGGCAAGGCCGTAGCAGAATACACCGCCGAATCGAACATCAACCCCGAAGAGTTGGGCTCCTACGTCGAGGGTGACATCCTAATTCCTCGCCAGATGGGACGCAACGGACTAACCGCGGCCAGCTCCAGGTGGCCCAACGGCATTATTCCATTCGAAATACGCGGAAATTTCAATGCCCGCGAAATGGCAATCATCGAGCAAGCAATCACCCAGTTTCACCAAAGAACCTGCATTAAGTTTGTTCCTCGTATGGCTCAGTCGGACTACGTGTCCATTGTCAGCGAAGGTTCGGGTTGCTGGTCATCGGTGGGTCGCATTGGCGGCAAGCAAGAGGTTAATCTCCAGTCGCCCGGTTGCCTGACAAAACAGGGAACAGCAATGCACGAGCTTATGCACGCAGTTGGCTTCCTGCACGAGCAAAATCGCTTCGAGAGGGACAATTTTGTAACGATTCGCTTTGAGAACATTCAACCCTCAGCCTCGTCGAACTTTGACAAAGCCTCTTCCGATAGAACGAGTGGATTCGGCGTCCCATATGACTATGGCAGTGTTATGCATTATTCCGCTAACGCTTTCTCATCGAATGGAAAACCCACTATCATTCCCAGGGTAAGTGACATAAGTTTTGCTAATCGAATGGCAAATAAACACTTTCGGCTCTGGGTTAAGGTCACGCATGTTTTTGGCTTTAAGCTTTTAAGATAAGAATCTGTTGAGCAAATATTTTTTCCTATTTTATCTTGTAGCAAAGCGGAATCACAAATATGGGCCAGCGTGATGGATTCTCGGCATATGATGTTCAGAAACTGAATGCCATGTACAATTGTGGGAATTTCCAGCCACAACAACCTGGCACTTCAGGACCTGGCCCAGTGGGCGCTGGACCAGCACCTGCTCCCGTCGACCCTAATGTATTGACCAGCTTTTTGGGTGGTTTAATCAGCGGCTTGGGACTTGGGGAAGAACCCTCAGCAGATGTCCCAAAATAGGAAAAAATAATCGCATGGAAAATCTCGCTGATGTCATTCAATATTTATTTCACTTCATACTCCGCACGTGTTAAAGACAATTACCAATAAAATGTAATCTCAAAAAAAATTTTTTTGTAAATTTGTACATTCAAAGGTTCAAGTTTAGCTCTGCATTTGATAGAACTGAAATTTATTTCACAAAAGATGTCAAGTTCATGGTTGCATGTATATGTATATTTACATGCGACTCTGGCTTTGTCACGTAAAAATACCGCATATGGAAGCGTTGTTTGCATACATATTATGATTGCATGTATTTGCTTGCAGAAAATATAGGAAGTACTCTGAGACACATGAATTACGTCCGAAAAAAGGCGCATATTTATATGGAATCTAGTTGGATGTAGTTAACACATGTAATGGGGCGAAGTACGTCATGCGGTTTGCTGATGGTGTACAACATGTGTTATTGCCGTCACTAAAGAGTTGTTTACGCGTTTTCTTAGATTTCTCTCTTTTCTTCATAGATTTTCCAGGCTTAGCCCAAATTTATGTAGGAGCTATAGGGATACCAACCGGAAGCATATACGCCAAGGAAAACTGTACTTATTACAGTCTACCTATACTTGTTAATTTCCCACCACTTTTTCTGATGAACATTTTAAATACACGCAACACCATCACAAATAGTCAAACGATTCAGTTTTCCAGAAATCTCATGCCAGTTGCTAATTACACTCATAACTACCGCGAAGAGTGTACAATGTTGTTTGTGTTTATCCAGGGGTTGAAGGCAGTTGAGCTCTTAGAAAAAGACACATTGGTCTTGCTACGATGCAAACACAAATATGCACTGTGGATCAATGCAAAACTGTGTGTCTAGCTCATGCAAATTATAGTGCTATACACCATTAGATACCGGAAAGCCACTGGTCAATTCCATGAAAAAATATTATTTAGTTGCTATGAATATGAGCGAAAAAAGATTTTCAGCCAGCGGCGAAGAAAAAGAAAAGGAAGTCTTCATTGGAAGCCGCAAGAAAGAGTTTACGATGCGATTTTCGTACGATTTTCTACAGTAGATCTTCTGAAAAAAACTATCAGCGCTGTGCACTCTGAGTAAACCACTTTTATTTATACATATTTCAATTCTTTTTTTATTTAAAAAAAAAACTAAACACTTTGTTTAGTTTTTTAAACTAAACACTTTAAGTTAACATGGAGATTAATTCCGGTTAGCCACTTAGACAAACATTAGAGAAAGATTAAACACTTCATCTCAATTCAATCACTTTTTACTTTATCTCTCGATGGTGAAAACTCAACGCCTCAAAGAACAAAGACTGAAACTGCTCCGGCCCGTATAATCTTCAAATCTACCCCGCAGAAACGACGCCTTAGTGTAGACCGAGACTTAGGCGGCGCACGAAGGGGACCTCAGCCAACTTCGAGTGCAAAAGAGCAGCTAGCTGGAGACAGCCCAAGTAGAAATCTTTAACCAATGTTTCGGTGCTGCGACTATATTTGAGACTACACTTTACGCACTTGACACTACACAGTTGCAATTAAAAATTACAATTTTAACGATTTTGTAACGATTTTTAAGTGAGGAACAAATCCGCGCCAACACTATTTGATGGGTAAAGTTTTCGTTTTAGCCTTGAGGTAAGGTATGCCTGTCGTAAGAGCCGACTAAAATCCACTGGAGGAAGTAATCTTCAGGCATAAGTGATGCTGTCCAGGAGTATAAACACCTTGTGGGGCAACCCTTGGCAGTAAAGTTATGACTGAAAAAATGTCTGATACATATTGTGACGTCGGCGTCTGTTGTCCGGGTTAGGATCGGCCGAATTTAAACCTGGCAGCTAGGTATAAAATGCACCCCTCCCCCCCAACCATGAAAAGAAAACGAAAACAGCCTCGGATATTTGCTGATCCTGGTAATCTAGGGCACCCTTTGGAGCAAGGCCTGAGGGGTGTCAGCATGCGAGCGCTTGGTGGTCGGAAGGTCCCGCTCGGCATCCGACCGAGTTTTACCCGAAGAAGTTACGAGCAGCCCGTCAATGGTGCCGCTATCCATTACGGGGGGCGGAGGGGGACAGCGCCAAGTCAAAATGAGGGCTTAGATGGATGTGGGTACGGACGACAGTACTTGGAGGAGTGTGATCGGGAGGCACGATGACCCGGATCAAAACAGGAACGGAGGGAAGTTGTTGGACTTTTGCTGTGCATATGGCTTGTCCACCATGAACACCTTTTTCCCACACAAAGACATTCACAAATACACATGGTACACATGATTCAAGCACAGTTTAAATCAGAGGTCACTGATTGATTTCTTTGTTGTACAATCGTGTGTTCAAAGAATGATTTGTGATGTTCGAGTTTTCAGGGGAGCTAAGTTGTCAACTGATCAGCACTTAGTGCTGTGTAAACTGTGTTTCATTGACAGTACTCCTTTGCCACCCGTACTCCTTTGACAGTACTCCTTTGCCACAGTAAGGTTGCAGGATGCTGATTTCAGAGAGCGCTTTGCGCAACATGTTGCAGAGAAGTTTGATCAAATTCCAACTGACCTTTTGAATGTAGAGGAGGAATGGCAGCTGTTCCTCGAGCGGCAGTCATTACCTCTGCAGGAAATGTTTGTGGAGTGAAGCGGCTTGGGGAAGCGCCTGGTGGTGAGAAAAGAATTGCTTGACTTAAAACGCCTGGAGTTCAAGAAGCCATATCAGAGAGAAGAAGAGAGCCTACATTGCGTGGATCCAATGTAGAAACTCAACTTCTTGAACCCGGTACAATGAGGCGCGAAGGACTTCCCATCTGGCAGTCAGAACAGCCAAGGAACAGTCATGGAAAAAATTCGGCGAAAAGTTGGAAAGTTGGAGCACGATTACAGATCTGCAAACAAGATATTTTGACAGACCATTCGCCGGCTCAGAGTATGGAAGTTGAATATCATTCAAGGGGTTAAATCCAAGGACGGTACACTTCTTTCAAACGAGAGCGATGTCTTGCGCAGATGGAGAGAGCACTTTTCGGAGTTGCCCAACCCCCAACAGCGCACTGAAGATGGCATGGGAATAGTCTGACAGTAGACGAAGTCACTAAAGCGATTAAATCGCTAAAAGTTGGCAAGTCTGCTGGGGTTGATGAAATCCGGCCAGAAATGCTCAAGGCAATGGGTGAAGAGGGTGTTAAATGGCTAACACGTGTCATTAAGGTGGCCTAAGATAGCGGGAAGGCACATAGCGATAGGCAAACGGGAGTTACAATGCCCTTTTTCAAAAAAGGGAACGGGAGAGATTGCGCCAACTATAGGTACATACCTCTCTTGAGTCTTCCGAGAAAAGTATTCGCGAAGGTGTTGGAAACGCGTTCCAGAGCTGTAATCGAGCCTTTGTTACGGGAAGAACAGTGCGGCTTCCGGCCTGGCAGAGGCACAACCGACCAGCTTTTTACTCTGAAGGTTATTTTTAAGAAGGCCTGGGAATATGCCAAACCGGTCTGTGCGTGTTTTGTAGATCTGGAAAAGGCGTATGACACTGTGGAGAGTTTTGCAGGACTATGCGCTGAGTGGGACCCTTCTGACAGCCATCCAGTCTTTGTATGGAAACTGCCGAAGCTAAACGGATAAATGGCGTTAAATCCCGTCCTTTTGATGGGCGCGTTAGACTTCGCCAGGGCTGTGTTCTGTCGCCGCTCCTTTTCATAGCATATATGGATTGCAGTCTTGGCGAGCAATGTTTCGAATTGGCTGGCATCAGGATGAACCATCTGCTTTTCGTAGATAATTTGGCCATCTTTGCATCATCCAAAGAGGAACTTCAACGAGTACTGGATAGGTTTGCAGCCGTCTTTGGTGATGCTGGGATGAAAGTAAACGTGAACAAATCGGAAGTGATGGTTGTTTCCCGAACTCCTGTGCAATGTACCCTGCACATAAATGGAGTTCCATTAAAACAGGTGGAGAAGTTTAAGTATCTCGGGGTCTTTTTCACGAAAGATGGGAGGAGTGATACTGTGTTGTCCTGTAGAATTGGTCAAGCTGTAAAGGAACTGCGCCGGCCGGTCATCAGAAAAGCTGAGCTTGGAGTGAAAGCAAAGATCTCAGTTTTTAATTCCGTGTTCGTTCCGACCCTCATCTATGGTCATGAAATTTGGGTAATGACCGAAAGAATTAGATCGCGGGTACAAGCTGCCGAAATGAGATTCCCTAGGTGCGTTGCTGGTGTTACTCTAAGGGATAGAGTGAGAAACATCAGTATTCGTGGGAGTCTTAGTGTTGAGCGGCTACTTCTCCGAGTGGAGCGATCGATTCTTCGATGGTTTTGACACGTTGTTCGCATGCCCCCTGACAGACTTCCTAGACAGGTCATGCTAGCGCCTGGTAGGCCAAGAAACAGGTGGTGGTCAAAAAATGGTTACCAAACCGTAGCATTTTCGGAACAATACAACAATAAAAGCATAGTAGCACTAGGCTTTTTAGTTTTATGTTATTTTAGTCACAAATTTCTACTTGGGAGAGCTGGCTGCCAAAGCTTGTTGGCTGAAGCCCAGGTCCACCTCGGACTGTAGCGCCACTTGAGTTAGTAAGTCCCTTAGTCAGATCAGAACTATCCGCATTTTATACAAATGAACCAACTTTTCAAAATTTCTCTTTTGGTAATTTTCTGCGCGTTCTTTTCCACTGGAAGCAAAATTCAAATGTCAGTAACAAGATGCTATGAACTATCTTGAATGGTAGCTCAATAGGTGTGTTCGGAGTTCAGTTTTCTCGCTTGAAAGTGGCTACACAATGCATTTTCTAAAAAAAAGTCCCTTTCTGTCTAAACTTTTTACTTTTTGGTCCCACTAGCTAAAAGGCGGGATGATTTAGCGAATGTATCATTCGCTTTCGTTAAGTAGCTATAGTAGTTGAATTCCTTAAAAAATTATCACATTTTTTCTGAAATAAGCACATCATCATTGTTTGTTTGGTAACGATGTAGGCGATCCACATGCACAGCTTTTATTTTCGCTCTAAGTTCTCAGTTATAGCAAACTTTTGTTTTAGTGGGAAAAACTATCCTATATGGATTATCGAATATCGAAATAATCGTTGCACTGGTAGTTTAGTGATATATTTTTTTCCTTAGTTCACGGGCCGTCACTTAGTGCTCAATTATGTGGTAGGCAAATGGTCTCAGCTTCTTGGTTTTGGATTGCAAATGCCCCAAGCCACATGCTGAAGTTGTCCGCGATAACAAGGATATAACGATGCTATATCTACTGCGCATACTATGGCAAGTACTCCATCGTGTACTCCAGAAAATCGCTCTTTCGTGCTTTCGACCGCGGAAGCACAAGCTGTGCCTCAAAGGATCTTTCATCCGATGATTCTCACCGCAAAACACCTGCTCCCAGTATGCACATGCCTTTATGGTGGGCCTTTTGTCAGACATCACTCTTGCGTTCGGCTCCTCCATAATTTTATTCTATATAAGGATTGCAATTGCGAGTGCAATGTTTACACTGGGGCTCACATGTCTCCGGGAAAGCGCACCTTAGATTTAGCGCAGTATTCCTTTGTGGTTCTGAACCTGGAATTCGTAAGCCTGCAATCGTTGCATCTGTCTTGCTATTATTATTATTATTATAAGTTAGATTTTGCGCTGCGACCTGTTAGTCTATTGTGCCCCCTACTAAGCCTTGGAGAGGTTTATTCCCTCAAGGGAGCTCCCCCCGCACTATAATTCATAACTTTGCTGAAAGAACTCATCCTCATCTATCCTGCTACTTGCCCTCAGTACTTTAGAGCTAAAGCAACCATTAAAGAGCGTTGCGTATCTTGATCGGTATACGCATGATGGACTGCTAGTTATACAGATACTTATGGAAATATTTTGTCGCCAATGCTAAAGTTCTCAAGCTATCATCTGGTTACACAGTGATTTCTCTCTGGTCGGGATAGAACTTTGTTGAAGTATGCTCCCACTTTCTCTTGCCCATCGTTTATTTGGGAACCAGAAGAATTTCTATACAACTATCACTCATTTTCCTCTTAGCAAACAGAAGCTGATTTTCCATTTAACTTTTAAGAGAAGGATTGCGTTATTGAAATCGGGCCTTATATGACCTTCGTCACAGAAAAGTGAACAAGGGAGCCACAGTCTTCAATAACCACAATATTCGATTTGCTCGATGCTGAGAAAACGAGAAGCCGAAGCACGGATAAATGAAGCAATGTTTGCAGATGCAAGGTCAAGAGTGAGATGCTTTCTCAGAGTCACCAAAGAATTGTACACACCCTTTAATGTATGTAGGGGAAAGTCTTTGCTTCTCATTTATTACGGACTTGTAGCCGGTTTTTCGCTATAAGAGGGACCATCGGAACGGAACCGGTGTAATGGGTTATAGATGCGAAATTAGTATACGGCTTCTTAAGATTTATTGCCTTAAACTTTCCTAAAATACCTGAATTTTCTTGCGTTCTTGCTCAATTGCATTACATACATTAACAACCACTCAAAGGCTGGCATTTTTCCATATTAAAAAGTATCACAAAACCATCATAAGCTTTGCATGGCATAGGTAGAAGCCGCGTTTCACATCCGGGTGCATATTTGTGCACGAAAAACGAATAAATTCTTACTGGACTGCACCTCTCACCGTACACGCAATTCATCAGATTTCAAATTAGCCCACATGAAACTTTTCCGCTGCAACTACTGGCAATAAACCATGTTAGCGAGCGCCATCATAAGCCCAATCAAAATGGAAAGCATCCACTCCTCCATATAGGAGCCATTGCCATAATACCTCGCGAATATGCAAATCTTTTCCCTGACTTTGTTAACATTAGGTTTACAAGTAGTGCTGTACCTGGCGTTGCGTGCTCGTACATTACGCAGGGCAACATCATCATTACCATCATCGCACCGGCCGACCGCCGAAAACATCATCTCTCTTGCAGCTAGCCAGCGCAGCGCTGGGGCTGGCTTAGCTACAAGAGAGACCTACTGACCAAATTGTGTCGAAAATGCTCACCAATAACCTTACATCATGTCGCCGAAAGTAGTTCGCGAAACAAGCGGCACAAGACGCCTATAACATATACCATGGTGTACGACATTTTATTATGACTTGTACCGGTTAAATTTAAGCTCACGCTTGACTACGAGCACAGCATATCTGATCGGAATATCTAATTAGCCGGGCGGGTTCTGGTCGCGCGAACTTCTGCTGCTGCTGCCTGTAGCCTGTCAATTGTTTTGTCAGCCGAAAATCTCTATGCGCCGACTATGGCCCTGAATTAGAAGAGAAATTCAGAAACGACGCGGCAGTATACTGCGAGTGTGGAGTAGGTGGCGGATTTAATCAAACGGCACCAAGCTACTGCGCGAACTGGATCGATTCAAATTGGCACATTTCTTTATGGCAGGTGTTATTGCCGAATCGGCAGGCCGAATCGAAAACTTTAATTCGGGAATGGACGAGCTTTCAATGGAATTCCGAAAAAGTGTCAGAACAAAAACAAAACGTGCATTCGGCTGCCATTGAAAAGATTTTTTTGGGGGTATTGTAGTGTGGCACCTAAATTTGGAAGAAGTCAGTGCAGCTAATTGATATTCAAGACGACGCACTCGTCTGGAGGAACTCTTTATTTCGAATACCAGATAGGGAACTGATGCACAGATCGAAAGAAATGAAAACGAATTTCATGTGCACTATCTGATTTCACTGTGATTTTTGGGACAAAAAGAAAGGACACAACTCAAATTGGGGACAGATGTGGCGCAACTGTCATGCATTGATGACCAATGGCAGCAGGTAGGTAGGCAAGTTACAAGGATGGGCCAAGGAAAGGCGAAGCTTGCACAATGCACGTGTTTTGAACAAATATTTAAATGGAAAGTGTATGAGCAAATGTTCATATAAAAGATGTGTTCGATGTGTTATTAAGAATACATTTCGCAAATGGATGACACTCTTGTCTTGTGAGAAGATGCTAAAGACAATATGCCTAGCAATGCAGAGGAACCGAACCACGCATAAAATTACGATGGCGAAGGGAAGAACTTTAGCAAGTGTTTATCTTCCAAACAAACCTGGTCAGAGGTCGAATTTATGATAACAACAACTAAGAACTGGCTGTTCCTTATATTTTGAAGAAAATTCTTACATGGGTCTCATTACATACGGGCTTACATTCAAAACGGTGGCTCTGTCTTTGCTTCTCATCAAAGACTGACTGGCCCTAATTCTATTGTTGGTGGAGGTTAACACCCTGACGAATGCCTCCGCTCACAATTTACTGCTTTTTTCACGTATTCGTACCCCAACTGATTTTTTCTTCCATTTCGTTAGATACGCCCCTACATCGAAACCGGTTTCCCCTCTTGGGCTCGCCTACTTGGGTCTCCATGCTTCCCTAGCCTCCAAAATTTTCCAAAAGTTCCACACGTGCGTAAGGAAATACGTGACCCATCCATAGCTCCCCAAAAAGTATAGTGGCGAAAAACAATGTGGCGATAAGCATCGTGGCGAAAAACAACGTTTTGCTCTGGCGGCGAACAGTATATCGTGGCGAATAGCAACGCTCCCAGGTTCATGTTGTGCACTTTAAATTCGACTCCAAATCGAAAAAAAATTATATGACAAATATTAAGGATATAACAATTTGCTAAATTTGCTCTACACAAAGTTTTGAGCTCCGCCCACTTTTAAGGGGCGTTTTTAGGAAAAAACAATTTTTTCTGAAATAATTTTCGCTTTTACCGTATTTTCTTATGATTTTAACGAAATTACAATCAATTGATTTTAATTTTATGCCCATGCCCACTTTTGGGGACGTGGCCTATACAATAATAATATATGAATTCAGGCCAAGAAACTTTAAGATATGGTGGTACACGGTGTATAGGGTCGGATATATAGAAGTTTGTCACAGAAGAACTCTTGCACTCTTGCACTCTTGCACACTTCTTTTGTATAAAATAGCTTTGACCTCTATTAAATAACGGCAGACCAACTTAACTTAACTTAAACCCAAGAAATTAGATGCTTGTAGGCTTATAATTCTATAGGAATG
Source organism: Neoascia interrupta (assembly GCA_947623515.1). Classification (NCBI taxonomy): domain Eukaryota; kingdom Metazoa; phylum Arthropoda; class Insecta; order Diptera; family Syrphidae; genus Neoascia; species Neoascia interrupta. The sequence continues at coordinate 40,560,687 of OX392464.1, forward strand.
TAAGGCTGATATATGAAAGATTTTTAAGACTGTTAAAAAAATAAACAAATTTTTGTTCTAAATTGTTGGTTTTATTCAAAAAAAAATTCAAAGGGTGGGCCATATTTGCCAGACTTACTCTACACAATACATAAACCAAAGGGCAAGTCTGCTCCCAGCATCATTTCCTCTTTTTCGTGGTAGAGAAAATCGTTTATAGGTATACTTATAACGTCCGTCGCGTGATCAATCATTAGAATATCTCACATCCTTGAGCAAACTGTAAGTAAGTTTCCTTATTAAGTAGTTCGAGCTTCTATAGTTTATGACGATTACTACCCTTTCCCCTTATTTGAATCCATACTTATTTGAAACTCTGCGGAAACGGCTCAAAAGAATAGATCTCGAATAGAGCCATCTTAGACATTAAAAGGAAAAGCAATTCGGGCATCCCTTGCACAGCTGGTTAAGATATGGTCCAGTCTAATTAGACTTTAAAAAGAGCAAACCCAAACATTAACTCATGAGACAATATTTTTTTTTACCATAAGAGGTATACATATATATAGATACCCAAGCTCTTGCTATGGCCACCGTTACGTTTTCAGCACCACATCATAATACCATAAATTTTAGAAGTTGGGTTTTTAAAAGTAACGGGGCCCCTTACAAAACCCCTTTAAGGACGATTTGACGCTTTATAGAGCTTAATTTTGGTTGCAAAAGGGGTTCTACTTCGGGGTCTTATAGAACTTATTTGATACATTTTTGAAAGAATATGTAGGTACACACACTTTCATTGTGTTTACCTTTTACTGCCATGGTGTGGTATACACACATTGCTTTCTTATTCCTTGAAAGTGTTGATGTTTTTGAACAAATAACTTCGTTCATTTTAAATGGTGATGAAAATGGTGAACAAGGTGCGCATCTAATTTCTTCGAATGATTTATTAAAATAGGACAAAATGAAACAATGTGCTTTTCGAGAAGGTTATTAAATACAACATAAAACCAGTAGGAGGGCTACAATCCGCCCAAGCGAATCGTTGGATACCCCATCCCAATTGACCACTGCCAAGCTCCAAAATGCGTCAAAAATCTTGGTTGTTAAATTTCAGTTCCTATTAACTTTAATTTGTTAAGAATTTGTCAGTAAAGAATCTTTTTTCTTAAAAAAGAGGCGTGGCATCAACCCCCTTTCAATAACATAATTTTTTTATCATATTTTTATCAGATCCCGTGTTAATCGCAGTTTTATATTAAAAATTTGTTTTTTTTACTTAAAAACGCCCCGACAGGTGGGCGTGGTAAAAATTTATTCAATTGAGTTGATAGCCTTCGCACATATCTGAACACTCTATAGTGCAACTTTTTTGAATTAAAATCAAATATATCAAATAAAAACCGTTTATATGACCACGCCTACAAGGGGGTATTTTTCGCTTTTTTTTCAAATACCAATCACAATACACTTAAGCATGGATATCGCATACCAAATTTCAGCTTCCCACGACAACTTTGATTTTTCATGCTATCAAGTAAAGTGGGCGTGTCAGTGGGTGGATTTCAAAAAATTTTACACTTGTACTGCTTCGGGGCCTGTCAAGAACAGATACCAAGTTTCAAGTTTCTAGAAATTTGATCTCTAGTTAGAAATAGGTGCTAGAAAGGTTTACAGAACCTGCGCTATAGAACCTTACCCATCAGCACTTATAATTTTAAAACTTCAAGGCTAGGAACGTTTATAGCACCACGTTTACGGAAACTTTGGTGCAAGCACTTTTAGTTTGAAAATGATACGATAACGAAACCTTGCAAAACCATTAGTGCTGATGAAGAGCATTTTGTAAAGTCCAATATTCAACCAGTGAGTAAGTGCTACAGTGTGTACGCAGAAGTTACAGTCCGTAAAACAGACCGTGGAATACCCCATCCTATCGCACATTGTAAAATGATGATGGCATAGTTATTTTTTGACATTTTATAAATAATGCAAACTTCGAAAAGGGGCGTGGTCCAACCGCCCCTAATTACAAACTATTAATTATAAGATATTTCTACAGATATTCCACAGAACAGTTACACTTAAATGTACGTAAAAATGCAATTTTTTTGGTTCAAATTCAATATTTTTGAAAAATCGACCCCTAAAAGGGGGCGTGGCTAAAAACTTTATATCAACGAAATCTGGAATGAAGTCTAGTTTACCTAACCTGCTACATTTTTTGTTTCATGCTTTCCTAAATTAGGTTCAAGGCCAGCCGAAATTAAGTTTTTCTGGAAAATTTTAGGTTTTTCTTCAATTCTGCCTCCAATTGTGGGCGTGGCCCAAAGTCTTGTATGAACAAAATGTGAAACTAAGCGTTTTCTACATAAAAAATTAATCGATTTTTTTTCAATTTCGAGCAAAAATTCGTCATTGAGTAAACTGCATTTGAAAATTTACCCTCAAAATAGATGCCAAGCCCACTAGAGGAAGTTTACCAATTAAATTTGTCTTTTTGTATAAATTCATGCATTGTCATATGCATACATTTGTATGCATACTTACATTCATTAGGAGATACTAAATGTCAAATTTCAGCCTTTAAGAACGTCTTACAGTTTTGAAAACTCTGGAGTTAGTTGCACATTAAGACCGATTGTGGGCGTGTCTTTGGGCGGATTTAAAAAATGCTTACACATGTACTGCTTCGCATGACGTAGACCTCACGTACCTAGTTTTAGCACCCTAGCTGGAAATTTGAGGCCTAAGAACATGTGACATACAGACGGACGGACGGACGGACATGGCTCATTCGATTCGGTCTCGATCATATGCCCTTAAGGTCTTGGGGGTCTACCATTATTATTTCACCGTGTTACAAACTATGTGACAAACTTAATATACCTCCTATTTTATGGGATGGGGTATAAAAACCAATGCTTATGGTTCCAGGTAAAGGCAATAAACAACACAAAATCTACCCGAAAATGGTTCTGCTTTTCCTTTTTTTTGGCGGAAAAAGGACGAAAAATTAGTAATTGCCTTAAATTCACAGCAAAAATACGTCTGCAGCAAATTATTGAGCTCAGTGTACGTTTATTAATGCCAACAACCTTTTTATTATGTCGACCAAAAAACTTGCAAGCATTATATTTGTTTTAATAAAAAAGTGTTTTTGGTTGTAATTTTTCAAGGAAAAATATTTCTTTAGATTTTGATATTATTGGCAGAATGAGATACACATAAGGACAACGAACAACACAAAATCTACCGAAAAATGGTTCCGCGTTTCGTATTTTTGACGAAAAAAGGACAAAAATTGGTAATTGCCTTAAATTGCGCAACTAAAATATGTCTGCAGCATATTATTAAGCCTAGTGTACGCTTTATTAATAACAATAACTTTTTTATCAAATGTTAATAAAAAACATTTTTTGGCTGTAATTTATCCGCTCAAAACAATTGTTTGAACATCACCGTCCAAAATTATTGATGTGGGGACATCAATTTTTAAGGAACACCATTGATTATTTTCTCCCTAATGTATTCACAAGTTTATAAAGTTTAAGTAGATGCGACCTATTTATTTATAACCAACCCACCATTCAAAATACTAACTTTTTAATTCAGTTTGTATATTAGTTAGTGGGGTGCCGTGGCGTAGTGGTTAGTGTGTGCTTACTACGCCGGAGGCCTGGGTTCGAATCCTGCCATTGTCACCTGAAAAAAAAAAAACTTGTTCTTTTTCATGGTCCCCACCTCCGCGAGGGTTTGACAAGCCCTCCGAGAGTATCAATTGTCTTGAAAAACTTCTCAAGCTGCCGTTCGGATTCGGCAAAAAATTGTAGGTCCCTTTGTATGTAAATGAAATCAACACACCAGCATACATTGTTGAGAAGTTGGCCCTGGTTCACCTCGAGCTGTTGCGCCACTCTATTTATTTTTTTTTTATATTAGTTATTTATTTTTAATAATAAATTTGCCTACTAACTTTTTTTCTTTACCCAAACATCTTATTTAAATAGATATTTGGATTTCTACAAAACTCCTGTCTGATTGGACAACACTTTCGCAGTATTCAATCAACATGCATTACGTGTAAGATACATTATCAATTGCAGTTGCGGACAAGAAAATCAAGCACAAAAATCATTTTTCAGATTTTGAACTCCCAAATCAAATTCTCAAATTCGTTTGCAAACATCCCCAGTTACCTTCCTACCTACAGCTACTCACTTAAAATTATCTTCTCATCAACATTGAAATGAGTATATTGAAACTTGGAGTGTTGCTTGGTTCTCATTCTTTACAGGCAAAGTATGGAAATTGATAAGATCCGCCCACGCCAACAATTGACAGCCTCAAATTTACACTTTATTTCAAAACGCCTTTTAGTCAAGTAACATTTAGACAAGGCATAGGAACTCGTCTTCTGAAAAAAAAAAGACTTGTTCTTTTTCACGGTCCCCACCTCCGCGAAGGTCTGACAAGCCCTCCGAGAGTATCATTTGTCTTGAAAAACTTCTCAAAGTGCCGTTCGGATTCGGCAAAAAATTGAAGGTCCCGTTGCATGTAAAGAAATTAACACACCAGCATACATTGTTGAGAAGTTGGCCCTGGTTCACCTCGAGCTGTTGCGCCACTCTATTTATTTATTTATTTATTTATAGGAACTCAAAATTGTTGCAGAAAAAAAATGGCCTTTAATTATGCAAAAATTGAACCATTGACTATCGACCATGCCCACTTTAAACATATTAAAGTCTTAAAACCCTGAAGAAGACTGGGTAGATTTGTTCAAATCATAATAGAAATCACGCCATTTAACGAAAATAGGCTTCCATTGTGGAAGCAGTAATTATGCTGAGGTATGTAAACAGCTTTTCTTAGTTCTCTTTGTTGCAGACTTTAAAAATGCTGGATTTTGCTTGCAGACTACAAAAAGTGCACAATCAAGTACATTTTGAAAAAAAAGTTAAGCAAACGTATTTTTGCTACGGATGAGGCAGAAAAATAGGGTAATTTGCCAATACAACTTTCTTCCCATACCTTTTCTGGGTTCCTATGTTTCGTAGTAGTAGTATGTGTTTTATTTAACAAAATTTCAAATTGTTACAAAATAAAATATATACACAATATACGGCATAAGGCATAAGGCATACGGCTAAGGCCGTTTCAGCCGGTAAGAAAGAAAGTTTGCTTTAGTTTTTAAACAAAAAATATAATATGTACTGTAAAAATATACAAATATAAGTTAGCTTGATAGCTTCTCTTACTTGAGATTAACATTCTTCCTTTTAATTTAAACAAAATGCTTAAAAGACTTTATGGACTATTTGCTGCCGATATTTTAAAGCCGATTTCAAATAATTCGCTAAAAGGTTCCAGTCCCGTCCGTTTAAATAGTCCATGACTTCCTTGATGGAGAGAAAATCTTTGCCCAAGAAAGCTCTTCTTGTTGTTCTTAGTATTGGCCAAGAAGGCCCTTATGTATATAAAACATCATGTCGCAGTTAGAAAAATGTAACAGAAAAAAAAGAGTTTGCCTCCTTTAAAAGCCCTTAAAATAGATCTTAATACCAAAATATACTGCGTTGCCCAGCCCAGTGACAAATACAGCGGTAAGCGTAATAATTTACTGAAACTTCTCCGAAATATATTTCTAAAAACAACCGTTTACCGCACTCTACTGTGCTGTCCTCAATTTAAGCAGTCAAGAGGATTTCTTTTAAAAAAATATTTTTTCCCGTTTTATGCTAAAGGGCGTGAGTGAAAACCACAAAGCCATTAAAAGTGCAGCACCATGTCTTAAGATGATGCGTCGTCTTGGACATGCGAAAGTCCCAACGATGATGAGATGATGATGAGGATTGTGATGTGACCAGTTGTTTGCTATCGAACAATGACCGACTTTCTGTTGGGAAAGATCTTCTCCATCTGAGGGGGTGACCATTAAAATTGAATGCTGATGGGGCATCCAAAGGCACGGACCAAAGCAATATAAAATTTTGAGTCATACCAAAATTTTACATTTCGATGGCACAATGACCCCGCAAAATTCAACAAAAAATACACAAAAAAAGCTTAACGCTATGTTCCTACAAAGTTTCGCTCATGTTATGATTATGTGATGTGTTGTGTTTTTTTTTCTCACCTCATTTCCAGGTGATGTAGAGCAAATAGAAGGTTGTTAAGTGAATAATAGCGTTTGGGCTTATAAATTCTTTCACAGATATAAATCTAATTGGTTTCATTTTCACAACAATAATCACCAAGTGCCTTAGGGTTGGTCACGAAAAAAAAAAAAAAATTGCTATACCCTTTTGGCGGTATTAGACAGCAAGAGCAATTGAACTTACGCGGGCTCTTTGCAGACTGCTTCTGTACTGCAAATAGGTCAGAGAAGCAGAAAAATTATGTGAAAAAAGCCTTAAGGTATAACTGACATAATGAAAAAAAGAAAGAGACAGTTATTTACTAGATGTTGAAATTGCACTTATTTTTTGTAGGTACATACCTATTCCTAATAGGCTTTTATCATTAGCTCGTATATCGTTTTTTGTAGTCGGGTAAGGGCTCTTAAGGTCAATCCTCTCATTATTAAGTTGATTACGAATTTAGTTAAAGAAGGGCTCAAAATAGCCAACTTAGGTAATGTGGAAGTAGTAATAAAAACCATTAAAGACCGTCCTCAGCGAGGAGTTCTTTCCCCACTTCTGTGGTCAATACTTGTGGACGAGCTATATTCACCGTACTTAACAACAATTCTACACCATTCGATGTGCTTTTGATTCGGACATTCTCTTAAGAGGTAAACATGAGGATACGAAAGGTAACCTAATGCAGAACACCTTGAAAAAACATGGGAATGGTGTGAGCGTGAAGGACTTTCCGTGAATCCTACCAAAGCCAAAGTCCATCATTCGCTTCAAAAGAAGAAGACTGAATCCCGAAAATTAAGGGTAGTCCTCTTTCAGGAGGGCATCTCTAGACAACAAACTCGCCTAGAATGAACGTATAAATTGTAAAATGCAAAAAAGCTACTAAACTTACGGACCCTCCTAAAGCAGCTCGTTCTTAAAACATAGAAAATCAATCCCAAAATAAGTCTGTGAATCTTTAATGAAAACAATAAACCAATTACTTTCTACGGCGCTGTCATGTGGTGGAAAAAATGTAACCTTCGGACCGTCGCAGAAAAACTAAACAAATCGCAAAGACTTGCGTGCATCCGTACCAGTGGAGTAATGCGAATGACTTCCGCAGCTGGTATCGAAATCCTACTAAGCCTCCCTACATTTACATAGCTAAAGCTGTTCAAGCAGAGGCAGTAAGACAGGCTCTTAAGGTTTGTTTGTAATAACATATAAGGAATTGTGGAAAAACCAAAAATCTTAAGAACGCAATTTTATTTAAGCTGTAAGAGCATAATATTTGCTACACGAAACGAACTTATTAATGCTTTTTTACTAAAAGTGTCTTAACCCGTCAGCCCAATGAATCCGTTGCGACCGCCGAAGTACATAACTGACAACTCAGTGAAATATGTACACACGTTCTTATGGGGAGCGACGTCCTACACGGACGTGTGTATTTGACTGAGTTATCAGTTGTGTACTTCTACTTCATTGGGCTGAAGGCTTTACATTTGCTGATGAAACAGTCAGCTGTTTATATACCTCACCCTCTGCATCTTTTCCTTGTTAATCTTAATGACAACGCAACAGACGACTACTTAAAATTTCGCAAGGAAAAAGAAGTAAAGTGCCAGAGAAGAAACAAGAGTAACTAGAGAGTTACTTATTTACTGAAATGTCCTCAGGAATGTGAAGTATGACCCAGCTACACGAATCAGCTAGAAAGAAATTGAATTTGACCGTAATTTGTTTTTGCGCCAAATAACATTTAACACACTGAGGCAGCTGTTTCCAAAGAAACGTTGAAGAATCCCAGCCCACTTAATTCCATTGGTTTGTTGTACAGTAAAATCGCCAAGTGTATGTCCCTCATCAAAAGAACATTTTGGGCTCTGTTTGTGGAGCGATAAACAATCGATTCCCACTTGCAGTGGTAAAACATTGAACTCAGATCATTTGTCTATTAGAAAGAGAAAGAATGAATCAAACCTAAGGCTTTAAGGTCCGCGATAAACTTACCGTTGTTATAAGCTTTGATCCCAGATTCCCAAATATTATTATCTCAAGCAGCTTCCCAACCATCCAGCCAATGTGGGCTGCAAACCTTGGTGAACTAAAATCTAACTAAAATTTAAAGAGTTTCAAAATGTGTAAGTATTGTGTATCCGCCCTAAGTTATAAGTGGGCATATTGGTTAAGAATTACCGTTGAAGTTAACAAAATTATCATGCACAGCATAACTCCGCTGTGAGCGATCATGGAAAAAATACGCTGCGAGTACGTCTCGTTTATAAGCTTGGCGAACTCGTTGAATCTCTTAGCATCGTTTATTCCATCCCTTACGATAAGGCGAAACTTTTTGGCTATCTTCTCCGATGACAAAAAGGACCCACTTGACATCAGCAAGGCCTCCCCAGCTTCTAGTTGGCTCTTTAGCAGCATGTAGCGTCCACGTAAGTGGCCAACAAAGTTTCCCAAAAGACATAATTCTCCTCCCAACACCAGAACTATGAACATGTCATTTACGATCGGTATTGACAACGTTCCGGCATACACCACAGGATCTGTAAGGTCGTAGTGCATCAATATTTGGTGGGGTAATAGACGAGTGTTGTACATGACTGCAGACACTATGGGATTTAAGCAATATACGAAGATCGTAAACAAATAGGAATACGCGAACATGTCCATAGGAATGATAGATCGCCGCACTTTTCTGTTCACTTCAGGATGTTTTGTTCTAGAATAAATTGTTGTTTGTCCTGAAGGTGTACACAGCAAAAAAGTAAAACTCACTCATCAATGTAAATCTCTCGATAAAACTTCTGCAGGAAACTCTTGAAGGTCACCTTTCTCAAGATCATGTTAACAATGCGAAATATCGTATCAGTGTGAATAAGACATGTTGCCAGAGCCTCACACGCTACTACCATGTTGCTCAGATTGCTGACGAAAAAATGTAAGCAACCTTCAGCTATAACAGCAAGACCAATTAGAACAACACAAGCGTACAGTTTGTCAACTGCTTTCATCCAACGAAGTGGACCATCTTGTAGTGGCCAGACTAGCCGAAAAAATATTGAGCGAATTTGCCATGGCAAGCGAACTTGCGTTCCGTCGGCAAGAACAGGTTGAAAGAACATTGTTATCGACTGAATTTTAACCGAATGAACTTCATTGCATAATATTTTCCCTTACAACATTTTTACCAGAATTTATTTCACATTAATTTTACATGTCGCTTGAGGCATATAATCAGCTAAGTTTTTGCATGTTGTCCAACAAGTTTCTTTAAACTTTTAAAGGAGGTAAACGAATGGCTTAATAACACATTGGTGGCAGTTGAATTTATAAAAGAAAACAGCTGCCTGCATTAACATGCTTACTTTGCTTACATGCTTACTTTGCAAACTGTGAAAACTTGGAAACTTAGGCATTTTTTTTAATTGCGATATGAAAGAGTTGCAACAACATAATGACTTATTGAATATAACTTGTTAATAAAATGTGATTTTACAAAATCGTAATAACGCTGTTACGTTTTCAGCGATTCCTTTCTGCAGCTTCTCCAATTTGAGCCTTTAAAGGTCGAACACATAACCTACATATTTTTACTCTAAAACGGTTTCTGACCGAACCTTCAATTTTGTGGAGTTTAACAAAATTTTTGAGCGCATCTCGACAGCAGCGAACAATTATTTGCGGACCAGCTAGAAGGTAGTATGCGCTCAAACTCAAAATCGGTCAGAGTTACGGCCGACGAGTCGACTTTAATTCGGGAAGAAATTTTGGTTCGGAAAATTTGGTTTTATGTTTTTTTTTGAAAACATAGTTGGTGAGAAAAGTAACCTGATGTGGATTATGAATTCAAAATTCAGTGAAACCAAAGAAAAGGCAATAGCAGGGCGGTTGCAAAGTTCAGCATGTCACAATACATAGCAAGATTTTGTATTATAGCATTAGTCTTGTGAACATCTGGAAGATATTTTCCAAGAAATTCTTAAATGAGATGTTGGGATTTTGCCGAACAAAACATACGTTGTTAAAGCTAGCGTATCTTTTTTGGTAAATAAATTGAGTTTTGTTTATCAATCAAAAATATTTTTGTTCGTATGGGTAAAATGATTCTATTGAATAAAATTGAATATTGACTTCACAAAAATTAGCCTTCCTGACTCAATGCCTACTTCTTCTAAAATGAAGTTCAACCTGTCGACATTTTCCTTAGTCAATCGACTTATTGCTTATCGATTATCTTGATTATCAATGTATAATCAGATCACTGTTAATTAGACAATGGTTTAGGGAATGATGTTAACAAGCGCGCGCTTGGTAACAACATTCCCTAAACCATTATTTTATCAAAATACCGAAACTTCAAATATCGACTCTTAAAATCTCGACACTTTGATAATCGGGATTTTTAAATCAACATTTTAAAAAATCGATATATTTTTTTTCAAGATTTTGATGTGTCGATATTTTGATCAATCGACATTTTAAAAATCGAAATTTGAAAATCGGTCTTTTGTAATCGGTATTTTTAAAATCGACTTATCGTACCCAACCCAGTTTGAGAAAACTTTAAAAATTTGCAGCGAGTTTCCACGATATACGGCCAAACAGTGAAATATGATTGGGGGGGGGGCGATTTCCCTGTAAAAGCCAAGAAGGTCTTTGAAGTTTGTGCCGTGTACCTCTTCCAAACTTCCAAAGAAATATTACCCTAAATATTTTCTGCGAACTCGCGAAATTGCCTCGCATTCGCACAGGCTATATATCCTCAACCGCCTGCAGATCACTGCAGAATCGACAAATATCTGTGTCAGAAAGCCCGAGCCTCCTTGCGTGTTTCCTTAGGAGACAATGTCCCGTCAGAACTCCCACCAAAGCCCTAAGCTTGTCCCTGCTCAGTTCCTTCGATCCTTTTTCGTCTAGTCGTGGCCAGAGGGACCTAGATACCCTGTGTCCAGCCAGACGAGACCACCTTTGGTTGGCCGTTATTACAATTTTCTCCTCAATAGTACCTCTAACTACGCAGAGGGGTGGTTTGATGTTAGAAATCACACTGTTTCCAAGGAGCCTTCCTTTTTTTGCAAGCTCATCAGCTTGTTCGTTATCCTCTATACCGCAGTGTCCTGGCACCCAGCACAGTCTCACCCGGTTCTAACTGCACAATGCTCAAAGCCTGACTATATCAGATTTGATATTAATCGGTTCCACTGCCTTGAACGTAGCCTGGCTATCGATGTAAATGGCTATATCTCTGCCGGATATCGATCTGACTGAATTGACTGAATTGCCCACCGTAGTTTCTTCCTGTCAATAAGAAAACCTATCTCCTCTTCGGAGAGTGAGATGCTTGTTGATGTGGACCCGGGAAAGTGAGTTTCCATCAAGGTTTCAAGAACCTCCTGGCTACTCACCGCCCAGGTCCCATCATTCTTCCGAAGGTAGCTGGAAGCGCAAGATTCTTTCGAGGCCTCGTCTGTTACTGCGATAGATTCGCAAAAACTTTGCCATGAAGCCCTTTTTGAATTCCTGACTAAGTACTTAATTCGCTTTTTGCACTCGTTGTACTCATTTCATGTGCTATCAGTTTTAAAAAGCTTCGCCCTATTGTAGAGATTTCTTACCTCCTTCCTCTTTAAACATATATCCCTATTCCACCACTTTGGTTGGGCCCTTTTATTAGTACAATCGATCGGACACGCCTTCTCGAAAGCCAAGGTAGGTACCCTACTGAGATATTCCACCGCCCTATCTAATAATCAGAGCCATCGAAGATGACCCCTTGGGTCTCCAGGCGCCTGTTCGCGACATCCATGTATTTGACCCAATCGGCTTTCCTGGGATTTCTTTAAAAACCACATACCCTGAACTGCAGATTTACCTTAAAGCGTATCCATCGATGATCCACCTTCTATATTTCTTGCCTATTTCTTACCACGAAAGTGGGTGAATTCCATCTATTGCAAATGTTGAGGTCGGAAAATATAATAAAATCATATAAACACTCACCCCTGGCATTAATGTGAGTGTTTATACTGGCACTGCTTCCCCATTGTGAATGATGGGCATTAGCGTCACAGCCCAACACTATCATCCAATGCGTATTTGTTGCCAGTCGTTAAGCTTTTCCGGGATGACAACCTCGGAGTCATAGGGGAGATAGACTGAAGTCAGACAAAGTGGTTTGCCGCCCTCTATTTCCCATACTGCCACCGTCAGGTCACCTGAGCTGTAATTTTCTTAAAGAAATGCCTTTAATTGTTTTTTGATTAGGATGCAAGTCCTGATCTTACCTACTGCCTTGAAGAACAAGTTGTAGCCTTTTAGCCTGATTCCCTGGATCGTGTTCTTCTTATCGAGCCAGGGCTCTTGGTGATGTACTCACAGGCCGTCGCAGACAGGCCGTCGCTGACCTACTCTGGTGCAGGTTTATCTACACCACTTCCATCATTTTGAGGAGGTTCATCCTCGGGCTTGCTTTAGTCGATGGCTTGATCAACAACCGTCCCATGCTGTATCTGACCATGTTGTTGGATTTCTCCAAGAGTGGCAAGCAACCCCTGTTTAGAGACAGCAGAAAATGCTGTCCGTGCTGTCGCCTAGGCTCCGTCTTAAGGACTCTCCACGAATCGGCTTTTAGCTCCCGATTCTGCACGTGGAGGAGCCCCAATAGTTTCTCTGGGTAGGTGTAAGGACACGGAACCCATACCCATGCCGACGGTGCAGTGTAGCTTTCTAGTTCAGCTTGAAGAAATGATGTTGATAGAGAATGTCAAGATAATGTGTAGGCAAAACGTGTATTGATTTTAAGAAAAAATCGGTAAAAATGTCGACAAGTCAACTTTAGTTCTAGAAGAAATATTGAATCAGGGAGACTAGTTAACATGATTGTTGGAAGAGCTGCGATGTCAATCAATATTCAATTTCAGTCAATTTAACATCATATGAAATTAACTTCAAACATACAGTGTAAATCATAAATCTTACACGAGTTCAGTTTGAACATTTTGTCTCATCTTATCTAGCGTCGTAAGAGGAAACCGCACATAATGACGGTATTGCAGGTGCTTTCGTTGGAAGGTAGCCTGCCAAACGCGATTACTATACAGAAGCATGAACTACTTGTTAAGGAAACTTAGTCGTAGTCTTACAAAGATTGGGAGGTTTTTTAGTGAGTAAGAATCTCACACTACTATGAGCACGCGCGTTCGATTCTCATAGTGCCTATGAAGGTTTTTACCTACCCACGGGAAAAAAAAAAAAAAAAAAAAAAAAAAAAATGTTTGTCTTCAAATGAGGCATACGTAGATAGGACCTATACCTAAATCGACGTTAATAGTGTAATTCGGTGTCGAGTTTGGACGTCGGAAAACTTGCAAAACCGCCTGGGAACTTATTCAAATGCTTCGAGAACTGTAAATCCGAAACCTTGGACTCCATAAAGCATGCAAGCATTAACAGTAGCATTGAACTAGGCAAAACGTAAAAACTAGCCTTTCCTAATTCAAAATTTCTTCTGGAACAAAAGTCGACTTTCGACATTTTTACCGACGTCTTTTTAATTCAATCGACTTTTTGCTTAGTCGACCTACAAAACTAAAGACATTTTAGCAATCGTTAAAAAAAAATTGTCGACATCTCAACGTTACAAAAAATCGATGAAAAACGATAATTTGCTCAATCAGGATTTTTTTTTGTCGGTCATTCATACGTGACCCGTTTCACTAGGGTCAAAAACAAAACTTAATTTATTTACGTTCTACGTACTTGAAAGAGGAAACATAAGAGGAAATTATTCACTATATTAAACAGGTCTAAATAATGTTTTTAGTCCAGTCGCAAATGAATTGCAAGATTAGCGAGAAAATCAATTTTCGGATAACTATTTTTTTCATTAAGAATAGATTTAAGTTGTTTTTCGTGTTTGATTGTTTTTCTCTGTTGTTTTTTTCTTTCGCCTTTTTCAATTTTATCGATGCTCTGTTGCACAACTATATGTTCCTTACTGAGTTTTGAAATTAATTTATATAACCCTACATGAGAAGAACCAACTAAAACTTTTAATCTTCGGTGCCATGCTTCTAGTGAATTTTGAGTTTTGGGTAAGTTTAATTCGATTTGATCATGTACAGACCAGAAAGATGGCTCGTAAGAAGGAATAGTTCGCTTTGGTATACACGATGAAGCTCGTTTTAAGCCTTTAGGACCAATGTAATTTTTCTCAAACCATTGCCCTATTATTTGGGCATCATCATCAAAAACTGTTTTAAGTTCATTAAAGTATATTGGTATTTCCTTTGGAGGCAAGAAAGCTAAAGCCTTAGCCATCCTCATATGAAGGCTGAATATTTCTTCGGAGCCATACTTAACTTTTAGTTTTTGGGCGGCCTGAATTTTCCTCCAAATTATGGAACCGAAATGAAAAAAACACCCTTTATAAACAGTATCCGGGAAAAAATTTTTTGACGCATTTACACTCCCTTTCTCAAAATCGAATATAATAAATTCAGGTGATAAAGAAATGCCAAAATCACAAGCAACTCGGCACAACTAGTAAAAAAATTCTTCATACAAAACTTTGCTTTTACTACTCATAAGACAAAATATGGGTGGCAAAGCTTCGCCTTTGTAGATTCCTTGAATAGTAAATAATTGTCGCATTATGCATGGTACGACCTCAAACGTACCATCCATAAGCCACACTTTACATTTGGACAGCACCTCTACGCTTCTTTTGCTCCCAAAGATTAAAAGTTTTTCGTTGCTTACATCCTTATCTGACAAAAGAAATAAGCTGTTTTCAATAACTTTCAAATATTCTGGTACACATATATCTTTCAAACTTTTTGGTTCAGTTTTTATAGATTTAGATCGTATCCGTTTAATTTTTTGTTTTTGATTTTCGGAGCTAGGGAGATAAACACGACGCTCTTTTGGGCAATCTGTAACACTTTCCGAAACTATATTCACTGGGGCATTATCTGTATTATGAGCAAAATCTTTGATAAAAGCATTTACCCTATAAACGTCTGACAGATATTTCATCGGGTCATGTAAATGTATTGTTGGTGGCTTATGAATCTGGTATTGTCCGTTAACGCAAATTGTGCTGACGCGACCTTTACAATTTAAATCTTTTGATTTCACAATTTCTATGTTCATTTTAAGTTTATTTTTATACACTGATCGCATCAAGAGCTTCACGCACAATGACTGCACTTTCAAAGAATGTTTGTCATCTTACTTTGTTGTTACCTATTCTTGGAAGGACTCAACAGTTATACCAAAATGAAAAATGTATTAACAGATCATACTGTTACTTAGTAGATAATGCTTTGGGATATGATGTAAACAAGCGTATTTAAGGCATCCATATAAACAAGCGCAGCAAAAAAGCGCGTGCCTGTTTACATCTTTTAAAGCCTAATCTTAATCTATCGCTTGTTTACATCATTCGCAAAACCATTATCTTGATTATCAATGCGTTTACAGATCATACTTATAATGAGATAATGCCTTAGGGAATGATGTTACCAAGCGCGCGCTCGGTAACATCATTCCCTATTATCTTAATAGCGGTATGATCATAAAATATTGTTGATCAGGATAATGTGTAGGCAAAACGTCTATTGATTTAAAGAAAAAGTCGGTTAAAATGTCGACAAGTCAACTTTAGTTCTAGAAGAAATATTGAATCAGGAAGACTAGTGAAAGCCACGTAATCACAAGGAACAGAAACAGAATTTAATTCATTAGCAACGCTAAAAGCATTCAGCGAATTTAGGTTTCAGTTGCAAATGTATGGGATTCTGTTTCTGTTCCATTTTTACGTTGCTTGTGACAACGCGGCTTAATTTTAATTAATTTCCACCAATATGCTGGTCACGGCAGAAAAACTCGAACTGAACATTCGTGTAAGGTTTACGATTTAACAATGTATTATTGTTGTTCATTTTATATGGAAAGGTGCGATCGGCTTCCATTCTTAGAACGGCCTGGCATTACTACAAAGAAATTTCAGCACGATGGAATTTTTCCGTGTTCACTTCAAATGTTGTATACGTAGATAGGACCTATACCTAAATCGATGTTAATAGTGTAATTCGGTGTTGAGTTTGGACGTCGGAAAACTTGCAATACCGCCTGTGAACTTATTCAAATGCTTCGAGAACTGTAAATCCGAAACCTTGAACTCCATAAAGCATGTAGGCATTAACAGTAGCATTGATTCTATATTGAATATTGACATCACAGTACTTCATAAAAACATAAAAACTAGCCTTTCCTAATTCAAAATTTCTTCTGGAACTAAAGTCGACTTTCGACATTTTTACCGACTTCTTTTTAATTCAATCGACTTTTTGCTTAGTCGACCTACAAAACTGACGACATTTTAGCAATCGTTAAAAAAAATTGTCGACATTTCAACTTTACAAAAAATCGGTAAAAAACGATATTTTGCTCAATCGGCAATTTTTTTGTCGGTCATTCGTACGTGACCCAAAAAATTGTCGACATTTTAAGGGTTGGGTACAATAAGTCGATTTTATAAATGCCGATTACAAGAGACCGATTTTCAAAATGTCGATTCTTAAAATGTCGATTGATCAAAATATTGACACATCAAAATCTTTTTAAAAAAAAATGTCGATTTTTTAAAATGTCGATTTTTAAAATCCCGATTAACAAAATGTGGAGAGAAATCGACATTTTGTCAGTCGAGATTTTACCAGTCGATATTTTAAGATTCGGTATTTTGATGAAAAAATGGTTTAGGGAATGATGTTAGGGTTGGGTACGATAAATCGATTTTAAAAATACCGATCACAAAAGACCGATTTTTAAAATGTCGATTTTTAAAATGTCGATTGGTTAAAATAGCGACACATCAAAATCTAGAAAAAACCATTATCGATTTTTCAAAATGTCGATTTCTAAAATATCGAATATCAAAATGTCGTCAGTGATCTACATTTTGATAGTCGAAATTTTACCAGTCGATATTTTAATAATCGGTATTTTGATAAAATAATGGTTTAGGGAATGATGTTAACAAGCGCGCGCTTGTGAACATCATTCCCTAAACCATTATCTTAATAGCGGTATGATCATAAAATATTGTTGATCAAGATAATGTGTAGGCAAAACGTCTATTGATTTAAAGAAAAAGTCGGTTAAAATGTCGACAAGTCAACTTTAGTTCTAGAAGAAATATTGAATCAGGAAGACTAGTGAAAGCCACGTAATCACAAGGAACAGAAACAGAATTCAATTCATTAGCAACGCTAAAAGCATTCAGCGAATTTAGGTTTCAGTTGCAAATGTATGGGATTCTGTTTCTGTTCCTGTTTTACGTTGCTTGTGACAACGCGGCTTAATTTTAATTAATTTTCACCAATATGCTGGTCACGGCAGAAAAACTCGAACTGAACATTCGTGTAAGGTTTACGATTTAACAATGTATTATTGTTGTTCATTTTATATGGAAAGGTGCGATCGGCTTCCATTCTTAGAACGGCCTGGCATTACTACAAAGAAATTTCAGCACGATGGAATTTTTCCGTGTTTACTTCAAATGTTGTATACGTAGATAGGACCTATACCTAAATCGATTTTAATAGTGTAATTCGGTGTTGAGTTTGGACGTCGGAAAACTTGCAAAACCGCCTGTGAACTTATTCAAATGCTTCGAGAACTGTAAATCCGAAACCTCGGACTCCATAAAGCATGTAGGCATTAACAGTAGCATTGATTCTATATTGAATATTGACATCACAGTACTTCATAAAAACATAAAAACTAGCCTTTCCTAATTCAAAATTTCTTCTGGAACTAAAGTCGACTTTCGACATTTTTACCGACTTCATTTAATTCAATCGACTTTTTGCTTAGTCGACCTACAAAACTGACGACATTTTAGCAATCGTTAAAAAAAATTGTCGACATTTCAACGTTACAAAAAATCGGTAAAAAACGATATTTTGCTCAATCGGCAATTTTTTTGTCGGTCATTCGTACGTACGGGTTGGGTACGATAAATCGATTTTAAAAATACCGATCACAAAAGACCGATTTTTAAAATGTCGATTTTTAAAATGTCGATTGGTTAAAATAGCGACACATCAAAATCTAGAAAAAACCATTATCGATTTTTCAAAATGTCGATTTCTAAAATATCGAATATCAAAATGTCGTCAGTGATCTACATTTTGATAGTCGAAATTTTACCAGTCGATATTTTAATAATCGGTATTTTGATAAAATAATGGTTTAGGGAATGATGTTAACAAGCGCGCGCTTGTGAACATCATTCCCTAAACCATTATCTTAATAGCGGTATGATCATAAAATATTGTTTATCAAGATAATGTGTAGGCAAAACGTCTATTGATTTAAAGAAAAAGTCGGTTAAAATGTCGACAAGTCAACTTTAGTTCTAGAAGAAATATTGAATCAGGAAGACTAGTGAAAGCCACGTAATCACAAGGAACAGAAACAGAATTTAATTCATTAGCAACGCTAAAAGCATTCAGCGAATTTAGGTTTCAGTTGCAAATGTATGGGATTCTGTTTCTGTTCCTGTTTTACGTTGCTTGTGACAACGCGGCTTAATTTTAATTAATTTTCACCAATATGCTGGTCACGGCAGAAAAACTCGAACTGAACATTCGTGTAAGGTTTACGATTTAACAATGTATTATTGTTGTTCATTTTATATGGAAAGGTGCGATCGGCTTCCATTCTTAGAACGGCCTGGCATTACTACAAAGAAATTTCAGCACGATGGAATTTTTCCGTGTTTACTTCAAATGTTGTATACGTAGATAGGACCTATACCTAAATCGATTTTAATAGTGTAATTCGGTGTTGAGTTTGGACGTCGGAAAACTTGCAAAACCGCCTGTGAACTTATTCAAATGCTTCGAGAACTGTAAATCCGAAACCTCGGACTCCATAAAGCATGTAGGCATTAACAGTAGCATTGATTCTATATTGAATATTGACATCACAGTACTTCATAAAAACATAAAAACTAGCCTTTCCTAATTCAAAATTTCTTCTGGAACTAAAGTCGACTTTCGACATTTTTACCGACTTCATTTAATTCAATCGACTTTTTGCTTAGTCGACCTACAAAACTGACGACATTTTAGCAATCGTTAAAAAAAATTGTCGACATTTCAACGTTACAAAAAAGGGTCACGTACGAATGACCGACAAAAAAATTGCCGATTGAGCAAAATATCGTTTTTTACCGATTTTTTGTAACGTTGAAATGTCGACAATTTTTTTTAACGATTGCTAAAATGTCGTCAGTTTTGTAGGTCGACTAAGCAAAAAGTCGATTGAATTAAATGAAGTCGGTAAAAATGTCGAAAGTCGACTTTAGTTCCAGAAGAAATTTTGAATTAGGAAAGGCTAGTTTTTATGTTTTTATGAAGTACTGTGATGTCAATATTCAATATAGAATCAATGCTACTGTTAATGCCTACATGCTTTATGGAGTCCGAGGTTTCGGATTTACAGTTCTCGAAGCATTTGAATAAGTTCACAGGCGGTTTTGCAAGTTTTCCGACGTCCAAACTCAACACCGAATTACACTATTAAAATCGATTTAGGTATAGGTCCTATCTACGTATACAACATTTGAAGTAAACACGGAAAAATTCCATCGTGCTGAAATTTCTTTGTAGTAATGCCAGGCCGTTCTAAGAATGGAAGCCGATCGCACCTTTCCATATAAAATGAACAACAATAATACATTGTTAAATCGTAAACCTTACACGAATGTTCAGTTCGAGTTTTTCTGCCGTGACCAGCATATTGGTGAAAATTAATTAAAATTAAGCCGCGTTGTCACAAGCAACGTAAAACAGGAACAGAAACAGAATCCCATACATTTGCAACTGAAACCTAAATTCGCTGAATGCTTTTAGCGTTGCTAATGAATTAAATTCTGTTTCTGTTCCTTGTGATTACGTGGCTTTCACTAGTCTTCCTGATTCAATATTTCTTCTAGAACTAAAGTTGACTTGTCGACATTTTAACCGACTTTTTCTTTAAATCAATAGACGTTTTGCCTACACATTATCTTGATCAACAATATTTTATGATCATACCGCTATTAAGATAATGGTTTAGGGAATGATGTTCACAAGCGCGCGCTTGTTAACATCATTCCCTAAACCATTATTTTATCAAAATACCGATTATTAAAATATCGACTGGTAAAATTTCGACTATCAAAATGTAGATCACTGACGACATTTTGATATTCGATATTTTAGAAATCGACATTTTGAAAAATCGATAATGGTTTTTTCTAGATTTTGATGTGTCGCTATTTTAACCAATCGACATTTTAAAAATCGACATTTTAAAAATCGGTCTTTTGTGATCGGTATTTTTAAAATCGATTTATCGTACCCAACCCTACAAAAAATCGGTAAAAAACGATATTTTGCTCAATCGGCAATTTTTTTGTCGGTCATTCGTACGTGACCCTGTTACCAACCGTCAAAACTTAAAAAAAAAATTTCGAAAAACTTTTTTGCATTCGAGATTTCGTCTTTCGAGATTTCTGTTTATTCGAGATTTTTTACCATTCGAGATTTTTGCATTCGAGATTTTTAAAAAAATATTTTCGATATTTTTGTCGTTCGAGATAGCGTCATGATCCGAAAAAAGTATCATCTCTTATGCAGATTGCTGAAAAATGTAACAATTTTATATTCAAATAAGCCTTCATTACGACCCTTAATACCTATACTTAAATGAATGCTTATTTGAATATATAATTGTTTTTTTTTTTTTGTTTTCAGAAATCTCCATAAAAGATGTTACTGTTTTACCATCATAAGTAGGTATTATAGGTTATGAAAGCTTGTTCGAATTATGAAAGCTTATTTGAATGTAAAAGCATATTTGAATATGAGTATGAGATATGAAAACTTTTTGGAATATAAAATTATTATGTCACCAAACTTAGGCAAACCTACTTACCCCCTGACACCAAATTACTAAGTTTTTTGCCTAGAATACATATTTTGCACGTCAATTAATTGTATTGGTCACGCCCCTCGAAACGGGGGTGAACTAAAAAATTTAAATCAATTAATTCTTAAAAGACAAAAATTAAGCTATTGCTTTAAGAACGAATCCTCAAGAGAAGAAGAAAAACTTAATCGAATCGAAGCAGCAGCAGCTCCATTTCACCTCCTGTACACGAAGAAGCCAAGGGTTGAGAAGTCGGAGTGGTCTAAGGGCAAACCTGTTAAGCTGGTCATCGTCACATATGGTTGAAGCTATGCAGCGGCTGCAAAAGCAGCAACCCTTGTTGGAAGGCATGTCCAGATAGTTATTTGCTGAGCAGATGGCATTTCCCCCCTGTGAATATTCTGGAAAAATGCTGATTTTAACCGACAACCTCAAGAGCCGGCTAGAGAATGATCTGGTCGACGAAATGGCCTTGGGATGCCAGCATAAGCTCAAATTCCATGCTGCTAATCGACAGGAATCCTGCCATCGTCACCTGAAAAAAAAGACGGTATTTTTTCACGGGAAAAGCTTCTCAAAGTACCGTTGGGATTCGGCAAAAAATTGTAGGTCCCCTTGTATGTAAAGAAATCAATAGCCCAGCATACATTGTTGAGAAGTTGGCCCTGGTTCACCGCGAGCTGTTGCGCCACTCTATTTGATCGACAGCGAGACATCAATAGCAGTGGAATGACTGAAGATTGTAGCATCTAAGATAAGCAATCGGAAAGCACTGGCCCTGACTGCGAAATGAGGGTAGGAGATGCCGCGACCATTCAATAAGCATTTAATTCCCGATTCCGGAGTGTCATTAGGAATTGCCACTCCTCGAATCACAAATTGCCGTTTTGAACGTCAAATCGTGGAATGTCTTGAATGAACGAAATGAGGAAGCCGGGCAAGTGCTGGGCCTCGGAATCCATCAACAGTCCTACGATGACGTAAGGTTTAAGGCAGGCTAAATAGCTAAATAGGTAGCAATTCGTGACTATCCAGACTGTCTAAAGAGTTGCTCGGAGTAGTTTCACACCCAGCTTTATATATATCACATCTTGGTTTTAATCTTATTCCCAAGGGTGGACCTATCCCTTCTAATATTATGAAGACTATTTCCTTAATAGGTCTTTAGGGTCTACGGTGATTATTTCACTGTGTTACAAACTATATGCAATAAAATTAATACACACTCTGTCGGGTATAAAAAAAAGAGACAGTTATTTTCTAGATGTTTAGATCGTACTTATTTTTTGTACCTATTGTTAATAGGCTTTTTTCATTACGAAACCAGCTGGAATCGTTTTTTTGTTGTCGGGTTAGAGCTCTTAAGGTCAATCATCTCATTATTAAATTGAATTTAGCAATATGCTTATAGAAGGGCTCAAAAAAGCCAACTAATTAATGTGGAAGTAGTAATAAAACCATTAATTCCATGCTCAGGGAGGTGTTCTTTCGCCTCATCTGTGGCCAATACTTGTAGACGAGCTATTCACGCGCAATTAACAACTTAACACCATTGGATATGCTTTTGATTTGGCCATTCTTATAAGAGGTAAGGAAACATGAGGATACGAAAGGTAACCTAGTGGAGAACACCTTAAAAACAACATGGGAATTATGTGAGGGTGAAGGACTTTCCACGAATCCTAACAAAACCAATAAGTCCATCATTCACTTCAAAGGAAGAAGACTGAACAAGTGGCAAATCCCACACATAAAAGGTATTCCTCTTACAAGAGGACAACTCTAGAAAACAAACTCACCTGGAATGAACGTATAATTTTTTTATGCAAAAAAGCTACTAAACTTACGGACTAAATCAGCTCGTTCTTAAAACATGGGAAGTCAGTCCCAAAATGAGACTGTGAGTCTTTAATGAAATGACTAGGCCAACTATTTTCTACGACGCTGTCATGTGGTGGAAAAAATGTAACCAGCGGACCGTCACAGAAAAACTAAACACATCGCAAAGACTTGCGTGCATCTGTACCAGTGGAGCAATTTGCACGACTTCCACAGCTGGTATCCTACGAAATCCTACTAAACCTCCCTCCATTTATACATAGCTATAGTTGTTCAAGCAAAGACAGTAAGACAGGCTCTAAGGATCTGCTTATGACAAAAATATAAGGAATTCTGGAAAAAACAAAAATCTTAAGAACGCAATTTTATTTACGCTGTAAGAATAGAATATTTTTTACACGAACTTATTAACGGTTTTTTTACTTAAAGTGTCTTCACCCGCCAGCCCAATGAATTCGTTGCATCCGCCGAATTACATAACTGACAATTGATTGAAATACACACATTCTTATGGGGAGCGACGTCCTAGTCCTACACGGACCCGGACGTGTGTATTTAACGCAACGGCTTCATTGGGCTGAAGGCTTTACATTTGCTGATGAAACAGACAGCTATTTATGTACCGTACCTTACTCCCTGCATCTTTTCCTTGTCAATCTTGAAGACAACGCAAAAGACGACTACTTAAAGTTTCGCAGGGAAAAAGAAGTAAAGTGCCAGAGAAGAAACAAGAGCAACTAGAGAGTTACTTTTTTACTGAAATGTCCTCAGGAATGTGAAGTATGACCCAGCTACACGAATCAGCTAGAAAGAAATTGAATTTGACCATAATTTGTTCTTGCGCCAAAAAACATTTAACACACTGAGGCAGCTGTTTCCAAAGAAACGTTGAAGAATCCCAGCCCACTTAATTCCATTGGTTTGTTGTACAGTAAAATTGCCAAGTGTATGTCCCTCATCAAAAGAACATTTTGGGCTCTGTTTGTGGAGCGGTAAACAATCGATTCCCAATTGCAGTGGTAAAACATTGAACTCAGATCATTTGTCTATTAGAAAAGAAAGAATGAATCAAACCTAAGGCTTTAAGGTCCGCGATAAACTAACCGTCGTTATAAGCTTTGATCCCAGATTCCCAAATATTATTATCTCAAGCAGCTTCCCAACCATCCAGCCAATGTGGGCTGCAAACCTTGGTGAACTAAAATCTAACTAAAATTTAAGGAGTTTCAAAATGTGTAAGCATTGTGTATCCGCCCTAAGTTATAAGTGGGCATATTGGTTAAGAATTACCGTTGAAGTTAACAAAATTATCATGCACAGCATAACTCCGCTGTGAGCGATCATGGAAAAAATACGCTGCGAGTAAGTCTCGTTTATAAGCTTGGCGAACTCGTTGAATCTCTTAGCATCGTTTATTCCATCCTTTACGATAAGGCGAAACTTTTTGGCTATCTTCTCCGATGACAGATAGGACCCACTTGACATCAGCAAGGCCTCCCCAGCTTCTAGTTGGCTCTTTAGCAGCATGTAGCGTCCACGTAAGTGGCCAACAAAGTTTCCCAAAAGACATAATTCTCCTCCCAACACCAGAACTATGAACATGTCATTTACGATCGGTATTGCCAACGTTCCGGCATACACCACAGGATCTGTAAGGTCGTAGTGCATCAATATTTGGTGCGGTAATAGACGAGTGTGGTACATGACTGCAGACACTACGGGATTTACGCAGTATACGAAGATCGAAAACAAATAGGTATACGCGAACATGTCCATAGGAATGATAGATCGCCGCACTTTTCTGCTCACTTCAGGATGTTTGGTTCTAAAATAAATTGTTGTTTGCGCTGGAGGTGTACACAACAAAAAAGTAAAACTCACTCATCAATATAAATCTCTCGATAAAACTTCTGCAGGAAACTCTTGAAGGTCACCTTTTTCAAGATCATGCTAACAATGCGAAATATTGTATCAGTGTGAATAAGACATGTTGCCAGAGCCTCACACGCTACGACCATGTTGCTCAGATTGCTGACGAAAAAATGTAAGCAACCTTCAGCTATAACAGCAAGACCAATTAGAACGACACAAGCGTACAGTTTGTCAACTGCTTTCATCCAACGAAGTGGACCATCTTGTAGTGGCCAGACTAGCCGAAAAAATATTGAGCGAATTTGCCATGGCAAGCGAACTTGCGTTCCGTCAGCAAGAACAGGTTGAAAGTACATTGCTATCGAGTGGATTTTAACCGAATGAACTACCTTACAACATTTTTACCAGAATTGATTTCACATTAATTTTACATGTCGCTTGAGAGATATAATCAGCTAAGTCTTAGCATGTTGTCCAACAAGTTTCTTTAAACTTTGAAAGGAGGTAAACGAATGGCTTAATAACACATTGGTGGCAGTTAAATTTATAAAAGAAAACAGCTGACTGTATTTTAGCTTACTTTGCAAACTGTAAAAACTTCGAAACTTAAGCATCTTTTTTAAATGCGACATTTTTTTTTTTTAAATGCGACATGAAAAAGTTGCAACAACATAATGTCTTCTTGAATACCTTGTTAATAAAATGCGATTTTACAAAATCGTAAAAACGCTGTTACGTTTCCAGCGATTTCTTTCTATAGCTTCTCAAATTTGAGCCTTTAAGGGTCGAACACATAACCTACATATTTTTACTCAACAACGGTTTCTGAGCGAAGCAGCGATTTTTACTCTACAACGGTTTCACCGACAGCAGCGAACAATTATTTGCAAACCAGCTAGAAGGCAGTATGCCCTTACACTCAAAATTGGCCAGAGTCATGGCCGAAGATAGTTAAAAAAGTGGGGTATACCGCGTGTCAAGCATTAGAAAAATCACGAATGAATGTACCTATATATTAACACACACATGTTTGAGAAAACTTTGAAAATTTGCTGCGAGTTTCCACGATATATAGCCAAACACTGAAATATGTATGGGAGGGGGGCATGCTGCCCCCTGCAACCCCCTGCCCGACTTTTTTTTACCACCCCTTAGGTTTCACTAGCTTAAAACTTAAAAAAAATCTCGAAAAACTTTTTTGCATTCGAGATTTCGTCTTTCGAGATTTCTGTTTATTTGAGATTTTTTACCATTCGAGATTTTTGCATCTGTGTTTTTTGAAAAATATTTTCGAGATTCTTGTCGTTCGAAATAACACCATGATCCCAAAAAAGTGACATCTCTTGCGCAGATTACTGAAAAAAAGTAACAATTTTATACTCAAATAAGCTTTCATTACGACCTTTAATACCTATGCTTAAAAGTCGTAATAAATGCTTATTTCAATATAAAATTGTTACTTTTTTTCAGCAATCTCCACAAAAGATGTTACTTCTTTTTTTTACCATCTTAAGTAGGTATTAAAAGTTATCAAAGCTTCTTTGAATTATGAAAGCTTATTTAAATGTAAAAGCTTTTTGCGGTATTTAAGGACGGACGGATGGACAAATACGGCTTAGTCCATTCACCTATCGGTCTCGATCATATCTCTTCAAGGTCTTGGAAGTCTACGATGGTTATTTCACCTGAGCTTGGCATGAACTTATGCCTGCAATCTCTATGCAGAGTACTAATAAAAACCCGGCCCCTGCATTCCATATTGCATCGCTTGTTGAATATTTACCGGATATGTCAAATGATACTTCCAAGCGAACTGCGCATTAACAAAGCTATTGCCTTAAGAATTTTAATATTTAATCGAATCGAAAAAGCAGCAGCTCCATTTCACCTTTCAAGTCGGAGTGGTCTAAGGACAAACCTGTTAAGCAGGTCACGGTCATATATGGTTGAAGCTATGCAGCGGCTGCAAAAGCAGCCGTTGTTGGAAGAAATTTCCAGATAGTTATTTGCTCAGCAAATGACAATTTTCCGCTGTGAATATTCTGGCAAGATGCTAATTCACATTCAATTGACAACCTCAAGAGCCGACTAGAGGATGATCTTGTCGATGAAATGGCCTTGGGATGTCAGCATAAGCTATAATTGCATGCTACTTATCGACAGGAAAACATCAAATGCAGTGGAATGGCTGAAGATGGTAGCACCAAGATTAGCAATCGGAAGGGACTGGGCCTGACTGCGAAAAATGGGTAGAAGATACCACGACCATTCAATAACCATTTAATTCCCGATTCCGCAGTGTCAATTAGGAATTGCCACTCATCGAAGAACAAAATGACAATTTGAACGTTAAATCATGGAAGATCTTGAATGGACGAAAAGAGGAAGCCGGGCTCCTGGTCCTTCGATGACGAAAGGTATTAAGCAGGCTATGTAACTCCTTGAGCAACACTACTACAAACAATTCCAAACGTACATCGGCATGAGCAGTTCCTAACAAGACACTGTAAGCTCAAGGCGCTTCTTAGGAAAATGGGCATAACTGAGGAATCTCTTCTAAAAGCTACCTTTCCTCCATTCGTGACGTTCCAGACTGTCTTAAGAGGTGCTCAGTAGTTTTACACCCAAACGTGACGCAGCTTTACAAATATATCACATCTTGTTTTTAATCTTATTCCCAAGGGTGGACCTATCCCTTCTAACATTATGTGGACTATTTCCTTTAATAGGTTTAAGTCGGTTACCCCAACCTTTGCAGTGGCAGCAGTAGACATGAAAATTGTTGATAAAAATAACAAAGAGTGCGCAAGAGGTAAGAAATTAAGTTCTTCAAAGGGCCATGGGCACACGAAGATTTTAAGATCTTTTAAAGATTTCTGCCTCCCTATTTTCCTAAGTACCTATTCAATATATCGCTTAAATTTTTAAAAATCTTTCCTAGCTAAAAAGTTATACGAAGTTTGTAAACTTTAAGTATAATTTTAACCAAATTATTAACTATCTTGAGTTCTGATTAAGAACTTTGCAAACCCCGTAATTTGGACAGAAAACTATTCCCCTTAACCTTCACAAGGAGACTTTCAGCTATGTGCATAAGAAATTCAACCGTCAGCGGCGCTGTCTATTTATGGGGACAACAAAACTCACGGCTGTTTATTAGTTCCCGATAGACCATACGGTATGTACTTTCAACCAGTCCTTCCTGACAGAAGGCCAGCCCCCCTACCATGGCAGGTGCGTTCAGTGTTCTTCAAGTTGGTGTGGCCACTGCGAGATGATCCACAACGATGGATGAAAATAGCTGATACGGCCTGCATTTGCGTTACACTTTGGTTTCTTGCGTTTATAGCCGAAGCATGCATACATTTCTTTGTAGCAAATATCAGTCAGATTATGACGTGTACTGATGCTTTGGCAACATTTCTCGTCTACAATGACACCATAGTACGAATTCTCAATATGACGTTCCACAAGAAATCCTTTAAAAATTTTGTGCAGAGATTTTATAGTGAGATCTATATTGATGAGTAAGTTGTATTGAATGTGGATAGGTTGACACTTTGTATACTAAGTCTATTACAGGAAGGAAAATCCTGAACTAAATAGTAAAATCCGGCGTTCTATTACGGCAACCGACATGTTTGCATACTCATATCTGTTTGCAATTATTACGTTCTTTTCGGGACCTATTTATTATGCGATTATGGACAATACACGTTCGTTGCCCCACCAGGTGACGTTGCACTATGACATCGGTGACCCAAGGATATACGCCTTTACCTTGGCAATACCAATATTGAACGACATGTGTATTGTCTTGATCCTGGGCGGCGAACTATGTCTTTTGGGAAACTTTATTGGTCATTTATGTGGACGTTACTCGATGCTAAGGAGTGAACTACAGGCGGGCGAGGCTTGGTTGCAAAAGAAAACAAATGTGACACCTGGAGAAATTGCCCAAAAGTTTCGTTTGATCGTTAAGAAGGCCATTAAAAGAGCTCAACAGCTGAACGAGTTCGCATTTGCAATCAATCAAATATACTCGTTTCGTATATTTTCGATGACAGCTCACAGCGGTGTTATGCTGTGTATTTTAATATTTCAAACTACAGCGGTACTGCAGCGTCTTTTAATCTAAATATTTGTGTGAAAAGATAATGAATGCACTTTTTTTTAGTTGGACATCAATTCCGCCAAGTTCGCCTACGTTGGTTGGATGGTCGGCAAGCTACTGGAGGTGATAATATTTGGAAATCTCGGTTCAAGACTTATCACAACGGTACGGCTTTATCTTTAAAACAAAAATAGTCCTAAAACTACTTCTGTTTGAAGACCAATGATCTGAGCTTAATGTTCTACCAGTGCAATTGGGAAACTATTGTCAGTCGATCTACGAACAGAGTTCAAAACGTTCTCTTAATGAAGGACATAAGATTGGCAGTCTTACTCTATCACAAGCCACTGGACTTGAACGGCCTGGGCTTTTTTAATGTTTCTCTAACCACAGCTGCATCGGTATGCATGAAAATGTATAATCTTACAATTTTCATATTTCTCTTTAATTTTTTATTTTAGATTATTCGATTGGCGGGATCTTATTTCACTTTTCTAAGAACTTTTCAATAAACAAAGCTACGCAACTCTTTTAGAGCACTCAAACAGTTTTAAAGTCTTTATATCACGTTAATGATGCGTTAGGGTTTCTTTATTCTTTTCATGTTAGCACTTGTTGCATTAAAACGTTAAATAAAAGTAGGTAAGCATAAAACTATAGAAAACAATAAAAAATTTAATCCTTAACTTAAAAAATCTTTCCTTCGAAATAAATCCTTTTCTACAATGAAAGCAAGGATTTAACATTGGTTCGTTAGAGCTATTGCACTTTTTCAGGAGTTAGAATGTAAATACCGACGATGCGCCGACGATTCGCTCGCGGATCAAAACAAAATGCGAAGACTAGAGAACCGGCGAGAAAGTGCAACAACACAACAAAATTGTTGCTGTGTTTCCCGACAGCTCAGCAAGGGGGTGGGTTCCGAGAACAGATGATACGCGAGATAAGATGCTTCAATGAGTTTGGTACGTAGATTTAAAATTGGGTTGGGGTCGTTATAAACGTTCAAAGATGAACGAAGGCGATTTATTAACAAGACTGAAACTAAAAGATTTGGCCGATGAATTATTCAAAACAAAAGGAACAAGGCAAACAAAAGAAATTGTAGAAATATCGCCGCAAGGGTAGACTGGCTCAATATATAGGGTCCCGAATCTTTAAAATAGCTAAAACTAAAAGGGTCGCGCGTCCCGTCTTTTCCAGGGGATTTTCCCGAAACGAAAGTCTACTAGACAAATCAATTTTCCTTAACACAAACGCAATAACAAGTCACTCTACTTAGCTTTCCCTTCCATTCCCTTTTCCTTAATAGAAAGGAGTTTCTATTACTCCTTTTAAGTCCCTTATCCTGGATCTCTTCGCTTACAAAACTTCTTCCTCTGCATCTTTTCCTTAAAAATAATCATTTTTTCTACTTCCAGCTCTCTTTTCCTTCCTCCAAACTCGCTGGGTAAACCAGAAGTGATTCACCCAAGCTTGGCTTGGCTTTTTCCCTAACAAATCATGACTCGTTCACACAAACATTCAACCAATCCTCTCATTCCGGTACAGTGGTTATCGGGGACAGCGTTTCAAGCCACCCTCAGCTCTTTGCTGGGCATGCTTGCCGTTATTGAACCCAGCTGCATTCCTCTCACACAAGAATTCGAACCAATTCGCTCCACTGCAAATTAAAGGGTAGAATTCGAAGCCGAACCGAAAAGAGAGCATTCAGTGATCCATATCATTTAACCCTATTCTCAGAAGGAGAATAGTGTTATACATTTTAATAAGGAGAACGAAGAAAACTACCATACTCAACACGCGATGTACTACATTACCCTCGTGGACTTTCGCGCAGATTTGGGGGAGAGGACTCTACCTATAGTAAGCCATTCTTTACATTTACAAACTCGGGCTAGGATGGGCCCTCGGCCATTGATGTTGTTTCCTCGATGATACAAGGGTTTGTTCCCGTCACATTTCTCAGCACTGTTTTGTTGGTGATTGTTGTGTTTACTCGTTAAAGTTGGGCTCTTTGATATTTGAGCTCTGTACATGGTGGTTTATCCGGTCATTGGGTCCATAATTGGGGATTGTGAATTGCAAGTTGGGAGCGTCCTGACTGTCCGTACTGCTACAGGAAACCTGTATGGAAGAAAAGAGGGAAAGAAAGACGGGGAAGCCCAAAAGTGAAGTGGAAGGATGGGACCAAAAGGAAAGACAAAGAGCTTCTTTGTTGTGCGATTTTCGACTGCAACATAGCTTAACAAAACGCAGAATTTATGCAGCTAAAAAAGGTAGATTAACCAAATCACAGTATTAAAGCCTCTGTCTGAAAAATCGAATTTGCTCTCTCCCTTACAAAAAACTGCAGGTAAGAGTCTTCCTTTATGATCGAAAAGAAGTGCTTAGCCGACACCAGAAAATGCTCAAACCATCATCACATGGATGTCCAAAATCTCTGTCTATTTTGTTTATTTTGTCATCATTAAGTGACAACTCTTCCTACGGTTTCCCATAAGAGAATAAGTATTTGAAGAACAGAAAAAAGAACACCAGCAGTATCAAAACACACAAGTTTAGCTATACCAATACTGCGAGCTACCGACTGCAAACTTAAGAAACTAGGAATACTCTGCCGAAAGTATTTGCTGCAGTTTTTCGGTCCTGCAGCTGTATTATAATTTTAATAATTTTAATTCTTAAGTTTAATGCTAGGGAAGCGACGCTTCACATGAAGGTTATCCAATGAAAAGGAAGAAATAATTGCAAGAGAAATAATTGCAATACCTCGGTTGCAGAGGCGTGGCGTCTGAACCAACAAGCAATAAATGCTTTGGTTGGTACAGATTGATTTACACCATTTGAAAGCAGCTCTGCTACATTTTGTTCCGCCTGCTAGAAGGTGAAGAAGATATTACTCTTATTCAGGAGCTTTCGTGTTTTTAAAGACAACAGGTAAAATGCTGATGTTATTGTTAATTTTTGACATTTTATAAGTAGTGCAAACTTCGCAAAGGGGCTTGGTCAAACCGCACTTAACTGCAAACTATCAATAATAACACAGATATTTCCAAGTTAAGCTTAAATGTATGTAAAATACAATTTTTCGGATAAAATTCAATATTTTTGAAAAATCGACCCCTAAAAGGGGGCGTGGCTGAAACCTTTATATGAATGAAATCTGGACTGAAGTCTCGTTAACCTAACCTGCTACTTTTTTTTGTTTCAATCTTTTCCAAATTGGGCTTAAAGCTAGTCGAAATTTATTCAATTCAATTCAAAAATGTGGGAGTGATCCAAAGTCTGGTATGTACAAAATGTAGAACTAAGCGTTTTCTACATAAAATATTAAGCAAAAGTTTTTCAATTTAGAGCACAAATATTGAGTAAACAATATCTAAAAATTTACCCTTAAACCAGATGCCACGCCCACTGCACTGGAGGAGGTTTACCAATTCAATTTTTCTTTTCCGCGTCTTAAATTCATTAGGAAATGCTAAATGTCAAATTTCAGCCGTTAAGAACGTCTTACAGTTTTGACGCTCTAGGGGTAGTTCCGCATTTATATCGATTGTGGGCGTGTCAAATTTTTACACTTGTACTGCCTCTCATGAGGGGGACTTTACATATGAAATTTCAGCACACTAGCTCAAAATTGTTAGACATGTTTGATAAGACATGTTTAAAGCCTAAAAACATGTGACACACGGACGGGCGGATGGACATGGCTTATTCGATTCAGAATTCTCTCTCGATCATAATATGCCCTTCAGGTCTTGAGGTCGAGCAAGAGTTCGTCTGTAACGAACTTCTTTATACCCGACCCTATTTACCATGTAACACCAAATCTACAAGTTCTTTTGGCCCGATATTTACCATATGTCAATTATTGCATTACCCACGCCTCCAAAAATGTGCGTAAGCCGAAAATTAAAATAAATCCTAATTTCGTTGAAGTCATGAAAAAATGCGGTAAAACTGAATATTAATGCTTAAAAAAAAACAGTTTTTGCCTAAAAATGGTTTCTATGTAACTTAGCAAATGGAATTATCTTTGATATTTGTCAGACCACAAAGACATTTAAGAGATATGATCGAGACCGATAGGTGAATCGATTAAGCTTTAACCGTCCGTCTGTCCCTTTGTCCGTTTGTCTGTATGTGTGAAGTTTAAAGGTCTTTAAAATTGAGCTAGGACGCTCAAGCTTGGATTGTTTCTTGGTTCTTGCTTTGTGAAAACAAAGTGTGAAAATTGGTAAATTCCGCTAACAGCCACGCCCACTACTGGCTTCAATGTAAGACAACCTCTATTTCAAATTTGCTTTCAAAATGCCTTTTGGTCAAGTTTAGACAAAGCGTAGGAACTCAAATTTTGGTATATTGCAATAATGGCCCAAAACCTTTTAGAAAGCAAAAATTGGACCGCCCACAATATCGACCATGCCCACTTTTAACATGTTAGATCTTTTAAAACCCGATTTTTCGGAAAAAAATACTCCAAATCGAAAAAAAAATCATACCAAATATTAAGGATATTACTATTTGCTAAGTTTGGTCCATACAAAGGTTTGAGGTCACGTTACTCTTTCCGTGCAAAAAAAAGTAAAGAAAAAAAAAAAAATTAAAGAAATAAGAAATTGAAAAAGGATCGTTATAATCTGTTCTGTTATAATCTGATCGCCTCCCAGATATCTGTGCAAAGATTTTTTAAAGTAAAGAATGTTTTGAGTTCTCTTCAGATCTGTTGGTAGCGAGTTCCATAAACGCCTGGCATTGACAAAAAACTGACACTCAGAAGTGAGAAACAGGAAAGGGGGCACAGTACAGTGACGGCTAAGGTTCGTCTTGAATTTTATCTCGCAGGTAACTTAGAAGACCAGAGCTTAAAACACTAAAGAAAAACACTAGAACACGGAACTTAAGATATGACTCAAATGTGAAGCCAAGAAATCTTCTGGTGAAGCTGAAACATGGTCGTATCTTCTAAGGCCTTATATATAGCGAACTATGCTATTGAACGCAACGTTTAGCTTTCTTTTACTCTGTGAGTCGACGTTTGCAAATACTTCACAGCTATAAATGAGGACAGGTAAGAGAAGAGTCTTGGCTAGCATTTGACGAGTGTTCAAAGGTGTGTAGTACTGGGAAGCCCTCAAGCTTCTTAGACCAGCATTTACTTTTCCGGCAGCCACATTCATCCAACCTAGTTGCTTTCGATCTTATGGATAATTATCGCTTCAACAACTTCTGTTTGGTCGAGTCGGCCAAATTCAAAGTAATAATTATCGTTGCCATGAGTGGGAGCACTTAGCTCAGCCACGGTTCTGCTGGCAACTGCTGGTTGCAGCAAGTGATAGAAATTTTGAGTTTAAGACATCACATTCTTCAACACAAGTCACTGAGGGTACTTTGCCAACTCTAATACTCCGGAGATTCCGCCAAAGTTTTTTTGTACCTATGCTAGCATTTAATTTATTTGCGTAGAAACTTGTTTAAGCAGCTCTCTGCTTAGCCTTGACAGTGTTTTGCAGGGACTTGAATTCAAGGTATAGGCTCTGCAGTTTGAACCTCTTCCATCTATTGAATGCATTGTCACGTCTTTCCATAAGTTGTTTAATTTCGACCGTAAACCAAGGACACGATAACGATTTATTCCGACACGTTCTAATGGGAACAAAAGAATTAAACAGCTGATTAATATTGGTTTGAAGAAATTTTACCTTCTGGTCAACATGTTCCAAGGAGTAAACTCTGTCCCAGTTGATGGCGCGAACATTATTTTCCAGGGCAGTAAAATGAATGCCTTTAAAATCCCGATAACCGTATGTTGTGCTTGTTTTATCGGCATTGAAGTCGTAGCAGAGACAAATCAAGTCATGCTTTGAGAACACCGGTGCAGATAATTGGCTGCTTAGGAGGACTTTTCTGCGCTCGTTAGCGAGAAACAGGTCAAGCAAATCTGAAGAAGGTACAAAGATTAGCTTGCTTAGTTATCACAGGTGCATTAAGATCCACGCCTCAAACAGGTCTAGAAACAATGCTGCACCTCCAACCTCTGGAGCTTTTCACAAGAAATGTGGCGGCAAAGGCAGCTCTCAGACTAAGAGGATTATAAGAAACCTCAATTTGACTTCGACAAAAGATTCAAAGTCATTATACCAAGTAGGCAAGACTGGGTAGAGACTAAAGTTGACATCAAAGGTAAAGCTATCTATACCGATGGTTCGAAAACAGAGAATGGAACAGGTTCTGGAGTTTTCTCGGAAACACTGCAAATCAACCAGTCATATCGACTAAATGACTACTG
This sequence comes from Neoascia interrupta, assembly GCA_947623515.1. Taxonomy (NCBI): domain Eukaryota; kingdom Metazoa; phylum Arthropoda; class Insecta; order Diptera; family Syrphidae; genus Neoascia; species Neoascia interrupta. The sequence goes on from OX392464.1 coordinate 40,595,917, forward strand.
CAGTGTTTTTCAAGCTGAGATTTATGCGGTGAAGAGAGCTGCACAAACAATTCCATCTATGGGTCTTCCAGCATCGGAAATCACCATATGTGTTGATAGTCAAGCAGCACTTAAAGCCCTGGACTCCAACCTCGTATTCTCTAAGTGTGTCAAGGACTGCCTCATGGCATTAAAGGATATAAGCTTCTACACAGTTCTACTCTGCTGGGTTCCTGGGCACGTTGGCGTGGCCGGAAATGAATTGGCGGACGAACTGGCAAGGAAAGGCTCTGATATAGACATAGCGATGGCTGACCGACGGGTCTATCTTTCTTTGAACACAGCCAAAAGTCTTATAGATCAATATACGATCAAACTAGCCCTTGAACGTTGGAAACAGTCTAAAGATTGTATCATAACTCACAGCTTATGGCCAGTACTCGACCTAAAAAGAACAACGACCCTTCTATCTCTCAGTAGAAATTTCATAAGAACACTCGTTGGTGTAGTCACGGGACACTGCACCATTGGTGTCATGGCTACACGAGTGGGAATCTTTGCCAACGACTTCTGCAGAAGCTGTAGGGATGAAGAAGAAATAGAGTCTACAGAACACTTTCTCTGCCACTGCCCAGCTCTCCAAGAACGACGACTAGCCTTTTTAGGAGTCAGGTTCTTTGATAGCCTGGACGACCTGGCAGGAATATCACTACTTGACCTAAAAAGATTTATCAAAAGATCAGGCTGGTTCATTTAGTAAGACATATTTCCAACCATGTTTGTCTACCTCACAAGGGTAATCACAATGGGCCAACCTGGCCACCGAGTGAACTTGCACTAGTTGCAAACAACCCTTTCCAACCTAACCTAACCTAACAGGTCAAGCAAAAAATTACACTCCTTAAGTATAAGTGGGTGGGATGGCTAGTATTTGTAGGAACGAGGTGAAAGGATTTCATGTTGTGCACGAATAACTTGGAGTAAGCTTTATCTAATAGGTTGCAGTTAAAATCCCCACAGAATATGATTTCGGAGCAACTTGAGGATATTTGACCTAACACATCATAAAAACCCGAGATATCAATATATTTATTTGCACGGTCAAAACAAGCCAATAATAAAACTTCAGGCCCGCGGAACAAATTTATAAGCAAATATTCGTAGGGCTCAGATCCGTTTGACTTAGGCTTTGTTTCGTGTGCTGTGCCTTTTTTAAATATAAATTAATTGATTTTAATTTTAAGCCTAGCCCTAAACAAAAGTTTTAAGATTTGGTGTTACACGGTGTATAGGGTCGGGTATGTAGAAGTTTGTCACAGCTCACAGACGAACTCTTGCACTTACTCACTTGTTTTCGAGGTTTTTCAAGATTTGACATTTTAAAAGGGGGCATGGTCGATGGTGTGGGCGGTCATATTTTTGTCTAATCAAAGCCTTAGCCGCCATTGCTCTGCACTAAAATTGGAGTTCCCATGCCTTGTCTAACTTGACCAAAATGCATTTTTAAATAAGATGTAAATTTTAGGTTGTCTGACATCGAAATCAGTTCTGGGCGTGGCTGCGCGCCGATTTTATCAACTTTCTTTTTTGGTCTGTACATTTGGAACCGAAGAATATGTAAGAACCGAAATACTCTAAGTTTCTGCTTCCTAGCTCAATTTTAAAGAGGTAACAACTTCACACATACAGACGAACGAATGGACGGACAGGGTTTAATCAATTCACCTGTCGGTCACGAGCATATCTCTAAAAGATTCTAAGGGTCCTTGAAAGCAACGTGCCGATGATCGTGGACGATAAAAAACAAGAGAATACTTAGGAAGAGTCAGAAGTCCATTTCATACAAGTGTTTAGAACAGAGCCCAGATGACAGATCTTCGGCCAGACACCAGACATGAGTGAGCAGAGCCTTTGTTGCCGCATTCTTCAGTTATGATTAAAAAAACGTCATTCCGTACGTGACTTTCGCACGCTCTCTTATTACCCATGCAAAAACTAATGTGAAAATTTTAGATTTGTCCAAGTTCCTTTCTTGTCTGATTACAATTTGTCATTAGACGACTCACCTACCCAAATCGCTTGTTTCTGCACGAAAAAACGATGAACCTGTCAACACAGCCCACTCGATTTCATAATAATAATCACCATCAGAACGAGGAAATAATTTAAAACTCGTTGTGTCCACCAAGACGCCACAGCGCGCATGTAATCTAAGAAGTCGCAATTAAGTCGTAATTTAACTAGCTTCCCTCGTGTGAACGCCCCATGTTTAGACCAACCCGGAGCGTCTAATGAGCGGAGGCACTGCCATTACTAGATTTCGTCACCTCACTACGCCAGTGCCGGTATCTTTTATAGATAGCTTATTGCCGTACGCTCAGCCGATACCACGCGAAAGAAGTATCAAATCAGCTTGCAAGTTTAAGGCCACGCATCGCATTCGTTATAGATGGCGTCTCGGCCGTTTTCTCAGAGCTCTGATTACCTCAAATGTTGTCAGTCAAAACAAGTTTTCGATTGGCTTGCCAATGAATTGCAAGCTCATTAATGTGCAACACCTTTTCGCATTTCATTAAATTTATTTTTAATGGACTGGCATTTTTCCGTCAAGCTAGGGCCATTGCCCTATTTAACACTACGACGAAGACGACGCGACCGACGACCGGCCCGGCGACACACACATGACAGAGCACACAGCATACCAGCACCGCTCTGCCCAGCAGCACTATGCGCAATGGACGGAATCATGCAAATTTGCGAAATTCACACCGCGAATAACGCAAGCTCTGGCTCTGGGCCGCCCATCTAGATAGCATCGACTTGATGTTGGCTTATGCTCTGGCCAGCTCCTTCCTAGCAGCAGAACAACGAATATGGGTTAAAACTTATAGGTACATTTGCCGGCAATAAAATTGCAACTTTTCACAGAACGCCGAACAGATCCGAGAACCGGATCTAAGGTATTCGCAATCGCCATAGGTTCGTCGCAGTGTGCAGCAATCTTTTGCTCGAAGGGACATCTTCGGTAGGGCTTGCTGCCTGCAAGTACTGTGCGTACTTTTATAGGCCGATTAAGTCCGCCTGAAGTTTCTTGGAAGTGTAGCAACGCAGCGACTTCATAGCGTGGCGTTAATTGTACGAAGAGACCGAATTTGTATGACTAATTACCGGTGTTCCTTTGCGGGCAGTTGATAGACGCGCGATGCTGGTAAACAAAGTCGATTATGAAGTTGTTGCGCGTGACTGCATATGTACAGAGGCTTTGCCTGCTGGATGGTGGTTTAACCAGATTGGCAGACTTATGCGCTGCCGGGCGTATAATAGATGGTCTTGGCTTTAAGTGTTCATTTAGTGGATGCGATTACAATCTGTTGCGCTGTTCTTCTTGGGCAACTTGACTATTTATAGAATAAAAGCCGAAGATGTTGTTTTTTGTTATGTAATTTGGCACCGATCAGTGGAAATTTTTTCGTAAATTTTGGCAGGTCAATGATCCCAATGGGGTATTCAACCTGAACAGAGTTGTATGGAGTCCTGTGTCAGATTATAAATGCAGCATCCACCACGAGGAAACGATACCACGACCGCAACCCTAATGACCAACTCCAACTCAAGAGCTTTTGTAGCAACATCACACACAATAGTAATCCTTTGTAACTAACAAACAATAACATCTCGGTGTTACACTAATTGAGAAGCCTCAACGCAGCCATCAAGCCGACTATAAAGATATGAGCGATTTATACGAGGTGTGGTTGCGCAGAATTAAGTACAATGTAATCATCGTCAAAAACCGTAAAACGTTCGTATTACTACCTGTTGGCCCATGCGCACAAGACATCACATCACAATCACATCCATGACTGTGTCCGAGTCTCTGGAATTCAATTGAAATTCGCAAAATCCGCGCATAAAAAAGAGGTGTGATAGCTCATTATTGGTTTGGTAGGCGCTTGCAGATCTTTATCATTACTCCTTGTCGTCCCGGTCTTTCCAATCGTTAATTTCGTTTTATTTTCGTCTGACCGAATTCACTCCGTACGGAACGTGCATTTTTCTTGCCCATAGCTCGGCTCACTCATTCATGCATTTGTTTTTTTGCCGCCAACTTTGCGGGAGCTATTCGCCTTCTGCTTATTGTTTATTCTTGCCTTTTTGGGTGAGTTCCATAAAGGCGTTATGTGTTTTGACAGTTTTCGGTTGGTTTTGGTCATCGTGAATGCATTCACCTGGTTGCGAACAGTAAATCGTTGAGGAAAGTTTTTGCTTATCTGCCGAATCTGTCTTATTCGGCCTTCTTGAGGTCGTGGGTCGGGCGATATTTTTCGGGGGTAAATGACTTCTCAGCTCGGTGGTATGATTTAAGTACGAGGAAGCATTATGGTAGGGTTCCAGGATCCGGACCTGTCATCGCTCATTTAAGATATATGGTCCGATTTGTTTGAAAATACCCGCACCCAGAGATATACCTACTTTGTCTTGGCCGTTTTGGACCGTTGTTTGAAGCCGGCCACCTAGTGTGAATGTGTCAGAGATATATGGGCTTGAACAGGTGGGATGAGATTGAGGCTCACATTTTCGTAGAGGTCTTTGAACTGTATGTTTTTATTTCCTTATAAACCTGACGCAAAACGGGCATTGGAATGGGGAGGTTTTTCTGCGTCCTCTCTTCTTAAATTTGGGCGACGTGCTATCGTGGTCAGGATGTCGGGCTACTGTGCTTTTGGTCCCGGGTTCGAATTCAAACAGTGGTAAGAAATTTTTTTTACGAATTCAATAAATTGACATAAGCAACCGGACGCGAGGGGTGACAATGTCGTAAGGGCTGACTTCTGTTTGATGTTCCCTGGCCATCAAACCAATCTGGTGGGCTGGTCATAATTTGTTAATCTGACAGCCCATAGGGTGAGGTGAGCTTACGTCCTGGACTGACGCCAAAAAAGAGAGATGTAGACCTTAGGGACCATAGGCATAGTAGCATTTAGGTAAATATTGTTCAGTACAGTAAAGGTAGTTTGTAGTTGAGTCGAACCCCCTTGGTACGAAGCTTATGATTCATTCGAAGAGCATTGATAGTGTAGATTAGGAATTAGACTAAGCTTCGGATTAATTGTTAGATTACCATTGTTTAGTTGAGATAGTTTAGATTCGTGGTAAAAAATATACATTCATCGCAAAAGGGCATTATAAGGTGCCGACTTGAGTCAATTTCGGGTACACGTATACTGGACTTTTGTGCCCCGCCCTCTTTCATTTTTTTTTTCTCATGCAAATTGATCCACTTTACATTCTGCCGCTCCTTCTACTTTTCTACCCTCTATTTCTCCGCTGTATTGCTCTACTAGGCACAATCTACTTTTTCTAGCTCTCTAAACTGACGAAACTAGCTTGCGAGGGCGAGCGTTCCACCGTCTTTGAGGTCTGGTATTGACCGAAGCTACCCTAGTAGTTGGCTTCAAAGTGAGATAGCAACAATCTGCTACATTTTTCAAAGATTTTGGAACATTTCTTACTACACATCTTTATAAATGTTCGGATAAGCCGCGTTTTTAAATTTTTGTGAACACAATTCTGAAACCACCCGTCACCCGTCACCGGGAAACTGCTGTGAATGCGTTACAATTGAGATTGGCTCTGTTGTTGTTAAGGTTCACCTATTTGTAAGCAAACCGACCTCGCTCGATGTAATTCAAAGCGAAACGTTTGGGGTGGGTTCAGAATTGTGCTCATAAAAATTTTACCACGCGCCTTATTCGAAAATTTAAAAAAATGTTATCAAACAACCGCGAAAGCCTTAAAAGTTACATTCCTTACTAAAGATCGAAAGTCTGCAAACATTTCAAGACCTTAATGACTTTAAAATATTGTGTTCACTATTCAATGGTCAAATGAGTAAAATGCAAGAAAATCTCAAACGATTTGGAATTCGATATAGGCAACAGCAGTTAAGATCTGGCTGGCGAAGCTTGCTAAGGCCCAGATCCACCACCAAATGTACCTAGCGCCACATAAAGTAAAGTAAGTAGCTTTGAGGTCGGGCTGGCTGGAGAGACTGCTTGAGAGTTTACGCGCAGAAGAATCTTGCTTAGACCATACAAATTTGCACACGCAACAAAATTAAGTAAAGCATCTCACTTGCGTGTGCCACCTGAGTCTCAGTGCTCCTTTACTGCACCGTCTCTGCGGGATGGAATCGAAGATTTTCCGGGCCGGGGAGTTGGTGTCCATCCGCTCTAGATGACCCAGCCATCGTAGACGTTGCGTTTTAACTCTTCTGGCTAAGTCGGTGTTATATCTCGATCTTATATCTCCTCCTCCATTCTCCGTGTATGAGGACGGGACCGTAAATCGCCCGAAGAATTTTCCTCTCGAAACAGCCTTAAGTGTTTTCATCCGCCTTTGACAGGGTCCATGCTTTTGCACCGTATAAAGCAAGACTGGGATGATGAGGGTCTTTGGACACTTTACATGCTCGAGAGGGATCCTTGCTACTCAATTGCCTTCTTAGCCCAAAGAAACAGCGATTGGCAAGAGTTATCCTTCGTTTGATTTCAGCGCTGGTTTCATTGCCTGAATTAAAAGCGGAACCAAGGTAGACAAAGTCCCTAACTACCTCAAAGTTTTAGCTGTCGATGGCGATGTTTTGTCCAAGACGTCGGTGTTGGGTGTCTTGACTTGATGACAGCATAAACTTTGCCCTCATTGACTGCTAAACCCATATTCGCCGCTTCAGTCCCAATACTCACGAAGGCTTCACTGACATCACGCTTTGTTCTTCTTATGCGAGTAGTTGAACGGGCTTTTGAAAGCTTGAGCGAGAGTTCTGCAGAATTCTCTCAAGTATGATGTTAAAGAAGTCGCATGACAGCGCGTCGCCTTGTCTAAATCCTTTTTTGACATCAAAGAAGTCGGCGAGGTTTTTGCCGACCTTGCCGAAACAGCGTGAATTTGACATCGTCATCCTGCACAGACTGACGAGTTTGGCATGGATGCCAAAACTAGACATTGCGCTATTATAGCTCGTCTCTATAGATGCTGTCATACGCGGCCTTGAAATCGATGAAAAGGTGGTGTGTATCGATTTGGAATTAAAGGGTTTTCTCCAAGATCTGCCGCAGTGTGAATATTTGGTCGATGGTGGACTTTCCTGGCCTAAAGCCACACTGATATGTGCCTTTCAGATTGTTGACAAACGTCTTCAGGCGTTCACACAGTACAGCAGAAAAGATCTTGTATGCGATGTTAAGAAGGCTGATGCCTCTGTAGTTGACACAACTCAAAGGTTCTCCTTTCTTCAGGATCGGAAAAACAATGCTGAGGTTCCATTCGTCGGGCATGTTTTCTTGCGACCATATCTTGCAGATGAGCTGGTGCATGCTCCTAACCAGCTCATTGCCAGCGATTTTGAAAAGTTCGGCAGCTAGGCCGTCTGCTTCGGCTGCTTTGTTGCACTTGAGCTTAGACACAGCTACTTTCACCCCCTCCAGGTCAGGCGGTATCGTTCGTATGCTTTGTCGGTAACGCCTTCGCCCGGGTGTAATGGTTCGTTATGGCTGACAGCGGTATTTGGTTCGTCTTGGCCGTTATACAGGTAAGATGATTTGGCAGCACTTTAAAACAAAATTCTATGGCTATAATTAAATATACACATATAAATTTGAGATCCGCCCTCTTTTAGGGGTGTAAAAAAGTTTTCCTAAATAAAATAAGCAGGACGCACTTGTTAATTTCATTTTTTCTCTGACCCTGATTTTATTTTCTTATTTGATTTAAGACCAAGTAATCCTGTACTCTTTCCAGAGTTAATAAGTGTGAAAAATTTTCTGCACTGTATTCCGTATAAAAGCATTCAACTATTTCAAGGTTCGATATTTCTTTCTTGACAGTGAAACTACTATATGTATTATGGAATATGAATAGAAATCTAAAGGGCTCCAATCCAATATTAAATTTTTACTGGTGTAAAGCTGTATAGAAATTTTAAGAGCTCCTGCCCAGACATGGAAGTTTTATTCCGGTTACTGGTCAAATAAAACAGAAGGAAGTTGGAAGGAAGGAAGTTGGAAACAGAAGGAGGAGTTATTTCTTGCCGTCCCACCTGTTTTATTCATAAAGTGAAGGAAACAGCTTCAAAAATCCGAAGGAAAGCCCACGCATGGATATCTAAATTCGGTTTCTCGCTTCTTTTTTTTGTGGTCATGGTAAGAAGTATAAAAGTGCATTATGCGTCGCAAACACGTTATGGTGACAATGCCCAATAGTGCTGGACACTCTAAGCTTATAGCTTTACTCAAAACAAAACCTTCGGCGAATTAAGTTGGTTAACCATACCCAACTTTACAAAAGCTGATCTTACAGTATGATAAGCAGCGTTATAAGTTTCCAAGTCTAAGATCCAAAACAGCATAATGCCAATTTGCATGATCACTTCATGGACACAATGGTTACACAAATATCAGGGTTATTTATTTTCAGGGTTGTCAAAATGACTCATGGCTTCATGAAGCTTGTAAGTAGGTATTGCATTTGCTCTTCCGCTTGTTCCCAATAAAATATTAAAGTGTTACCGACTTTTGGTGATCATAACAGCGAAACTAAGCGCCTGCCCACCTGATGCACCTGCACGAAAAAAAAAACTATAACAAAGTAGCGGGTGAACAATCACATTTAACTGGAATCTCGCATCTTTCAAGCAGTGATAAGTGTTTTTAATGTCGATGAACGGACAGGTGTCAGGAAAAACACTAAGGATGGACTGATTTATATGTCCCGCAAGCGTTCTTCCTTGCCAGCTTTGCTCAAGGTCACTCACCCGAATATTCCCCACACGTTTCAAGCGCAAGTCATGGCAATACGTCAATGCAATTCCGTCCCTCGGCGAGGTGTTGTACGTCTACCTACTACCCTCGTCCAGCCATTTATCACTCAAAATAATATAAAAGAAAATTTATGGACAATTGTCGTACACAAAGTAATTTTTCGGTTTTCTTATTTCCATTTCAGAGAGTGTAACAATTCCACACGCAAATGATTCATCAAAATAACAGATTCAAATCGAAGCATACACAATATCGCTGCACAATATCCATCAAGAGCTCGTAAATCCCCGAGGTGACAGTACGAAAAGAAGTCACTTTGCCGCTAGATCAGCAGGCAGGGTGGTCGGCGAAACTATGTTATGTATAGGTTGGAAAGAAAAAGGTGATATGAGTACACCGCGTTGTATAAATGGGCACTGACCTAAGCCTCGCCGAAATCCAAAACAATGCCCAAAGCAAAAAAAAAAATTACAAGTAAAGCGGCGACTCCACCTTCCCAGGCCCAGATACTAAGATCGTTCCAAGCTAAGAGACGGCTCGCAATTGGGCCTCTTGAATATCATTTCAAATGGTCGTTGAACAGCAAATTGTCTCGTAAATTCTGATCGGCCAAACGTTTCATTTATGTTATGACTGCCCGACAAATATCGCCGAGTCTACGTCATCCCGATCGACAGGAATTTTAAGTGAATTGAGTCTGACGATCAGTGTCATACGGACGGTGTGTGTTTCGATGGCACGAATCAAGACTGTTGCAGGTGTAGAATCCCATAAAGAGGGAATCAAGTATGTGATGAATGCTTGTTTGCTACGTGTTCTCATGCCTAATTTGTTTATTAATCTTGTGCTGTTGGCTCAGGCCGAATTTGGAATTCAGAATTGTTCTTTCTGCGGCTCTCTGGGACCCAAGTTTTGCAAAACTTTCTACGCAATCGTGGGTGAAAGTTAACAAAGCATTAAATTGTTTTGATTTATTTAATGGGGGTATGATCGCATTTTGGCGGATCAGTTTCACAAACAACTTTCCGCTGTAATATAGAGAGTAATATAGAGAGTTTTTGAAAATTCTCATTATTTGAATGGCCTCGAGTGGTTTTGGTTCACCCCGAAGCGTTTGCTTTTTTAGGCCCAGCCGAAGGTCACGGATCAGAGGTGATCTTGAACCTTAATTCAAAGTTGGTCAATATACCCAGGATATAGCATTATAAAAAAAGCCACAAGCGAAAGCAAATTCAGTTGATTTTCTACACAAACAAAAACTTGAACGCCGCAGACATCATTTTTCAAACATCTCTTCAATCTCTTGAACATTTACACACCAATTGACATGATTGACTGAGTGTAAACAAAGGAATAAGGGGGGGAGGGGGGGAATGTGGGTCATACACTCGCACCGAATTCATCAATAATAACAATAATTGCCATGTTAATGGTTATTTCTAAATTTGCACAAATCCACTCCATTCACGTATCCGGGCACAAAACAAACACACAAATTATGCTAATGAGCAAATTACGATACGATACGTTAAATACGAACTGTGCCAAAGCGAGAAATCAAATAATTCAACTCCCGCTGCGGGTGAAATGCCAAAATTAGTTAATGTCCCTTTTGGAACGAGAGATGAGGAGGAAATCGGTCACGCATTATTAACGCCTAATGATGAATTAATCATGTTCGATTTGAGCGGGTGATTGACGCTGCACGTAAGACAAAAACTAATCGGACTAACAGATTTGACGTTTACGCTATAAAAGGTGAATAAAGAACATGTTAACCCTATTAGTTCGGGTATTAACATATATTTAATTTTCAAAAAAAAAAAAAAAAAACAATAATTCAAAATTTTACTTATGCATTGTTTCGATTTATAACTTTATGCACGATGAGTAACAATAAAAAATGTATCGTTAAATTCTTTACATTTTAAATTATTAAAATATTGCAGAGTTCAACATCAATGCCATCATCATCAGCAACAAGTCTGGTATTGTGCATTTCGTATTCAAGACATTCGCAGAGAAAACCCATTGTACTTGTGATTACAAAAATAAATATTTGAACAACGATTAAATTATTCTTTAAGCAGGAATTAACGAGTGCAAAAGAAGGGAAGACATTATTGTTTTTTGTTTTTTTTTTCTAGGGGAAATGTTTTCTGAAATTCCGCAACTAGTGTAACTTCCTTCTGTTAGCTTTGATCAGTGAGTTAGAGTGCAACACTACAATCCAATTTGGTGTAGCAAGTTAAGGGGTCTGTGTATTAGATACTCCACGCCTTAGGCATATTATATAAAAACAAGTGGGAAAGTGCAACATTGCGTATACAAAAGCTTCAGTCCAACTATGACGGATTGCAAAATACCTGACCATACCAAAAAAAAATGCCATGCCTCCAAAAAGTGGGCGGGATATAAAAATATAACTGTTGAATGCTTTATACTAGGTGGTTGCATACATTTCGGCCTAAGACTCCGCATTTTTAACTAAAAAACTCCGCTTTTTTTGTACACATTAGAATGATCGTTAGAAAATAATAAAATCTGCAACTTTTGCCATATAAGTTTTTGTCAAATTTCTTATATTTATTGAAAAACCGTCAATTAAAGCTGAAATCCCTTAAAAAGTGGGCGTGGTCAATGAAGTCTAAACATTTTGGACTACTTCAAAGACAATTACAAGGCAATGTCACATACTAAAAATGAATTGTATTATAGCTAAAATTTGGAAAAAGTATTTTTTTAAATTAGAGATGGTCGCACATGTAGTGGGCGTGTCAGTGGGCGGATTCAACTAATTTTCAAATTTGATACGAAGGACTGGACTTCCAGTCAACCCACCAAATTTCAGTTCTCTAGCTTAAAGTTTAAGGCCTTAAAGCTGTTTACATACGGACGGACGGACGGCCATGGCTTAATCGATTCTCCTGTCGGTCCCATTCATATCTCTTAAAGGTCTTAGGGGTCTACGGTGATAATTTCACTGCGTTACAAACTATACAGTAAACTTAATATACCCTGGGTCGGGTATAATAAAAAATCGCCTGATTGAAAATCTTAACAATCCTCAACAAATTTAAAAACTCAAATACGTTCTAACTATTTTTTTCGCAATTGCTATCCTTAAAATGCGTAGCATATCGCGAGAGGGAAGAATTGAGGATAGAAGAGCAAGAAAAAAAGGCAGTTCTCAATCCAATAGAAACGCTGATTAGCAAGTACGGAACATGAAAATCCTGCAAAGAAACAACGAAGCTTACCCCCTTCACTGAGAAACAGCAATGATAAACCCAGTAGAGTATCCAATAAAACCATCTGATGTACAACTAATTTTTGTCCGTTTTATTTACATGTTGGAAGAAAAAAAGGTGTTTGATTCAGCAGACCCTAACCTAACCGACAAGGAAATCAACGATTGCAGCCCGCTCCTGGACTTTTCGTTTGTTACTGATTTTGGTGCGACCTGGATATTTTTCTTACTGACACTTGCTATATCGGGTGAGCTTTGCCCTGTCTGTCACCTGAGAAGGTGTTCAATTGGTGGCCAACAACCCCAGAAAGGCAGGGATCTATATAAAATACGGACTTTATTTTGAGACTTCTAGGAATTCGATCGTTTAAAAATTTCTTATTTCCGACAAATAATTTTTCGAATTTCAAGACAAGACTTTTGTCGTCCCAGATTGAGAGCAAAAGATAAGCGTTTATCAGTTCCAGTTCTACGATGTACAAGTTCTCCTTCTTGCACATCGAAGAAGGAGAAGAGTTTTTGGTACCTACATTTCTTAATGTAGTTTTTGGAGTGAAAGCAAAGATCTCAGTTCTTAATTCAGTGTTCGTTCCGACTCTTATCTATGCTCATGAAATTTGGGTAATGACCGAAAGAATTAGATCGCGGGTACAAGCTGCCGAAATGGGATTCCTGGGGTGCGTTGCTGGTGTTACTCTAAGGGATAGAGTGAGAAACGTCAGAATTCGTGGGAATCTTTATGTTGAGAAGCTACTTCTCCGAGTGGAACGATCGATTTTTCGATGGTTTGGACACGTTGTTCGCATGCCCCCTGACAGACTTCCTAGACAGGTCATGCTCCGCCACCGACTCCGTCTCTTGAGTTGGTGGCGGAGGATCGAGAACGATGGAAAGACGAGTTAGTCACCCTCGCTCCGCGACCCTTTTAAAAGACAAGCGGCATTCGAAAATGATGATGATGATGACATTTCTTAATTCTTTTAAACATTTGACACTGTTGAAGTGAAGACATAAATGATAAATCACCAACACTTCAACGGTGTGAGTGTGAGGCGTGACAGTGATTCGAGTTTTTTTTTTTTTGTTAACATAGAGTCATAAGCCAAACAAAAAGCTCTTTTTATGCCCTGTCCAGGGTATATTAAGTTTGGAGAAACGATTAAGGAGAATCGATTAAGCCATGTCTGTCCGTCCGTATGTAAACAACTTAAAATCCTTAAATTTTAAGCTAGGAAGCTGAAAATTGGTGAGTGGGCTGGCAGTCTAGTTCTTCAGATCAAGTTTGAAAATAAGTTAAAACCACCCACAGACACTACAGGCCTGTATGTGTTACCATCTCTTATTTTTAAAAATAATGTTTTCACACTTTATCTTTATAAAAAATGGCTCTAGCACTTTCGTGGGCGTGGCTTTAAAACGAAGTGATTTTTATACCCTACCCAGGGTATATCAAGTTTGATGTATAGTTTGTAACGCAAGGCAATAATCACCGTAGACCCGTAAGACCTTTTAGACCTACAAATGAGACCGATAGGAGAATCGATTAAGCCACGTCTTGTCACAGCTTGTTTTCACTGGAATTAAGAAGACGAAGGGAATGCTAACGTACAAAGAGCTTCAAACATGAGAACAGTGAAATTTTTTCCAATTATTTGATAGAATACAGAAATGCGTTAACTTATATTGGAAACATATAAATATCATTTGTTTTACTGAAAATGAGATGCGACCACGCCCATTTTTGATTTTTTTAAATGTCAATCTCAATACAATTAAGCAAGTATTCTGCATATCAAATTTCAACGGCCTACAACAGCGTTGATTTTTCATTCTATTAACAAAGCGGGTGTGTCAGTAGGCGGATTTTAAAAATGTTTACAGCCAGTGTTATCAACTTATTGCTTTCCGCGTTAAATTCAGTGAACAAAAAATTAGTTCAGTGCCTCAAATGTCATTTTAGTGTTTGGGCGTTTGTTTAGTGCTCCAATTTATTTTTAAGTGCCTTATAGGCTCTGTTAATTAACAGATTTGATACCTACTAAAAAATTACACGAATTTTCACGGTATCAAAATTAACACTGAAAATATTAGAAACGGTGCTTTAGCTAAGAAAAAAGTTGGCAACACTTTGTGCTGCTTCTAGAAAAAAGGAAGGCAAGTCCAAGTTTCAAGTTCCTAGCTCAGAATTCAGGCCCCAAGAACTACTGACAGACAGACGGACGGACAGGCATGTCTCATTCGACTTACAATTCGGTCTCGATTATGTGCCCTTAAGGTCCTGGGGGGGTCTAGAGTGATTATTTCTCTATGTTACAAACTATGAATCAAACTTAGTATGCCTCCCATCTTATGGGATCGGGTATAAAAATGGTCTGGTCTGGTGTCCCATATACCTTGACTCGACTGTCCAGGCGGGAGTGAGGATACTGCAAGGAATCATTTATGTCCCGCTTCGCCAAATGATGAGCCAGACGATAATCCGTCAATCTGGATTATATTCCATTATGTCAAAGGTATTTGAGCGTCCTGATTCCGAATATGTTTCGAAAAATTGTCCGATTCAATTAATTTAGAAGTCAAAGGAAAAATAGTTCAAAAAGACTGCAACATCAATAAACTTTGGCTAAAAATATTTGGCGAAGTGGGATTTTTCATTCTATTTGGCGAAGTGGGACTTTCCGAAATGGAAATAGGCAAAACCAAATGGAAATGAACACCAAACTAAAATGTTTGAGAAATTCTTGAAAGATTTTTTTTTTAATGTCTTCTCTCAGAAAAGACGAATCTATAACACTGAAACAGTGCCCCGAGATGTAAGGAGATACTTATTTACTTTATTTTTAAAACTTTGCAGTTTATATGTGTTAGGAAATATGTAATTAGGCAGTGAATTCCAAAGTGTACTTGTTTTTTGTTCTATTAAAGAACAGTGTAATGCGAGGTGTTTCGAGGTGAACATGGAGCTGATGAGGGCTTAACGCGCCTTGTAGATCGAACAAAAGAAGAATTTTCAGGAATTAAGTTACTTAATTCTTCTGATCATATTCCATATTATAATATTTACAATAAAGACATAATTCAGCAACACGTCTTCGGTGAGACCGTGATTAAAGATTTGTTGTTAACTCAGGGTTATCGATTTTTACCAAAATTTTCTAAGAAAAATGTTTACTTATCGGCCAAATTCATTTCCCATGGGTCTATTGCGACCCACGTTAAGAGTAAGCTTGTAAGACGGCAGCGAAAAAACTTTTTCAGCTAAGCTAGTAGAATAGAGAGATTTTTGCCACTTCGCACTGCCATTCCAACATCTTCTGGGCAAACGAAACCAGAAACGTGTCGATTTTTTTTTGGATAATGTCCAAAGCAGGGAAAAAAGTTATAAGCGGGAGTTCAAGCTTAACCAAACTGATTCAACGTAAGATAATCTCTAAACGTTTACCTATACCCGAGCAACCCTAAACCAAGATTAATTTTGTCTATCCTAAGTCTTGTCGTCATGTGACAGTTATTGAAAAGGATTGTGCTAGAGGTGCAAGATAACGAAGGGCACTCCATTGACATGCACGATTCATATATTCGCTACCAACTTCTCGTCAGGCGATATAAGCCGTAGTGAGTCCAGTTGATAGCCTGATTGCTTATTAAAAAATTAGATTTTATACCATAGTGGTACAAGCAAAACCTTGGATTTACTTTGGAATTACACGAGAATCCTTATTTTTCTACTAAACTCAATCCAGATGTTCCTTGAACTTAAGCCTGTAGGCAATCAAGACAGTTTATGGCTGAATTAACCTACTCTGAGAGTGTATATACACTTACGAGTATACTTGTAATAAGAAACGCTAAGAAAGGCTGGTTGATTTTATTAGGAAGGATTGACCAGCCAATTGTTCATGTGCAACGGCACTCCTGAAGATGGTCATGAGACTTTCCGTGATCATGCCTTTAAGATCTTGGGGTTGTACTGCAATTATTTTTCTTTCGCGAACGTCACTTGCGAAATTTTTTTCAACAAAGTCTGTCGTTAAAAGGCCAGAAATAAAAAAAACGATGCTGAATTCCGTACAAAAGCTATGCACATTCTGCATACAATCTTTTGATTGATTTTAGTGCAACTCCTGAAGTTAGTTAGGAGCTATCTTTCATGGGGCATAGTTATTTTCGGCAGGTTGGCATCAGAATTCAAAAGTTAAGGTACTCAACTCGAAAGTCAAGCAAGGGGAACTGTTGAGTAGGTACCTACCTACTCCTTCTTTTTCGGGTCTTGACTTTGATTTCTTTAAAAAGTCAATTGCTGCTGGAAAAGGAACTATACCTAACTTAAGGAAAAGTTCAACAATTCAATAAAGTTGCAAATGCGTATAAACTAAAAATTTTTTAACACCAAATTCATGGAACACTTTTCGCACTGACAAGGCCACAAAGGTTTGTGCGGAGATTTAACTAACCAAACTATAAGCCACTCCCACTAATTTTTAATGTAATTACAAAAACACACCCGAACGAGGCGTTTTATTTAATGAACCTAAACTAAGATGGCTTTAAGAAAAATAGTAACAAGAAATGTCTGTTAAGATATATCCCATATCCCCACCAAATCGATAAAAGCACAACAAAGGGATGACATCGACCTTCAAATTGCTCTCACCCCACCAAGCTGCATCGTATACTATAGCCCACTCATACTTCTATGCCAATTATCATTATTCATGGGATGTTACCCGAGAACGAGGCGAATTCGCATTACACTCGCAATTTGCCATTGTAGGAATTTTTCGGGAATCACCATTCCAACTGGCATCACCTCACCACACCACAGAAACGGCCGAAAGCAGAATCGCCACAACAGACCTCTTACAAGAGCGCGGCACTCAGTGATACGAATAATTGCAAAACAATAACAACAACCACCGCAACTTAGAGTGGAGGAGAACCCCAGGAATGGTTAAGAAGAAAAACACGAAGAAAAACCACAGAAGCTCTAGAATAGAAGAGAAGTGGCATGTAATCAGGGCGTGCGGTTGTAATATGGCGAATTCGCGAAAAGCCCATGTGTGCCCCAAGCCCCCAACAAGAGTGTGTACCCAAAGAGAAAGAAGACTTCAACAAGATAAAAAAATGATAAACAAAAAGAAACAAAACTTCTGATTCTTTTGCGTGGTTCAGCGAGCGCGTTTATATTGCCCATACACACTATACGGATGGACTTGGATGAGCTGCTGCCGAGATACGGACGCAAAAGGTATATAAGAACCTGCCGCAATCATCAATTGGGCAATACTTGCGACGGGACTGTGGGATCGCGATGAAGTTCTAGAGTGTAGCTGGCAATTATATTCGCGACTGGATCTCTTAGTGGTGCAAAGTGAATCAACCCCTAAAAGGATAAAAGTGTATCGCGATCGCGTAAAGATAGATACAGAAAGAAATAAAATCTCGCAAATAAGATTTTTACGCGAAGTGTTGTATACAGTGCCGGATAAGTGGGTTTCCTTTGTTTTCCTTTCAAGCAAGGTTAAGCCAGGATTTCAGTGCCATATTCTCCTTGAAGGATTCTATTGATTTTTTCTTTTCAAATTTGTGACCAACTTAAATAAAATAAAACAAGAGAGAGAAAGGGAAGAAAAAACATTTCAAGGACATTTCATCATTCACCGCAGGGCTGACGGACGGAATAAAATTTCACATAATTCACTTCAGGTATGTTTTCGCTATAAACAAAAAAAAATCGACTTGTTGGTCGCCCACAACAGAATAATATCCATCGAGTACTAAAAGCTCAACATAAATTCATCGTCAGGATAATAAATCAATCAGGCAGTGGCAGTCTACATCGTCCGTTGAGTACATATGAATACATCTGATCCCAGTCTGTAACCATAAATGGGCGAAGAGCTTTGGCTTGTAATAGCCTTGCGGGTGTTATGGGAAAGTGTGTTCGGTTGCTTCAAGGTGCCTTGCACACGGCGATTCTATATACCTACACGTTTCCGAAGGAAGCACCTTCCTCGATACTCTGCCTTAATTTATGAAAACGAAATGAACAAGTGCACAGGAATTCTTAAATTCTGTGTTACACACAAAACGAATGTCTATCGGGTCGAATTGCCTAGAGATACAGGTGCGGGAGAGTGCTAAACGGACGTGACTAGAATTTCGTTCAACACTACTACTGACGTTTAGTTATGATCAAATCGTGGCAATGAACATCTCAATCCTGTAGTCTGGCTGGATGTGCTATTTTTAATCTGGGTGGGAATTTTATATGCTAATTCGTTGAGCGGGATTGTCGGACATTTCATCCATAGATTTTGAATTGATTTAACCTGGCGAAGTTGACCCATTTTATGTGATTTTATTTAAGTTATCGTAGTCACGAAGGAAGATTATTTTTGCAACCCTATTAGACAAACGACAGCGATTAAGCCAGTGAAATGGAAAGGAAATCCTTAAATAATTTTTTAACTTTATATTTTCTAAGTCGATAGTAATTATTCTTTTACTTATAAAACAGAAAGAAGAAAAAAATCTTAGTGTTTCATTAAAAACTAACATTATTGAGAGATTTGTGAGATCCAAAAATTTTGGCAAAAAAAATGCAAATAGGTTAAAAACATTATTTATGTTTAATAGTTTCGAGGACCCGGAAAAATATATGTTTGCTTTTTTTTACATCAGTTTGGAAAAGGTTTTTATGAAAATCCTGGAGCTCGAATTGAATTTTTTTTTTGTGTTGAATTTTTGTCTGGGTGTTCTATCCTCTCAAACCTGATTGGATGGGCAACGTTTGAAAATATTTCCTTAGTCGACTAAACAAAATTCTAGTCAATGTTTAAAAAAAATTATTATTGCAATTATTTTATTGGTCTCTATAGTGAAAATACCTATAGGCAAAAAGGATTCATTTTTTTGCAAATTGTAGAATTTTTAAATATTTATTGTTTTTGTGAGCTACTTCGCTGAAGATCTCAAAGATTTTGTTTCGTTTGAGTATTTAAGCATTTTCCGGAACATTTTAAAAGACATTCTGATTCTGTGCATAGAAATTGTGCACTTAAATTTAGAAGAAAAGAAAAGAGTGCAGACTATGTTATGTCAAGTTGCCTGATTTTCAAATTTAAAATTATTACTTTTTTCTTTAATTATTTGTAGGTATATTGTAATAACTCTCTTTTTTATAAAAAGGCTATACTTACTTTATTGAAGGTGAATTTTTCCTTTATAAAGGGTGAGAAAAATCTGTTTCTTCAATTTTGTTTTTCCATCATGTTGAAAGTTTTACCACATCTTCGGCCAACACCTAAGCAATCTGTCCTTTGAAAAACAAAATTGCAAAACCGAAATAGCTCGGAAGCACTACTATTTCAATAAGCCAACGGTTATGATTTTGAGCGTATATCGGGTTTCAGACGCGCTTGGTTTTTATTTCAAATTTTCAGACGTAAACGTTAAAAAAAACGGTTTACGTCCGAAACTATTTTTGCGACATATTACCATAACTGAGATACCAGTAAGGTGCGAGAAGATGAAGATTTTTTGCGACATTTTTAAGCATTTTTTAGATTGAATATTTTTAATACGAAAATTCTTTTTCGAAAACCACAATATTTTTTTTGATTCGCAAGCATTATACTGTGCGCTAACAATGGTTACAATGGATATTTTCTGCCAATATTCGAAGCAGTAGTAGTAGGAAATTTAAGAAGAAACGAGTTTTTTGCTTTTTTTTTAAACATTTAAACTAAAACAAATCACACAAATCAAAAAACAGATTTTGTCCCTTCGACTATCGTCGATGCTATAAATAAGTTGTAAAAGTTACACTCGTAAAAAAATATTAGGGAGCGCAAAAACTCGTGCCCAAATAATTTAGGTAGCGCAGGCAGTGGTGCTATTGGGAAAAAGTCTAACGACTGGAAAAAATTTATAAAAAAAATACCGTCAGGTATGAAGACATACGCGGAGCGGTCCGTCGGCTTTTGTTGAAGGTTATGGTCATCTATATTGCGCAGTTTGTGTAACATTCTATTTATTTATTAAAATCATTTCTGGATATATTTTACAGTCTGTAATATACTTTTTTCGTAGTGCCGTCTACTGTTCTTATATTGGGTGATTTTATATTGGATTTCGTTACTCTAAAAAAAAGGCTGGCAAAAAGCTTTTCCGTTACGAAAATAGAGGGAAGGACATACTATTTCTTGGCCTTTTTTAGGATTTTTATAATTTAAGACCCACTAAACAGCAATTTCGATTATTTTTAATTAGCGTTAGACTTTTTAATCAATTTTACAACCACCTTTGCTAGCATTTGCCACTTTTCTAAAAAAATTTTTGTGGACATGGATTTCTGAGAAAATGGTAAAAATATGCTGTTTATACCCCATCCCATAGGATAGGAGGTATATTATGTTTGTCACATAGTTTGTAACACGGTGAAATAATAATGGAAGACCCCCAAGACCTTAAGTGCATATGATCGAGACCGAATTCCGAATCGAATGAGCCATGTCCGTCCGTCCGTAAGTCCGTCCGTCTGTATGTCACATGTTTTTAGGCCTTAAATTTTGAGCTAGGGTGCTGAAACTTCGTACGTTAGGTTCACGTCATGCGAAGCAGTACAAGTGTAAAAATTGTCCAAAAACACGCCCACAATCGGTCTAAATGTGCAACTGCCTCCAGAATTTTCAAAACTGTAAGACGTTCTAAAAGGGTGAAATTTAACATTTAGCATCTCCTAATAAATGTAAGACACAAAAAAGAAAAATTTAATTGGTAAACCTCCTCTAGTGGGCGTGGCATCTATTTTAAGGGTAAATTTTCAAATGCAGTTTACTCAATATTTTTGCTCAAAATTGAAAAAGACTTGCTTAATTTTTTATGTAGAAAACGCTTAATTCTACATTTTTTTCATACAAGATTATAGGCCACGCCCACATTTGGAGACAGAATTGAAAAAAAAATCTAAAATTTAGGTTAATTTAGCCTAATTTAGGAAAGCATGAAGCAAAAAAAGTAGCAGGTTAGGTAAATAAGACTTCAGTCCAGATTTCGTTCATTAGCCACGCCCCCTTTTAAGGGTCGATTTTTCAAAAATATTGAATTTGAACCAAAAAATTGCATTTTTACGTACATTTAAGTGTAACTTGGATATATATGGATAGATATGATATATCTAATTAGGGGCGGTTGGACCACGCCCCTTTTCGAAGTTTGCATTATTTATAAAATGTCAAAAAATAATTATGTCATCAGCATTTTACAATGTGGACAGGATGGGGTATTCAACGGTGCGTTTTACGGAATGTAACTTCTGAGTACACACTGTAGCACTTACTCACTGGTTTCTATTTCGCTTATTTGAATGAGCTTAAGAGCTTAGGGTCAAAAACGGCAATTTTGAAACGTTTCTGATGCAGTTCGCTTGCCTTTTAAACAAGACCGTCATAACCGTTAAGGATCTAGAAATCTTTAAAAAATAGTTTTCGAAAATGTTTTCACGTTTTTCAGTTAAATATTCGAAGTTTTTCAATACTCGAAGTTTGCTATAGTTTTGTATAAAATTTAAGAAGATGGACTATACCCGGTATTAATTTAAAAATGATACTTTAAACCGTTTGGGAGATAGAGGGGGAGACATGCGTTCTTTTGACCTTTTTTATAATTTTTTAAATTTCAAATCCATAAAACAAATATTTTGAAGTTTTTTCCAGTTCCCATTAGACTTTTTTCCAATAGCACAACCACCAGCACTAGCCTTGGATGTTTTTTTTAATTCTATGGCCACCGGCTTAAGCGTAAACGGTAAAACAAGCTCCTTTTTTATTTCGTTTTTTAAATAAGCTTCTAAAAACTTAGGTTAAAAACGGAAATTTAAAAATAATTTAACGCAGCCTTTCTTTTGTAATCTGTGTACTTTAACCGAATCGGAAAAAGATCGCCTATACCGTTGAGCTACGAGAAGACTTAAAAAAATTGTTTTTGAAAATGCTTTTATGTTTTTGAGTTAAATCTCAGAAGATTTTGAAATTTCAAAATCTGATATAATTTTCCTTAAAATTTTGAGTTATTTCTGATATGTGTGATTTTTTCATAGAATTCCACCAAACACTACCGGAGATAAGGGGGTGGGACACACGTTTTTTCATGCATTTTTGCAATTTTTTTCGAAAATGCGTCAAAACTGCAGTACTCAACTGCAGGTCATATTTTTCAAGTTGAGTTGCTTTATAGGTGTGTTCAACATTCATTTTGAGCGATAAAGCGTTCAAAAGTTATGGCCTCCAACACTTTGAAAAACGTCATGCATTTTCGACTCGTAATTTCTCAGAAACGTTTTGATATTTTCGAAAAGTTTTATTTTTTAATTAAAGCTTAGTATTTCTTAAACCTAAGTTTTGTTTTACTAGTAGACAAGACTTCTTGAAAAAGACACTAAAAAACATTAAGTCCATTTTCACATGAAATTTCAAACTGTAATCAAACCGTTATTTGTGCTTAAAAAAATTGTCCACTTTGGATTTTTTGACTTTTTCCGCAATTTATACACACACCAAATTTTGCCTTCCTACGACTTACCGTTCAGAAGTTAAAGCAACAAGAAGTTATTGCACGGACGAACAAAGTAGCGATAGCATAAGAGGCGCTTTTTCCATTTTTGGACGGACCGCTAAAAAGCCAAAAGAAATTATTTTTCTTAAATGTATTCTTAAATTTAAATAAAAAAAATTAGTCGGAAAATAGTAACCATTATGAGATTAATGTGTTGCAAAATGTGCGATTACGGCTACCTATACCAACGAGTATAAACAATTTCTTAAAAATACTAAATAGCTGTCTGTGAGAGACTTTTCAAAATTGTAAACTTGTCTTGTAACTGCTTTGTATTGCCCTAACTCAAATTGTGTGGCCTAAAAAATTTTGTCATATGGACCGGACATAGCTCATTCATTTCAGAATTCTGTCCCGTTCATATGCCTAACATTTTTGCCCGCACCAAACTTAATATACTCCTCATCATGAAAAAGGGCATAAAAAACAGAACAGTTTGCTTATTAAGTATATGTATGATCAAAGATAATTTTACTGCGCCTAAATCCATCAGCAAAACTTGGAAACTTATTTGGCTATATCCGGTCCAATAAGCAAATCTCTAATCCTTATGTCTAGGCATATCCACTAAAGGCATTTGCGTCAGCAATAGCATTTAAAATCGAGGGTTAAAGTTTTGAACACTGCACCATCTTCCATTTGCCGTGGTACAGGGGTTAGTGTATGCACGAGGTCTTGGGTTCGATCGAATCCCGGCTGGCGAAAGAAAAGTTTTTTCATGGTCCCCGAATATAACAGGATGTATTCCACAGGCGACAAATTTCCCTCAACTATATAGGTACGTAAATATAATTTTAAAGAGATTTTTCCAGATGCCTATCCTCTACGCATAGAAAATAAATTAAACAAGAAGGGAAAAGAGGAAGGTTGAACTAAAAAGTAAACTGAGTAAAAATTTAAACCCTCTTTATACCCTTGAAGCCGGCCTAGTTGAATGCATCGTTCAAAATTATTTGCCTATGTTTTCGTTAGATCGTCAAAGATGGGACAAAATCTCAGTAGTCTGCACTGCGATTAAGTATTAGGTTTAGTTTTTTCCAATACCCTCAGTGGGTTTTAGAATTTTCCTAGCAAAAATGTCGGAAATGTCCCAAAAACTTTGGCATTTTTCTTAAAATGCAAATCCTACACCCACTGACATACATCAAACTTTAATGTAAATATTTAAGACGACCTCCTAGGCTATCTCTCCGCAAAATTAGAACAACACACTAACACTATTCTCGGAATAAACATCACCACCCAAAAATACCACAGACAACGATGATTTGCATCGATCACCACCATTCAAAGTTCATTAACCGGGTAGATATACAAACATACCTACCTGGTCATTTCCTCAAACGGTCTTAACCGTAAAGCTCTGTATTTTATTAAACACCCAACCATCAATCCAATCAAACAACAAGTTAGCAAAAAAAAAAAAAAGCAGAATTCTTAAAAAATTCGATCACTATCTTGTCGTGCTATCTCTTTTCCTTCCTATCTTTATGTTCACTTTGACCCACTTTCCGAGAGCAAAAACAAAGCAAATTAAATATTTAATAACCCTTGGCGAGATAAAAGCAAAGCAAATTGTCAACTGGCTGCTGTGCGGATTGCCCCATAAGTCGAAGGAGCCTCGTTTTGGGGCGGTGGTAGGTAACTATACCTAACCGACCTACCTACCCAGCTCATTAGCATCGTCAATCTGTGTTCCAACAATTCGCATACAATTCAGAGAAAGAACTACAAAACTTGCTGAATAAATCTGATTATGTAAATAAAATTGGCGCGGACCGACTATTACTCACCCTGAACTTGTATGGCGTTTGCTTGTTTGCCTTTGCAGATGACTAGTTGTTACAACTTCATGAACAGAGTTGGCTGTCCAAAATAAAACGCCAGTCCATAATTCGTGAGAAAATTTAATGGCTTTTGGCGGCAGGTACGACGGGTATGGCCGTATGGGCACATGAATGGGTTATGGCCAAAACCTCAGGCTAATTAATTCGTAATGGATATCTCGTCAACAGGAATTCTGGATTTCGTTCGGTATCAAACAAATTTCACAGGTTTTTTTTTTTTGCATATTCACCGACTAACGGTTTGGCATAGTTATTGTGCGAATTGCCCCCTTCACCCACTACACTAGAAACCGTAGCGGAGGAAAGAATTTATCCATATCGCAGAGCGCGGTACGGGTAAGGTTGGTAGGGGAAGAGGTGGCTATGGCGGCTAGACGAACAATGTGATAGTAGGTACTTGTTGGCAATTACCAAACGCTTAGAAGTGTAGATACATATTTGTTCATGCTGTTTGATTGTTCAGTTCAGAAGTGGTTTTCTTTTCAAATATTTGCCCTTAAGCGGTAGCCGCGATTAATATCTTGGCGAGGAAGTGGGTATATGGTAGCTTGGCAAAGTGAGTGGGTCGTCGCAGGATGACAATTGACCTCACTTTTGTGTTTGGGAGTTAAGTGAATTTGGTTGTTAGGTTTAAAATATTATATGCCGGGCAGAAAATAAATGAGGGCACAATGTTAACTGTTCTGGCATGTGACTTAGACTACGAGGTAGTCTAAAAAAAATTAAAATGTAGAAAATCAATAAAAAAAATAAATGAAGAACTTTCACTAAATATAATAAGTGCTTGAACCAAAGTTATTTATTTTACTTATAAAAATTTTAGTTAAAAGAATCTTTTAGCATAATGTCTGCAGTTTTTATACCCGACCCAGGGTATATTAATTTTTATTGCACAGTTGTGAAATAATCATCGTAGACCCTAAGAACTTTAAGAGATATGATCGAGCCACGCCCACTACCGAGTTCAATATGGGACAACCTTTATTTCACATTATCTCTTAAAATGCCTTTTGGTCAAGTCAGGCAAGGCTTATACGAACTCATAATTTTAATACTGAGTAATATCGGCTCAAAACCTTTAATAAGGCAAAAATTTAACCGCCTACAATATGGACGATGCCCACTTTTAACATGTTAGATATTTAAAAATCCAATTTCCCGAAAAGTTCACTCTAAATCGAAAAAAAAATTATGACCAATATTAAAAATACATCTTTTTGCTAAGTTTGTTACATACAAAATTTTGAGCTCCGCCCACTTTTAAGGGGTAGAAAAGCTTCTTTGTCAGCTTCTTGCTGACAGCTTATATACTTGGTTTCGCCCTCGTTGAATGCTAAGCCCATATTCGGCGCTTTCGCCCCAACACGTACGAAGGCTTAACACTGACATCTCGCATTGTGAGCAATTGTACGGACTTTTGCAAAACTGTGTCCTCGGTGTTGGCACGATAGTTCCGCACAAATCTTTCAAGTATGATATAAAACACGACACATTAGCGTATCGCCTTGTCAAAATCCTTTTTTAAAGGCGGCCTATTATTTGGCCTGTGTGTGCAACCATCTCTAATTTTAAAAAATACTTTTCCCAATACGTACTTAGCTATGTTACAATGGCGCTAGCGCATTCATTTTTGGTATGTAACATTGCCTTGTAACTGTCTTTGAAGTAGCCAAAAAATATTAGCCTTTTCATTGACCACGCCTACTTTTTAAGGGATTTTAGCTTAAAATTACTGTTTTTCAATAAATATATATGAAATCTGACAAAAAATTTTATGACAAAAGTTGTAGATATATGCATTTTCTAACTTTTATGTATATATTGTATATACCTCCGCCCATTTTTATGGGCGTGGCGTTAAAAAAAGTTATTTTTATTAATTAAGAAGGCGGAGTTTTAGGCCGAAATGTATAGCATGTAAAGCATTCAACAGTTATATTTTTATATCCCGCCCACTTTTTGGAGGCGTGGCAGTCTTTTTATACCCAACCGAGGGTGTATTAATTTTAATGTAGACCCCTAAGACCTTTTAGAGATATGATCGAGGCCGACAGGTGAGTCGATTAAGCCATGTCCGTCCGTCCGTCTGTCCGTCTGTTCGTATGTGGGAAGTTTTTAGGTCTTTAAAATTGAGCTAGGACGCTCAAACTTGGAGTATATCTTGGTTCTTATTTTGTACAGACAATGTGTAAAAATTAGCTAAAGCCGCCGACGGCCACGCCTACTACTGCCTTCAATGTAACGACCATGCCCACTTTTACCATGTTAGATCTTTAAAAACGCGATATCTCGGAAAGTTTACTCCAAATTGAAAAAAAAATTCTATAACAAATATTCAAGATATTACTATTTGCTCCATACAGTTTTGCTCCATACAAAGTTTTGAGCTCCGCCCACTTTTAGGGGGCGTGTTAAGGAAAAAACGAGTTTTTTTGCAAAAATTTTACAGAATTTAAATAAAAAGTTACACTAATCAGAGCAAAAAATAATGATAAAATAATGAGAGACATGATCACTAAGAGCACATCAGATATATAGTGTAGGCTAAGAAGCACAAAACACCACAGCTAATATAAACAATGCGGAGTAAAAATGCAACAAATAACACAGTTTTAATTTGTCTAAGCAGCTTTTTATACCCCATCCCTTAGGATAGGAGGTATATTAAGTTTGATTCATAGTTTGTAACATAGAGAAATAATCATCGTAGACCCCAAAGACCGTAAGGCATGTAATCGAGACCGAATCGTAAGCCGAATGAGCCATGTCCGTCCGTCCGTCTGTCGGTAGGCCTTAAATTTTGAGCTAGGAACTTGAAACTTGAAAAATGTTCTTTCTAGGTCCCGAAGCAGTACAAGTGTAGAAATTTTTTAAATCCGCCCACTGACACGCCCACTTTACTTAATAGCATGAAAAATCAAAGTTGTCGTAGGAAGCTGAAATTTGGTATGCGACATCCTCGCTCAAGTGTTTTGAAATTGGCCTTAAAAAAAAACGAAAACCACCCCCTTGTAGGCGTGGTCATATTTAATATGCATTCTAGTAAACGGTTTTTATTTGATATATTTGCTTTAAATCCAAAAAGCTTACACTATAAAATGTTCAGATATGTGCGTAAGCTATCAACTCAAATTAATTAGTTTTTGCCACGCCCAGTAAAAAACAATATTTTAATATAAAACTGCGATCAACACGTGTACACCACTTCTGATAAAAAATATGAAAAAAAAAATTATGTTGTTGAAAAGAGGTTAATGCCACGCCCCTTTTTTAAGAAAGAAGATCTTAACTGACAAATTCTCAACACAATTAAAGTTAATAGATACTGAAATTTAACAACCAAGATTTTTCACGCATTTTGGAGCAACGATTCGCCTAGGCGGATTGTAACCCTCCCACTAGCTTAATTTAGCTTTGTCAACATTAAAATCAAGTTAATTACTATTTGAGTTATACAGAGAACACAAACGGGTTATCGGCTCATGCATAGTTGGTTTTGGTTCTATGACTAGGAACATTCAGAAGAGGAATAGTTCGCAGATAATGAGAACCGCCGCGAAATTTAAAATTAAATAAAGAGAATGACACCGAGAAATAATTGTTGAATAAAGATAACATCATTACTGAATCGTTTTTGGGAAAGACTTTGCTGGTTCAGTAGCGTAAGTCGTTGAGTGTATGGAGGAAGGACTATCGTATCTTCCCAGGGGAGACATCTAAGAGCAAAGCGGATGAATCTTCGCTGAACTGCTTCAATCCTTTTTACATGACAAGTATGAGAAAGTGTCCATATTTGCGAGGCATATTCAAGACGAACGAAGCTGCTGAGAGTGAGAGAGTTATATACGGATCGTTAAATTCCTTGGACCACCTTTTGACAAAGCCTAACATGCAGTTTGCTTTACTAACGATGTAAATAATATGCTCGGAAAAATTTAGGTCGAAACTAAAGAAAACTCCGAGATCTCTGATTCGAAAAACACGACTAAGTATGTGGTTACGTATTGAATAAAAGATAACTGAAGCTTTTTGTGTTTGAAAGGAATAAGAAAAAAAATGTTTATTTAAAGCAAATAGTATTTGTGCAGCTTCTGGTGAGCAACCGCTTGCAAACACGTGCAAAATTATTTCCGATACTTTTGACAGAGCCAATCGTGAGGCATGACAATGAGCTCCTAAAAGTAAGCTTCCGCAAGGAAAAGAATGTAGGAAATTTAACACGCTGAGTGCTGGCAGAGGTAGATCTTGGCGTTCATACTTTTTGCCTTATCCTTCCCAGTGTATAGTTTGTGACGTAGTGAACTAATCACTGAAGAGTCTTAATTAATTTTAGTGATCAGATCGAGAAAGATAAGCAGGTGAGTTGATTGAGCCATGTATCTGCCCGGCTGTCAGCATCAAAAATTTTCTAGGACTTAAATTTCAAAGGTTACATCCTTAACAAAGTCAATTTTAATTCCTAAGTACCATAATCCATTGTTTGGAAAGCGTTCTGTGCCACAAATATTTAAGAAAATAAGCACACCCAGAGAAGTATTGGCGGATGAGCTCTCAGACTTTTTGCTGGTGTTCCATCATGGTTTCAATTTGGAGCCAATTCTATTCTGTTGCTTAATTAATCTGCCGAAAGCTGACTGTCATTTTTTATATCTATTAAGATAGAGTTTACTTAACCATATTTTTGTATCCAGCGTCGGAGCTACGTAACCATATTCTACCCTATTCTACCCTAGAGCTACGTAACTATAAGAAACGATAAGGCCTCAAATTGAAATGGCATAAAATTGTGACTGTTTTCTGAACTTGTTTGTCCTTCAAATTAGTTGAGCTCCACTTTACGATCTGACGAAGTGTGCTACATCCAGTTTTGTCGATCCAGTTTTTTGACAGTCTCAGTCATTTTACTATACAATGCCGTTAAACATTTAGTTCACTCAAGTTCGACCTTTTGGATGCTTTTTTTTAAATTTGTTGTGGGCTGATATAGTACCTAAATGAAGAGGCTAACGCCTAAATACATACTTCAGACACACCATACAGGCTTTCGCAAGAAAAGAATTCTCCGAACACCTTTACTGCATTATCACCCTGTTAAGTTCCGACATCGGTACTTAAAGGACATTTAGCACCCAAGACTCAACCCAATAATAAATTGTGATTTTTATGCTTGAATAATTTTAATGCCAAATCCGCAGCAAAACCTATGCGATTACTTTAAGCCACCAAAGAACGTTGCAACTTTATGACAAGACTTGATTTTATTTTGTTTCACCAGTTAAATGAAATACAAACTGGTACAGCTGAAAAACGGCTTTAATTCGCAACCCATTTCAATCTACAAAATACTCTCGGCATGGATAACATTTTATGCAAATCGGGTGATGTTATCACGTCTTGTTTGAATGTTGTGCATGCGCTCCTTAAGTGCCATGCATTTAGCACTTGGTTGAATGGGATTTCTCGACATAGAATCACCTTCGTGCGGGTTAAGGGGGACGTGAAAATCTGCATAGCATCCTTGTATGGCTGGCGAGTGGCGTGAAATTATCTTCATAGGTACTTACGTCCATTTATCTCAATTGAAATATCTTAGGGGTAATGCCTGGAATAAACTATTGGTCAATGACGTCGAGGAGTGGTTTTCATAGAGGGACACTACTTTTGTATATTATATAAAGCGAGACTATTTGTGAGTAAATACTAATACACGAGTGTTGGGTGACAGAGAATAGAAACATTCTCGCGTCGTTTTTAAGTCATGGGGTTATTGTGGGGTACCTACCTTAAAATAGTTGCTCCTTTCCAAAAAAAAAAGAACTATCAAAATAGAAGAATTCAAACCATCGAAGTTGCTTATAGAAAAGAACATAGGCGTCATAGCTCGACAACAAGCGATCCGATTCTATGCTTGGTTGAGCGCAACCCAAACAGCTTTATGCAAACTAAGGATTGTCTCCGCCCATAACAACGTCGCTCCAACATCAACCGATGCATACTACTGAACTCATCCAGCCATGATGCACTGCACTTCGAACAACAGTCAAGGATCGAGTACTTCCGTTTGTTTCCAAGTGACTCGCTTGCCGACGGAGCCACAAATATATTTCGGCACAGAAAAAAACCACCACTCCATTCCATACGCAAAGTAAGAGATGCAGCAGACGAGATGTTGTTGCAAGATACATTACATCCTTAGAAGAAGATTCCCGTCAACTCCACTCAATTTTCACATAATCAATGGAAATAAGGGGAAAATTTACATTTTTATCGCATTTCCCTCCAGCACAAGTACAAGGCAGCCAGCACCAACTCAGCCCCGAGCCCACCGCACCGGCTGGCAGCAATGAAGATAGAACAACTCTTCTAGCCCAAGTCCCAAGCATAGCTACCAACCATGTGGTTCAATGGGGCGATCACAATTGATGGGCGACTGCAGCAGAGCATACAGAAGATTCTTGAATTGAAAAACCGGGAAGCCGAAGCTGTCGACATTGTAGTCTTCTCACATGATGGATAGGCCAGTCCTTGATGGATCAATATGCGAATCGAAGGAAATCGAATTGATGTTCCCTATGCGTACGGCACAAGCATGTCTGTGTCTACCCATATAGCATGCTGGCATGGTGGGGGCACAAACAATGGCCTCATAATTCAGATCAGGTGGAACTTGGTTGGACTTTAATAACACTTTATTGTGGCACGGAAAACACTTTGACGGGCCCAGTAAAATACTACAAACCGGATTTCAATGTGCACAGTGAATTTAAATCGTTGGGGTGTCGCGTCGTCCTCAACAACAGCAAGAGTTATTGGCCAAGGAGTAAATGCGCAGATGGACGCATCAGGCACGGCACCAATCGGCGGATGGCCCAACCAGAGGCGGTGGAGTATTCCCCTGTGGTCGTTATTTATGGCTCATTGGCACGGAAGGGACCGGGACGCGATATTGCCCCCCCAAGAATGTGAATCTAGTTCGTGCCTTGTCTCAAGGTTATCGAATATTGACGGGTTTGGTGGTGGCTTTTGAACGAGCACACAGATTATGTGTGTGGTTGATGCACCTGTTAGAATGGTTGCAGGCAGATTTTCACAGGCCATTGTCTTTTAGTAGGGTATCTGGATTGAAAAGTGTTGACAGCTCGCATAGGGTTTAGTCAACTGTCGGCGAACATTATATTCGCTGGTTTGAATATTTCAAAGCCCATCTGTTTTCTCATCGAATCTGTAGTCGATATGTTTACTTGCTCCGATGCTAAGGTATTTTTCATTCATCGATGTAAAAGTGGATCGATTCATTTCCAGGAAGGGAAGGTCATCGTCAGAGAATTAAGGGGGGATGGTTGACTCAAAGCTTTTATCAAACTAGGTTTTTATCAGGGTTTACCTGCTAACATTCATTAACATTACATTCATTAATTAACTCACTGAGAAAGCCATCTCATCAACCCCAGGGCTACTACCCACCCACAAGAGAGCATTAAGCTTTTCTTATGAATGCCGCTCATGTATTAAAATGTTCGTCCACGAATGCTGACTGCGAAGGACGGACGGACTTGGCTTAATCGATTCTCCTGTCGGCGGTCTCATTCATGTTTTTAAAAGGTCTTAGGCCTGAGTAGGGTATAATGAGTAGGGTACATTACCAGAAACCCAACGTCACGAAAAAAAAACGCCATCTTGGCATTTCAAAAGAACCTTAAACACAGTTATCCATCTTTTACCTATTCCAAATGCGATTATCGACAACCATCTTCATGACTTAATATGCGGCGAAAGTTTTCTAACACAAAACCAACCAAGCTGAGCGCGACCTGTTTCCGGTTTATAATGGCCGAACGACTTTCCGCATATCCCACTTCCGAGGACCAACTTACTTCTATGGTCAGTGGAGTCTCGGACAATTTTCTCAAAAAATACTCGACCCTAATACCCTAATAACTTAGGCAATATTTTCCGAAATGCATTGCTGGAATGTTCACAACTGAATTTCAACAAAAACAAATTAAAAATTAAAAAATCTACAACGATTGACAAAAATATTGAAGATAGTCAATTCTTTTGTACGAAGAACTTTCAGCTACATTCGAAAATTGAAATTTAGGAACAAATATTTGGACTGCAGTCAATATCTTTGGTGCAAAATATTAACTGATGCGCAATTATCAATTTATTATAGTTAAAGGACTCGGCAAGGTACCTACTTACATTTTACATGGACATTTTGCCTTTTTTCTCGGTAGAATTTAAAAAAACACTTGCACTGCGACTATTCACGGGAAGAACTTTAGGATTAAGAGGCAAAATGTCATTTCCTTGGTGATCGAGAATCGAAATGGGTGGGTGGTGAAAGTTATGCCAAATCATCAATTGGCCAAAGTTTATTAATTTTCAGAACTGGATTTTTTTAGGCATTTCGGGAATAAATTTGTTTATTGTGAATGGGAAATATATATAATATATATTATAAATATATACTGGGCTCTCAACAATCGACCAAATTTGTGTGCTTATTTCTGTGGCTCAAAAGTATGTTGATGAAAAAAAGAAGCTCTATGTTTTTTTTGTTAACTTAAAAGCGGCTTTTGATTCAATTAACAGAAACAGAAATGTTAACTGTTGCCTCAAAACCGCGGTGTTGGTGTTGCAAGGATTTTAAAATTTATGCCCACTACAAGCCTTATCATAGTTGTTGCTTTGATATCGATTTTGATATTATGTATCCTCTCTATTATTCAACTGGATGTTGATATATTCGTGCCGTCTAAAATTAGTGAATTACTTATAAATTTTTATTGCATACTTTTTACTAGCAGTAAACATTTTATGGTAAATTAAATAAACTTACTTGGCTTGAGGCTTGAACATGCGTCCTCGAGCTTCAAAGGAAGCTACGCTTATCGCGTGATATGGGTTAAGTATAATTTTCCTGCTGAAGTTGCATATTATACGTTCAACAATAATTAGTTCTTAAAACCGAATTTTCACAAAAATAATTGACATTTTTAATTGTTGTGTCAACAATTTTCATACTTCAAAAAAAAAATCGTAACCTCAAGAACTTATTGTTGGATCAACAATTTGATTATACCCCATCCCATAGGATAGGAGGTATATAAAGTTTGTCACATAGTTTATAACACGGTGAAATAATAATGGTAGACCTTAAGGGCATATGATCGAGGCGTCTGCATGTCACATGTTTTTAGGCCTTAAATTTTGAGCAAGCGTGCTAAAATTTCATACGTAAGGTCCACGTCTTGCAAAGCAGTATACAAGTGTTAAAATTTTTGAAAACCGCCCAAAAGACACGCCCGCACGCGGTCTAAATGTGCAACTACCTCCAGATATGCTAAATGTCAAATTTCAGCTAAAAGGCCGAAATTCTCCTAATGAATGTAAGACACAAGAAAGAAAAATTTGATTGGTTAACCTCCTTCAGTGGGCGTGGCATTTATTTTTAGTTAAATTTTCAAATGCAGTTTACTCAATATTTTCGTTCCAAATTGAAAAAATTTTGGAAAGTTTTTTAGTTAGTTTTAGTTTTAGTCTTAGTTTTTTATGTAGAAAGCGCTTAGTTCTACATTGGTTATACAAGACTACAGGCCACGCCCACATTTGGGGGCGGAATTGAGAGATCGTCCGAGCTTGAAGAGGAGAACAGACCGGTGACACAACATTTGGAGTCCTTACGATAAATGGTGAGAAGGAAAGAAGAGATTCGCGAACTCCAAAAGAAGCTTGCGGAGCTAAATAGCCCTCTAGAGACGACAACAAGAGCTGAAAGTCGTTTTTTCACCGATGACAATTTTCCTGTCACGCGATTGAAAACGAAAACTAAAATTGGAAGTTTTGCTGTAAAATATTGTCTGATGTGCAATTGCCAATTTAAATATTAGTTAAAAAAAATTTACTTAATTTTTTTTCTGAAGAATTCACCATTTCAAAAATACTTGCACTGCAAATTTTCACGAAATGAACTTTGAGAGGCAAAGGAATGTCACTTCCGTGAGGATCGAGAATCGAGATGGGTGGGCGGTGAAAGTGATGCCAAATAATACCAACCAAAGTTTATTGATTCGCAAAATTGATTTTCTTATGGAATTTGACAGTTTATTTATTCGGAATGGAAATACTGGGTGCGGCGTTTGCATAAGAAATTTTAAGCTTTGTGATTGAGGTTGGGTTCGGAATACCGTACTCTTGCTTATTGATGGAATTACAGTTATTTTAATAAAAGTTTTGAATTCGTTGGAAAAAAAAGTCTGGAAATTCTTAGATCTCGAAGTGCGACCAGTCCAAAGGTGCTAAAATATAGATAACGTCAATATGCTTACCGTTCTCGAGCAAAAAAGAAAACCCTTTATTAAGACCATCTTAGTTATCCATACAGATTTGTATGGATTTGGTAATCCTGTAAATAAGAATAGTTTAATAGTAGTTAATCAGCTTAACATTGCCATCTGTTTCATAAACTTTGAGTATGGAGAAAGAGACTATCGAACTTGTAGGTATACTTGCAATGTAATCAAAACGTCAAATGAAACCCTTTTCGGATCTTAATCCTATAAGCAATGGGTAATCCTTCCTGTAAGCAGATCATAATAATCTTAATTATAAATATTAATATAAATATTGTGGCGCATTAGCTCGAGGTGAACCATGGCCAACTTCTCAACAATGTATGCTGTGTGTGTTAATTTCTTCACATACAAGGGGACCTACAATTTTTTGCCGAATCCGAACGGCACTTTTTGAGAAGTTTTTCAAGACAAATGATACTCTCGGAGGGCTTGTCAGACCCTCGCGGAGGTGGGGACCGTGAAAAAGAACAAGTCTTTTTTTAGGTGACGATGGCAGGATTCGAACCCAGACCTCCGGCGTAGCAAGCATAAATATATAATCTTGAAAACATATATACAATACAGACAGTCTTCTGTGAAACACGTATAGGAAATCTTGGTGAAATAGTCGCTTTTAAGCTAGTTTTAGGTTTTTTTTTACCCATGACTGACTTTGACCCAAAAAAAATTGCTTCCTTTTTAGGGTAGGTATCATAAACTCAACACCACTCCTTGACTTTAAAAGTCTTTAACGTTTTGTGCACGCTTAAATGTCAAAGTTTCGTATTTACAATTTACAATTGTTGTGCTAATATTTGCAAATTTTAATATAGATATTAAAACTGGAACATCCAGAGGATTTATACAGAAACTCGCAATCTCGCAGGACAACTCGCGTTTTAAATACGAACAACAAAGTCAATTATAAAAGTAAAATCCAGATTCATACGCTTTGTTAATGCAAAATAATAGCCAGAAAATAGCCGCCCAATTTGATGAATCACGTAGAATAGCCTCAGCCTCTGGCAGATGGGGATTTAAAGAGTCGTACCTATTTATGGAACCTTCTAATCACACGACGAAAAGTGATATCTTAATAGGATTACATCATTCCATATTATATTCCCGTCCACATTCCTTTTACAGCACGAAATGCTGTTGGCAATTACAGACCCACCCAGTGTGGTGGGGTCGTTTGTCTGTATAGTTTTGGCTGTCCCCGTCATCGAGTTTGCGTTCAGTTTTATTTACTTTTGTTTGTACCTACAAACAATGTGGATATCTCTCTGTTAATTAGCCAGCCACACTTTCGAAGCAGTAGTGTAGGTATTTATCTTTCGGGGAATTAAATTAATTGCTCGTATTACATGCGGATTGAGATAAAACCAACAAATGACCTCTTGTGGGTTGATTTTATATGTTAGTGATAAAAATTTGTTTTTAATGAGCTTTCGAGTTGGGATTTGTATCAAAGGACGGTGTGGCGCAGATTAAGTATAAGAATTTTTTGCAATTGGACTTATTTTGTATAGGGCCTTATTTAACAGGCTTAGGGATCTTTAATATTTAGAACGAAACTAAGATATCTAGAACATTGAACAAAGCTTTTGACACTAAAATTCTATGGCTCGATTGTTAACGATACGATTGTCTTCTCCGAGATCTTGTTTCTGTAGTGAGTTCATACGAAACTAACCTTATCGATTAACCTGCTGTCAAACCACATTTGTTACAGATCATTAGATCATATCATTGAGAAGTATAAAACCAAAATTAATTCTGCTGCGCACCATCTCATCGATAATTGTATGCAACTTATTCAGCATCTTTTATTGGCCAGCAGTTGAAAACGGGTGGACTTTTTTACCCACATACATTGACTTTTTTGGTTGACAATCCGCAAGAAACGCTTGACTCGGGATTACAAAAGAACAGTCAAACGCATTCCCCTGAATTTGAAGCTATCTGGTGTTGTATTTGTGAAAAAGGTTTTTCCCCAAGCAAAAATGACATTTGTCCAACTTCTGATTCTATATTCACAGCCGGAGTCAAATTTAGCATCTTTCTAGGGCTGGTTTTTCAGTGTTGAGGTAGGCCCAGCTTCAACCAAGCCAGGAACAAAACGAATCTGAAGTTAACCTAGCGAGCAGTTTTTCCGTTTAGTGACAAATCATGCGACTTTCCGAGTTAAACTGAGTTAACCCCAGAAATGAGTTTTTCTGCAATCTCAGATCTGGGGTTAATTTCCGCTTAGCTCGCCAAATTTGGTTAGTTAATCTGAGATCAACTTTGGACAACAGTATGGACTTCTTTTTATGTTTTTATGTTTGCGTGTTTCTGTGAAAAATGGCATCTGAGAATAACTCAGACTTCTTTTCCTGTGTTTTTCTATGTGAAGTGAGAGTTGGAAGAGTTAATATTTTCGACAGTCGAAGATTTTGACAACTTGTTAGCAGATAAACTCTGCTCTGAAAAAAACTGCTCGCTGCGTTCAACCAAGACAACAGTATGGACTTCTTTTTATGTTTTTATGTTTGCGTGTTTCTGTGAAAAATGGCATCTGAGAATAACTCAAACTTCTTTTCCTGTGTTTTTCTATGTGAAGTGAGAGTTGGAAGAGTTAATATTTTCGACAGTCGAAGATTTTGACAACTTGGTAGCAGATAAACTCTGCACTGAAAAAAACTGCTTGCTGCGTTAACTCCAGATTCGTTTTGTTACGGGATTACCAGATCGCGGTTTTAGCTGGGCTTAACTCAGCACTAAAAAACCGGCCCTAAGTTGTCAAAATCTTGTTATCAAACTGTCGAAATTATTATTCTCCCAAATCTCCCTTCACATAGAAAAGCACAGAAAAAGACAAAAGAAGTGCGATTTGTTCTCAGATATAATTTTTTCACGGAAACTACTAAGCGACTGCGATTCCTCACAGAAGAAATAAAAAGTCTTATACATTTTGCAGTTGAATACGGCTGACGCCACACAAATGTCAAACTTTGACAACTGAAAGTGACAACATGCGCATCGCGTGCTCTTTATCCTTTCATTCATGCTGTTGAACCCCTTAGATCTTGATTTTTTCGTGTATCATAATAACAAAAAGTAATATTTTGGAATAATCATAATAAATATGGTTAAAAGCATTTCCAGATAAATGCTCTAGATTTAAGAAAGTCAGAATTTGTATGCAGCGGTCAAGACAACGGCTAATCTCCGATCTAGGTCAAAAACAAAAGGACAAAAGGAAAAAGAAGTGATAAACTTCAGCGGCAGGCAATTGTCAGAATGGCTTTGGATTATATGGGACTGAAACGTGGAATTACGCAGCTTTGTAAACACGGTGGAAGAGTGTGTTTTTATCTCTTGACCATCTCATGTTTCACCTGTTTGACAGTGGGAGTATACATTATTCAGTTCATAATTCACATCGCAAAATGATTGCGCCCATCATGGTTGAAAAATTTTCTTTAGGTACTTAATTTTGTATTAAACTCACGTTTTGAGAGAGAACAATAATTTACCATAGCCCCGAAAACTTTCTCTTTCAATTTTTTTAATGATGCAACTTCAACAATAAGGGGATGAAGTTAAGTTTTGGACACATTCGTGAGATATGTAAATTGGGCAAAGGAGTAGTCTCATCTCAAATAAACAAGTTTCAAGCGGTAGGAAATTGTAAAACTTTATATAAATATTTAAATAACTGCCTGAAATATTATGGACGCTTTGTATTCCGACTGTCATAAAAGTTATTTGATACTAACACTTCTCTAACAATTGAAAATCTTAAACCCAAAAATTTCAAGGGCTCTAATTTAAATTGTTTTCTAATACGGGACGGACAACAATCTGATTGGTCATATAAGTGTGGCCTTAGCCCATCAGGAAAGTCCACAATCGATCAAATTTTCACGCTGCGGCAGATCTTGGAGAAATCCCAGCTATTCCATTTTATACACACTACTTTTTCATCGATTTCAAGGCCGCAACATGACAGCACAGCATTAACAGAGACGAAAACTCACGAAAGATCAGTAAAGACGTCACCAACCCCTTTGTTGTCAATAAAAGGCAAGGCGACGCGCTGTCATGTGGCTTCTTTAACATCATTCTTCAGAAAATTGTGCAGAACTCGCGTGCCAACACCAGTGACACAATATTTCAAAAGACGATATTGACTTATTTGGAAGAACGAAGCTTGATGTCACTGATGAGTTCGTTAGCAGCCCGGAAGCAGCGAATGTGGGTTTAAGAGTCAACGACGGCCAAGTTAACGCTGTCATTAAGAAGAGACAACCAACACCGACGTCTTGGATAAAACATTATCATAGACCTCATTTTGAGGTAGTTAGGTATTTTGTCTACCTGGGTTCCGCTCTAAATTCAGACAACGACACCAGCGCCTTCTTCGGGCTAAGAAGGCAATTAAGTAGTAAAGCCCTCTCTCGAGCAACTGAAATGCCCATTTATAAGATCCTTACCATCCCAGCCTTTCTTTACGGTGCAGATGCATGGAAACTGTCAATAAGGCGAATGAAAATGCTTTAGGTTGTTTCGAGGGGAAAATCCATCGGGAGATTTTTGCTTCCGTCTGCATAAACGGAGAGTGGATGAGGAGATATAACATCGAATTGTACGGGCTCTACAGCGACACCGACCTGACCGGAAGAGTATGTGCGGCTGGTCACCTAGAGCGGAAGAATTACCAGGAAAATTGAGAAGGCTTGCTAGAAACAGAGCTGGCTGACGAAGCTTGTTTGTTGAGGCTCAGGTCCACCCCGACCCTTAGCGCCATATACGGTAAGTAAGTCAGACCTGGCCTCAGGCAGGAGCCTTGCCGAAACTAGCTTTGTTATGTATGTAAGAGCTTTGTTAGCCCTAACTAGCCGTTTCCAATTTTGTACGCGACGTTAGCTGAGGTCCACATCTATGTGAGCCACGGTGGTCCTCTGCTGCACTGCCCTTGTGGGTGATCTCGAAGGTTTTCCGAGCTGGAGCGCTAGTATCTTACTACTCTTACTGACCCAGCCTTCTCAGCCTTGTACCCTACTTCTCAGGTAGGGTCGATATCGCTGATATGGCCCTTTCAGGCTTTTGCAAACGGCTAAGACGTTCGCGCTTAAAAAAAGCAGCAGCTTTCCTCCGACCCTTGCGCATTATGCTTAATCTTGTTCATGCAAGCTCACGATTCATTACCAGTACAATTTTTGAGACCACAATACAATAGAAATATAACAATTATAATTTAAAATATGCTAAAATACAGCTTGTGCGAAAAAAGCTCATCAATATGGCTGAAAATGGCAAAGGAAAAGCCTAAAAAAAACTGTCGCTCCCCTGCTGTAATTCCAGAAGTCTTGATACATGCTTGTAATGCCGGTGAATCGCATTTCCAACCACATTTGAACTCTTGATTCTATTGAAAACCAACACCCGTCTGGCCATATATTCCTGCACTTGAACAGATCGTTCTCTTTGTCTCCCAAAAGAGAAATCACAATGCAACCTC
Organism: Neoascia interrupta; assembly: GCA_947623515.1. Lineage (NCBI taxonomy): Eukaryota > Metazoa > Arthropoda > Insecta > Diptera > Syrphidae > Neoascia > Neoascia interrupta. Next base: position 40,636,278 of record OX392464.1, read on the forward strand.
GACTTAACTCTAAACGTCCGTGCACCAGGACAATTGTGTCTTCCGTATTGCCTAGAGGTGTCTAATAAATATTCATTCAGCTTTCAAACAAAAATCTGTCACATCTCTGCACAAGGCATTCCTATAGACATACATACCCATACCCAAGGACCGGAAAGAATAAGCCAGGGTATACGTGCGCATCGGATCTTCTTACAGTCGAAACCGCTTCGACCATGTCAAGAGTGCCTTCCGACCACGTATCACTCCAACAGTAGCATTGAAACCCAGAGTCATGCCCAATCGTTCCATTCTGCAGCTTCTCGAATCCCAATCTATCGGAAGGATGATGGAACCATCATTAAATTTATGTACGTTCGATTACATCGTTGTACGTTTCCATCCAATTTGGACTGGCATTGGTAGTGACCAACAACGTACAGCTATGCTGCCAATAGACACACGAGTGTGTGCTTTGGGAGGAAGTGCATCGCATATAGACTCAATAGACGAGAATCAGGCGGTGAGATGTGTTCAGCTCTTCCTACTTGCTGTTTGAGGTTACATTGGGATGGACTATAGGCGCATCTTGTTAGCAATGAATTGGCTTCCAATGGTGATGTGTTTTTCGATATCGGTGCGCTGGAAATGTTTGTAGGGCCATAGCTCTAGGTAGCATATCCGCTCAACCTACTGGCAGCAGCCATCATCGGCATCATCACCATCGAGAGTGTGTGCACCGAAATCAGGCAGAACGATATGCATTCAGAAGGCAGTAGGGTTTTATATTGAGGTTAAGCATAGCGCGACATGTGGACGAGATCTAAATCTGGGATGAATGGAGCAGAATACTGGAACATCTGGCTGATGGTGGGGATGTGGTCAAAAGTGGGCTGTGAAATACTTATCATTGGATTTCGAAATGGGTGTGGGTGAACGTTGTATTTTAAGGTAAAAGTTTAGTGAAGGGTCGATTGACCAGCTTCGTTACACAACATGTTCGGCTTTCAATTGCGACAGATACTTGTCCACTGTGTTGTTAGTTAATGCATGTGCTGAACATGATGCTGTGTTCCAAAAAATTTTTATTGAAGATCTGCGTCCAGATCCAACACACTCGTTTACCCATCAAAATCATCGAGAAGTTATGTTTCAAGGAGAAAATGTTTGCTTCTTTCGTTTGGTTTTCGACGACGAGCTTTTAGTGGACAAATTGTTATTGACACAACATCGGAGGCTTTTTAAAATTTGTTAACCTTATATTCTGTGATGACTTATCAGGTCATGTGACCATCCGTATATCTATCAATCCTGCAATTCAAGCCATCAGTCAGTAGGTCATCGTGGTTCCGACAGTATTTATTTGGCACTTTGAGGCAAACATAAATTTCCCAAATTACACAAATGGCTTCGTTGTTTGACTGTATACCCCAATTACTCGTGCATGACAAAGAGCGAAACAAATTTGAATGAGTCTCTGGCCTTGGGTAACATTAAAAGTGCACTATCGGCATCATCATGCCATGGTCTGGTGCAAATATTGCAATTCTCGAATGTTGTTGGAATGCTTGTTTACCAGAGATGGGCTCATGGCGTAGCACTGGCTCTGATTAGGGTTACCATCAACGGAATGCAGACCAAACGAAATGATTTGCATATTCAGAAATCAAGAAGATTTTTTTTAGCTCTGGTATTCCGAGCGGAATTTATTGGCCGGTGTATTCATTCTTCAACAAAAACAAACATGCAGATTGAAAAGACATACGCTGATTTTCATGGTTTAGTTTAAATTTGAATCTGAATGACAACTTGTTCGACCTTCTGCTTCTACCTAGTCTAATTTATGGTTCTATTTTGACTTACTTGAATAATGAAATAATAAGAAATTAAGTTCAAAATTAATCCTTCAGTAGTCGTTGACTTTTTAACATTAGTTGATACACCGGCTCAGATATATCCTCGTTATTCTGACACAGTTTAGTAGTTTATGATAATTTAAAATATGTCACTCGACTTAAACGCTAAGGACGATTGAAGGCTTGCGTCTGGCGGTCAATTTTGGAATATGTGAAGACCTATGCACGTCAACGTCTGGCTGTTGTTGTCATCCCATTTGTCAAGCAAACCAATTTACTTTTTGTAAAAGGAAAAACTATTATGTTCAAAAATCTGGTTGATAACTCACATGGAAAAACGTGAATTGGTTCGTCAAAGGAAGGTCAACTTGTCAACTTCGAGATCTGTTTTGACAGCAATAGGTTTTTAAATATTTCAAATTTGACCACCTGGTATCGCATTCTATTTTTTCCAATCGTCAATCGCAATAGATCTTACGAAATCTTGCCGAAACCTTTTACAATCATTGGTGTTTCCAAGCAAACAAACTTTTTACCGGTTAGGTGTCAAAACAGGTTATGAACCACACATTCTTACCTAGGTTTTGTATTCATATTCAACATAGGAGCTACGATTTTTACACCCCATTCCATAGGATAGGAGGTATATTAGGTTCGATTCATAGTTTGTAACATAGAGAAATAATCACCGTAGACCCCCAAGACCTTAAAGCCATATGATCGAGACCGAATTGTAGGTCGAATGCGCCATGTCCATCCGTCCGTCCGTCCGTGTATCGGTATTTTGTAGGCCTTAAATTTTAAGCTAGTAACTTAAAACTTAATATCTTTTCTTTCTAGGTCCCGAAGCAAGTCCAAGTGTAAAAAAATTTTAAATCCGCAAACTAACACGCCCACTTTACTTACAAGCATGAAAAATCAAAGTTGTCGTAGGAAGCTTAAATTTGTTATGTGTTACCCTCGCTTAAGTGTATTGTGATTGGCATTTCAAAGCAGAGCAAAATCCGCGTGGTCATATTTAATATGCATTTTAATAAACGGTTTTTATTCGATATATTTGCTTTAAATCCAAAAGCCTTGCACCATTAAATGTTCAGATATGTGCGTAAGCTATCACCTGAAATGAATAAATTTTTGCCACACCCAGCTTTGGGGGCGTTTTTAAGTGTAAACGAAATATTTAACATAAAAATGCAATCAAGACGTCTGCATACCACTTCTGATTAAAAATAAGAATAAAAAAACGATGTTGTTGAAAATGGGTTAATGCCACGCCCCGTTTTTAAGGAAGAAGATTAACTGACTTAACTTACAAATTCTAAATAGACCCACTTTTCGAGGCGTAGTTAAATAAAAAACCCAATTTTTGACATAACCATGTGAGTAAGTGCAACAGTGTGTATGTAATCGCTTTGGTCCGCCTGTAACGGACCGCAGTATAACCTCTTCCTATTCCTTTTCACCTTTCCATTTCTATTCTCCTTTCCATTCCTGTCTGTTTTCCATTCGGATATTTTTTACCCATACCCGTCCCGTTGCCATTCATGCATCATTTTAAATTGAAAAAAAGATTATTCCTTATAAGGTTTTGTTTAATTTATTTTTTAAAAGGGGCGTGGCATGTCCAACTCCTTTAGCCAAAAATCAATATTAGCATAGAAATATCCAAGTTTGCGGCTAAAATGTACGAAGAAATGTAATTTTTTGCTTTAAAATTCAATAATTTTGTAAAATTGGCCTCTTAAGATGGGCGTAGCCAAAAACTTTGTGTAAACGAAATCTAGAATAGTACATCAGACGCTATTCTAGATTTTCGACTTTAAGTGCTAAATTTCATTTCTTATTGCTAGAAAGCAGTCGAAATCCATGCTTTTCTGGAAAATTGATAGTTTTTCTTGAGGCAAAAGTCTCTAAATTTGGGCATGGCCCAAAACTTTGTATGAATTGAATGTAGAACCAAATATTTTTTACATAATAGATTAAGCAAGAATTTTCCAATTTGGAATAAAAATATTGAATAAATTGCATTTGAAGGTTTGCTCTTTAAATGTATGCCACGCCAACTAGAGGTGGTCTGCCAATTTCGTTTTTTTTTACATTTTATATCGTATAATCATAAGGAGATGCTAAATGACCAATTTCAGCTTTTCACGACACGTCTTACAGTTTTGAAAGCACTGATGGTAGTTGCACATTTACACCGTTTGTGGGCGTGTCTGTATGAGGATTTCAAAAATTTTAACACTTGTATTGTTTGGGATGACAGAGAGCCTACGTACAAAATTTCAGTCTTCTAGCTCAAAATTTAAGGCCTCAAAATTTGTGACATTCGCACGGACTGACATGGCGGACGGACGGAAAATAGTCAATGCCGCACCCCCTTTGCCGCACAATGGGAGATTTTCAACTAATAAATGATATTCGGAGCATGACAGGGGTCAATTGGAATAGGGTATCCAACGGTTCGCCTGAGCAGATTGTTATACCCGCCTACTAGTTTCTCTTCTCATTGATTAAGGTTATACTGTTGTTGTTTCTGTTTTAAAATCTAACTGAAACTAAGTTTCGTTGACGATTTGAGTCCTTAAATGTAAGCCGCCGCAAAATTGTTCACTGTTGTCCCAAGTAAAATGATTTCAAAGGAGTAAAACAAAAAATGTAAAACGAACAAGTACCTACTCAAAAAAATGAGACTATAAAGAGGAACGAAACACACACAGAATGAAACGGAAAGTAGTGGGATCTGCCATGGGGTTTGCCCCTGATTTCCAATTTCTGTAAAACACTCGTCAGCTGAGAATGTAATAGGTAAAGCACCGTGTGCAGTTGCAGTTCCGAGTAAATGGAAGCTTGTGGGCAAAAAGAAAATTTTTGTGCCTGGCTGGCTAACTCTGGCCTATTTCAGACATACCCGGCAGCCAGCTAACCGGCACTAGAAACCCGATCGTTGGAAATATGTTCTTATGTCCGCGTTCACACCTGCAAACCCAAACCGTCCCCGGTTGCTCATACAAATGAACGGTTAACCGGTGACGGTTAGGCCCATTTCACACATACCCGGCAGCCGGCTAACCGGCCCTACTTTATGACTTTATAACTCAGACAACTATCTCCCCAAGGTCTTGTTGGGTGACTGTGCACTTCTGGAATGTGAATCGATTCAATTCTACACTGATGGATCGAAGACAAATGATGGGGTAGGTGGGGTTGTACTCTCAGAAAGACTAAATCTTAGTCTCTTTCCGCCTTCCGGATCACTGTAGTGTTTGCCAAGCTGGAATCATGGCGATAAAGGAAGCCTTGTTCTGGCTTAATAATAATGTTATACCCGCCAAGGATAAACGTATATTTTCTGACAGCCAGGCGGCCATCAAGTGCCTGGAATGGGTTTCTATAAACTCTAAAGTAGCCTTAGATTGCCGTTCGTCTCTAAAGGAGATGTCAGAGCAGTTCAACATTCTCATGTGCTGGGTATCAGGGCAAAGTGACATTCCAGGCAACTGTAAGACTGACGAACTCGAACTACTCTCTCAATTTCGCCCGATAAAGGCTTATTAGGCATTCCAATTTCGACGTGCAAACTCATGATAAAACTGGATGCAATAGAAAGAACAAATGTCAGATGGACATGTGGTAGCAACTGTCAAGTAACGAAACAGATTTGACCTAAGCTAGATTTTAAACGCTTTAGAAGTTTGATAGCTCTTAAAAGATCGCAATGGGTGCTACAGTCGGTGTTAATTCAGGACACTGTCTGATAGGCAAGCACGCTACAAGCCTTGATGTCTTTTCTAACGACTTTTGTAGGAGCTGCATGGTTGAGGAGGAAGAAGAGACCACTCTCCACCTTCTCTGCACATGCCCCGCTCTCTTTAAGAACCGAAATATTCACCTTGGAGCTTTCTTCTATAATGATCTTAGTGATCTTAGTAAGACTGACCCAAAACGTCTCCTAGGCTTCATTAGTAGCTCGAAAGATCCACGCTTATAGAAGGTCTAAGTCAATTGGTTTCTTCGTACCCGACAGGCACTTCAACCTAACCTCTACCTAACCTACTTTGTAATGGAAAACAGCTCACTGGGTTAATTCCAGATTTGTTTAGTTCCTTAACACCACTTAAACTTTTGGTTTAAGTCGAGTTGTATTCTGCATGAAAAACCGGCGCAAAAAGAGTTCGTTCGTTTTTCTTTCGCATTTGTAGTAGGTGCCCATCTTGATTTCCTGCAAACTTACCTAAACGTACTTACCTAAACTTACCTAAACGTTTTTAATCAAGATTCTGATTCGAAATAAGTATAATATTCTGTTTCTTGTCGGTTTTTCAGTGAACAGTTAAGCCAAATTTAAACCATTAAGGCCAAGTTAGTTCCGGAAAAAAAGGATAATCAAGTTGTTCAAATCTTTGACTCTCGATATTATTGACTATCTTGAACCCTCACTCAACCCACTAATTTACTCCTTTTTCTCATTCACTGCTTAAGCCACAAACCTAGCCTAGGCTGCGCACCCACTTGTTCCAACAACTGCCAACCAGCTATCGGTACAACTTAAGTATGCACGAAACGTCATTGAAACTACACATCTCTGATAAGTCGTTTTGATTGAAGGCGTCATTAAACGCAGCATGTAATTCCCATCCAAATCGCACCATTGATACATTAATGCCGTACTCGCACACGTTGCATCGGTTGGGTAGGAGGTGCACCTAAGCAGGTTGTTGTTCGTGTTTTACATGTTTGTGCGAAACGCCAGGGCCAACGCAATACACCCTTCTGCTGTGCAGACTGTCAATCGGAAGTTGAAATAAAAACGCATGCCATTAAGCCACCGCACTTGCGCCAAGTGTACGTGCAGCATTTTGACGGTTCGTTGTGCATGCGAAACGAGTGTATTTTGCGTGCACCTACGCTCTAAAGGAACAAACTGCAACACACGCCAACAATGACAAGTGCAACTGCAATTTCATTCAGCGATTGTGTTGGCATCTGATTGCATCGCACTGCGCCGATGCTCGACGAGTTTTCGCTTGGTCGATGCTAACCTTGACTTTGACATGTGGAATCTGACACTGTGATGTAATAATTCAGGAGGCTGTAAGCGAAGTTAAAGTGACAAACTGGAGGACGGAGGTGTGAACACAAACATGTTTTCTTAAACCAGTGATGGCAGCGAGAGCGATGACCGCAAGATAGGTACCAGTATGGCACGATTTACATTATGACGTGATGATCGTGTCTTGTGGCTGGTGTACTGCGCTGGCGTTGTTGGCGTAGGTCGTGAGATATGCTTGTATGGAAAGATTAGATGATTTTTGCATAACACTTGAAGTAAGGTCAAGCTAGAGTCAAGAGTGGAATAATAGCTAACCTGCATGTAAATTGATTGCGAAACACTAGGTTCATGCTTTCATAATATCATTGCAAAGCCCAATGAAAGATTGACCTAGTACTGAAAATCTAAAGTTTTGCTTTTCCATCATAACGGCAGTTTCACAACAAGCATATGTTAGCGTCAAACCAGAGCGACAGTATCAAGGTCAAAGTGAGTTTAGGAAAATTGTTTGTTAATACACAATGAAAGCGCGAAACCGTGTTGACTGTTTCGACTGCAAAGTGGCAGGACATAACAAATTTGTAATATTTGTTGACTTTGTTACACATCAAAGGTTTATTCATCACAACAAGTTCGAATTAGCTTCAAAATTCAACCATAGGTAACTAATGGTAGTTTCAAAATTGTTCTCATATGTTTGAAAAGGTAGGCGTTGGGAATCACCATACATGCATAACCTATACCATATTGACTGAAATTCATTTGACAACTTACCCGAGGTTCGCTTCTAAGCTAACACTTCCGCTCTAATTGTGATACAGCCATAAGTTCTAAATTGCGTCCTTGCATTGGTTCGGTGTGATTAAAATATTATTCAGCACGCGAATCGTGGCATTGGACAACCATGAACTGACACTGTGGTCAATGAAAGACACTGGGCTCAATTTGATTGCTAAATGCTATTTTTATTAATAACAATAAATTTGTTCTTATTAAAATATCCTTATAATAAATATAATGTTTCTTATTTTCTTACAGGAACTAAAATCTCTTGAATTTGGGCTGTTCACAGCCAACTAAGAGTTGTACGAAGTGCCTTTCCCAGAAATGGCATCCGTACGAGATCTTCAATGGGTAGCGGAAATAATTATTTTGCTCTCGATACTATGTTCGATGAAAGCAGCTGACGGTTATCAACAAGGTAATTGCTTTTTAGTAAACTTCAAAGTACCTTTTCGTTATTTCTCGAATGCTGCAAGATAAATAAGGTTGTCCTTATTAGTCTTGTAATATTCTTAAAATTGTGATTGTTAAGCAATATGCCTCAATAAGAAACAGTTTTTTACCAAACAGAGGCATCTAAGGATGTAGTAGGATGTAAAGTCCCTATAAAACGAAATATGTCAGCAATAATTTATGTAGCAAACATTAAGACTCTACTGAGAAAGATCCATCAAATGATTCGTTATACTTAACGATCCGTGCTCCAGGGCGTTTAGCATTCATTTATTTTTATTTAACATCTTGTTTACTTATACCCAGTCAATACCTCATTGACGTTCCATCATGATTACCATCAATATTGCCAATTACAACGTTTACCTCAACATCCAACGCGCCATCAAGTTCCTTTTTAATTTTTTTTTTTTGTGAGCAGGATTGATTCAGATGATAAATTATATTAATGGATGCATTTAACGCTCACATGTACCCTCAGTAGGAAAACAGCATAATATCTACTCAGGTTACTTGGGCATTGGGCTGTCCATGAAGGATTGTAGAGCCAATCACAACAGTCTCTTTCCTTCGTCTGACGGCCCTCATAACGATTTCTTTTTTTCATGTTGGCAGCACCTTGGCAACAAAAATTAAAAGCTCTTTCATAATGCACATTTTAAATCAGAATATATAACTTTTTTGCTGATTCTGAAATTGTTTATCTGTTTCTTCATTTTTCTGTTCAATCTCTTTTCAATTCCTTTAAGCTGTCGCTGTACGTAGGTATCATTCTTTCAGCTATATTAAAGTCGGTTCTGGAACTCAGAAAGCAAATAGATATTGTGGCGATTTGTCTCCTTATTTGCACTTAACATACTTCAAGGATTCTTTTATTTAATTATTTCCCCCTGTGAGTAGTAAGAACATGAGGATGAGAGACATCTTAAAGTAGTTAAAGTAGATTAAGGAAATCTTAGCAAGTATTTTTACTGGAAAAAATCCAATTCAACTGGAAACAAAACGTCGTCTCACCTTAAAGCTTGAGTGAATAAAACGCATCCTTATCTTTAAAACATTTTAAAATGCATCACTGTGCATTCATTCCTTTGACCCATTAACCGCCTAAAGGGATAAACTATTGACAAGAACGCAGACATGCTCGCATAGGCGCGCCTCTAAATGCAGTTTAACCGGATGTTTCTATTTTTAGGTCTGTGATGATGCTTCATAAGATATTTGCGGCTGATTCAGAAAAGATTGTATACATTTTTACTATTTAATCCCTTATTCTTTGTTGTTGAAAATGGTTCTTTACGCTTTGCAAGCCAAGATCTTAGTTAAATATTTATTGATAACACATCTTCATTATACACTGAGAAAATTTTTAATATACAACATGCCTTATTTATTATAAGTATAACAGGTTTTCAGGATTAAGCTCTCTGCGAACTGATCTGTCAAATGTCAATAACTTCGAGAGTCGAAATTTTCTTCTAACTAACGACGGAGTTAACTCAGCACTGAAAAAACTACTCGCTGGGTTAACTCCAGATTCGTTTTGTTCTGGGAATACCGAAAAATACTGCACCGAAAAAACCGGCACTAAGGGTTTTAGTTTAAACGCGTGAAAATCTGACAAAAATATCCTAGACCGCATAAAGACCCCACCTTGTAATTATTGAACTATCAGATTTTCCGTTCATAGATTTTACGCAGATCCCGTAATTTTCCGCGATGATTTGGGTTTTAAATTCAACCGCAGAAAGTTATGCCTTCAGCCCAATGAATCCATTTTATCCGTTACTTCGAAGTACACAACAATTGATAACTCAATACACACGTTCTTATGGGAAGCGGCGTACGTCACGGATTTATTCTATGGGCCGTTTCCCCTAAGAACGTGTATATTTATTTCGGTTGTCAGTTGTGTACTTTAACGTGAGGGACGCAATGGATTCATTGAGCTGAAGGATTTACGCGTGTTCATGAACGTCAAACTTTGACAAGCGGTTATTATTTCTGTCACAGATGTTTGGTTAATATCTCTTAGGCCAAGAACACACGGCAGCAGAAAAACGCGCGACTAATTGCAGTCCGACTAAAAGCACAGCGTTTAAATAGTAGATACCATATGATTGCGGCTACAACAATTAGTCGCGATTTCCAAATTGTGACACTTTCAAGCCGCACGACCAAAAATTAATTTTTTTATAATTAACGCTAAAAACCGACGGTCTTCACCACCGAACTCGCCCCAAAAATGAGTGTTTGTGCGCTGAGGTTACCTCAAAAAGCTTGTAAACTCTTATTTTACAAGCTTTTTGTTTGCGTTAATATGATCTGACACAATGATTTCGACAAAATGAAAATGAGCTTGACAAATGGCTTACGGAGCGTCCATTTACAAGGAGTGCTCATTCAAGGAGTCGGAGAAATGTTTACATTAAGAAGCTGCACAAATTCATAATTGGCATCATTGGCCTTTTCGTATAGTCCTCCAGATAAGCGTGCGGTCCGGGAACTCCCTTAAAACTGCCTGAAAAGAAAACATGTTTGATTTTGACCGTGAATAAAAACCAGGAGCACACACAATCATACAGCACATGTATCAATTTCATAGAAACTAAAAACTGGGTGCCGTGGCGCAGTGGTTAGTGTGTGTGCCTCTGACGCCGGAGGTCTGGGCTCGAATCCTGCCTCTGCCACCTGAAAAAAAAAGACTTGGTCTTTTTCACGGCTCCCACCTCCGCGAGGGTTTGACAAACCCTCCGAGAGTAAGTGTCTTAAAAAACTTCTCAAAGTGCAGTTCGAATTCGGCAGAAAATTGTAGGTCCCCTTGTATGTGAAAAAAATATAGCGCACACAGCATACATGGTTGAGAAGTTGGCCCTGGTTCACCTCGAGAGTGTTGCGCCACTCTATTTATTTTTTTTTTTTATTTATCATAAAAACTAAAATCAATTTATTGTAATTTCGCTAGAATTATGAGAAAATACGATAAAAGTAAAATTTCTTTCAGAAAAAAACCGTTTTTTCTTAAAAACGCCCCTTTAAAGTGGGTAAAGCTCAAAAATTTGTGTGAAACAAACTTAGCAAATAGTAATATCTTTAATATTTATTATGTAATTTTTTTCGATTTGGAGTGAACATTCCGAAAAATCGGGTTTTTTAAGATCTAGCATGTTAAAAGTGGGCATGGTCGATGTTGTGGAAGACATTGGCCCAATAATTGGGCTCTCCCGTCATTGTGACGCGCTCGATGGATCATGATCGTATTGAGCTCGGGAAAGTTGAGTCCATCTTTTCGGAATTAAATTTAAACTACCTTGACTTTTCTTCGAAAAATTGTGCAGAAAGATTCCCTTAAACTTTTCTCTTGCGACTATTATAGGTACCTTCTTTGAAGTCAGTGTGCCTGACAGAATGCTGAACACAGACTTTATATTCATTAGTTTTCTGAGTTCTAAGACTGGTCGATAATATTACTGCGGCGACGAAAATCCTTGAAAACCTTTTACGGTATGATATCTGAGCAAGTTTTTCAAACAGCAACTGTTATAGCTAAGTCCCCGTGCCGAGTCAATTAATTAACACGTGGCGCCATGCAGCCATTCAGAAGATTTCAATTTCCCATTAATTTTCCCTATAAGTGATGCATACTCAACGGCTTGTATCAATATTTAATAATATTTAGGCACAAGCTCATACGCAATGACACCCAATCGATAAATTGCAAACTTGACCATGACCACGTTGATGCCACTTCGATTCTTGAAAGATGATAGCATTAGTAAAGGAGTCTACGTGTGCGTCACCCATGCTAAGCCGCAGCATGCATCTGCCAGCGGGGCATAGTATGAAATGATTTATCTCTTGTTGAAGTCATGTTTCATAAAAATAAAGAGTGGTATTAGCACCGCCAAGTGGTCAGGAACAGGTCTCTATACCGACGCGCAGCTTCAATGCTTGTTCATACCTGTGGTATCTAGCTGGATTAAACGTAATTGACACTTGAGGCAGGAGATAAGTAGGTATTTTTAGATCAATAACCCGATGTGGTCTCCTATCCAAATCGAACTTTCGAGCAAAACCTCCATAAGGCGCATCCTGGGAGGATGCTTGCAACGAGAAACTGAACACGGTCTTGAATAGTTATGTCGTTGTCCTGAGACGCTTGAGAAGAAGGTACACTAAGATTCCATGATATGTTCTTTTATTAAGGTAAAAACTTAAAAAGTAATCCGTGCCACGAAACCTAATGCTATAAGCGATTCCCAAAGCCCGGCCATAGAAACAATTCCCTTTCTCATGAGTGGCAAATCAACTTTTAATTTTATGGTATCTTAAGCTATCATCAGTAGATATGAAAACGGGTTGTCTTGTAAGTCGTTGGCTTCTTCTCCAGCAGCGCACTCACCAATGACACTCAAAGGCGACACCACGGAGGATGCATACTCTCCGGTCTGGTCGCATAAGGAGTATGATGCTATATTGTCCCAGCATAGACTATACCATCAAATCACAAACCAAAGGAACTATGATTGCGTAGTCTTGAGCTGTTCGCAAGATGTCTTTAGTCCTCAAGGTGAAGGTCATAATCAAGTGCAATTTGTTATAGCGACGGCTGCCAGTGCGTCCTTATGCTGTATACGAATGAGCAAAAGTAAGGTTGAGCAAAATTTAATTATGGAATCCCTGACTACAAATGGAGATGCCAACTCAAAGGCAGGACGCCTTTCTGGCGTTAAATGAAGAAGTAGCATCTATCCATCACAATGGAGACGTTGAAAGTGATGCGAGGTAACTATCTGTAAAAGGTAAAAAGGTATGCCAACACGCGAATCTGAGTGGATGATGGGTGTAGGGAGGACCAATTGATGACTTTTAAAATTGTTGGCCTTGTTGTCTTGCTCCCTGATGATGAGTATTATGCGGCTCCTGTCAGCCCATAGTCCATCTGACGACGCGGCGCGCGGTGTGTAGTGTTCTTTTATTAGACTCGAGCAAGCGAGTTTCAGGAGAATGAATAGACTAACTCTGACATATCTTGACAGGAGAAACAAAAGGAGTTGTTGCATTGCTGAACGGAACCAGATTCCTTTGCTTCAAAAATAGATGCATAGACATCACGTACAGTCAGTCAAACTGACTGGCTATATGAGCTCACAATTAAGACTGACTTTTAGAAGGGCCTAGTGTGCATGCTTGGAGCTGTTGGCCTTACACCCTTACTGGTCAAGACGTTGTTGTATTGCTTAAAAAAAATCACCCCATCTTGCTCTTATACCTGTTTACAAAAGATGTCTGCATAAGTTCAACTACCGATTAAGCCTCTATCAAATAACTTTCTTATATATGGCTGTCCTTCAATCACTGTCATCCTATTAGTTACATGCAGAAAAATCCCACAACTAGAACATGTGAATGTAATCCATCCATAGACAATTAGCGTCAACGCAAATCCAAACCGCAAATGCATAAATATTTTGCTTTTACTCTTCCAGATGAGATGCTGTTCAAGTGTCCCAGCGAAGGATTGTTCGCCGATGAAATTGATTGTCGCCAATACTACAGATGTGAAGAGAAATTCGACAGCAGCTACGAAGAGGGCAGCTACATCAAACCGTATGCGTTTAAATGCAAGGACTCGACAATATTCTCTCGGGTGTTGAAAATTTGCGTACCACCCATGATAGCTGGACGCAGCGAGTGTCTACATTACATGAACGAAGTTGACAATGAGAATGACATGATGACTATGGCTGCACCGCTGCGTAGCTATGGTGTCGGTCTCAATGGTGTTTCCATTATTTCAATGTCAACTTCATCGTCCCGGGCACTCGCTGATGGATCAGTGGATCCGCTGCCTTGTGAGGACGACGGATTTATGACAGATCCAGATGACTGCACTGTTTTCTATAGGTGTATATCGAATGGTCGTAGCTATAATAAGATAGGATTCCGTTGTGCTGATGGAACGGCATGGGACGAGTCGTTGCAGTCTTGTAATCATATGGAAAATGTGCGCGCAAGTGGTGGCTGCCAGAGATCAGATATTGAGAAGCAATATGCTAACCAAGCAGCTGGGTCATCCAACGACCAAAACTCGTGGTCGAATTCAACAAGCAACAATTCGTCATCATCAAGTTCTTCTTCCTCGTCGACTCAGTCTAGCTCTAGTCAAAGCAGTCAGTCATCGTCATCTTCGACAGAGAGTTCTAGTACTAGCAATCAATCATCGTCATCATCATCGTCATCGAACAGCAACAATAATCAATCAGGGTCTGGCCAATCATCCAACAATCAATCTAGCAACCAAAACTCGACAGGGTCCAACAACCAATCAGGATCATCGAATAATCAAGGCTCGTCGAACTCAAACTCGAATAATCAATCGAATTCATCAAACAGCAATAACTCTGGAAGTCAAGGCTCATCTAACAATCAAAGTTCGTCCAGCAATCAAGGCAGCTCCAACAATCAAAATTCTTCCAACAATCAAGGATCTTCGAGCACTCAGAACTCTTCCAATGGTCAAAACACTTCAAATAATCAGAGCTCTTCCAGCAATCAAGGATCATCAAGTAACCAGGGCTCGTCAAGTAATCAAAATGCTTCAAACAATCAATCAAATTCCAGCAATCAGAACCAGGGCTCCACGAATAATCAGACAAACTCGACTAGCAATCAATCAGGCTCTTCCAGTGGCCAAAGCTCTTCATCGAACAGCGCCAACAATGAGACCGTGTCAAAGGGGACACCAGATGGTGATTGTGAATCCGACAATACATACTTAGCGGATAAGAATGACTGCGCAAAGTTCTACAGATGCGTTGACAATGGAAATGGTGGCTATGATAAAGTTCCATTTGCGTGTGCCCCGGGTACTGTATGGAATGTTGATGCAAAGGGGTGCGACTATCCTACCTCAGAGCAAAGCGAAAAATGTCGATCTAGTTCAAATAGTGGATCGAGCGGAAATAATCAATCATCGGGAAATCAGAGCAATAGCAACAACTCAACTAGCTCCAGTAATCAGCAAAATTCTGGCAATCAAAGCTCGAACAATAACCAAAACTCTTCAAGTTCCAACCAAAGTAACAACAATAGTCAATCGTCCAACAATCAGTCCGGATCTAATCAGAGTGGAAGTCAGCAATCGTCGGGAAGTCAGAATTCCAGCAACAATAGCACTTCTTCACAGGGTCAATCGAATGGTAGCAATCAACAAGGTTCCGGCTCCAATCAGGGCTCATCCAACAGTCAATCCGGTAGTTCCTCCAATAATCAGGGGTCGAGCAACAATCCGTCATCGGGGAGCTCGAACTCACAAAATTCTAATCAAACTATGGGAAAACCTGTCGGTGATTGTAGAAGTGAAAGCGATTACCTTGCCGATGCAAATGATTGCGCAAAATTTTACCGATGTGTAGATAATGCAAAGGGTGGTTATGAAAAGGTACCGTTTACATGTGGACCAGGAACAGTTTGGGACTCAGATACTCAGGCATGCAACCATCCAAGCGAAGACCAGTCAAAAAAATGTGCTGCATCTTCAGAAGGAAACAACCAATCATCAGGCAGTAATAATAATAATCAATCATCAAACAACAATCAATCATCAAACAACAGTCAATCATCAAACAACAATCAATCATCAAACAATAACCAATCGTCTAATGGATCTCAAGGTTCGAGTAATAATCAGTCATCGAGCTCAAACAATCAATCATCAAATTCGTCAAATAATCAATCAGGCTCATCAAGCAATCAAGGCTCATCGAGCTCTTCTTCGAGCAATAACCAGAGCTCATCTTCAAACAACCAAACTAATAATCAAGGCTCATCTTCTTCCAGCAATCAATCAGGAAATAATAATCAGTCCAGTAGTGGCAACCAAAGCTCTTCAAACAATCAGTCTTCTTCCAACAACCAGAGTTCATCCAATAATCAATCAGGGAACAACAACCAATCCAATGGTAGCAATCAAAGTTCTTCCGGGTCATCATCATCAAGCAACAATCAAGCTTCGTCAAGCAACAATACATCCAACAATCAACAGCAACAACAGGGAGCACTAGGATCTAGTGGGGAATGTACGAAAGAAGGTTTTGTTGGTGATGAAAAGGACTGTGCCAAATTCCATAGATGTGTTTTAAATGAAAAGGGTAAATTGGACAAGTTCTCTTTCACGTGTGCTAAGGGTACTGTATGGGATGAGGCAGCAGGTGCCTGTAACCATATTTGGGCCGTTACTGGAAAATGTGGATCGTCAAGTGGAGGCACAAACCAGTCAACAAATAACAATCAGTCATCAAGCAACAATAGCAACAACCAATCATCAAGTAGTTCTCAATCTGGAAGCAACCAGTCATCTAATAATAACCAAGGATCAAACAACAACCAAAGCTCGAGCAGTAACAATCAATCGACAAGCAATAGCCAATCCTCGTCCAGCAGCAGCAATCAAGGATCAAACAATAACCAAGGTTCAAGCAATAATCAATCGTCAAGCAACCAAACATCTAGCAGTAGCCAAAGCTCAAATAACAACCAAAATACCAATAACAATCAAGCATCAGGCTCTAGTCAAAACTCCAACATCAATCAATCTTCAAGCCAATCGAATCAGACATCAGGCAATCAGAATACAAGCAACAATCAGTCGTCAGGCAACAATAATCAAGGGTCAAACAACAATCAGTCGTCAGGCAATCAAGGGACAAACAGCAACCAGAACTCTGGAAGTGGTAAGAATGTCTAAAATTTTCCAAGTCACTAATGTGAGGTGAAATGCTTAATATTTCTAACTTTTTTTCAGGTTCAACTTCATCTCCAATAGATGCACCTCCGACTAGTACTACTTTAGCGCCACCTGCAGGTCAAAATGGTGTTTGTGAGCGTGAAGGCTTCATGGGTCACGAATCGAACTGTGCAAAGTTCTACCGTTGTGTAAGCAATGACAAAGGTGGCTATCTACGCTACGAATTCGACTGTGGTAAAGGAACTGTATGGGATAGCTCGATTGAGGGCTGTAATTATCCATACGCTGTCAGTGATAAAAAATGTGGTCAGGCCACTTCGACAAGTGCACCCCCACAATCTGCTTCCCAGACAACAGATTCAGGTCAACAAGGTGGCGGCCAACAAACAACAACCAACGCACCTACCACAAGTACATCTACTAGCGGATACCAAACAACAACGCAAGCATCCAAACCAACGTCAACGACCAAAAGGCCGACAGAAACATCAACAAACCGTCCATCCTCCCCTACAACAACGCCCAGGCCAACCCAACAAAGTAGTACCCAACAACCTGGAGGTCAAACAACCACTCCCAAACCAACATATCCACCAACTCAACAAAGTACCACCCAGAGACCTGCAGGTAGCGGCCAGTCTACGCCGATGCCTAGTGGAAGTGGAAATTGCAAAAAAGAAGGATTCACAGGGGACCCCAATAACTGCTCTAAATTTTATAGATGCGTAAGCAACGGAAAGGGAGGGTTTACACAGTATGAATTTAAGTGTGGAGATGGAACAGTATGGGATGATGATTTGCAAACTTGTAACCATCAAAGTGCTACGTGCGGCACAGGAAACTCATCGGGATCTGGACAACAAGCAACTACGAAAAAACCCGATACTACAACGAAGCCAGCACCAACACAGCAAACAACAACACAACAAACAACAACACAGCAAACAACAACACAGCAAACAACAACAACACAACAAACAACAACACAGCAAACTACAACACAACAGCCCACAACACAGAAACCCATGACCCAAAAGCCGACAACACAAAAGCCAACCACACAAAAACCGACACAAAAGCCGACCACTCAAATACCTACCACTGAAAAACCAACCACTGAAAACCCCACCACACAAAAACCGACTACACAGCAAACAACAACGCAACAAACAACAACAAGCCAACCCTCTACTACACAAGAAACGACAACACTGAGCTACACTACAACCACATATCCACCTCTTACGGGAACATACAGGCCAACGACCGAAGCTGGAAGAGATCCCGAAACAACAACCTCTCAGCCAGGCACAACTAGCTACCCGACCACGGCAGGACCACCTGTAACCCAAGTTACTTCAAAGCCAACATCTGGCGATAAATGCACCAAAGAGGGATACATGGGTGACAGCCAGGACTGTGAGAAGTTCTATAGATGCGTCGACAATGGAAAAGGTGGATTCCAGAAGTACGAATTTACATGTGGAAACGGCACTGTTTGGGATGACAACATTCAGACTTGTAACTATCCCAACGCAGTTGAAAATCCACAATGCAGCAGTAGTGGAAGTTCCACAGCATCAAACTCTCAAGAGACGACAAATTATCCAACAACGACCACAGCATATCCAACAACGACCACAGCATATCCAACAACGACCACAACATATCCAACAACTTCAATGTCATATCCAACAACGACCACAACATATCCAACAACGACAACAACATATCCAACAACGACAACAACATATCCAACAACGACCACGACATATCCAACAACGACAACGCAATACCCAACTACAACAACGACTTATCCCACAACAACTACAAAATATCCTACAACAACAACAACATATCCTACAACAACTACAACTTATCCCACAACAACTACAACTTATCCCACAACCACAACAGCTTATCCAACTACAACAACTACACAACCCACAACAACGACAGAGCAGTCAAACACAACGACAAACTATCCCACGAACACATCTTATCCTACAACGAGCACCACCGGATCATCGACCACCGACACAACAGTTTCACCCATACCAGGCAAAGAGGAGCCGGTCGCAAATCTACCACCAGGCACTAAGTGCACTGCTGAAGGATTTATGCCTGATCCAAATGACTGCAGAAAGTTCTACCGATGCGTAAGCGATGGCGACAAAGGTTATATCCGCCACGAATTTACGTGCGGTGAAGGAACCGGATGGAGTGAAGAAAAGCAAACATGTGACTTTGCAGCAAATATCGATAGATGTGATGGCCAAACAAGCCCGACAGGGTATCCACCAACTACACATAGTTATCCCACCACAAATGATTACGACACAACGAGATCAACGTATCCAACAACTTCCGCTGCCGAACAGTCAACTACACCGACAACTTATCCCACTACAACAAATTACCCAACGACTTCGCCTGAATCTTCATCAACCAACGATCCGTCAACGGAGTATCCCAACGAAAGTACCACAACATCCCCACCGAATATAAACTGCACCAAGGAAGGCTTTTTCCCAGATCCCAAGGACTGTTCAAGATATTATAGATGCGTTGATGCGTCTAAGGATGGAAAGTATACAATCTATAGTTTTAATTGTCCCAAAGGAACCGTTTGGGATACATCAGTCGAAACTTGTAACCATGCCGACCAAGTGCCAGGAAATTGCTCGTCCAGCGGATCGGGATCCGGCACTGGATCCACAACAGAAGAGCCAGGAAGCACTTTCAGCACGACAACTGCAGGATCCACTACATACCCTTCGACTGTAATAACAACGACCGAGTACCCAAACAACACAACTACTGCAGGTATGAATTTTTGCGAATCTTTATGAAATTTTAGTTGCATATTTCTTTTTTAGGAACGGAACAACCAACGACCACATATCCACCAACGACATCGACGAGCTACCCATCAACTGGCACCACGCCCAACCCAACGCAAACTCCAACTGAAGCACCAGTCACTGGTTCTACACAGAGTCCCACAGATATCCCAACGACCGATTCGCCTAGCTCGAATAGCAACGGAAGTGCACCCTGCCCCTCGACGAGCGCGGATCAAAGCCTTTTCGTCTGTCCGACCGGGTTCAGAAGGCATCCCAAGAGCTGTGACAAGTTCTACCAGTGCACGAACAAGCCGGATAGCTATGACCTCAGCGTAGTGGTCTTTAAGTGTCCAAATGGAACTGTCTACGATGAAAAACGGAACCTCTGTGATGTGCCATCGCAGTCGGAAACCAATTGTCAGAGTTCAACTTTAAGGTCGTCATTCTTCGAGGAAGAGATCAAGCAAAGACATATGGTAAGAAAATTTTCCTTGTACAAGTCAAATCTTAATTTTTACTTACATATGTGCGCACTTGGTAAAGTTTACCAAGTTTGAACCTGCGTCAGGTCTTATACGACTAATAGCGTTTTTCATTGAACCTTAAAAGACTTGTTCTCAAAATCGAGAACTGCTCCATTCCATAAAATATGTTTCCCCGTTTGGCGACAAGTTAAATCACACACTTAGGTTGGTAACCAACAAACAAGTCCGCAAATAAAATCCAAACAAATAAAATTGCTCTGATTTGGCATTTGACAAAAGAGATGTTCGCATGTGTAATTATTTCAGATTAAATCTGATTGAGAGAATTGATCTAGAATTGCTCTTTTATTTTTAATGAAGCATGAAAATCGAAGGAGATGAAATCTTTTGACAGAGAGAGTTAGTTTTTTAATCACTGAAAAAAGCTAGTGCTCAAACGCAATAAAGTTTAAGCTGTCACTTTCGGCTGCCCTTTAACGTCAAGAGCACGGTTGCCAGACTTGGTAGCTTCCTACCAAAGCTTGGTAGCCTTTTCCAGGATTTGGTAGTTTTTCCTTATCCGAACCAAATTCGTGGGTTCATTAACATTAACAAACAAAGATTAGAAACTTTGAAAATATTTTTTCTAGTTGAACGCAAAGAGGCAATAAAATTGATATCAATTAAATTTGGAAGGAAAAAAAGTTTTAAGCAAGCAATTGCATGAATTTTGTTTTATAATCTTTATAATTTTGTATTCAATTTCATGACCTTACAACATAATTCATAGGATAGGTGGTATATTAAGTTTAATTCATAGCTTGTAACATAGAGAAATAATCACCGGAGACCCCCAAGACCTTAAGGGCATATGATCGAGACCGAATTGTTAGTCGAATGATCCATGTCCGTCCGTCCGTCCATTCGTGTGTCGGTAGTTTTTAGCCCTTAAATTTTGAGCTAGGAACTTGAAACTTAATATCTGTTCTTTCTAGGTCCCGAAGCAGTACAAGTGTAAAAATGTTTAAAATCCGTCCTCTGACACGCCCACTTTACTTATTAGAATAAAAATTCAAAGTTGTCGTAGGAAGCTGAAATTTGGTGCGCGTTATTGTCGCTTAAGTGTATTGTGATTGACATTTCAAAAAAGGCAAAAATCGCCCCCTTTGGGCGTGGCCATATTTCATTTGCATTTTAATAAACAGTTTTTATTCGATATATTTTCTTTGAATCCAAAAAACATACGCTATAAAATGCTCCGATATGTGTGAAAGCTATCAACTGAAATGAACAAATGTTTGCCACACCCACTTTTGGGGGCGTTTTTAAGTATAAAACAAATTTTTAATGTGAAAATGCAATCAACACGTGTATATCACTTCTGATAAAAAAATCCTATAAACAAAAAAACGATGTAATTGAAAGGGGTGAATGCCAAGCCCCTTTTTAAGGGAGAAGATTTCTTAACTGAGAAATTCTAAATACAGTTGAAGTTATTAGAAACTGAAATTTAACAACCAAGATTTATGACACAATTCGAAGCTTGAAAGTGGTCAATTGGGATGGGATATCCAACGATTCGCCTGAGCGGATTGTAACCCTCCCACTAGTTTTCTTTAAAGTGCGAACGAGCAAATAGAGTTTTGAAATATTATTATTGTAAGGTTGACAAAAATACTAGACATACAAAAAAATGTCTTAAAGATATTAAGTTTTTTTCGTTTTATTTAGCATAAAAAAAAATAGAGTGGCGCAACAGCTCGAGATGAACCAGGGCCAACTTCTCAACAATGTATGCTGGTGTGTTAATTTCTTTACATACAAGGGGACCTACAATTTTTTGCCGAATCCGAACGGCACTTTGAGAAGTTTTTGAAGACAATTAATACTCTCGGAGGGCTTCCCAACAAACATACTCTCGAGAGATGTGCTCTACAAATCTAAAAAAAAACCTCTTATAAGACTCCCGTAAGACTCTTGAATACTCTTAGAACATAATCTTTTTTGATTAAATTGAATTTTACCCTCATAGTACTCTCATCAAAAGGGTAAAAGGCTACCAGAGTAAAAAGAGACGTAAACTCCCATTATGAGAGAATATTTGATTCTTGTTATGTGTGTTCAACTCTCATGTTACTCTCAAGGAGTAAAAGTATTATAAGAAGAATCATTATGAGAGTCAAAGTATCGAAGTACTCATAAAAATACTCTTTCCAGCCTAACACTCTTGTTTTGAGACGGAATGGCTGATAAAAATACCCATTCATATCAATTCAAAATAATTGCGTCCCACCATACGTCAAAAGTAATTTTGTCAGTATGTAGTGTGCTTGCGGTGACAGAAGTTTTTTAATTAATTTATTGCATTTCTTTATGGAGAAAAAAGTGTAGGTATCTCTGCAGCACAAATCGTCATCGGAAACATATTCATGGTCTGGTTGGCCAGCATGGATTGGCTGGTTTTTCTACATGCAAACAAACTCACAGTCAACTCCGATGACGTCAGATTTACATATACTTTTGCGAGCAAATGTCATAACATGCGTATGCCGTAATCCTTGTATTCCTTCATTTATGTGCACGCGGCAATGATCTAAAAACAGAAATGCGTCTTTAAATAGTACGAAAGCACGACATTTCTTAATTCTTAAAAAACAGTTTATTTACTCTAATTCGGGAAGACAAAGCCAATTTTACTCTAATTCGGGAAGACAAAGCCAATTTTAAAAGGGTAAAACTCTGGAAAACAGCCAATATGCCCGCACGAGGAGAGCTTATATATGTTAAAAAAGCTTAATCGCTCACAAAAAGTGAATGACTCTTATTAGAAAACTATTTTTTCCGCCATTTAATTTCTTACCTCTTAGAGTTACCAACGTCAAGGTATACGCATCTAGTTGATTTGCATTCGTTTGTTATAAATAAAATTAAAAAAAATATATACCGAAAAAATTTTATGAATGTACGAAGAAATGTTAATTATTATGCCCTAAAGCTAGGATATATTTTGAAACGTATAGATTGTAACAGTAAATAATCACCGCGTAATCGCATACTTTGCATTTTTATTGATTGAGACCGAATATATAATCGACCATTACCTAAATACGGACGGACATGGCTTATTCAACTCACATTTTTATCCTCTTACATCCTATTTTACTCCTTACCCTGTTAATTGAGGTAAAAACACATTTTAAACAGAGAAAATGCGGCAAACCTTCTTTGATTAAATTGATTATTTTTGAGGCGCTTTGTTTTTATCGAAGTAAAAGGTTAACTTTAGCAGATAAACTTTCAGTTGCACTAAGTTCTTGCATAAATAACCTCAGAAAAAATATTATTAAACTCAATAATATTGATGACAATGGTGTACCATCAAACAGCGCATTGAAAACAACAATTACTTTTAGAAGTATATCTTTTTCTCTTTTTCACTTCATGTCCTTATGAAAAATTAAACCATTTTTGGAACACAACATGATAAAGATGGCACGAAAATTGTTTGTTATATGTTTCTCTCTCTTTCAAACAAGACTAACTCTTCTCATCCCATAAGAAGAACTTATTGTCTTATTATGAGACCGAATAATTCTTACAAGGAGAGTTTAAGACTTTTTATCAGATCAAATAACTCCCATAAGTGGGGCCATTTAACTCCCGTAAGCCTCTCTTAAGCGCTCTCGTAGTACTCTATGAGAGGCAAATTCGAAGAGGCAAGCTCTGAAAGAATACTCTCATAAGACTTTCGTAGAGTGTTATGGGAGGAAAAATGTTAGTTGGGTTGTCAAACCCTCGCGGAGGTGGGGACCGTGAAAAAGAACAAGTCTTTTTTTTTCAGGTAACGATGGCAGGATTCGAACCCAGACCGAATAAAAGCTTGTGCAAAATTTGCTTATTTTGGATCCAAACAAGAAATAATAAAGAACTAGTTTTTGTAACTCGAATAAATTCGTCGAAAATTTGTTATAATCGTATGACTCAAGTCAACGCGTCAGATAAGAACTCTGAAAAGGTTTTTCAAAATAGATAGCACATCACACTTTTAATTTGATATAAAAAAACGTGGTTTTGACTACTTATTTAGCCAAATTAATAAGTCAAATTAACAAAAACAATTTTTAAAAAAAATTTCCTTACATGTTTATGATTTTGGTAGTTTTTTTGCTGGTTTTTGTAGCTTTTTCAAAACATTTTGCAGTAGCAAAAATTTTTGCGGAATGGCAACCATGGTCAAGAGGCATTTAAATATCAAATTATATGTATTTTAAAAAAAAGGTCGGCGAATCAGAGATGAATCAGTGGCATTTTAACACCGATGACGTGGCACACAGAGCGATCACTTTTCTAAATTTGGCATAGCCATTATTCGATTTATGATTATGATTAACCTATTTGTGCCCACTGCGCAACTGAGTGGTTTAATTGCAGTATGTAATTGACGCTACCAATTAAGGGCAGAGGCACAAGGCGACAGAAAAACGCGCGACTAATTACCATCCGGCTAGAAGCACCCGCGTTTATATTCTACCCAACACATGATTGCGGCTACGACAATTAGTCTTTCAATCTTTCAAGCCGCACGACAAAAAATACTGTTTTATTTTATTTAACGATAAAAAATGACCGTTCTTACCACAATTCACCGGAATCGACACGAAAATAAGTGTTAGTGTACTAAATTTACTACAAAAAGCTCCGCAAACAAAATTAAATTTTTTATGAAAATTAAAATTTTCATGAAGAATGACAGGAACACGGAGAATTATCGCTCTTGCTGCAGAAAATCGCGCTGTATTTCGTCGCTCGTTTTTCTGTCGCCGTGTGTACCAAGCTTTACCCTTAAGCCTTTAGCTCAATGAACCCGTTGAATCCGTTACGTCAAAGTACACAACACTGACAACTCAGTGAAATACACACGTTCTTGTGGGCGACGTACATCACAAAGTTCTTTTTTGGGCCGCTTTTCATAAGAACGTGTTTATTTAACTCAGTTGTCAGTTCTGTACTTCAACTTAGATGTTGCAAAAGGTTCAGTTAAAACGGTTTTAAATTTGACGTTTTAACAGACTTTCTGAACAGGTGACGGTTATTTCCGGTACATCATTGCCAGAAAAAAAACTTAAATATGAAAAGGAAAAAAAGTAATAAATTTAATATATAAAGCAAACGTTTAGACCTATGCAAAGGTTAATTTAAGGATTCAATTTTCCCACCTATCTTAAGCCAATTTACACGTGCATGCATTAGTTTAAAGAACATCTCCTTAGATATATTTCTATTAATATCTACGTAAATGTAATCACAAGTGTTCGAATTTGTATCTTTCAAATCCAAATTAATAGAGCTTCCTCTAAAACCGGATTTGGACACCAAACCAACTGCCATAAATTAATTTCCCGGCTCTAGCAATTATTTCATATAAAGTTTCTAAACCATCCCACACCTACCCTTCTTCTCATTCTCTTCTCTTGTCTCTCACAGGTCGAAGTGAAGCCTTCAACACCTCTCTGCCCCGGCGAAGGACATTATGCGCTCAACGATGACAATTGTGGTTCTATGTTCATCAAATGCGGCTACTCTATGGACACCAACCGAATGGAAGGACAGATTTATCGCTGTCCCGAAGGATTCGCATATTGGTCCGTCAGCCGACGATGCGAACGTACGCAAAAATTAATTAATTGCCATCCACGGCGCTACGATGTCAGCAGTGCAATTCCAGTAGAATGGATAAATATCGGAAACCGTCGACGAAGTCTTCGAATATAAGTCTCATCATTTAGCTATAGCAATTTAGCTTAGGTATCTGCAATAAATCTATTATTCTCTGCTATAAGTTGCTGCTGTCGTGAACGATTTGGCCGTCCTTATTATATACTGGCTGCAATTTGTGATGGCAGCAACTTATGCCTTAGCCAGCGTATCATAGATACATATAAGAACCCATTAAGAATATAGACACCCCATAAGCATTATCTTCCAACGTTTGTATGTAATTCAATATGACCTTAAAGGACTCTGTATCCATGTATACGCGCACACGGACATCATGTTCATCATAATCACAGTTATTGTGTAAAAATGTTGGGTTAAACTGGTGAAGGAATTTATTTAATTTTCGTAGCATTAATTTAGTTTCTAGCAATTTAGTTTCCTAGGGTAGTCAAAGTAGGTAAATATAATAAAAAGACAATAATTTTAAAATAAAACGACATTCAATTAATTAATTTCTTATTGTTAAATGATAAAAGACTTATTTAATATGTATTAGAAAACGTATTTACCGCTGATATTTATTTTAAGTTAACAAAAAAATGTTTTCAATGCCATAATGTGTTTACAATAAACAAAATAATAATAAACATTAATTGCGCTTAAATTTGTTTAAATTTTACCAATTTTACCAATTTTTTTTTTAATTTTGTAAAAATTTAGGTTGATTTAAATTTGTTTAAATCAACCTCGAACGTTCATATTGGAGGCCACACACGATGCCCCTGCGCTGCAACACAATATTATAACGGGTCACGATTAACGCAAAAATGTGTCTTACGGTCTTCGTTTTCTTGAATATAGTTTTACTTATATTTATTAAACCCTTACTTATACTTATACCCTTATACCCTTACTTACGTCATACTTATAATTATATGTTATTTGAGTTCTCAAACACTTTCAACAGCGGAATTGTCTTAAAACGTTTTATACGTTATAAACCCACAAAAGACAACATAGTGCATTTTCGACGCTTTTTTTTTTTAAAAAAAAAGATCAGATCTCTTCTGCAACCCCCTACGAGTAGGTAGCTTAAACAACAAGAAACTTTATATGCGCCTATATGCGCTTATAGCGGTTTTCATTGAAACTTGAAAGACTTGCTTTCAAAATCGAGAACTCGTTTCAATAAAACATGTTTGCTTTTTTGAAACATGTTGACAAAATAAATCACACACTGGCAACCAACAAACACGTCCGCAAATCTAAACAAACAAAATTGTTTCGATTTGGCGTTTGACATTGACAGTAGAAATACATGTTTCTAAATCTTCTTTCCCAAGATCGGGAGATCGCATGTTTCGTGTTAACAAATGATCTAGAATTGCTCTTATATATTCAATGAAATATGCAAAATCGAAAAAGATCAAATCTTTTGACAGAAAGAGCAAATCTTTTCTTCAATGAAAAACGCTATTAGGTTAGGTTAGGTTGGGTGGCTGCCACCGCTAGGCAGGGGCACGCTTAGACCAAGAGAGGTCCATCGTGATACCAGTTATAGGACCCGAGTTACCAGCCCGAGGACCTAAATGACCACTACCCATTTGGGTGGGAGTGATCTAGGAATTATCCTCGTGGATGGGAGGGTGTAGAGGTAACCGAATTCGGTGTAAACCGTCTTTGGTATAAACCCGTGTCACAGGCTACTCCGCATTAGAATTGGGGGGGGAGGGGACGTGGAACAGGAAAGTAAGGGTAACCGAAACAGTATGAACCCTTACCAATGGGAATTATGTTCCGATGATCCCGATGGGGTGGTAGGGTGGGGGCAACCGAAGCGGTACAAGCCCATGAGGTGGTTAGGGTAAAGATGGGAAGAATGGCAATTACTGTAGGAATAATACTTATTACGTTCCAGGGTGGTATGAGGGACATGTCAGTTATGTCTTCTCTTTACGTCGATTCTAACTAGATCTTTAGATCTTCTGTTTTCCATTGCCCTTTAAGTGAAAGTTGGCCTCAAGGATTGGAGAGTGCAGGTGGGGTAACCGATTTCGGTAAAACCGTTGCCGAAGGAGGATTCTTCGTTAAGACGCTGATGTAGGGTAACCGTATCGGTGTGATGAGTGAACCCGTACCTCAGGTGACTTAAGTCAGAAATTAGCCTTGGGGGGGGGGGGGGGGGGGATAGGACAGGTATGTGTAACCGCAGCGGTATGAACCCGTATCAGGAGGAGAATGAATAGGTTTTCCCATTAGAGCGGAGAGGTAAAGGCAACCGAAACGGTATGAGCCCTTACCAGGCCGGTCCTGTTGGGATGATTTGAAGGAGGGGATGGGTGACGGGGAATGTTTGGCGCTCCACTGTGAAGTGCTTGGTCGCCCATAGAGTTTCCATATGGAGGAGGGATCTGTTTTGTGATACACAATTAGGCGTTTAGCCAGTTTGACCCGGAGATAAAGTTCATTATACTCTTTCGATCGAGTTGCGCTAGATCATTTAGATCATCAAAGAAGTATTTACCTAAAGTTTTCCTTGATTAAAGAAAAAGTTCAAACAGCACAAGAAAACGTCGCTGGTCCAAGTTCAACCGGAAAATCCACACTTGGTGGTCCAAGATCGTACGCTCAAGTCGCTTCGCATGAAAGTAAGCAACAATCGGCCGCACCAGATTCGGTGTCTCAAATTTTACTTATGATTTTAGAAAATCTTGAACAACAATCGAAAGTAAATCAAGTAATATTTAACAAATTAAGCGAGCTCGAGTTTAAGCCTCGAAAAACATATAGCAAAAAATCATGAATATGGGAAAGTTAATCAAAATTATTGCATGGAATGCAAACGGCCTTTTTCAAAAAATTTACGAACTAGAAGTATTTCTATGGAAGAATAATATAGACATATGCCTGATTTCGGAAACCCACTTTAAAAAGGGTTCGGCACCCAAAATAAAAGGTTACATCGACTATCACGCGCATCATCCTTCAGAAAATTCGAGAGGCGGATCCTCTCTCTACATTAAAGACTGCATTAAGCACTCCAAAAACGCAGAAATAGAACTGGATTCCATGCAAATAAGCTCAATCTCCGTAAAATTGAGGCACTTAGATTATAACATCGCGTCGAGCTATTTTTCTTCCCAGTATCGCCTCTCTGATGAAGATCTTGCTTCCCTCTTTGACTCACTTGGGACAAACTTTATCATCGGCGGAGACTTTAACGCGAAAAATACTTTTTGGGGCCCACGGTGCAATTCAACAAGAGGCAGAGTCCTCTTTGAAGCAAGTACGAAAGGTGGCGTGGTCTTCTTATCGAAGGGAAAGCCAACATATTGGCCAACCGATAGAAATAAAATACCTGACCTTGTTGACTTCTTCATCGCCAAGGGGGTACCTCGTTACCTTACAAACGTAGAAGAACGCTTTGATCTCTGTCAGATCACTCGGCAGTTCTTTTGAAAATCGGCGGAAGCCTAGTGAAAAAGGAAAGAGCGCCTAGATTAAGTAACAATAATACCGACTGGAACGGCTTTAGAAAATACTGTAAAGAAAACATAGCTTTGAATGTACCACTCAAAACGCCACTTGAAATAGAAGACGAAATAGAAAAACTCGTGAAAGTTATTCATAGCGCTGCGTGGAATAACACTTCTTTTCGGAGATCCGAACTATCGAACAGCGGAACAATATATCAACAAGAAATAGAAGAGCTAATATGCGAAAAGAGGAGAGCGCGCAAGAGATGGCAACGTTCGCGAGCACCTCCGGATAAGGCCATCTTGAACCACCTTTCTAACAAACTGAAGCACGAACTTCAAGACTTTAAAACTCGCGAGACTACTGCTTACCTCGGAAGTTTGACTACCGGATAAAGGTTCGAACTACTCTCTTTGGAAAGCAGTAAAGTCCATTAAGAAGCCTATAGTACATTCTGCGCAATTAAGAAAAGCCAACGGCGAATGGGCAAGAGAAGACAAAGAAAAAGCGGATTTATTTGCAGATTACCTAGAAGAAACATTCAAACCGTTTGACGGGGAACCGTTGGTCGAGGAGTTCAATCCCTATGCGATACAAGATAATTATAGAATAAAAACCGTGTCATTGGCTAAACTTCGTCAAACGATAAATAATCTCAAGAACAACAAAGCACCTGGCTACGACTTAATTACTAGCGAAATTCTAAAGGAGCTACCGAAAAAAGCTTTGGCCAAGCTACTCTATATCATTAACGCCTTCATGAGAATTTTATACGTTCCAAGGCAATGGAAAGTGGCCGAGGTCATAATGGTTCCGAAGCCAGGAAAATGTCCGAACGACGAAAAGTCATACAGACCTATTTCCCTACTGCCGATAATATCTAAGGTATTCGAGAAACTGTTGCTTGAAAGGTTGCAACCAATCATCGAAGAAAGACGATTGATTCCGGATCACCAATTCGGATTTAGAAAAAAGCATTCAACAATCGACCAGGTCTATCGAATAACAAACGAAATCGAAAAAGCTCTGGAAGCGAAAAAGATATGTACTAGCACTTTTCTCGACGTATCGCAAGCCTTCGTCAAGGTCTGGCACAAAGGCCTGAAGTACAATTTAAGGCTAAACTTACCAGAAAAACTCTATAGAATCTTAGAGTCTTACCTTGAAGACAGAATCTTTCGCGTAAGGTACGAAAATGAGTACTCGGAGTTCAAAGAGATAAATGCCGGTGTCCCGCAAGGAAGCGTTCTCGGCCCAAGATTATTTTTTATTTATACAAGAGACATACCCCACGATGAGGGAACAATTTAAGCTACGTTTGCTGACGACACTGCTATTCTCGCTATTGATACGACAATTGAATTATCAAGAGGGAAACTTCAGCGCGCTTTAGACAAAATATGCGACTGGACGAAGAGCTGGCGAGTCGTCCTTCTGGAGACTAAGTCAACGCATATTAACTTTACTTATAAAAAGATAAACAGCAAACCTTTATTCATTAACTCCGTACAAATCCCGTACTCAAATGAAGCGAAATATCTAGGAATGAGTCTAGAGGCAAAACTTAAGTGAAAGCCATTGTTTGCCATTGCGATGGCTTCGACGTGGAAATGTTTTCCAAATGGATCGGAAACTCGGATCCACTCGATAAAGTTCCATTCCAAATGGAACTTTAGACAAAAATGGAACTTTATCGACATTATGGGTGCTGCTGGTTCCGTTGTATGAGTCGAGTTAGCATTAGCAACTTCTCTAGCTAGTTCGTCGGGTCTGCAGTTGCCTGGAATATCCCTGTGGCCTGGAACCCAGCACAGGGATACGTCGCATCTGACAGCAATTTCGTTGAGAGATTCGCGGCATTGCCTTACCAACTTGAATCGTATCGTTAGCGATTCCAAGGCTTTTATTGCAGCTTGGCTGTCTATATCGAAAACAATAGCGCTGCAGTCTATTGAGTTAATTGAAAACCAGGCCATCCTACTCCAAGTGCTGTTTTCGATCCGTCAGTGTAGATTTCTATTGCAGATGCATTTAAGACCTCACCTGACTCCCAGGCGGTTCTGATTGAAAATTTGGTCTTGAATTTGACATTGAAGTCGAGATATGGGACAACATAGTCCGAGTTGCGAAGGATGGTGGCCATTCAGGATGCTAGCATGTCCCATGTTGTCACGAGTCAGTTGCGAGGAAGCCCTAAGCCTAAGTGCTGCTTTCGCTGCCATCACTTTACCAAAGATGTCAATGGGAAGAAGGTGGAGCATTATGTCAAGCGCAGCCGAGGGAGGTACGCTATTAGAAAACCACCATTTTTCGTTCGAAAAGGTACATAGCTATTTATACCTACCTACACGAAACATGGCTTATCTTATATAGTTTTCATGGACCAGTCGCATAGGCCAAAAGTTGTTAATGTAGAATTTGTTCGAATTTATCATTATGGAACGGAAACTGTGAATGACATTTCAGATCACAAGAATGTGAATATTAAATCAAAGAGCATTTGATAAAAAAAATCTAGAAAATGCTGCGCTGTGAAAATATGCAGCTTTAGTTGTTTGTCATCCTATGTCTATTGAAAACTTGATTTTTTAGGACTGCACTGCTTTCATTTTCAGAAAAATTTGGACCTGCCTTTTTAAAATCAACCTGATGATACGAAATCCCTTTCCTCGATTTGCGGTCGCATAGAATTTTTTATTACAAAAGGCATCCAGCTTTTTAATGTTCTTAAGGTATTCAATATGACACCGGAGACCGGACTATTTAATACCTGTCATTAGTAGGTTATATGTTGGTAAGAAACCCTGCGGTAGCATTCGCATTGATACCTATTGAGAAACTTTTATTTGCATCGTAGTTTCCACAATTTTATTTCATCGGGTCTATTTTCAAGAGCGAAATAACAGTCGCCGTCGACAGATGACTTATAGGTTTTATGGACCTATGTGTCCTATATCTCCTATACCTCCTATAAGATTCAATGTACCTACCGAAAAACTGTTTCGTCACTTGTTTATCGCAAGGCTTATAGCCAGGCTTATTAAGGAGTCAATACCCTTCCCAGCAAACAAAAGTCACGGAAAGGGGGCACTCTCCCCGTCCATTCGTCGGACGTATGATATGAGCGC
This sequence comes from Neoascia interrupta, assembly GCA_947623515.1. Taxonomy (NCBI): domain Eukaryota; kingdom Metazoa; phylum Arthropoda; class Insecta; order Diptera; family Syrphidae; genus Neoascia; species Neoascia interrupta. Next base: position 40,668,781 of record OX392464.1, read on the forward strand.
GAAATGATAAGACTATTTAAGATGGAAAAGACTACACTTTGTACAATATAGCACTGCTCCGCTCGTTTTCTCTCTCTCAATGTTTGAGTATGTAAGTGCACACGATTCGTTGGAGCGTTTTTGGTGCCCAATTCCCTAATGCTTACCGAATTTGTAGCTTTTTCATTCCATTTGAGGCTTGCGGGTCGTATTTTCAATTTTTTCAATTTTTGTTATGCTCTCCTTTGAAAGAACTGAGATCATAAACGATATTTATAAAATAAAAATGATACTCAACATCAGGGTTAAAATCGAACCCATGCGGAAGTGCAATATACTAATACCACAGCGTAAGCGGTGCCAAGAATTCAGGCACGAAAGTGCCTGCTGCCAAAAAGAACCACGTTGCGTGAAATGTGCCGGAAAACACCTCTCAACAGAGTGCAAAGTTGACATAAAGGCTCCATCAGTTTGCGCCAATTGCCACGGAAACCACCCGCAAACTATCGAGGATGCGAAGTAGCCATAGAGCTGCAAAAGGGACGAGAACCTCTTAAGGAAAATACTTGAGGTCAGAATCCAAGCCTAGGACGTCCAAAAACCGCTGAAACTCCTAAGCCAAAGACTCCAAAGACGCCAAAGCCGATCAAAAGTGCGAGATTGGCAAAGGAGGCGTCGACAAAAGGCGTAAAAGCTCCACAAAAGAGCGGCGCCAGTTCAAGTGCAGCGGAGAAACCACCACTGGTCGGACCGAAATCATACGCACAGGTTGCGGCAAACGAAAACAAGGCAACATCGCCCACAACAGATGCAGTGTCTCAGATCCTCGCTGTAATCTTGGAGAAACTTGAGGATCAGACTAAAATCAACAAAGTTATATAGCTCGCTATCTAACAAAGCTATATATATATATATAGCTCGAGTTTAAGCCTCGAAAAAATTACAAGAGAACATGAATATGAAACAGTTATTTAAAATACTAACATGGAATGCAAATGGCCTTCTGAATAAAATAGACGAACTAGAAGTATTTCTACGGAAAAATAATATTGATATTTGCATGATTACGGAAACTCACCTTGAAAACGGGTCTAGACCCAAACTCAAAAGGTTACAATGACTATCACGCACATCACCCTTCGCAAAATTCGAGAGGAGGACCCTCCCTCTTCATTAAGAACTGCATAAAGCACTTCAAGAACACAGAAGTTGAGTTAGACTCTATGCACATCAGTTCAGTTTCTGCAAAAATTGACTGCTTAGATTATAACATTGCATCATGTTATTTCCCGCCAGGATATAAACTGGTGGAAGACGATCTTGATCGTATGTATGACTTCATTGGGTCCAATTTTATCATTGGGGGTGACTTTAACGCGAAGCATACTTTTTGGGGTTCACGATGCAATTCAACAAGAGGCAGATTACTGTACAAAAATAGTATGAAGCGTGGGGTGGACTTTTTCTCCAGGCGTAAGCCAACATATTGGCCAACCGATAGGAATAAAAAGCCTGACCTTGTCGATTTTTTCATCGCTTAAGGGTACCCCAAATACCTTACGCGAATTGAAGAGTGTTATGATCTTTGCTCAGACCACTCAGGATTAATCTTGAAGATGGGTGGAAGACTGGCGAAAATAGAAAGAGCTCCTAGATTAGCTAGCAAAAACATGAACTGGCACGCCTTCAGAAAGGACTGTAAGAAGGGTGTTGGCTTGAATGTGCCATTGAAAACTCCTTTCGAGTTAGAAACCGCAGTTGACAAATTCATTGAAGCAATTCAGAGGACTGCTTGGAACAACACTTCGTCCCAAAAGAACGCAGTTAGCACCGACGGGCATGTACGTAAAACATATCCGCTCGAAATCGAAGAATTGATTCGTGAAAAGAGAAAAGCGCGTAGGAGATGGCAAGGCACGAGGGCTACCCCAGACCAAACCCTCTTGAACCACATCTCTAACAAACTGAAAGGAATGTTGCAAGATCTTAAAAATCGTGAGACCACGCATAGGAGCTCAAACTACTCGCTGTGAAAAGCAGTTAAGTCTTTCAAGAAACCTATAATCCACTCGGCACCAATAAAAAAAGCTAACGGCGAATGGACAAGGGAAGACAAAGAGAAAGCGAATTTGTTTGCTGAACATTTAAAAGAAACATTTAAGCCTTTCGACGGTCTGCCGTTAGCTGACGTTCTAAACAACATAGCGCAACATGATGAATGAAAAAAGTTTCATTAGTTGAACTCCGACAGACAATAAGCAAACTTAAAAATCATAAGGCATCGGGTTACGACCTGATCACTGGCGAAATATTGAAACAACTACCAAAAAAGACAGTAGTCAAGCTACTTTATATGATAAACGCTTCTCTTAGACTTCTATACGTTCCAAGAAAGTTGCTGAAGTCATTATGGTTCCAAAACCGCGGAAATGTGGAAATGATAAAAAAATCTTACAGGCCCATATCGCTTCTGCCGATAATGCCGATAATATCGAAAATATTCGAGAAACTTCTGTTGAAGCGATTACGACCAATAATTGCAGAAAGACGCTTGATTCCGGATCATCAATTCGGTTTCAGACCTAACCATTCCACAATAGATCAAGTCTACAAAATAACGCATGAAATTGAAAAAGCCTTAGAAGGGTGACTGAAAAACTTGCCGGAAGACATGTTTAAAATATTTGAAAATTATCTTGAAAGCAGACTCTTTCGTGTTATATGTAGCAGTGAATACTCGAGTTTCAAGCAAATTCGGGCTCGCGTATCCCAGGGAAGCGTCCTCGGTCCGACCCTGTTCCTGCTCTACACAAGAGACATACCTCTAGATGACGAGACTGTCGTGACCACGTTTACGGACGATACGGCCATCCTCGCAACAGGTGAATCAGTCGAGTCATCAACGAGAAACCTCCGACGAGCTTTGGACAGAATTTGTGTCTGGACGAAGACTTGGCAAATCGCTCTTAACGAGAACAAGTCTACGCATGTGAATTTCACTTACAGAAGGGTTAAAAATTTACCTCTGTTCATAAATTCTGCGCTAAACTGGACGCTAAACTAAGGTGGAAACCACACGTAAAGAACAAGCGTGACGAGCTCGAGATTAGGCTCAGGGAAATGTATTGGCTTATCGGAAGGTTTTCGAAATTAAGCATATGTAACAAACTGCTCTTGTACAGGCAGGTGTTAAAGCCGTCTTGGACATACGGTATACAACTTTGGGGTTGTACCAAGCCGAGCAACATGTCCATGTTGCAGACTTTCCAAAACAAGACACTAAGAGCAATTGTGAATGCTCCATGGTATATTAGGAATAGCGATATTCACAGAGATTTAGGAATAGCTACCGTGGGCGAAGAAGTAACAAACTTTGCTCGAAAGCTAAATGCTCGACTTCATGTTCATTGCAACAATGAAATGATCCGTACTCTAAACGAGACTCTTAACGATGTAAACAACGAGCGACGACTACAAAGAACAAGAACCTTTGATCTAGCGAAGTAGGGCGAAGCCGCACGAATGAACGGCTTAGTAGGTGCATTCACTGGAAAGCAACCTATCCAATGCGATTAACACTACGGAAGCGTAAACTACTTGTTAAGTTAACTTAGTTGTAGTCAAGAAGTATTATGAGAGAGCGAAAATTAACTACTATGAAGTGCGTTCTGGCAGTTTCATAGTGTCTCTCATAAATAGGTGCTTTTTTAGCACGTGGAAATCATAACCAATAACGGCTACTTCGGTATTATACCTGTTATAGTGGGCGTATTGGTATCTTTGAAAGATTTTGGAGTTTTAGCCTCCGTCCACCCTAGTATTAAAAAAAAAATTTAATTTTTTCCATTTTTTTTTTTCTTAAAAAAAACATTAGTTGTCCAAAATTGCAAATTTCAAACAAGTTCTTATTTTGTCCTTTTATCTTAAATGAACATGTTCTTTGACCTTTTATAGAACCGAAATATTCTTCGTGGGAGGAGAATTTTGTTGTTGCTACATCCAAATCTGCTTCTTCTGCACAAATCGCGTTGCACAGTCTAGTTGAAAAGCATTGACTAATGAAGTGTATACATGTATTTTTTGTTTCTTCTCCTAGATTACTTCGGGCTATGCATACGTCACGTTGAAGTACACAACTGACAACTAAGTTAAATACACACGTTCTTATGGGAAGCGGCCCATAGACGAACTTCGTGACGTACGTCGCACGAATCCCATAAAAACGTGTGTATTTCACTGAGTTGTCAGTTGTGTACTATGACAACGGATTCATTGGGCTAAAGGCTTTAGATTTTTTTTCTGGTTTCGTAAACTGGGCTTAACTGGGGCTAAAGCCTTTAGCCCAATGAACCGTTGCATTTGTTTTGTCGAAGTACACAACCGACAACTCAGTGAAATAGACACATTCTTAGTGCCTGTTTTCATTTGGTTGATCCTAACCGGATGTGTTAGAATGACTATAGTGAGGGGAAGCGCCAGTCTGTTGGCCACCGTTCAACCTCCGATTTATTTTGAGAAATAAAATTTGGGTAAGTTTAGGATCAACCAAATGAAAACAGGCACTTATGAGAAGCGACGTACGTCACGAAGTTCTTCTATGGGCCGCGTTCCATAAAAACGTGTATATTTAACTCAGTTGTCAGTTGCGTACTTCAACGTGACGGACGCAACGGATTCATTGGGCTGGAGGCTTAAATATGCACTGAGCGAAAACTGGCCACTAAACGAGTGAGTTCCATCTTAAAAATGTCCCACATTGATAGTCGTCCTTAAAAATCAAGTCTTTGGGTAGGCGGTAGTTACTGATTGCGAGTGAAAATCAGAAAATAAAACTTTGTAGGCTCCTTGCCGCACAGAGTGTAGTTAATTTTAATACACTTTCAGTCAACAGGGTGATTCATAAGGTTCAAACTTTTTTCCTCTTTAGTTTTAAATCACATTGCCATCAGAGTCCACTTTTACTTTTTTATTATTTATAAAACTTACACCTAAAATATTTTTGCTGTCCGTTAGCAAAAATTATATTTCACCTTTTTGTCTTAGGAACAGGAGCCGAGGGATTCTCGCCTTTGTAAAATGTTTTTAAAAGTTCCATTGCTTCTTCTGCGCGCACACCAGCCGTTATTGCCACGTTCTTTCCCATAACCTTTTCAACATCGACAACAGATCTGCCTCCAAAACGGTCATTTGCGCAGCCGTACACGATTTCTTTTACTCCAAGTTCGTATAAGGCAGATGCGCACATTATGCACGGTTCCACAGTGACAACAACTGACACTGAAGCAAGGATATCTTTCCAATTCAGGGAGTGCTCCTTGCAATGGACGAGCGCTTTGTCAATGCAGACGAATTCTGCGTGTCGTGTTGCATTCTTTGTCGCGTTTACATCATTGTGTCCGTTTGCAATGATCTCTCCTTTGTGAACAAAGACACAGCCAACTGGAACTTCACCTGCAGTCAACGCTTTGCGGGCTTCCTCGAATGCAGCCTCCATAAATACTTCCATTGTCCGGTTTGTACTTAAGGTATACTTATGCTTAGAGCTATACTTAAACTTAATGTGATAATACAACAGGTTTTATGCTTGATTAGTTTTCGTTCCGAAGATACTTGATCAGATCGTTCTCTTCGAAGAACAGCTTGGCTTTTTCCGGCCAGTCGTTGTTGTTTAAGCTTCGAGGGCTGGGATGGGCTACCTGTAAGAACCGTATGTTGGACCCGATATAGTTTTGTTGATTCGAAAGTTTCTTCGTACAGTCTCCAACGTAGCTGCCAATGGCAACGACAACCTCTGGCTGAATGAGGTGAATCTCCTCGTCGAGGTATTTGAGGCAGATCTCTCGAATCTTAGACTTTACATCACCCTGGACAGAGAAAAAATCTCAGTACGTAAAAAATATGATCTAACTGTTTTGATTACCTTCAATTCTCCTGGTGTAATGTTTTTTCCTGCCGCATCAAAAAATGCCAAAGGACAAAAGTTGTGCATGAAGCATTGCTGGCTGAACACCTCCAAGCTACCTGATATTTCTTCTACCAAACCCCAGATGCGCAGGCCACTCGGTTCCTCCCTGGAGCAATTAAGACCAGTTATGGGTCGTTTAGGATGAACTAATGGTGGTTGTTCAACAACACCCTCTAATTGCATCAAATGTCGTACGGTTTTTGTATTGCCAAATGGAACCTGAAACAATGAATACATTATATGAGTGCAAATTTCAAATACATTCGTTCGAAGGGTTAAGGAATGCTTTGTATGGTGTTATCGCATACCCCATTTTGTGCCATGCCATTCGGGCCAGGATTCATTCCAATTAACATGAGTTTTTTGCGACCAGTGAGAAATTTTCGCAAGTACTCGCAATGCACTTCGCACGCGTACTCTATTGGATTGTAGATGTGTGTGATGTTACTTATTTTAAATGGCCTGAGTTCTGCGTTGAGTTTGAATTCAATGTCGTAGAAACTTTTCCAGAATGGAGTTTGGAAGTACTTGGATGTGGATGTATCACTATTGGATGCAGGTTTAGCAACTGCATTCTCATTGGGATCGGCTAGTTTTTTCTTAAGTTCGTCCTTTAAATGCCTGACTGACATGATTTTTTATGGATAAGATGTTCGTGATTCGTGTCTTCAATGATTTATGCAAGGCGAAAGCAGTAAAAATATTAAATCTTTAAAAAGGAAATGTAAAGAATATGCAAAAAAAAAAAAAACAGAAAATCCCACAATTGATTTTTACAACTTTGAAAAGCAGTGCAGAACTGAGAAAACTTTTCCCATCATATTTTAATGGGGTGATTTGACATGCCATGCAAAATTGGCTAATGAAGATACTCTGTAAGTTAGATTCTCTTGGAGCAACCACCAAAAGACCTGATTACAGTCTAGCAGAGGAATGCAGAAATAAGTTAAAATTTCTAACTAATTTTGACATCAAGATATCAAATCTTCTTAAATTTTCGCTTAGTTCTTTACATAGAATTTTGTAATGGTCAAAACATGCACGTTTTAGAAGCATAAAATGTACTTTGTCCAAAAAGGGTGTGAAAAGGCATGAGTGTACCTATAACAGCCAACAATATTACCTTTTTAAGAACGTTTTCCTTAAAAAGATATTGTTTTGGAAGAGTCTTTTTACTAGGAGCACTAAAACTAAAACAAGAGAAAAAGTTTTATAAACATTTAGCCGGTGAATGACAGAATGAAGTGACAGGCGTGTCAAAAATCAGGTTTTCCACTTTTTCACCACTATAAAAAGCGGCATCTGTACGGTATTTTTAGAAGAAAAAGAGGTTTGTAGCCTTGATATTTTTTGGTTACTGTGTGAATTGGCCTAATTAACTTAAGCCAGTGCAAGAGTTTCGTACACTGCGTGAGGTGACAGTGAGTGAGTGTTTAAGATAATGTCCTCGTGTATAAAATATTAAAGCTTAGTAATCTAAGAAAATGCATGCTTTTTTGGCATATTCAAGACTAGCAGGAAAAGGCTGCCAATTCCTCTGATTGCCAATTGATTAGTACATCAATTATGGCGTTTTTCGTTGAACAAAATTTGCTCTTTCTGTCAAAAGATTTGATCTTTTTCGAGTTTGCATTTTTATTGAAAATAAAAGAGCAATTCTAGATCAATACTCAATCTTAACCCAGACAGTGACTTGAGCGGCGAGCTTCATAGCTAGTTTGTTAATTTTAAATACACTCATTTTATTAATACGACCCCTGCTTGATTTTCTAAAGAATCATAAGAGTTGGTGATAATGACGTCACCTTTTAAACTTATAGCCCCCTCTTTGATCTTAAAGATTAGTTGCAAGAAAATCTTTGGCACATACCTGCTCCGACTTGGAATTTTTATTCGAGTTATTGTCGCTTGTGTGATTTATAAATTTGAGCAAGTCAGAAGTTTTCAAGGATTTCTCGCATCACTTAAAAAGAAATCCATTCGAAGCCGTTGAATGCATGGTAATTAGGAGATCAATAACCGCACGTTGACCCGTTTAACTTTTGTGGTTGCAAAAAATCAGGGCTTTTTTAATCTTAAACGAGAAACGATATCTTTAAAACTTTTTATGTTGAAGAAAATAACCAAGACTATTTGTGTGTCAAATCTGTAAGTTACAAAAAATATCGGGGTATTTCAGAATGTGAGATCAACATAAATTATTATGTTGCGATTAACATAAATTCTAATCAAATAACATTAAACTAATATCCTTTAAATTTCGAGATTTACCACACAAATTTAAATCTTCTCGACAAGTGATTAAAAATAAATGCCCTCATAATACCACGTCTTAACCAGACTTAACATAAACCCATTAATCCCTCAAATCTCGAGGTTTAACAAACACATTAAAATCCTCTCGGCAAGCGATAAAAAATATATCCACTCATAAATCTTATTTGCTAATCTTTTATCATGCCACACGTAGAAACTTGTGCAGTTTGGTACCCGTGGCAAAATTTGGAAACACTCCACGGGTAATTCAATTGGGGAATGCTGCTTCTGCAACACACCACTAGTACCAAACAGCAGCACAAGCGGTCCCATTTTTGTCACAGGTTGTGTATAAGCGGAGACACTAGCAGTCCATTATATATTATGGCAAAGATAAATCTTATTCACCCTATTCACAAACCTCTTCCATGCCACATTTAACCCTTTCCACACAGGCGCACACCCTCATAACAGTTTGGTACTTAAGCAGTGAGTACGTGCAACAGTGTGGACGCAGACGTTACAGTCCGTAAAACGGAACGTTGAATACCCCATCCTATCCCACTTTGTAAAATGCTGATGTTATTGTTATTTTTTGACTAAAATGTCAAAGTAAGTAGCGCAAATTTAGAAAAGGGGCGTGGTCCAACCGCACAATTATAACACAGATATTTGCAAGTTACGCTTAAATGTACGTAAAAATGCAATTTTTTGGTTCAAATTCAAAATTTTTGTAAAATCGACCCCTTAAAGGCCTTAAAAGGGTGCGTGGCTAATAACTTTGTATGAACTAAATCTGGAATGAAGTCTCGTTTACCTAACCTGCTAATTTTTTTGTTTTATTCTTTCTTATATTAGGCTACAGACCAGTCGAAATTACGTTTTTCTGAAAAAAATTTAGGTTTTTCTTCAAATCTGCCTCCACATGTGGGCGTGGCCCAAATTTTTGTATAAACAAAATGTAGAACTAAGAGTTTTCTTCATAATATATTAAGTAAAATTTATTAATAATTTTTTTAAGTTATTAATTTTATTAAATTAAATTACATAAATTATTAAATTATATAAGTTCATGTCGGATTTATCGTATTAGTTTCTTTCACGTTTTCTATTTTTTGCGATTCTCAAATTTGGAAGCTGGCGTTGTTTTCCCTCCCAAAGTCCCAAATCCTTTTCCATAGCTACTGAATTCAGAGCACAATGCGCATGCATGCTCTATAACGCCAAACTTGTCAACCTACCAACACGTTTCCGCTTGGACACAAAAACCCTAGGCTATGTCTACACTTTTAAATAAACTAAAAAATAGTTCAACGCATTTGCACATACATAACGACAGACTTTTAAAAATGTCGAAATTGAAAAAAATAGCCTTCTCTACAAGCACAAATAAAGAAAAAAAAAAAGATTACGCGAGGCGAATTTTTCAAAAACGCTAAAAAATCATTTGTTTTAATTTATAAAACTACATTGACTGCCAGTATCAGGCAAACCCTCTGACCGATTCAAAAAAGTACACACCTCTTTTTCGTTTTTTAAGTTAGAGGTAACGACAATACTGTCTTTTGACAAAAAGGAAACAAATGACTCTTTTGAATTATTGTTTATTTTATTTATATTGTTATAAAATTAAATTAAATTTATAACATGTGCATCTTTTCTTTGTTGGGAAATAAGGAATAATTGTCTGTTGCCTTTCTGATGGAAATTTTAGCTGCCCGAAAATTTCTGGTGGATTTGTTTTAACTTTTAATTTAATAAAACATCAGTATAGCTATGCAAAACATACTTGATATAATGTTCAAAAATTTTGCTCTTCTTTTGTAAATATCACAATTGTAGTTTTCATTAATTACATATTTTGTATGTTACTTACTTTTTGATTTTTTTTTTCCTTATTTTCACAGAAATTTTGGGGCTTTGGTAGTTTCGTAATAATTAAAGAGGAGGCATTATGATTAAAATGTAAAAAATATATAATGTAACTGTGTCTTAAATATTGACACTTTTTAATTTTTGTTTTTTAAGATTCATGAAATTGGAAAACTTCAATAAATTTATTTTTGTTATATTATTTAATATTAACAAGCAACGCTAAACATTTTTTTTCTTTCTTTAAATAAGCCAAAAGGGTGTTTTCGAAAATTCATAAGATTTAATATAAATCAGACGTTAAAGGTTTTTTTTTTCATTTTCAAAAAAAATCAAATTCTAAATTTCTTTTACGGTATAAATATTTTTTTTATCTTTTACTCTGTTTCTGTAGCCAAATACAGTATTTAACTGTACGTGTAGATAAAACTTGTGCTGTTTTTTAATATGTATGTAGTGATGTAATATAAACAATTAACAATACATAGAAATCAAGCAGATAAATTAGTAATTTACATTAAAAAAAAAATAAAGAAAAAAAAGAACAACGGGTAGAGTAGACTGCAAAAAACCATTTTTCGGTTGAGGATCAATAAGGAATTCGAAGAAATTGCCAAGCAAAGTACTAGCAAATGCATTGTTTTTTAAAAAATATTTTAAATGCATTGGCACTCTTTGTTGTATGTCAAAACGGGGTTCATACCCTATCGAGTTATAACCCTTATCACACCGATTAATAATGATAATTGTTAACAAACGTTTCAAGAAATAAAAACAACCGAAACTGAACTTAATTTTAGATATTTTAAAGACTTCTGTTTGATGAATTCAAGACAAAAATTACAAGAGAAGAATAAGTAGTGACCGTCAATAACCTACGTCGCATCCAAAAATTTTGCTTGCTAGACGTTGAAAAGAATTCTGAAGTGACGATGACGAATACTTCAATGGAGGGCACGTGTTTTACGAAAACGAAATCCGTTACATCCGTTACGAGCATAAATTACGTTTCCGAAAAAAATTGGGACACGAAGCCTATCGAAACGGAAAAATTCCGAGTTGCTAATGTAGCACAAAAATCTCATAGTTTAGCCAAGCAAAAGTCATCCTGTAATGTGAAAATCCAAAAACAAGCATAAACAAAAATTAGACAAAAGTTGGACGATTTGGATAAAAATAAATTTAATAAGGAAAAATTGTCAACAAGATAATCTTCTTGTTTTATTAAGTCTAGCAGTTCCTCATGAAAGAGGTGGAAATTATAAAGTGAACGAGGTGAAACAGTGGCACCATGAAAATTGACCCTAAGGAGAAAAGCAAAATATTTTCGTTGACTCCGAAAGCTTTGAGATGGGATTTGTTTTGCTTTTTGTTTTTTATATTGTCATTGGGTATGAAATCATTGCTTTCTCCGGAGATTTAATATAAATCAGACGTTAAAGGTTTTTTTTTTCATTTTCAAAAAAATTCAAATTCTAAATTTCTTTTACGGTATAAATATTTTTTTTATCTTTTACTCTGTTTCTGTAGCCAAATACAGTATTTAACTGTACGTGTAGATAAAACTTGTGCTGTTTTTTAATATGTATGTAGTGATGTAATATAAACAATTAACAATACATAGAAATCAAGCAGATAAATTAGTAATTTACATTAAAAAAAAAATAAAGAAAAAAAAGAACAACGGGTAGAGTAGACTGCAAAAAACCATTTTTCGGTTGAGGATCAATAAGGAATTCGAAGAAATTGCCAAGCAAAGTACTAGCAAATGCATTGTTTTTTAAAAAATATTTTAAATGCATTGGCACTCTTTGTTGTATGTCAAAACGGGGTTCATACCCTATCGAGTTATAACCCTTATCACACCGATTAATAATGATAATTGTTAACAAACGTTTCAAGAAATAAAAACAACCGGAGCTTAAATTTAGTAGCTATTAAGATTTCAACAAAAACATGTTTGGTACAAAAGCCTGAGAACTTATTTGGTGAAAGCTTTTCGACACCGAACACCGAGATTTCAAATAAAGCTTGGTGTAATGAGACTTTCACGGTCAATTCTTTGATGAAACTCACTTTGAACAGTTACCGTCAGCAACTGTGTTACCGGATAGTAGGTCTTTGGTCAAGGAAAAATTTATTAGCTCTTTATTTATTATGCCAGCAAAATTCGACTCCTTTTTTCAATTTAAGATTAAGTCTTTCAACTAAACGAATTTGAAACAAAAAACTCTGTGTGACTAGATTTTACTGTGTACTAATTCAAAGGTAACCATATCCCTTTAGATCCACAAAAATCAAAAACCGTAACTGCAAAAATAAACACAACAAGAACAAACAAAAAGTTCTATGCATTACAGTCAAGAAACACATGTACATATTGGTACAATTAGTTAATATTATTATGACTGAAGTTAAAATGTGAGGAAAGATTAAAAAAACAACTATCATAAGATTAAAACAATATTTTTTTAAATTATTATAAAATCATTAAGAATAGTAATTACTTCATAATTCTGCTTCAAATGCGTTATATTGTTTAACGATTCTCGTTTGCGGCTGTGGCAGGTGATGCGGCGTCGTCGGGTAATCGTGGTGATGGTGATTGTTGTGCTGATACTGGGGAGGAAGATCGCGAAAGCGACGATGAGGGTGTATTACTACCCGCCGAATGGTAACCATTGCAATTTGCCACTCCATTGGCTATCTCGTGTTCCCCTACGTTAATTGAGGCATCAACCAGCATTTCCACGTCGTGCTTTTGTTCACCGGAAGCACTGTATACGCTCAAAGAGCTTCGAGACGATGAAGAGCTTGCACTACTACTGGTGGAGCTATCGCTTTCGCTGTCTTCACTGGATGAGTCCATCGGTGTCGGATGTTGTGCTTTTGCTGTTGTTGTAGCTGAACTGATTGCTAATTGACGTCGAAGTTCTAGAAAAATCAAATAAAGATAAATGAAGGGAAACATATTATTTTAGCCCTGATATGAGCGTGCGTAATCGTCCTTTCAATGCAATCGGCCAATAAGGTAGGTTCGTGTGCTTACTTTCCATTGTCTTTTTAGGATCACAATTGCTATATTTGTTGTTTGAGATTTTTCTATTTGGATTTATCGACTTCCGGTGAAATAAAGATAAAGACAAATTTATGAAAAAAGGCGGCTAAATGATGATTTAATAATGAAACACAAAGGATATGCTGAAAACTCCAACAACTTGTCGAGCATTTCTTTAAACCCAAGACTTCAGAAGCCTCTTTGAAGGCAATTAGTACGATGTATGGTGCATGTTTACACAAAGAATTTGCTTGACTTGACCTTGATGGTGATGTTGCTGTACGATCTAAATAATGTTTATGGTAATGACTCAATAAATAGTGCCAAAGTGGTACATTACCCATTTTGTGCCTTTTGTAAAACCAAAGCTGAACAAAATACGGTTTCATTTTATAAAAATCAATGCGTTGTTAATTTCTTTACTTTGAAACTTTTTTGTAACAAATTGTTGAAAAATTATTCCATCCAAGCACAAAAACTGAACTTAATTTTAGATATTTTAAAGACTTCTGTTTGATGAATTCAAGACAAAAATTACAAGAGAAGAATAAGTAGTGACCGTCAATAACCTACGTCGCATCCAAAAATTTTGCTTGCTAGACGTTGAAAAGAATTCTGAAGTGACGATGACGAATACTTCAATGGAGGGCACGTGTTTTACGAAAACGAAATCCGTTACATCCGTTACGAGCATAAATTACGTTTCCGAAAAAAATTGGGACACGAAGCCTATCGAAACGGAAAAATTCCGAGTTGCTAATGTAGCACAAAAATCTCATAGTTTAGCCAAGCAAAAGTCATCCTGTAATGTGAAAATCCAAAAACAAGCATAAACAAAAATTAGACAAAAGTTGGACGATTTGGATAAAAATAAATTTAATAAGGAAAAATTGTCAACAAGATAATCTTCTTGTTTTATTAAGTCTAGCAGTTCCTCATGAAAGAGGTGGAAATTATAAAGTGAACGAGGTGAAACAGTGGCACCATGAAAATTGACCCTAAGGAGAAAAGCAAAATATTTTCGTTGACTCCGAAAGCTTTGAGATGGGATTTGTTTTGCTTTTTGTTTTTTATATTGTCATTGGGTATGAAATCATTGCTTTCTCCGGATGTCTAAAATCAAATGATGTATGGGGAGCCTGTTGACATCTCGGCCTTTATGCCAAAGCCCGTGCTTGGCTACAATTTGACACGAAATTTTCGGCTTATTTGCGGTGCTCTTTCTTGTTAGCCATAATGTTTTTCTGCGTAAAATTGATCTTGTGGAGTACAACGTATAAATTAGATATGAGCATTTTATTCTTGCTAGCTGTAATTGACCATTCGCTCTTCGTTTTTATTTTGTTTTCACCAGTTATTTATGGTTATTGAACATAACGTCAGCTTCTCATCGAACGGATGATATTTCAGTTAAGAAGAGCCATCTTTGATTCGTTCACAGATTTTGTGATGCCAAATTCCGTTTCGTTTTATTCCGTTTCCTATACGTCATGATCCCAAGTCTGCGAATTTCGTTCACGAGTGCACGTTCACGGATTTCGTGATCTGCCCCAAGTTTTGTTTATTTTTTCGCTCATTTGACAAAGTTTTTGAAAACTTGAAATTGACAAGAGCACAAAAGAAAATTTTGGCTGTTTGCTAGACGTTGAAAAGTTTTTAAAAGTGACAAAAAAATTAAACGAAGCACTAATTTTTTCTCTCTTTAAGCACATTTAAGAAAAGATCAAAGCAAAGCCATAACATAACACATCTAAAGCACATATGAAACATAAAAAACTCTCAACATTAAAAAGCCCGCGCATGAAGTATATGAAGCAATGGAAAGCACGTTTAAAATGCATTACACAATATTGTAAGAATGCGACAATTAATAACAAAATGAATTGCGTGTCTTACCATAGTTCTCCCTAGATAAATCACGAATTTTTTCTTCCAACTGCCGAATCTTAGACAGATACTCTGCGGATATTCTCTGTACGTTAAGCTGTTGCTGTCGTTGTGCACCTTGCTCCGAGTATCTATCCTCAGTTTGCAAGCACTCCTCAATAAGCTGTTGCTTCGTCAATGTTTCCAAGCGTTCCACCCGTGCCTTCTCGTACACATTGGCGAACTCCTTCGTCAGAAATTCCTCCTCATCTTCGGGTAAAGAATAGAAGTAGTTATCTTCAGAATCAACAGAAAAACTCGAATCTCGTGTCCTACCAGAGGGTGTCAACAGTGCCGATGGCACTTCAGCCAAGTGCTCTTCCATTAGAAATTTGTTAGTATTGTACGGTACCAGGGAACGACTTCGATTTAGTTTCATACGACGTGTATTGCCAGAGTTGGAATTACTACTGCTGCCCTCACCGCCGCCACCTCCACCACTATTACAATATCCACCACTTTGGGTCCTTCCATAGCGAGGATTTTGGAACCTCCAATTAGTCTTCTTGTACAACTTGGTATTCTTGGTTTTCGGTTTGCCTCGACGATGCTTTCGCTTGTTCTTTGTCGGCTGACCACCAGTTGTTGCAGCCGAAGCTGAAACATTCGAATTATTGGGACCAGAACTGTTTAGTAACGAACCCATCGTTTCATCATGGGCGCCGCCGGAAGAACCAGTGTCTCCCTCTAATGGGAGCGCAGCCACACGTGAGTTTAGACTACTCATAGCCGCCGATGACGTGAGTTCAGACATTGTATTTTCTTTCATCACGGACGACGTGAATTCAGTCGCCATTTGCGATTGCTGCGTATGAGGGGGACTGTTTTTCTCGCCACTTAAAATGTCCATTTCACTTGATTTATCGTCAATTTTCTGCGACATTTTGATGCTACGTTGATTATAAGCACTCCACAAATCACTATCGAATATTTCTCGCAAATTAATTGTTTATAAAATATCGTAAAATTCACCAAAATAACGGAGCACAAATGTAAACGATACAACTTCTGTCGCCATTTTCCAATATTTAATCGTTTCGTTTCGTTTGTCGTCCGCCTAGGCTAGGTTGGTCTGATTCGTTTTTCGTTCTTTTGATTGTTTTTTCTTCTTTTTCCTCTACAGTTGTTGTGTGGTTGTGCAGTTGCGAGTTCGCTTTTCTGGTGTTTTATTTTCATTCTTTCTCCTTTTCTCTACCGTTCGTTGATAAGTTCAATTGCATGGACCTTGTTGCATGACAGAACGGGGCAGTGATTGTAAGCGATTGCGTTTGCTCACTCACACTCCAGGAGTTTTTATGGTTGCGGTTATCAATAGAATTTTTGTTGAAACTTGAAAAACAGAGACGTGCGTTTATTTTTTACTGTAATAAAAAAGGGACTGCTTATTATGGGAATTGATTTTCATTGCAATGGACATGGTGGAATATGGTTTTGGAGGGGAGGAGAAGGTTAAAACTCGCCAAAGGACAATAGGCAAAAACGTGTGGGTTTTTGGTCCAAATTTCCACCAATAAGGGTCAGTTTTTCAGTGTTTCCAAGGATGTTACGTTTTTTTTTGAATACTAGGGTGGAGGCTTAAAATCCAAAAATCTTTCAAAGATACCAATATGCGCACTATAGCAGGTATATAAAACCGAAGTAGCTGATATTGGTTATGCCCGATTTCCACGTGCTAAAAAAACCACCAGTTTATCCACTAGAGAGAGACACTATGAAAACTGCCAGAGCGCACGTCATAGTAGTAAATTTTCGCTCTCTCAAGATTCCTCTTGACTACATCTGCAACTAAGTTAACTTAATAAGTAGTGTATGCTTCTGTAGTGTTTATCGCGTTGAGTAGGTTGCTATCCAATGAATGTACCTACTAGAACCGTCAATTCATGCGGTTCAACGACAACGAAGACGAGCAGTAGCTATTCCTAAATCTCTGTGAATATCACTATTCCTTGTGTACTGTAATGTGGCGACAAGAAATAAAACGACATGCAGGAATCGCTGAATGCGCCCATCGATTCACTTTACGAATACACCCCCTTGATTCACTTTACGAACACACACCGCTGAAAGCAAAATGATATTATTCCAAGTTCGAATTTCGATTTCCCCTCCATGGAATTCAGCGGAAGAGTACCAATGGAATATTACCAAAGGGGAAGTATGGAACGTACTAGAAGGTGCTTAATTTTGTATAAATACACGGGTGAAGAGCCGTACGAGTCGTACGGGACAGTTATATTTTAAACGTTGACTTGTGAAAATCGGTAATAAAGTAAAAAGTGATTGAACTAAAATAAAATGTTGAATTCTTTAATTAAATTAAAAAAAATAAGTTTGTTTGATAAATAAAGTGTTTCATTGTGAAATTATAAACGTTAAATTAGGTTTATTCGACGAACCCCAGGCAAAAACATTACAATGCCATGGAGCATTCACAATTGCTCTAAGTGTCTTGCTTAGGAAAGTCTGCAACATGGACATATTGCTCGGCTTGGTACAACCCCAAAGTTGTGCTCCGTATGTCCAGGAGGGCCTTAGCACCTGCCTGTACAAGAGCAGTTTGTTATATATGCTTAGTTTTGAAAATCTTCCTATAAGCCCATACATTTCTCTGAGTCTAATTTCGGCCTCGTCACGCTTCTTCTTAACATGTGGCTTCCACCTAAGTTTAGCGTCTAGTCATTCCTAGATATTTCACTTCGTTTGCATAGGGAATTTTTACAGAGCTTATGAATAGAAGTACATAAATTGTTTATCTTTCTGTACGTAAAATTGACATGGGTTGACTTGTTTTCGTTAAGAACGATTCGCCAAGTCTTCGTGAAGGCGCAAATTTTGTTCAAAGCTTTTTGGAGACTTCTCGTTGATGACTCGAATGATTCATCTGTTGCCAGGATGGCCATGTCGTCCGCAAACGTGGCCATAACTGTCTTGTCATCTAGAGGTATGTCTCTTGTGTAGAGCAGGAACAGGGTCGGACCGAGGACGCTTCCCTGGGATAAGCCAGCTCGAATAAGCTTGAAACTCGAGTGTTCAGTACAACACCTAACACGAAAGAGTCTTCTTTCAAGATAGTTTTTCAATATTCTATACATATCTTCCGGCAAGTTTTGCCGTAGCTTATATTTCAAGCCTTCGTGCCATACCTCGTCGAAGGCTTGCGATACGTCGAGGAAAGCACTTGAACATATTTTTTTCCCTTCTAAGGCTTTTTCAATTTCATGCGTTATTCTGTAGACTTGATCTATTGTTGAGTGATTAGTTCTAAAGCCAAACTGATGATCCGGGATTAAGTGTATTTCTGCTACTATTGGTTGTAATCGCTTCGGCAGAAGTTTCTCAAAGACCTTCGATATTATCGGCAGAAGGGATATGGGCCTATAAGATTTTTTGTCGTTTGGGCATTCAGTTTGGGACATCAGCAACTTTCCATGTCTTGGAACGTATAAGAGAAGCGTTTGTGATATAAAGTAGCTTGACTAGTGCCTTTTTCGGTAGTTCTTTCAAAATTTTGCCAGTGATCAAATCAAAGTCAAATAAAGTCAAATCAAGAGGTAAAATGCACCAGTACAACGTTGGATCCCCCTTCGAAAGAATCGCCGTCGACATTGCAGGTCCATTTCCGGAAACCGAAAGCGGCAATCGTTACATCCTTGTAATTGCCGATTACTTCAGCAAGTGGCCCGAGGCATTTGCGATCTCAAATCAAGAAGCGAAAACCGTTGTCGACCAGATAGTGGACCACTGGGTGTGCAGGTTCGGAGTGCCAATGGAATTACATTCCGACCAAGGAAGAAACTTCGAGTCGAAGATATTCCAGGAAGTATGCGCGGCAATTGGACTACAGAAGACACTGACCACACCCCTTCATCCACAATCAGATGGAATGGTGGAACGCTTCAACAAGACACTAAAAGAACATCTGTCCAAAGAAGTGGACGAGAATAAACGGGATTGGGATCGGCGAATACCTTTATTCCTCATGGCCTACCGAAACGCTATTCACAGTACAACTGGGTACACTCCATCTGAAGTTTTATTTGGACGAACTGCCAGGCTACCCAGTGAGCTTAAATTCGGATTTCCCACTGAAGACCCAACATGCGAGGAGGACTACATGGCCTTAGAGAAAGGATTAATGACATCCACCAGAGGACCAGAAGCAATATAAAAGTTGCAAGCGACCGCATGAAGACGAGATACGATGCGCGAGCAACGGCACCCGAGTTCAACGAGAGAGATCTGGTATGGCTCTACAACCCACATCGTAAAAAGGGAAGATCGCCAAAGCTTCAGAAGGACTGGGAAGGTCCCTACCAAGTTGTAACGCGAATAAATGATGTCGTATTCCGAAACCAAAGAGGACCAAGAGCGAAGATGAAAGTTGTCCATGTTGATCGCCTACATCGCTACCACGGAAGCAATGATGACGTACTTGTTCGGGACGAACAAAACTAAGAGGGGGGCAAAGTTATGTGGTGACAAGAAATAAAAGAACTCGCAGGAGTCCCTAAATGCACCCATCGATTCACTCTGCAAACGCACCCGCTCGATTCACTAAACGAACATACCCAACTGTCATTCCAGTCATCTGACAGCAGCTGTCATATTCGAAGTTCGAATTTCGATTTCCCCTCCTTGGTATTCAGCGAAGGAGTACCAATGGAAAATTACCAAAGGGGGTATGGAACGTACTAGAAGGTAAGCACCTTTTGTATAAATACACGGGTGGCAGGCTCGAACGAGACAGTTATATTTTAGTGAAAATCGGTAATAAAATAAAAAGTGATTGAGTTGAAATAAAGTGTTGAATTCTAAATAGTAAAGTTAAATAACAGTGTGATCTGAGTTTAAATAAGTTTGTTTGATAAATAAAGTGTTTCATTGTGTGATTATAAAAGTGAAATTGAGTTTTATTCGACGAACCCCAGGCCGAAAAGATTACAATATTAACCGCATCAATAATTTTAAAGCCTTTGGCTCTTACATCTCTAACAATGTCTTGTTTCGTGCATGAGGGGTGGAGCCCCCTATCACTGACTCAAAGCGGTTTTTCATACTTATTTTGGTAAGTATATACCTACTACTCGATATTCTATGAACTTGACTTACGACACAGTGCACGATGTGAATCGGCGTCGTCTACATTTACTTTCCACACGTTATTCCGGTGCGAAGTAAGCTTATAATTTTTGGTTCCCACCGCGCTGGCAAGAAGATTGCGCAGTTTTCAGTAGTCTGCTATTCCGATTATGTTTCTTCCTGGTGGAGGGCCAATTTTCAATTGTGGTTCTGCCTTGTTTGATACAGAAGGCTTATCTTCTGCTTGTGATTTAGCCTTGTTTGAGCCAGAGGGCTTAGTTTCTTTTTGTTTTACTTCGGGAGAGGAGTCCACCTTACGCTTCTTGGTAGACCTTTTCTTTAAAGTAGAATCGGTCTCACGTACAAGTTCGTCCTCGTCCGTAAAGTATTCGCTTGCTGGTCGGTTCGGTGTTGCACACTCTTTCGTTACCTCACGCTCAGAGTCTTTCGTTACGCGAGTATTTTTAGGCATAAGTTTACCGTAGGTTGAAGTGGAATGTATTGGTTTTTTTTATCTTTATATATGGATATGGGTGTCCTGATTCAGAATGTGCTATTACAAATTGTCGGTCTCGATTAGTTTAGAAGTCATAAGCCAAAGAAGTTATAAAAGAGTGCAACTTTAACATACCCGTAAATGGCCACAGGCGCCTGCCAGACAACTGCCACCTACCCTTAGCGGAGCGACGAAGTCGCGTGAGCGGCTAAACCCTGCAAAAAAGGGAGTTAAAATCCTTTAAACCCGCGAAGCGGGTCACCCAAACACTGTTGTCTCCAAAAGCAAATCTATTTTACACCGAATCTTGTCAGATTTCTATAGCACACTCTTAGGCAGAAATGAAAAGTCTAAGATGAGGTCTTTTGTATGGAAAAATTGAAACTTTCAATAGCTATAACTTTTAAACTAAATGAGACCGACCATTTTTAATAACATATTCGTAATCAAGACACTGAAATACATA
This sequence comes from Neoascia interrupta, assembly GCA_947623515.1. Classification (NCBI taxonomy): domain Eukaryota; kingdom Metazoa; phylum Arthropoda; class Insecta; order Diptera; family Syrphidae; genus Neoascia; species Neoascia interrupta. Next base: position 40,689,878 of record OX392464.1, read on the forward strand.
TATGAGCATAAAAATAACAACTTAATTCCACTTGGACCTACGGTAAACTTGTTCCACAATTTTTAATTACATATTCGTAATCAGGACACTGAAATATATACGAGTATATAAGCATGAAAATAACAACTAAATGCCACTTGGACCTACGGTAAACTTGTTCCAAAAAATTCAATACATTCCGCTTGGACCTACGGTAAACTTATGCCGTGAGTGTTTCAGCGAACTTAGATCTAGGGTTAATCTCGGCTTAACTCGCCAAATTTGGCCCTTCCGTAAACTTATGCCCCAATTTCTACCTACAGTAAACTTGCCCGACTTTCTTATCTCTCTTGATCCTGCGCATATGCAATTATTTTAACTTATCCTTCAAGTTCATCGGATTCGTATTTTCGCTAATCTGCTTCTACCCAATACCACAACCGCAGCTCTACAAGTTGTAGACTCCGGATGATTTGGAGAGCAAAATTCTCCATTACCCCTCAAATAAGCAACTGCGCTGCCCCAGTGCGTATGCTTGCGATTCAGCTTTTGTTTGTGTTCAACTACCCCTCCGGTAAACAGCCCATCACTCACACAGGCAAAGTATCGCGCCTTCACCTCCAAATGAACAGATACCGCGGCCATCTTAATTGCGTGCTGTCATTTCCCTACGTGACGCGTATTTTCGCTTATTTACCGTGTTTATCATCGAATTTATTCACCAAAAACTATAGCAAAACATAAATCTGCACCGCCGCACTTGAATTTTCATTATAACCAAACCATAAAGCCGCCGGAATTGTGAAAAATTCGCTGTGAAAATCTTTTGAAAACAAGTGAACATTTTTTTTGCGAGAAAATCTTCCAACAAACCAGCCAGTGAATTCAGCGCTATGTTCATCACACCACAGGCACAGCAGCAGCTCTAAACAAAACAAGACCACCAACAACAACGCAAAGCAAAGGGACGAAAACTCATCGAGCGTGTAGGTTTGCAAGCAAAATAATCTAGCCTTTTGCAACAATTCATCATTTGGTGGTGTGGGGCGCGGCCGAGAAGTGTATGGGTGTGTAGGATACTTTTTCCATATGATATTGAACAAGTTTCGTGAGTGTAGCAAAGTTTGTGCATGTGGCAATTGGAGGATAAAATCCGACGACAGGTGCCCTGCCAGGAAAAGGGCCCTGGGAACACTCCCTTAGGACTTCACCCCTGAATGACCTTTCTCAATGACAGTGAACTGTGTGGCTTTGTATGTACCCAGCAGCGGCTTTTCCGACAGTTCCCCCTAAGCAGCTAACCGTGTCATCCCTTTGTTTATGTTTGTTATGCCGACGCATTTTCCCACGCCTTTCGCTATGCTATATGATATCTACGCCTAAGAGACCCGTCGAAAAGAAAAAATTAAACAAAATCGCATTCACAAAGTGCTTGGCGTGGCGGCAAAATGCAGAGGAGGCACTCGGAATCAAGATAAACAACGAGTTTGTGAGTGAACTCTGGCCTCTCTTCACTCAGTCGGCTGAATGAACGTGCCGAGTCGACTGATTCATTCGTGCTGTCAAAAAGTGACAGTAGGCAAAGAACTTTTGACAGCTCCGCGTAAAATTTCCTAGAAAACCTATGCTGTGTTGTAAAAATAAAAATACATAATTTGTTTAGTTACAAAATAAGCTTGGTACGCATAAACTTCTTTGTTCTGTCTAAAGCCGGTAAATCCTACGTTAATTTATATCAAAGTGGTGAAAAACACACAAAGTGGTGGTTTGCAAGTGAATTCAAGCAAACCGGACGGACAGACGCCAAGTTGGCCGATAGAGGCAGGAAACCCCTGCAAAGTTCAAAGGCATTGGGCTGGTTGTGGTTTTGCGTTGTTTTTCGTTTTTTGCTTTCTTGTTCGTTTGAAAATAAAAATGGAATAAACAATAGGAAATTATATATCCAGAAGAGTGGGTGGAGTCTCATGTTATGATCTGAGTCGCTCGCTGGTTCCGCCAAGGAATTTATTCCGTCAAGGAGGCTACAGAAAAACAAAACTGATTTGAATCTCTTTGATTGTTTGAGGGATTTGGTTGGGGTCTGCGTTTTTATACCCCATCCCATAGTTTTATAGAAATTTATTTATTTTTGTGAGCTGTTTGAATTCTTCGGGATTTACGAAGCATGTTTCTGTATCTTACTTGCTGAGTTCATCCAATTTTATTTTTTATTTTGATACACATACATAACTCTATTTTGTTTAAAAGTGAGGTTTTCTGCATAAATTATTGTATATTTACTCTGTCCAGGATTGAGCTCTTAAACGACTGCAGATACAGGTTCCAAAAATGCTAACATCCGTGTGTAGTGCCAATCGTTCGCACATCTGCTATGGCTTGATCCTTAAAATGTTATGTTGCAGAAAGAATTTCAGAAAAAAGAATTGCAATTTTAACATATTTGAAGCAGATAGTTAAAGTTTTGGCTTAGTGTGCAGGGAGACGGAGACCTTGAAGATAATAGTCTAATGCCCGGTTTCACAGTGCAAGTTTAAACTCCGTTTAGCGACATTCAAAGTTTAACTTGACGTTAAAAACAAAAATGTGTTTTTCAGTGCTAGTTTAAACCTTAAGGAGAGTTTATATGGCAGTTTAACTTAAACGCCAGCCGTTGATGGTTTAAACTGCCGTTTAACGTTTAAACCGACGTTTGAATGAATTTTTGGAATGAAGTTTTGTTCAAAAATACTGTGAAGGTCACAAGTATCACGTTGCCTTGAGAATTTCAAATTAAATTTGCGAAGAATGTCACATTTGTCAAAGTTTTGGATGCAAATATCTCCGTACAATTCTACACCGTACAATTTTAGATTCGTACAAAAGAACACCGTACAATTCTTGATATTTTCCTTCTTTTTACGGATTTCTTGAATCAATTTGAAAAATAAATATGAGCTGAGATATGACAATTGAGGTTTAAAGTGGCTTACAAAACTAACGAAAAACAATAACCGGAAGTTTAGCTAAACGCTCAGTTAATTTCTGCTGTGAAACACAAACAGTTTAAGCACTGACTTTAAACTTTCGTGAAAGTTTAACTAATCCTTAGTTTAAACGTTTACAGTGAAACCGGGCATAAGGAATAGAATTTTTTGAGTTTTGAGTTTTTTTGACTCTTTCCGGGTTGCACCTGAGAAATGTTTTGGAGTGTTCACGCTCCTTACGATTTTTCCACTTTTTATCATTTGGCTTGTAGGCCTTTTTTTAGTAGCCCTCATAGTTTTCGTGCCTTGGCACAGAAATTAATTTTCTACTGCTCTAATTTAAGTTATATTCATTAAGAACTTCTTAACGTTATAGTTAAAGGGCTTTAAGAACTGTCCATTTTGTCGAAAAACACAGTTGAAATTGACAGTTACAATTGAATTGAATTGAAAAAATAATTAAAAAAAAAAAAAAAAATAATAATTAAATTAATTTAAAAAAAATATAATCATGGCAAATCTGGTTATATCCCAGGCAAAAGTTTCAGACCTATAAGATTGTCTTCCTTCCTGCAAAGCTGGAGAGACTGGTTGAGTTGCACGTAGCCAAGGTTTTTCTTCGATTGCATCGTCTTTCTTTTGTATTAAAACGTGGGAATGTGACCAAGGGATGTGGTTGGCTGCATTTTATTACAGCCAGCCAGTCTTGTCAGCGAATTATAGCATCTTTTTGACCGGTGTCTCACTAAGGTCATTTAGATATTTGTAGAAGAAGGAGCCTATTATGTATTTCCTGGACGATGCGAGTGCCGGGCAGCTACAGAGATGGTGTTGTACACTTTCCTTCTCTTCCTCGTCTCGGCAGCTTCTACAGATGTCGTTTGAGAAACAACCTAGTCTTTTTATGAAGACCTAATAAGCAGTGTCCGGTAATAATTCTCTTTAAGGATCTATCGATCTATCTGATCGTATTGGATCTAGCCGGGATTTATTTGGATGTTTCACATGTGGTGCTTGTTCTCCACCTGGCGTTGGTTTTTTGTTTACGGTGATTGTTGACTTGTAATTTGAAGGTAGCTAGAGGAGTACCTATATTACAGTATACTTCATCTTATGGCAGTCTAATAGCGTTTCTAGCCAGTTTGTCAGTCTCACAGTTTCCCATAATAGCCCTATAGTTTGGCATCCAACACAGGCGGATGTCAAACTGTTCGAATCTGTTCGAGTTTATAGAGTTTAGAGTTTAAAACTTACCTAAGTCCACGGAAAATCTTGTGAAATTGCGCTTCAAAGCCTTGTAGGATTAAATCTGCTCGTGACTGTATAGAGATGTGCGCCAGTTGATAACTAATTTAGAGTTTATAGAGTTAAGAGTTTAAAGCTTACCTAAGTGCATGGAATATCCTCAAAACCTGGTAGGATTACAGATCTTCACAAGAATGAGAATGCTGGCGCTTTCGTCCATATTGAACGCGACTTTTTATAGTATATGCTCCTCAGCCAGACAACACGGTGTAGATGAAGCTTTAGTTCAATGTTTTTAGTCAGTATCAAAGCACAAGCAGGTTCTGACTAGTGCGTCATAATAACAGCAGCAACAACAACAGAAATCATATGTGTACCTATAATTCGTCCATAGCTGATTGTCAAGTTGGTTGATGCACACTAAAAGTTTTTCTTTCTCGCCTGAAGTATGCAACTAAGCCTTCTGATATCGTGATAACTATATCATGATTACGGCAGCAAGGGTATCGTTCTTAATACCACCAGATGCCGTAGCCTTACTGCAGAAAACTTAACACTTACTCCACATTAGATTCATTACTAATTTTGCAGCAACGCATTTTTCCTTTATATGAAGCTGCCAATCAAGATTATGAGAAATGAGAAAACCAAGATATTCAAATTTGTTTTACTGATATTGAAATTTTATTTATTTCGATAAGCTTTCGTTCGAGGTATCATCTCTTTTACGCAGACTTATTTCGACTTATTTCGACTCTTCGGAATACAGTACAGCACGGATATAAGAAACACTCATATTAGAAAAAAACGCTTAAAAGAAACGAATGTGAAAACACCGAGTCTTTTCACTGTTTTTGCGTATAAAAAGGTGCTGATATAAGAGGCACGTTTATAAGCAACAATCGCATATAAGAAACGATCTTCCGTTGTCAAGATCAACTATTTAAAACAAAATTCAATGCATAAAAGAAACATGATCTTTTTGTTTGTTGAAATGGGTTTGAGTTAAGGTACGATTGTACGGGTCTCTATTTAGAATGAATATTTAAGTATGAAACGGCTAAGTTCAAATCAGCAGCACGTAGTCAATACGTACACTGCAGTCCTGTGATATATAGACCTTGTTTAACTAGTTTGCAATACTGTGATATTAATGTTCGTGTAGTTCAAACTTTTATTTATTTATTTGTCAACGTAGTGTGTCAGTTAAAAATTTAATTAGCAATAACCTTCTTTGTTTTTTTGTTCAATCAATATGTGCCAATAGAAAAAATCCAATAAATTTATGCATCCTTGATAATGATGGAAAAAGCCATCGAAATGTTGGGTAAATAATGGATTGAGGTTTTTCTTCATTCGCATTTTAGCAGCAGACCAGTAAAACCCAGTAAGACCCTTACTTAGCAGTAAGCTAAGACCCGTTGGAGCAATCCTATATAGCTAAGGTAAACTTTGTTTCTTTGTCAGTTCTTATTTCAAATAAGAAACTTTTTTAGCGGTCCGTCCAAAAATGTAAAAAGGACCTCTTATGGTATCGCTTTATAACTTCTGAACGTAAGTCGTAGAAAGACAAAATTTGGTTTGCGTATAAACGCGGAAATATGCAGAGAATCCAAACAGGGCATTTTTTTTAGGCACCGTTATTTGGTTAAATTACAGTTTGAAATTTCATGTGAAATTGGACTTAATGTTTTTCGGTGTTTTCTTCAAGAAGTTTAGTAGGCAAGAACTAGAAAAACGAAACTTAGGTTTAAGAAATACTAAGCTTTAATCAAAAAATAAAACTTTTCGAAAATATCAAAACGCTTTTGAAAAATGAAGAGTCGAAAATGCTGACGTTTTTCAAAGCGTTGGAGGCCATTACTTTTGAATGGCTTATTGCTCAAAGTCAATATTGAACACACGTATAAAGCAACACAAAGTAAGCCAAGTGCTTAGGTAATATTTTTCAAAAACAGTTTGAGTACTGCAGTTTTGACGCATTTTCGAAAAAAAAATCCCAAAAATGCATGAAAAAACGTGTGTTCCCCCCTTATCTCCGGTGCTGTTCGGTGGATTTCTACGAAAAAACTCACATGTATTAGAAATGATTCAAAATTTTAAAGAAAATTATAGCGGATTTTTAAATTTCAAAATTTTCTGAAATTTAACTTAAAAGCATAAAACCATTTTCAAAAACAATTTTTTTAAGTCTTCTAGTAGCTTAACGGTATAAGCGATGTTTTTCAGATTCGGTTAAAGTACAAAGCTTACAAAAAGAAGGAAGGCTGCGTAAATTTTTTTTTAAATTGCTGTTTTAAACCTAAGTTTTTAGAAGCCTATTTAAAAACGAAATAAAAAAGGGGCTTGTTTTACCGTTAAGGCATAAACCGGTGGCCATAGAATTAAAAAAAAAACATCCAAGGCTACCGCTGCTGGTTGTGCTATTAGAAAAAAGCGGGAACTGGAAAAAAAAACTGCAAAATATTATTGTTTTATAGATTTGAAATTTAAAAAATTAAAAAAAAGGTCAAAAGAACGCATGTCTCCTCCTCTATCGCCCAAACGATATAAAGTATAACTTTTAAATTAACACCGGGCATAGTCCATCTTTTTAAATTTAATACAAAACTATAGCAGACTTGGAATTTTTAAAAACTTCGAAGATTTAACTGAAAAACGTGAAAACATTTTCGAAAACTATTTTTTAAAGATGTCGAGCCCATTCAATCAAGCGAAACAAAAAACAGCATATTTTTACCGTTTTCTCAGAAATCCATGTCCACAGAATTTGAGAAAAGTGGCAAATGCTAGCACAGGTAGTTGTAAAATTGATCAAAAAGTCTAACGGTAATTAAAAATAATCGAAATTGCGGTTTTATGGGTCTTAAATTATTATAAAATTCCTAAAAAAGGCCAAGAAAGATTATGTCCCTCCCTCTATTTTCGTAACAGTAAAGCTTTTTGCCAGCCTTTTTTTAGAGTAACGAAACCCAATATAAAATCTTCCAATATAAGAACAGTAGAAAGCACTATGAAAAAAGTATATTACAGACTGTAAAATATATCCAGAAATAATTTTAATAAATAAATAGAATGTTACAAAAACTGCGCAATATAGATGACCATAACCTTCAACAAAAGCCGACGGACCGCGTATGGGTTCATACTTGACGGTCTTTTTCTAATATAGAATATAGACGTCATTTTATATAAGAACAACTCGGATATAAGAAACAAATTTTGTTTATTTTAGTTGTTTCTCATGTCCGTGTTGGACTATTACGACTTTTGTCTTATTCATATTGATTTATAGTCCCCATCGATTACAGTATTGCTTTTGCCTGTTAATATGTAGTGCTAGACACTCTGCAAATATCACAAGGCCCTCTGCATACACATAGAAGATCTTTAATAAGCTCTCCACTAAATACTGCGAGTTTAGGACGAATCACAGGAATATCGCCTATAAAGAGAGCAAATAAAATACGATTTAAGCTACAACCTTGTGGTACCCCCATATGTCGGTGACAAAAAAGCTAGACATGTCTTTATCGTTCGACACTACAGCAAGCGTATTAGTAATAAAATAAGTTTCTTTTACGGACCTACAGTAAAAAACTTCTGATAATAGTATCAAGGGCAGCTTTGAAATCAACAAATAATGCGTAATCTTTCTTTTGATGTATTTTGCTGCAATACTTGGGAGTGTGAAAATTTGGTGCACAGTTGACACGCCCGACCAAAAACCAGCTTGGTATTGACTTAGAAGGTTATTCGTCTTAACTCAACCAGAAAGCTTTTTAGACTAAATTTTTTGACAAAATCTTTGTTAGAACTCATTAAATGGAGATTGCACTATAGTTTGCTGACAGGTTCCTGCCACCTTTTTTTTAAATAACACTAAAAATGATATTTTAAATAGAGTTTGGGACTACCTTCTCAATAAGAAGTTGAAAAATGCTAGAAGCATGTTAAGGAAAGCCGGTGAACTATTTTTGAAAAACATCCCAGGAATCGAGACCAGCAACTTGATTGTTTTTAAGTGCCTGCAAAACTGCCAGGAACTCATTCACTGTTAACAAAGAGTCGAGTTCAGGAGACGTTTGGTAAAATGTTCTAAGCCTTTTCTCAATATTATGGCATCTTCCCGTCTGTCAGTAAAAATTGCTTTGTAGTCGCAATTTTCAAATCGGTTAAGAAAAACAAAATTGCGAATTAAGTACATATATTAGATAGGGGTAAACAATCTTGCGATTCTCTTTGTTTTGCATGCATTTGATTTACGTAGTTCTGTTCAAAGAAACGGTTTTCTCACAACAGATTATTATAGCCGACCTAGGGTATAGTAATTTTAATGCATAGTTTGTATGTAACACAGTGAAATAATCACCAAAGACCCCTAAGATCTTTAAAAGATATGATCAAGACCGACCGGTGAATTTATTGGACATGTCCGTCCGTTCGTCTGTCCATATATATGCAGTTTTTAGGTCTTTACAATTGAGCTAAAAAAACTGAAACTTGGAGTGTTGTCTTGTACAGACAAAATATGAAAATTGACAAGACCTGCCCACAGCCACGCTCACAATTGACTTTGATGCCAAATAACCTCAAATTTACATTTTATTTCAAAATGCCTTTGGTCAAGTTAGACAAAGAATGGGAACTCGAATTTTAGTGCAGAGCAATAGTGACCAAAAGCCTTTAATTAGGCAAAAACTGAACCGCCCACACCATCGACCATGCCCAATTTTAACATGTTGGAATTTTTAAAATCTGATTTCTTGAAAAATTTATTAAAGATGCTACTAGTGTGTTACATACAAGACGGTGAAATAACCCTCGTTTAATTAAGCCCGCCTAATTGCATAATTATAGCACTTAAATTCTCATATTAATATCTTTTTATCTTTTCAGGACAAGGATAACGAAAAGTAAATTTGTAATTTGGACATGTCATGTCAGCAAGCACCCAGACTTACTGAAGATCCGTATGTGTTTACGGAAACAGTGCCAACTACCCCAATTCTTTTTAATCCACAGGTAAATTTGTTCGTTTTATGCAATTACATCAATTTACTCTTGTTCTTTTTCTTAGAAATCAAGACAACAGCAACCCAAATCATTAACACAGACCTTACCTCCGCCACAGACGATTGTGCATGATACAGCACACGCAAACGTAAATCAACCATTTTTCGGAGGTCGTTTCAACGGTACCACTACAGCGATAGAAACGCCCTCTGCATCCATAACGCAACAGCAGCAAATTATCAATGGCATGCAAAAGAATGTCATCTCGATAACAACGATCACTAATGGCAGTGTTGGTGTTCCCAACAAATTGTCGCAACAAAATCCGAATTCTCACCCGAAAATCGTGACAACTGCTGCAGTGACAGTAACGCCCACTTCTGTTACATCCTGCCGTGCGTTGCCAACGCAAGTAATCTCATGGAATCAAACGCAGACTACAGCGTCATCACCACCCGCCCAGCAACTTTTACAGCAGCAACTGCACCACCAAAAGTTTCAGCATCATCCACAGCAACAACAGTCTCAGTCATACTTTACAATAACTAGTAATTGTGGCAGTGCTGTACAGAGGCTGCCTTGTGCATCAAGTCTGTTGCCGCCCTCGAATTTTCATCAAAACACTTTGGCACAACACATTCAGAAAGTTGGATCGTCGTCGACGAACGCTAGTGCGCATTCCACCACGGCGCAAATGCACTGGTCCAAACAAAAACAACAACAACAACAACAATACTCAACAGTCACGGGACAACCGCACAATCTCCAAGCAAACGCAGTGTCCCATAGCCGAGAAAGTGCAGTGGCGTGTGGCGCGCCGTCGTCCTCGTCACCCTCGGTCGCATCAGATTTCCAGCTATCAGCAGTGAAACAAAATCATTCCGATTTAAATGAAATTCCAGTTAGTGTTATCTACCGAACAACTCCCATCAAGAGTGAACCAGGAGCAAGCCAAATTTCTGGATCAACTGAGGTGACGGCTTCTGCGTCCAGCAGCAAAGCATCGTCATCGGCGCGCAAATCCCTAGATTTGTGTGAGAACAATGTTGTGTTCGCTACGCCTGCCAAAAGAGACTCCAGAGTTCTATCGTCTTCCACTAAAAAAACGCTCAAGGGGGCTGGGGCTGCAGGCAAAACAAAGCGTTCACACAGTCAAACATCCCACCATGAAGCTTTACAAAGAATATCATCGGCCAACCATCATCCATCATCTTCATTATTTCCACCGTCATTATCACCATCCATACGACGACGGTTCAAGGTACGACGAAGTAGTGGCGAATGGCATGCTCCCGACACCTATATATTTGATAGCGTGTCACCGCTGACCTCGCTAATCGAACGAAGACAGCGTTCGGCGGAGAAATGTGATAGTACAGCAGCCGCGGCAAGAGCATTTTGCGTCCAACAGCATTGGCTGGGTGTGTACGATATGAAAGATTCAATACACACACCGCCTCAAGCTTTAGATATAGGACGAGAAGAGCGAATAGAGAGGCACAAAGCTCTGTTGCGGCGCCAAGCGGTACAGTTGATATCGTCGCAAGAGTTTCTGAGGCCCACAACAGCGAGAAATCGGCTTGTGTTTGTCTCAAAGTTCTTACAGAAGCTTAAGAACCGCGATGAGGGGTCAGTAACTTTTGAAATAATTTTGCCATCCTTTTGTGTTTCTTAAAGTATGTCTTTGATTGTAAATCTATTTTTTTTTTGTCCGCTTACAGTGTTCCAGCGAAGAAATGCTGCGTTGGTTCGTGTGCGAATAATGCTTTGGCTTTAACCGCTCAATGCTACATACACATTACACGAAATTTAGACCAACAATTGTTCCTACCGTGTACGGCGAAATTCGCCGACAACACACAATGTCGCATTCCAGTGTTCGACATATCGCACGAGTTGCCATTGTGTCGAGAACATGGTTGGAAACGTGATAACTACAACCGTATAGTTCAGGAGCAGAGGCCAAAGGCGAAAGTCACACAAAAGCGTATAAAATCGACTGCTTTGTGTGGCCGCCCACCAAAACGCAGCAAGAAGAAACGGAAAGGTAGCACTTCTTCATTGGAATCGATTGGCAGTAGTAGCACCACAATCGTTTCAACACCAACACGACCTTCTGCAGCGTTAACACCACACATTATGTCGTCAAATAACGTAGGCGCCAATACGACTGTGTTTGATGGCAATGCCTCTTCATTGGGGACTACCGAAGGAGGCTACTCTATGAAAATAAATGAGATTAACCAGGCTGTTTCTCAAGCACTGCTGAGTTCGATGCCACATGGAATGGACGTTTTGAGTATGATTAGACATCAGCATCAGCAGGATCTGCTGACGCAGGATATGCTTAGCATATGCGAGAATAGCTCTGTGTACCCCAGTTCAGAAGATACCGGTGTTGGTGGTTTAAGTGAAAGTGAATTGATGGTGGGAACACAAGATGCTGGTAATTTTTGTTAAACACTTAAATTTGTGTTTTTTCGAATATAATTCTGAACATTTTTAAATTTTTGCAGAAGAAATCCCGTTGGGCGACACTCGTCTTTTAGAGGAACACGATCTAACTAATGTTTTGAATAATTTGCCAGTAGATGCTTTTAACGAATTATTTACCGTTGGTAAGTTGTTATATTATTTGATTATCTTTGTTAAAATATTTTTTAGCTTTGTAAGAAGTTTTACCTACCGTTTAATTTTTTTTAATATAAGAATCATCATTAAGAAAATTAATGAAGTATTATGTTATTAGATTACGTGGTAATTGCTAACTTTCGAAGAAAAATGTTGTAGAATTTTAAAACTTCGCAGTACTTAAAATGAACAGCACTCTTCTAGCATTCCACTTTCAAAATTACTGAAAAAAAAAACACGAGAAGTTACGTCCCGGAAAATTACTTTTATATTTTTCTCCTATTTGAGGAAGAATGCCATCAGAGAACAGAAACGTTGTGACCGAAAGCAAGACTTGCTAAAGAACAATACTGCTAAAATAACGTCGTTTGAACGCCATTTTGCCAATATGGCGCCTCGAGCGCGAGCTGTGAAAGACTGCAATCTTTTGTTATGCAATCCCTGAATTATTAGATAGTATTTCATGTTTTGTGATTTATTCAATTGACTTCATTTTATGACTAAGACTTCAGCATTGAAGTCAATTGAATTCAATTCTTTAGAATTACACTGCATTGTTTGAAGCCCCTTTGAAGTCTTTACCATTGACTTGAAGTCGCCCCCATTCAGTTGAAGCCTTTAAGACTTCAAACACTTTCGATGAAGTCCTTGGGACTTCACGAATTTTCGATGAAGTCTTTGGGACCTTAAACATTTTTGATGAAGTCTTTATGACTTCAAAAATTTTTTGATGAAGTCCTTGGGATCCTCCGAACCTTCGTGCCGTTTGACCGGCCCGAAACGTGAAATTAACTGTTCACCAAACTCGCCGACCATAAAATGGAAGCAGCGCGCGATGAACATTTTGAACCGAGCCGAATTTTAATAGTAAAATTCAATAATTTGCAAGCGTTGTTCATTTGTAAGACGATCCATGGTTAAATTGCAAACCAAACTGAAGCTGCTTGACAGTGACACAAGGTACTAAACACACGTCAGCTGTCAAAACCAGTGTTGCCAAAACCAAACCAGCTAAAAAATCACCCTTTATTGTTTCCGTTCTCTTTTACGACACTTCTGTGTACGGGAACGTTTTTGTAGTAACTTGTAGTAAAATATTTTAATATATTCTAACATATCTGGATACGCGAAAAGACCTATAATGTTTTTAAGTTATTACCGGAAAAAATGTAAACATGCTTCAAATAATGGTGATGTTATGAATATTTTTTTTGAGTTGCTAGTTGTTTTTACATAAGCACAAAGCTAACAATTCAGATATGTTTTATCTTCTAGTGCATCAAGACGAAAGGGAAGAAGTTGAGAGAGCTTTAGAACTTGCTGATAAACAAATCAAATCGCTACAACAAATGACCGGCAGCGATACGGACTTTTTGAGAGATCTTCTAGATGGCAGCGATCAAATTTTGGACGGTACAGACATTTGCACAGAAATCGTGTCTTCCCATTCGCCAGATACTAGTGGTATCGACACGAACACGCTTTTCGTCGATGGTGGAAGCAACAGTACGGCAGGCAGTTGTTCCGGTCCAACGCCAACAGACATTCGAGGACTAGTACAAACATAAAGCGAATAACAACCTATGGTTGCAAAGGAACCAGTCGTATGTCATAAAACAGACACACATTAACATTCTCATACACATTTATCATCTTTCCCTTCGCTCTTCATTAAACATAAAAAACTCATTTCAATATATAAAAAAATATTATTCAAGTTCAGTGTATTATTTTGTGTATAGTAAACCAAATCAGCAAACATAGCATAATTAAAAAAAAAAATTAAAAAATTAAAGAAAAAAAATAAATTAAAAAAAAGTTAATTAACTGAATTTTGTTGCATATAATAGACGGAGGAGGTGAACTGTGGTATAAGATATCAACAAGAAAAAGCGCATACTTTTCGGAAATGGATTACGTCTCAACAACATTGAAACATGTTATAGTTGTTTATTTATTGTTAATCTGCAAAATTGTATTTTTGCTTTGCGCTCATATATACAAGGGATAGCAACCACGAATCGTATTATACTATATTCTCTTTTTTAAGTTATGATTATACTTTTACCAATTATTCTGATTTCCTGTAGATTTATATAAATACAATTTGCTTTATTTTATACCTAAGTTGTTAAGGTTTAGTTTTTTAAGGTAATTCAGTGTTTAATCTTTTTAATTTTTTTAAACTAAATTATACGTATTTTTGTATAAAATATAAAAAAAAACAAAACAAAAATCGAAGTAACAGAAGAAATGGCAGTAAAATATTAAAAAAAATATTTTTATGTTGGACAATTTTCTTTATGCATTTGTGATTTATTTTGTTAAATATTTAAAACTGAAAAATAACAGAATACATATTTTAAGACTAAACATATTGTTAATGCTTCTTTCTTCAACTAACTGGTATTTCAGTTTTCTTTTCAGTTTTTTTTTTCTTGTTCTCTTATTGTGTGTGTTAGGGTTTTTCTTTTATTCTCTTAATATTGCTGTCTTTTATCTGACTGGGATAAAACCTTTTTTATTATTATTTTAATCTTCTGACTGCTTAAGACATTGTTTATACTACCTTCACTAAACTATGTGTAAAAAAACTTGAGCAAAAAAACGGTAAAGTAATGGTATTGGAAAGAAAATAACGACAAGATTTTTTAGACTAACGTGAGTGTTTTGTTGTATTCTTTACCTGCAACCATTTTCTGTTAAATTTTAACATCTTAAAATTCAATAGATATTTGATTTTTATTGAAAAAACCAATTCAAAATTTAGGTTTTAAAAGTTTCTTCAGCTGAACATTATCATTTCTTATCGTATAAGATAAATGGCATAGATAAAGTAGTTAGTGCTAAGCTTGCTCTTGGATGCTTGTAATCATTTTTTGAAGTGAGAGCCTTAGTGTGGGTATAATTTATTTTAAATCAGAGCTTGGTATGGAAATGCAGTTATTAGAATTTATTCTTCTATATGATTTTTTTATAAGGGGTTTTTTTTTTAACCCGAGTATTAATTCCTGGTTTTTATTATCTATTAGTAAAGCAGGCTTTCTTACTATAGACAATAAAAATCGTAAATACATAGAATTTACACAACAATTGTGGAAGAATGCGCAATATTAAAAGGCAAAGAAAAAAATTTTCCCTATTTTTAAATTCTTCTCTCAGGAAAAGCGAACCTTTAACAATGAACCAGTGCCCCGAGATGTAACGGGATAATTATTTACTTTATTTTTAAAAGTTTGCGGTGTATACCTGTTAGGAAATATGTTTTTAGGTAGTGAATTCCAAAGTGTGTTTGTTCTATAGAAGAAAGAATTTAGAAACAGTGTAGTGTGAGGTGAACATGGAAATGATGAGCGCTTAACGCGTGCCTTGTAGATCGAACAAAAAAGAGTTTTCAGCAATTAAATTTCTTAAATCTGCAGAATATTTAAGACATAATTCAGCAACACATTACGGTGTGTAAGTGATGGGAGAGTGGTTGTTAACTGAGGATTATCCAATAAATGAATGGATCTTTTCTGAATTGAATCAAGAAGGCGGAGAAAACGCCTAGGAGCAGAGCTCCAAACATGATAGCAGTATTCCAAAGCCGGTCTTACCTGAGCTTCGTAAAGTAAAATTAACTGAGGACGGGAAAAGAATCGTTTTGAACCTTACTAAACTCCCACCAACAATGTTCTAATCGATCCTATTATTAAGCAGGAGCCAACAAGACAAATCAATCTCGATGTCTTTATCTTATTAACTTTTTTTAATTGTGTGAATTTGAATATAACTATACATAGCGCTTTAAATAATAATTAATATTATACAAGGAAAGAAGCCTGTCGTACGATAGAAAGAATGCCCCGTACAGCTATTAAAAGTATGTATAAAAAAATGTTTCTTAGGAAGTCTTCATAAGCTTCGGTATTTTAATTGTCAGGTAAAAAATGGGATCTAATCAAGTTTCCATTAATGATGGATGCCCATCCGAACATTGACAGCAAATCGTCTCTGAGATCCATTTAATCTTTTTTCCGAGGGTTTGATTCATCCCTATCAGTCCAATAATGGGCATTATGGTAATTGGTGATGCCATCGTTATCGAATTTGGATTTACAAATTCACAATTCTGTTTTTGTGGTAAAAATAGTCGGAAGGATCTTTAACTTAGCGACAAAAATAACTAACAATAAAGAAATTACTTTATAATCACTTTGAAGCCTTTCAAACGGCTGAACAATTAGGAATAGCTAAGAAACAACTTTACAGCACGTGAATAAAGAATGGTAAGCTGGTAAAACGAAAAAGTACTTGGACGTTGCATAACGATCTTCTATAGGATGACATGCGGTGTTGGCCAAACCTAAAGAAACTTTAGAACAAACGCGAAGCTAATGGGATAAAACTGCCTAAAATAAAATATATTTCACTGATTTGTTTCGTCATAAATGTAAAGAAATTCCTTAGATTGAAACCATTTAAGTTTGAGTTTTTCGTCTTGGGTGCAATAAAGGACGTATTTGCGTCTTGGAACGATGAACCAGAGGGGCAATTATCAATAGCTCTTTCCGACATCATACTTGATTGATAATAACACAATGCCTTATGGTCAACGTTGTTGGTCCGATCGATAAAAATTACGAAATCATAGACCCGTTCATGTACAAGGACATACTTTATAGGACGCATTTCAAAGTCAATTTTCTTTTGACCTTACCTATGACGATACCTAATACGCCCTTTTTCCAGTCACTCTGTATAAATGTCGAAAAATACAAGTGACTCTCATTAAATGCAGGCTCCACTAAATAAATTTTGCATATAAAAAAGTACATTATGTGCCTAGTTTGTTATTATACGCTTACTTTGTACAATTATACCATGTGTGGGGTGCCCTAGCGTAGTGGCCAGTCAGTGTGCCTATTACAAGGATGGTCTGGGATCAAAGCCTACCGTGGTTCTTTCTTTTAAGTGACGAGGTACCCACTTTTCCGAATATCAAGCATACCCTCTGAGAGTAAGATTTGTCTGGGAAAAAGCTTCTCAATATGCCGTTTGGATTCGGCAACAAATTGTAGGTTCCCTCCCTACATGGTGAGATGAGAAGTTGGCCGTGATTTATCTCAAGCTGTTGCGCCAACCGGACACTAATCCCCGATCGTTAACAAAAATTATCTCGGCAAGCGATTAAAAATAAATCCCCACCTAAATCTCATTCACCTTTCTCACCACAGACATTTTTTATGCCACATTCAACCCTTTTCATTGTTATTAACTTTTGAGAACCAAAATGGAAGAAAAAGACAGTTCCCGTCAAATTAGTCCTATGTTTGCTAATCACAGTTTTATAGCCGGTGAAGACATACCATTAATTTCTAGTAGCTTGATTGCGAGCTCGTCGCTTTTCTCTTTAACGCGTGACTGGGAAAAGACTAGAACAATTTAAAGACAAGAAGTATCTAAAGACTGGAACAATCTATGGGGAAATTAGTTGGAGAGAAAAGTGGAATCTCGACCGTCGCACGTTGAGGATTTGAAATCATTTCTACAGACTGATAAAACCTTTTAAAGCGGGCGGCTGGCTGACTAACTCATCTGCAAGTTATGGTCGCTGGAAAGCAAGCCCGTTGAATTGAATCTCAGCCTTGTTCTTGAGAACCCAAGAATGGAGTAGAGACCCTCTGAATGGCGCGAACTACAGACGCTTTAGTCTCTTCCACATCACATAAAAGATTTTTCTGCCGTAGGTACTGTGTCAACGCCTGAAATCTGATGATGTATTTTTTTACAATAAGCGCGACAGGGTCAAACCAGAGTGGCAGCGTCACTACGAATCTAGAACTTTTTGAGACGAGATGTTTGAATTGTAAATTGACCGGATATAACAGATTTGTAAAATATGTGGGCTTTAATTAGTTACATCTATCGAATATCCTTCATAGCATGTATTAGGTAAGAGCATAACGTCTTTTTAATAGCGTGCCACAACTAACATCAGCTTCAGCATAAGTATGTCAAAACAATTGGCAAGGGTTTTCAAATAGGCGATAACGCATTCATGGTGATTTTTGAACCACCCCATATATATTGTCATTGATTGCAATTCATTTGAAAACTCGGCCGATATTCGCTCGCTCTCTTGCGGTAGTTATGAAACGGCAACGTGATACACCGACGCCTTTGCCAAAACTTCACCATACATAGCTATTAACCTTAAGGTAGTTAAAACAGCCAAGAAAACTTTTAACATAAACAACAACGCTTCATCACGCAAGTGTTATAAGGAGGAGAGAAACCCAACAGAATATTCAACTACAGCCCGCGAGACGGTTGAATGGCACTCGTATAATTTTTATGTTGTAGGGAACGAGGAGAAAGAGGGTAACTTAGTTATCTATTGCCAATCTTACATCGAATCAAGGCGATCGGCGATTTATTTTTTTTTTTTTTATAATTATCCGCGTTCAAGGGGTTATGGCTACTCTTATACTGAGTTAACATAACGCGAATGGAAAGGATCAGAGGAAAAAGAAGAGAGCAACTGATGCACTTTGGTTTTGAACTGTTGTGGACTGTAGTGACAAGGAAAAACCTCCTTCGGAAGCCTGTTCCACATCCGTGTTGTTCGGCTAAAAAAAGAACTCCAATACAACGCGGTTCGTCCGAAATTGGGCTCAAGGCTGTACTGATGAGCATTCCTTTTTGCGCGAGTATTGCAGTTGAAATCTTTAAGGGGTGGAATGCAACTGCCTACTTCACTGGAGCTCTCTTTATGGGGTGCCGTGGCGTAGTGGTTAGTGTGTGTGCTTACTACGCCGGAGGTCTGGGTTCGAGTCCTGCCATCGTCACCTAAAAAAAAAAGACTTGCTCTTTTTTCACCTCCGCGAGGGTCTGACAAGCCCACCGAGAGTATCATTTGTCTTGAAAAACTTCTCAAAGTGCCGTTCGGATTCGGCAAAAAATTGTAGGTCCCCTTGTATGTAAAGAAATTAACACACCAGCATACATTGTTGAGAAGTTGGCACTGGTTCACCTCGAGCTGTTGCGCCACTCTATTTATTTTTTTTTATTTTTTTTACTCTTTATGGAAGAAACGATAAAACAATGAAAGAAAAGAGACATTGCGACGATGTTGCAAGGAGTCGATTGATTTCGCAATGTTTGAGTCTTCTATCAATTTTAATGCTCTTTTTTGTATCCGATCGAGTAGGTGTGAATTTGTCTTAGGAGCTCCTGCCCAGACATGAGATTTATACTCCAGTTTTGGTCGTAACGATTTATAGATGACAGCCAGATCAGAAGGTGTAAAGAATTTCTTGCATTGACTAAGGAATCCTAAGCATTTCGCTGCGTTCTTGGCGACGTCGAATATGTGGTCATTCCAACGTAAGTTGTCATTAACACACATACCGAGGATGGAAAGCTTTTCGGTTTCAGTGATGCAAGTGCCGTTCATGGATAACTGCTGAAGATTTCTGTTCAGGTTGGATGACAGTAAACAGCGTTGCGTTTTGGATGCATTGAATTCCACTCTATTTAAAAGGCCCCATGTTGATATGCTGTTTAAGTCGGAATTTAATGAGTTCAACATACTTAACCGTTCCCTTTCGACGTCCGAAGGACTGGGGCGTTTGCAAGGAAACGAATATGAAAAACTAAGATTACTGTCATCAGCAGAAGAATGAATTGGATTGGATGTGGCAGACAAGAGATCATTTATAAAGATCAAAAAGAGTGTTGGAGATAAAACTGAGCCCTGTGGAACACCAGCATTAATATGATGGACATCAGACTTGAAACCGTCCAAAACCACTTGGATTGATCGGTTTGAAAAGAAATTTCTAATCCAATGAATAAAAGACACATCGATTCCAATGCACGCATTTGCGACAAGAGAGCCTGGTGCCAGACTGTCAAATGCTTTAGAAATGTCGAGCGCAACAACCTTGCTTTCGCCATGAAGGTGCAAGGAGCGGTTCCACTTTTCGGTGAGATAAGCCATCAGATCACTAGTGCACCTTATGCCACGAAAGCCCTGTTCTAGATATTTTAAAGCTGACTATTCATCAGCATTCATCGGCGATCCCGATTCGACTGTAAAGATTGTTTTTCTTCAACCTAAAATAAGGCACTGTGCTTATTAAACTGTGCTTATTAAACAGACGACAAAATAAACTCCAGCCCAGTCCGTAAAGTAACAGTCAGTTACCGCATGAAGCACGGTTCCGAAGGACAAGAGTCCGAGCCGGTGGGATTAAGGCTAGGAGGCTTAGAGATCCATTGTCATCTGAAGCACTTTGTTTGTTGCAGGTCGACCCTTTGCTTCGAGGCTAGGAACTTTATGGAATATGGTTCAAGTCTTTATTGATCATCTCCCACTGCCACCAACTTGGGGCTTTCAGGCTAAAAACAGTTTTTGAACTTTGTTGCAGCTACTCTTTGCGAAGCTAAAAGCTTGGTATGAGATGCGAGTAGATATAACATGTCCAAAACACCAAAACTTAAAACCTTCTTATTTCTGTTTATTTGTTAGATACCTTTACTATAACTGCCCTGGTTTCCAACACTTTGTTCAGTGTTTTATAACGGATGTAAGTGAACATATTTAACAGGTTTCGTTAGAACACCTACTGTGACTTCACAGGCACACATAGTGGTCCCTTCATTAAAACGTTATTACGGACCAGCAGGGTCAAGAAGACCTCACTTTAAAACAGCAATGACCTTTTCCGTGGTATACCACAAATCTTGCTTAGTGTTTCCATTTCGCACACATTATATGCCTACGTAGTAGATATACCTACTCATCGTTGCCGCGAGCGTCACCATAAAAACTTAAACACAAAAGGTAGCAAAGCATTATTTTGTGTAACAAGTTTTGATTGCTTTAATTACCAAAAAAATGTAAATGTCTCCAGTTTTTGTTGAATTTGCAGAATCGGTTTGTTTTTTATTTCTGTGAAACTGACAAAAGTGTGTAGGTTAGCGACTTGTTGACGAAGAATTCCCAGATCAAATTAAGCCAAAGCTATTGTTTGGAAAAAACCTTGCCTCACATCAGATTTATGTTCTTTTTATATGCATTGATTACACCTCGGGCCTAGATGGTAAGTAAGCATCAGATGTGCGAACTTTTAAAAATCTCACGATCACACTCAATGAAAATCTAGTTTAAGATTACAGTAGGAGTAACAATATTTTCCCTTGCGTTACGGAAGATGCGGAAACTTGCAGGCGTGATTCGACAAAAAATAAAATTTTTAACCACTCCTGAAAAAAAACGGCATCGGTCACCTACCAACTTACCCCCGTCTTTCTAAAATGAGTCCAAAAGGACCTTACTACTAACTTATTTTTCATTTTTTTACAGCCCCTGCTGTATGCAAAAATCCTCATCTCCATCCAACATTGGATTTTACTCTACTTCATGGTGCGACCGACTGACGGTGTCATACCCGTGTCGGAGCGAACCCCAATGGTTTGTTTATGCTTGGGTAATTCGAACTCGAGTAATTTACCTTAGATACCTTGCATGGTGTTCATTGCTCGTTACTGGGTTTTTCGCCACTCATTCATAAGTCGGGAGCCGCATCGGAAATACAACTCGGAGTACAACAGAGGCAGTGTTTTGTGCATTTTTTCACTTCGACGGTAATGAAACCCTAAATTCACTTGCACTTCTGCATTTGAGTTCCATACGTGCTCAGAGGAAGTGCGTGAAGCCATAGCGCTCAGGCGGAACAAAAACGCGATTTCCGCTGTAAATAAGTATTGGAATTGTTCTTTGATTTAAAACAGGACTCACGCGTGTCCTAGAAAGTGCCGTGAAATAATATTAAGTACACATCGGTGTTTTACATTTTTTTTAGTGCGGTCACGGCTTACACCTTTCTTTTAAATTACATTTAACGATTTCTAGCACACAATTCGTGCACCAACGAACGTGGAATTAATTAGTGTGCTCAGTGTATCAAGGTGATTGCCGTGTGTGTCGTGTTTTCCTTTGGATGATCAAAGGGTCGTCTTGCAAGACGGCAGATGCACTTTGATCGAGGGTGGGCAAATGTATGGGGTTCGTGAAGTTCTTTTAAATTCATGTTATTGAGTTGTGTGATTTTGCGTTTGCGCTATGCAAGCAATCAGTCGATAGTTTATTTTGCTTGTGAAACGTTGCTAGACGAGGAATTTCAAATCGCCAAGGTAACCCGCTGAGAAATATAACCAGATACCTAAGTGAAGGCATTGGTTTCGGATTTGACACACCTATTAGCTGTAAAAGGATTGCATCAGACTATACTTAAAGGAGTACGCGTTTTTCAAGCTGTGTAAGTCCTTACAGAAAGTAAAACAAATTGGTAGGTACCTATACACATAGCTTATACAGTGAGTGAAAAAAGGACAACATATAAAAAGGCAATTTTTGCTATGCACATACATATAACGGTTTAATTTGAAACTAAACTAACATAAAAAAAACGGTTTCAAATTTGAGTCAAATAAATGAAACCAAACTAAGACCTAAACATGGTGTTCCTCAAATGGAGTCAGAGTTTTGAAACCAAGTGGACACCCGAGAACGGTGTTAACAAGTTTTTAATGTACGAACAGCACTTAACTTAAAATTGAATCATAATTGACACTAAAATTTGACATCGGCATCGACATCATGAATGGAGTAGAGACTTCATTTTTGTGTTAATTTTAGCGCGAGGAAAGTAGATAGGGCGTAAAACAATAGCAAGGGAAATAGAACAGGACGTCCAGGTGGTGCAGAGTTCGTTGAATGTAGCCCGTCATCTTCAAGGCAGCCTTAATCCAATGCGGGGCAGGATCAACGAGTACCTATATAAGTATCGGCTCGCTCTTATGATCGAACTTCACAGCTCTTGATCAAATCCCTTTTGCCCTTTTGCCTAAAATTCTATCGCTAGATCTTTTAAAAAAGATTTGGTTTGTCCTTTGCTTAAGGACTTCTCAACATGCCCTTCGTGCTGGAGCGAAATCATGAGACCTTCACCCTAGTCGACAGAGCGGTGATTCAAAGTACACTTATTAAAACTCATTTAACTGAAATTATTTTCTTGAAATAAAAAAAAAAAAACAAGTCAGTAAGTGCAACAGTGTGTATGTTAAAAGTTCAGTCCGTCTGCGACGGATTGCAAAATACCCTGCCCTACCTGAAACGGAAATTGCCACGCATCCAAAAAGTGGACGGGATATAAAAATATAACTGTTGAATGCTTTATGCAAGGTGGTTGCATACATTCCGGACTACAACTCGCTTTTTAACTAAAAAAATCACTTTTTTTAAGGTCACGCCCACAAAAGTGGGCAGAGGCATATACATACTACATTTGCAATAAAGTTAGAAAATGCTAACATCTACAAATTTTGTTTTGTAACTTTTTGTCAAATTTCATATATATTTATTGACAAACAGTAATTTTAAGTTAAAATCCCTTAAACAGTGGGCGTCCTCCAATTTAAAGGCCAAACTTTTTCTGCTACCTCAGAGACAAATACAAGAAAATGTCACATGCCAAAAATTAGTACACTAGCACCATTATAACATTTGAAGAAAGTATTTTAAAAATTAGAGATGACCGCACATACAGGCCTGTAGTGGGCGTGTTCTTGCTATTTTGTATTAATACATGCAGAAAGTCAGCCTAAATGTGGGAAAAAAACCCAACTAACCAAAAAGCTTGAACACTGAGAACCAGCGATTTTAACAGTGATTGATCGAGAGCTGTCGCAAGAAAATTGTGATGATCCCAGTTTACGCAAACGAATTTTTGTGATTTGTGACATCACTTATCATAGACCGATTGATACTTAGCCGATTCCACCTCTGGACTTCCAGCTCACTCACCAACTTTCAACTCTCTAGCTCAAAATTTGAGGCCTAAAAGTTGTTAACATACGGACGGACATGGCTAAGTCGATTCTCCTGTCGATCTCATTTCTATCTCTAAAAGATCTTAGGGATCTTAGGGGTCTATTTCACTGCATTACAAACTATAGATCAAACTTAATATACTCTCGGTAGGCTATAAAAGCCATAAAAAATTAACTTAAAGTACAGTCATTTGGTAGGTTTACCTGGAAAGCTTTCCGGCAGTTTTGAAAATGGGTATTTTTAAATATTTCGATGTACTCTTTCCGATTTTCAACTTGGTCACCTCGTATCTTTGCCGCTCGCACCGCAATATTGGAAAAATGGCGTCCAACAAAAGTTTTTTAGCTAAATGAAACTAGGAAAAAAATTTCCACAGCTAAAAGTTTGGACATACGAGTGCCGTAAAGAGTAGATCAACATGCGTTTTAGACAAGAAACTAATATTTACGCTACCTAGGCGCAGAGTATAGGCGGCTCGTTTTTTTCCCCAGTAGGCCTTTTCAACATGCTATTACCTATTTTGAGTGTATTTTTGTCTTTTGGCTATTCTTAATGGACCAGGTGTTACGAGTTCATTGTCCTACTCTATAGGGCAGGATGAGGGCAGATATGCTGAACCAAACGTCACAGTCAGAAATTACTTCTACATTATTCACGATGAGATTATCAGATTCATCGCTATCCTCGTTCTTGATTTCATATATCATACGTTTACCCAAAAATAGTCCCAGTCCTTCCTCTTCCTCACTATTTTGCGATGCAACTCGCGAAATATCACAAGTACACCCCCACAATTTGCGTGTAAATTTCAGTGGCAATTCCTCACTCGAATGTGGCCGAATTATGTTTTCTGGTAAGTCCTTGTAAAGGAACCGTTTTATAATTCCATAATGTTTTTGAATCAAACCATCTACATTTGCCCATAAAGCATCCCGAACCCATGCTGTCGGAGAGAAAACATGTTGTTGATAAATAGTCCTTCTGTTCCCATCTTTTCGAGTCGTAAAGAAATATCTTACTGCATCCAAGAGGATTAAGTCCAGATTGAAATTTGCTAGTAACAGCACATTTATTGGACAGTATCAAAATCGAAAATAAACCCAATCTTAAGGATCGTATCCGTTATTCAAAGGAACGAAGCTTTTCTTCGATACTTTAAGGGGACGATTAAATATGGTAGAGAACATACGATGGTTTGATGGGGACGGTTTTCTGGGAATGACGGAGTTGGTCCGATCTAAGAAATAGATAGAATCATGAACCGATTCATGTAGAAGGACACATCATAAATCGACCATATTCTGAGACGCATTGCCTCTGAAATAGCCGTTTGAACAAGACAATGAATGACCCGCAACATACTTCTTTAAAACATCGCTTAAGAGAGATTAAAGGATAAAAAAGTTGAAGGACTGGAATCACGAATCCCCTGTACAATCGTAATTCCAGTTCCAGTTGAATTGTAGAAAAAGTTCAGGACAAATAGTGCATAAATAAGGACTAAATTTTCATGTTTGCCAAGGAGGCTTGGAATAATTTACCAAGTACCATTTTATTTGACAAAAAAACTTAAAGTAAGCGCTTAGTAGATGCTCAACTCTAATTTAAAACCAGGGTTTTGTAACAAAATATTGGATTTATAACGGAAAATACACTCAAAATGTTAACATAACTATTTTATTATATTTTTCTTTTGTAAGCAAATGAATTTACTTTTTTTATTTAGCTTAAAAGAATCATCATCATTCATCATCATTATTTCCAGTGACCGCTTAACCTTAGAAGGGTCGCGGAGCGATGCGGGTAAATGGTTCTTTCTTTGTTCCCGATCCTCCGCCACCAACTCAAGAGACACAGGTGCGATCCCCAGACAGGTCTCAGGGATGTTCTTTACCTGATCCCACCACCTGCTTTTTGGCCTACCAGGCGGGCGACGCGCTCGTATCTCAGCTTACATAACCTGTCTAGGAAGTCTGTCGGGGGCATGCGAACAACGTGTCCAAACCATCGAAGAATTGATCATTCCACACGGAGATGTAGCTTTTCAACATTAAGATTCCCACGAATACTGATGTTTCTCACGCTATCCCTAAGAGTAACACCAGCAACGCTCATTTCGTCCGCTTGCACCCGCGATCTTATTCTATTCCATAGATGAGGGTTGGAACAAACACTTAATTAAGAACTGAGATCTTTGCTTTCACTCCAAGTTCAGCTTTCCTGATGACCGGCCGGCACAGTTCCTTTACTATTTCTCCAGCTTGGCCAATTCTACAGGACAACTCAGTATCACCACTCCCATCTTTCGTGAAAAAGACCCAGAGGTATATTTAAACTTCTCCACCTGTTTTAATAGCACTCCATTTATGTGCAAAGTACACTGCACATGAGTACGGGAAACAACCATCACTTCCGATTTGCTCACGTTAACCCTCATCCCAGTATCACCACAGGCGGCTGTATACCTATCCAGTACTCGCTGAAGTTCCTCCTTGGATGATGCAAAAGTGGCCTTATCATCTGCGAGAGACCAGATAGCTCATCCTGATGCCAGCCGATTCGAAACATTGCTCGCCAAGACTGCGCTTCACCATATGCTATGAAAAGCAGCGGCGACAGAACACAGCCCTGGCGAAGTCCAACGCACACATCAAAAGGTCGGGATTTGACTCCATTTATCCGTACATAGCTTCTGCTGTGTCCATACAAACACTGGATGGCACTCAGCGCATAGTCCCGCAAAACTCTCCACAGTGTACCCCGAGGGACTGGGTCATAAGCCTTTTCTAGATCTACAAAACACGCATAGACCGACTTGGCACATTCCCAGGCCTTCTCAAGAATAACCTTAAGGGAAAAAGACTGGTTGGTTGTGCCTCTGCCAGGCCGAAAGCCGCACTGTTCTTCCCGTAACAAAGGCTCGATTACACCTCTGTTTCCAACACCTTAAGACTTAAGAGAGATATGCCCCTATTTTTGGAGCAATCTCTCCGTTGTTCTCTTTTTTTAAAATGGGCACTATAACTCCTGTTCGACAATCGCTAGGTACCTTCCCTCTATCCCAGGCCATCTTACTGACACGTGTTAATCATTTAACACCTTTTTTACCCATTGCCTTGAGCTTTTCTGGCCGGATTTAATCAACTCCAGCAAAGTCTGCTGCCAACTTTTAGCGACTTAATCGCTCAGAGACTTCGTCTACTGTGCTAATCGCTCAGAGACTTCGTCTACTGTGCGACTATTCTCCGCCCTAATCTCGTCAGCAGTGGGAATGCCATCTTCAGTGCCCTGTTCTGTTGGGGGTTGAGCAACTCCGAAAAGTGCTCTCTTTATCTGCGCAAGACATCGCTCTCATTTGAAAGAAGTTACTATATCTTACTTTATCTTCAGAAATGCCTTCTTAATTCGAGTGAAAAAATTTAAAAACATTATTAAAGTATGTATTTCCTAAAAATACTATATAATCATTATAAGAATGGAAAATACAATATTTCTTATGTTACACAACGTTTTTCTCTAAAGTATCCAATACGAAATTACTCTATGTCCGTATTATGTGTACAGCAACTTTCGCTGCTTTACTTTAATTTATAACACGACGGCTATCAACGAAGACAAGCCGTGCAAATGTCCCAATAATTTTAAATAATATGCTCACTGGACTGAAGACTGAACACCTTTTGTATTGTACTTTCATGTTAAAATACAGTTTCGCAATGGCTTGCGGTCAATTTAATTTGCTTCAAGGTGTATGCGTTACCTTCTACAATTTATTTGGTGCTTTATGCAGGTAGGCGGATTCAAATAGCATGTTGTTCTATTATTCAAATTATTTTGGAGTTACTTGTTACACTTGAAGTACTTACCTTAAGTTGAAGCCAACCTGTGTTACAATTACGCTATGTATTACTTCTCTTGAAAGTTTTTTTTTTTACTTACGTTGCTGAAGACCACATCCGGCATTGCCTAAAAACTTTTGATTAAATCTTCAAATTAAATCTTCAAGTGTAAAACCCCATGGGCCAAGTTGGTTTATATACTCTATCCGTCTATCGTTTTCGGGTTTGAAATCATGTAAATTATAAGATTTAGGTATATATGTATAAAAGGTTTTTAACTCTAAATTAAAGTGCATGCTTTAAGCTCGACCGTTGTCCATAGTTTTGTGTTAAATTTTTTTGGACAATTTAGCGCGTTACAGCTGAACAGCCTTTTTTCATTTAATAAAATTTTTAACACAAAAATTATAAAAAGAAATGAGTAAGTGCAAGAGTCTGTTACAAACTTCTATATACCCGACCCTATACAAAGTGCAACACCAAATATTTAAGTTTTTTGGTCCGAATTCATATATTATTTGTATAAGCTATGCCGCCAAAATTGTGGGGTGCCGTGGCGTAGTGGTTAGTGTGTGTGCTTACTACGCCGGAGGCCTGGGTTCGAATCCTGCCATCGTCACCTGAAAAAAAATACTTGTTCTTTTTCACGGTCCAAACCTCCGCGAGGGTTTGACAAGCCCTCCGAGAGTATCATTTGTCTTGAAAAACTTCTCAAAGTGCCGTTCGGATTCGGCAAAAAATTGTAGGTCCCCTTGTATGTAAAGAAATCGACACACCAGCATACATTGTTGAGAAGTTGGCCCTGGTTCACCTCGAGCTGTTGCGCCACTCTATTTATTTATTTATTTATGCCCCCAAAATTTGGGCCTGGGCTAAAAATAAAAATCAATTAATTGTAATTTCGTAATAATGACATAACAAAATGCGTTAAAAGCGAAAATTATTTCGGAAAACCCCGTTTTTCTCCGTAAAAAACGCCCTTTAGTGGACGCCCCTAAAAAGTGGGCGGAGCTCAGAGCTCAAAAATCCACCGATTGGTAATATTAATATCAATAATATTTGTCATATAATTTTTCTTCGATTTGGATTGAAATTCCGAGAAATCGGGTTTTTAAAGATTTAATATGTTAAAAGTGGGCATGTTCGATATAGTGGGCGATCCAATTTTTACCTTCTTAAAGATTTTGGGCCAGTATTTCTCTGTACCAAAATTTGAGTTCCTATACCTTGTTTAACTTGACCAAAAGGCATTTTGAAAGAAAATGTGAAAGAGAGGTTGCCTTACATTGAAGCCAGTAGTGGGCTGGCGGTCGGACAAACGAAATTTTTTGAAATATTTTTTGTCCAATAAAACACCTTATCAAATTAAATACATTCGTAAATATACCAGAAGTATGTAGGTAACTCTACGTAGTACAAATTAACTATGATCGTACTTCTTATGTCTTTTTGGAAAGTGAATTGGTGATCACTGAAAATGCTGTCCTTCTCCATATTCTCGTTTCATAAACCACAATACAGACACAATAGTGAGATATGTTGCTGCCAAGTCACACAAGCACTTCATTGTGTTACAAATTAGCTAGTCAATATTATATAACCATAAAATAAAAGAAAGAAGAGAATCGTAATTAAAGAAGTACCTTAACGCACATGCATTCATGTGAATTTGTAGGAGGTACATAAATGCAGATACTCGCTTATTCAAGCTCATATTGTGAGCATGGCAGTTGGAGTTACTGACTTCATCTGTTTTACATCAGACGTAACGAACCACGAATTCAGTGTTTACACATAGGGCTTCATACATGAACTGAGTGTAGGCATTGATCTCGAGCTCTTGTAGGTTGCAAAAAAAAATTGTGCAAAATTTTAATCAAAAAGAACAACAAGTCGTTAATAAAAAGGGAAAGCGATGAAGGTGAAAATTCATTCCATGTACTGATGTGATGAATTTATGCATGTATAGAATTTCCAGATCGCACCATGCTTATTGGAGTCTACGCAACTGCAACAAAAGCAGATCAACACGCGAAAGGTTCATTGTAAAAATTGAACAAAGCCAATACGAATTCCCTGAAAAGAGAGCATTTTCCATTGATTGATGGTTAGTAATGGTTCTAAGCATCAGATGTTTTAGCTGATGTTGGCTTTTGATGCAGAACTACCCAATATTTTGCATTACTCTGCCCGCTAATGAGCTGTAGTCATGCAATTTTTCTAGTTTCTTTATGAAACCACATGGGGTAATGAGGCGCTATTTTCATGCTTATACGGCAAAATGAGAGAGGTTTAAATAATGATTTGTGTGAATCTGCTGTTTGCTTTTTCATTATAGAACTACTGTGATTTTCAAGAAAAGAAAATAATAAGAAAACTGGACAAAAGTTAAAAAAAACACTTAATACAGCAAATTTCTATGGTTCTCATACTTTAATTTACTAATTGCATTTCGAGGTTGTTTTTCAGAGTTTGGTTTTTGTTTCAAAAAGTCTTAAAAAGTTCTATTTCGGGGTGCAACTCCAAATCCCGAAATTCAACTCTTCCACCCATTTCTTATCCCTTTCATCATCACCTACCCTTCCTACTGTTAGAGGACTCTTACCTACAGGAGCAGTAGTGAAAATTCAAAAAGTCATTAATGAGTGGACAACCCAAAGGATGTCTTTGAAATGGCAATGAAAATCGAAAGCTTCTGAACCCAAGATCTAAATGCTGGCCTCTGTTTCTTGCCATGGGAAAGATTTGTTTTCTGTCTCTATTTCACGAATGGGAAACCTTCATTGTTAGTTACATCGGCTTACTTCCCCTATGAATATCTATTTCCTCCTCTACAAAAGGCAGCTGTTTTGCTAGTCTTGTGTTGCGATGCTAATGCCCTGAAGACTTTTTGGGAAAGCAGAAAAGGTAACGCAAAAAGAAAAAAAAAACCTTTTGAAATTCATCCTTTCGTCTTACATCACAATCAACAGTGTAGTGTAGATCATTGACCTGCATTTGGTAATTGGCATCACAACAAGCAATTGAACTTACCCTGTGCAATAGATTCTCTATAAGACTGTCAAATCACAGATACATCGAATTTCAAATCCGCTGTGAATTTCTAAATTTGCACACACACACACACATCCGCACCTACATCCGCACTAACATGAACTCAGAACTATACCCACATGCGCACCCAGATCCGCACTACATTCGCATCATATCCGCACCCACATCTGTTGACATCCGTAAAATATCCGAAAACATTCACATACGCCTCCATATGCCATGCGCACCCACATCCGCACCTACATCCATATGACATCCGCATCCAGATACGCACCCGCATGCCCTCACAACTGAGATCCTACATCTGAACCTCACATCCGCATAAACAATGCGAATCACTTCCGAATCCACATAAACTCTTACCAACAATACATTTATAGATGCAACGGAAGCACTTAGACTGTAACTTCCATCTCACACAGTTCCTTACCGGCCACGGAAGGCGCAAGTATCTACGTCGATTTGGACACGACAGCTTTACACTCTGCCCAGAGTGTCCTGAAAATGAAGAACACGCAGTATTTTATTGTCCGCGCTTTGCGGCATGGAGAACTGCACTGCCTAACGGGAATCCTAGCCCATATGCTGAGCTTCTTTCAATTCTCCTGAAAGATAGAAGGAAAGACGCTGACCGTTCACTGGGCGTAGTCGTTTGGTCTCTATGCACCTATGCCAGTTGGGTCAACAAGCCTATAAGGAACACTTCCCTTTAAGTTGTCCTGTCTTTGCTCGCATCAGGTGGGAGATCTTTGGAGATGACGTTGTGAGCGCCGTATACCTATGCTCTTCACTATTAAAGCTCCCTCTCATCTTTCCTCGAAAGCTAAGTTCATACTTTAATTAAATATGCATAATACTGTAACGTTTTTGCCTGAGGTTCGTCGAATAAAACTCAATTTCACTTTTATAATTACACATAATGAAACAATTTATTCATTCAAAAAATTATTCAACTTTGTTACTTAGAATTCAACATATCTCAATTCAATCACTTTTTACTTTGTGACAGATTTTCACAAGTCAACGTTTAAAATATCACTGTCCCGTACGGGGCTGTCACTCGTGTATTTATACAAAATTGAGCACCTTCTAGTACGTTCCATACTTCCCCTTTGGTGATTTTCCATTGCTACTCTTCCGCTGAATTCCATGAAGGGGAAATCGAAATTCGAACTTGGAATATCATTTTGCTGTCAGCTGACTGGAATGACAGTTGGGTGTGTTCGTAAAGTGAATCGAGCGGGTGTGTTTGTAGAGTGAATCGATGGGTGCATTCAGCGACACCTGTACGTTGTTTTCTTTCTTGTCGCCACATAACAATACATTACGTGCCCGCAGTACACAATAGGCCGCAGTAGTGTACTGCTTCAAAGTAATTGTAGCTCGATATAAGGATCAGTTTATCCGGCTCATCATTCCGAGTGCCACATCAAGAACCTCTCCTCTGGGCTTGGGGTGGTCTCGATGAGGTAACTTCCTGGTCAAGCTATTTCCAGGAAAATCTTAGAATAAAAGAGGTTTATCACCTTCCAATAAATCCAAGATATACTATTCTACGAGTTGTATCAATGCCGCGTGAAAAACTAGCTCAGGAAATAGCTGGCTGAAGAGTGAATAAACTTGTTGCTCAACACCCATATCCATCCCTCAACACCCATATCCCCAGAGTGTCCTGAAAATGAAGAACACGCAGTATTTTATTGTCCGCGCTTTGCGGCATGGAGAACTGCACTGCCTAACGGGAATCCTTGCCCATATGCTGAGCTTCTTTCAATTCTCCTGAAAGATAGAAGGAAAGACGCTGACCGTTCACTGGGCGTAGTCGTTTGGTCTCTATGCACCTATGCCAGTTGGGTCAACAAGCCTATAAGGAACACTTCCCTTTAAGTTGTCCTGTCTTTGCTCGCATCAGGTGGGAGATCTTTGGAGATGACGTTGTGAGCGCCGTATACCTATGCTCTTCACTATTAAAGCTCCCTCTCATCTTTCCTCGAAAACTAAGTTCATACTTTAATTAAATATGCATAATACTGTAACGTTTTTGCCTGGGATTGTAAGGACTATGCTCTTTTAAAAAACTTTGATCTTTAAAAATTAAATTTTTACTTGCTATTGTCAAAGTTAGAACACCCCTAATGTGGTAATCCTGAAAAATTTCGTCACGCCTAGGAAAATCAAAAACATTCCTTCCAATATTTAAACCTGTACGATATGGATAAGGATAGAAAAGTTATATTGAGATAGATTTTATAGGTAAGGCGCTGCACCCTTTCGTTACAGACGGTCTTAAGCTGTTCTGACCATTAGCCCCGAAGCGGGAGAGGTAAGGTGTATTTAATGTGTAGGCAGTATAGGTAACTAGCGTACAAAGTATGTTATGTTATAGTATGTTTTTCTTTATAAGCATTTTTTGTTCTCTTACGTATTCCTACAGCATTGTTCTTGTGGTACTCGCAGAATAAATTTAGAAATAAGCTGGTGCATTAATATATCTACTGCTTTTTTGTGATCAAGATCCAAAATCTGACAACTAATTCTCTGTGCCAAGTCAATACTAATACTAAGACACACAAAACTGCCGTCGTTTTAAGGTCAGGGAGTAATATGCAGATGTTTTATCAATTAATCAACTTTATTAACTTAATTAACCTTTTACAAATCTTACAAATCTACATAGATTCGGAAGGCCTTGAAAGAAGGCTCTTATGTCGCCGGTATGCTAAATAATTGGAAAGGGCAAAATTCAAACATGCATGCTTTACACTCTTGGCTTTTAGTGTCAAGCGCAGCAAACCGTGTCCAACAAACATCACATTACATTGAAAAGAACATGCGTACGGCATCAGTTGGGCAAAGCCAAAACACGATGTACTGACGCTGGATTAATAAATTTAATGACATCCTTTGTTTTCTGGATCGCACTCACCTTAGCCCAGATTCACCACTCTTGGATGCGTATGTAATTCACATCCATCCAACAGAGATTTGTATGCCATACGATCTGAGTTTATTCATTCGCTCATCCAGCCATGTCCGTTCATCTATCCAATACAGTCAAGTTCAACGTCACCTTCTCTTCGTTGCGGGCGCGTGATTCTGTTCCAAGTAAACTTGGTATTTTAGCGAACTTTTATTCAGTACTGCCTACCGTCACACCTCGACGAAAATCAACAACGAAAAGTGTTTCCAGTTTTTTTTTCGGAAAAGTGTATTTATGGAGTTCAACTTCTTTCAGAGCCTTCCAAGCAGCCGCACTGAATTTTTTGTACGTACTCTCTGAGATGCGAACCAACTGGAATAGGACCATCATCAAATAATCACATTAAAAGACCGCTATATCAGCGAAGAATTTGTCGACCATATCTCACGTGTAGGTTTCTCTTGGTGGCAAAAGTTTTTTTTATGCTCAAACTGTCTATTCTAGTCTTTTTATGTTCGCAAAATGTGAGCCATTTTAATGGTAGGAAATTATTAAGGTGAAATGTGAAGACATTAAGACAAGTTTTGTCTACTTCTTTTCAGTGAAAAGAAAACCTAATTTGTTCTATTAAGGGGGACCATAAATTGATGTGAACTAGAAACTTTCTTCGAAAGAACATGACGTTTTTTCTTTTTTGAGTTTATGACGTGTAACGAAAATGTTGAACCAGTTTGAAACTCGAACTCAATTCGACCATTTTTTTTAACTTAAACCTTAACCACACAACAACGGTCAAGCCGAATTCCTTAATTTTGAAATTCAAATATTTCAGTTGATCTTACCTGATTGTCGTGGGAGTCTATTAGAGTGCATCCATATCTCCGAGTAATGTTGAGGCCAATAAAAATATTTATACCGCGCCGAAGCGGTATGAACCCGTATCAGGGGGGAATGTACCGGTGTTCCCATAATTGCGGAGAGAAGATGGCAACGGAAGCCTGATGGGAAAACTTGGAAGTAGTGGGGGGGGGGGGGTAGGTTGAGTGATGGGGGATATTTGGCGCTTCACTTCAAAATTAGGCGTTTATCCAGTTTGACCCAAAGATAAGGCCCATTTATCCTCTTAAAATCGAGTCGTGCTAGATGATTTAGATCATCAAAGAAGTATCCACCTAAAGTTTTCCTTCTCAGTTTCGATAGTGCGGAACATTTAAACAGAATTTGAACTATGTTCTCTTCTTCTTCCTCATCTCTGAAACTTTTTTACCTTTGGTTTATTTCGAAAAAGTAAATAATTTGTTTAAAAAGCAGAATAAGCTGAATTCTTTTTCTTCTGTATGAATTTTGAAAAAAGCAGAATTATGAAATGCAGAATTTTCAACAGTAGAAGTAAACCCCTTTCCCAAATAACCCTAATGTTCCTTCGATTCCTTCTGTATAAAATGCCCATCAACAAATCACTTCTTATGTTGGATGCGTACCTCGAAATTCCACATCCATTATGCAATCCATATCTTATATGCTCAGTACGCCAAATCCTTGTACCTTTTTTCATCAGAACTAGGTGCCGGTAGAGCGCACAGTGACCTGATATCGCGGTCTATGAGCCTCTGTAAGAGGGGACTGAAGGTATACGCCTTGATTTAGGTACTATCAGGTTAAACGTTAAAATATTGAAGGCAGTTTGCTTTTCATCGAAAGAGAGCTTCCAGTTTTGATCGATATAGATTCCAGGCTTTTACTAAATTGGTTTTTATACCCTATTCCACAAGAATGGAGGATATTTAGTTTGATACAGGCGAAAATGTAATATAGGAAAATAATAACGATAGAGGGTCCTTAAGGGCATATGATCGAGACCGAATTCTGAGTTGAATGTACCAGCCATGTCCGTCTGTCCATCCGTTCGTCCGTCCGTCTGTCTGTACGTCACCAATTTTTGTCTGTATGTCAAGGCCTTTAATTTTGAGCTAGAAAGCTAAATACGTCGGCTTTCTGTCATCCGAAGCAATACAAGTGTTAAAAATTTTGAAATCCGCCCACAGACACACCTACAATCGGTCTTGATGTGCGCTACCTCCAGTGCGTTCAAAGCTGTAAGACGTCGTGAAAAGCTGAAATTTGACATTTAATATCTCCTTACGATTTTGAGATATAACCAGAAAAAAAAAATCGGCAGACCAACCCTCTTGGGCGTGGCATCGATTTAACGAGTAAACCTACAAAGGCAATTTATTCAATATTTTTTTTCCAAATCGGAAAATTTTTACTGGATATAATGTGTAGCAAATACTTGGTTCTACATTTATTTCATACAAAGTTTTGGGTCACGCCCATATTTGGAGATAGAATTAAAGAAAAACCTTTAATTTTCCAGAAAGACATGGGTTTCGACTGCTTCTTAGCTCTACTAAGGAAAGAATAAAAAATAAAATTTAGCAAATAAAGTACACCGGACACTATTTAAAATTTTGTTTATACAAAGTTTTTGGCCACGCCCATCTTTGAAGGTCAATTTCACAATTTTTTGGTTTTGAACCAAACACTTACATTTTTGCGTGCATTTCAGCTGCCAACTTGGAAATTTCTATGCTGATATTGATTTTTGGTTAGAGGAGTTATGTTTTGCCACACCTCTTTAAAAAAAGCCAGTGAGTAAGTGCAACAGTGTGTACGCAAAAGTTGAATGTATTGGTACTGTTATTTTTTTACATTTTATAAGCAGTGCCAACGACGAAAAAGGGCGTGGTTCAACCGCCTCTTATTGCAAACTATCAATGTTAACAGATATTTCCAAGTTACGCTTAAATGTATGTAAAAATACATTTTTTTGGTTCAAACTCTGGGGGAGGTTTATTAATTAAATTTTTCTTTTTTGAGTCTTGCATCATAAGGAGATGCTTAATGGCAAATTCCAGCCTTTTAAGACGTCTTGCAGTTTTGAAAGCTCTGGAGATAGTTGCACCCTTAGACCAATTGTGGGCGGGTCCTTGGGCGGGTTTCAAAATTTTTTATATTTTTATTGCTTTGCATGACGTGGAACTTACGTACGAAATTTTAGCTCCCTTGCTCAAAATTTAAGGCCTAAAACCATGTGACATACAGACGGAAGAACGGACGGGCGAATGGACATGGCTTATTCGATTCAGAGTTCGGCCTCGATCATATACTCGTAAGGTCTTAGGGGTCTACAATAATCATTTCACCGTGTTACAAACTAAGTGACAAACCTCCTATCCTATGGGATGTGGTATAATTAAACAAAAACTTATAAGGAATACATTTTTTTCTATTTAAAATGATGCATGAATGGTAACGGGACGGGGTGGAAAACAAGAAAATATACGAATGGAAAGGAGAAAGCAATGGAAAGTAGAATAGGAGATAGCAATGGAAAGGAGAATAGGAATATGGTATACCGTGGTCCCTTACAGACGGGCCGAAGCTATTACACACGCACTGATTAAGTACCGAAATTCTTTGAGAATACGCTGCTGTTCGGCATTCCAGAAAGGAACAAATTGTCTACGGTAATTTTCGCTGAACCAACCAGACACGCTTACGGCTGAATGGATAAAAAAGGATGAAAGGGATAAGAGAGATGGGTGGAAAGGATTAATTCCAGGGTTTGGAGTTGCCTCGCAAAAACAAACTAGGGTCCACGGGTTCGTCAACCTCGTCACCTCCCTTAAGCAAAGTGCCATTGTAGGAAAATGTTGGTTAAGTTCATTGCTTTTGCACGTAAAGGCATAACACTTGCAATAGAAAGCTTTTGGTTAAGTTCATTGCTTTTGCACGTAAAGGCATAACACTTGCAATAGAAAGCTTTTGTGTTTCTGGGTAAGGTTTTTATGTTCAGTTATTTGTTGCCGCGCTGTATTTCTGTTACCTCGGATACCGTCTTTCGTTTTCTTCTCTTTTGTCTATTTACTATTTCCTACTCACAGTAGTCATAACGCCTTGATTGCAAGTTCATTGTAAAAAAAAGAATTTATAATTGTAGAAAAATATTGAGCAGAATCGATTTAAAGAATTGCGATGCCTGACCCGACTTTCCGCTAACGATGAAGTTAAAGAAAAGCTTGGAACCCTATACCCCTAGGTTTGTACTGCAACTCCTGCTTTATGCTTAACTTCACTTAGTTTTTTTCTTGGCGCCCACCCCAAATCTACTTTTTCTTTCCCATTCTCTCTTGACATATTCAACTGCACCTAAAATAAGATACCTAGATACCCTCCTTTCCTGAAAATTTAAAAAGTGTCTTTATCAGACATTTTATTCAAATTTTTTTCTTTGGTGCATAAACGTAGACCTTGTGAGAAGAGCAACAAGGTGGTGAGCTCTGGTATAAAAAATATCTTTTTGAGTTTCAAGTCAGTTTTTAATCTGACCTTTTAAAGCGAACTTATTTCAAGCAAACACTTGCAAGATTTACAAGTTGTCATTATCGATATGTTTTGATATTGATTCGAATGAGCCAAGATTTATGGATTTCTGCTTTGGTTTTGCTTTCAATTACAGCTCAAAACATTCAGGGCGCTACCCCTTCTTTAAACATGGTACATATACTTACAAACTTAACAGTTACACAAATAAGGCCTCTGGTGCAAGCTTGGTAGCTTTATAAGAGTCACATGAATACGCTCCATCTCCTCTTAATAGATTTTAATATCAAGTGCATCGTAAACATTTGTAGATCGATTACGCACAATTTTACTCACTTAAACCTAGCCTTAGATTTAATTTTCCACTTGTAGAATTGATTGCGAATTTTATTCGCTTGAGACTCCATGAATATTCGCCAATAAAAGCCAATAAAATTTGTTTTTAAAGCCACTCTTACTTTTAACACAAGACCGCACATAAAATTCCTATTTCCCCACCGATACTTTTGCAACCGGAAATGCATTCCAATTTTTCATTTCATTTCAGAAAATTGCTGCACTCATGCTGAAAGTACATTTACGATGAATTGCAAAAATTCCTATGTGACTTGAATCTACCTGTTTGGTAATTTTGGCTTAAATTTCAACGCAAAAGACTACTCGTATTGCACATATCACTACCTGAATCGGTGTGCCAAATGCATTTCATGGCTCGATTAATTCGAGTTCCATCGTAAGGTCAATCCAATCACAAAACACGGCACAAAAAAGCAATTACAATGACCAATGACAGAGTCGCAGCGCAACGTTCGCAAATATGCAACCAAAGAATAAAATTCAAAAAAGTTCGTTTAAAACTTTGTCAAATTTTTGAATTATTGTGTTTTGTCACCCTATTTGCTTGCCTTATCGGTGGTGTTGCATGCAACAGGCCCCCTCGATTCGTCATCGAAGGTCAATCGGAAATAGTGTTGCGGTTGAAAGAAAGTCCGGAAACAGCAGTTGGTAAGTTCACTGGAATCACAACTAATTGAAACCACATATAACAAGTGTGAATCATGACAAAGGTACCCTAATCTATCGCCTGAGGGGCTTTGACCCCGACAACGATCCACTCACGTTTGGAACGCGGCCCTCCCCCGATAGTGATGTAATAAGAATCGAGAACACCGGTTCGAATGAAGCTAATGTATACCTAGCCAAGGAGTTGGACAGAGAGGTAAGTTCAGTCACGCGTGCAAAACGTCACAACTCTATTCATTATGCAAATGATTTTCAAGATAAAAGATGAATACTCTATTGTGCTGACGCTGACGGACAACGAGTACTCGTATAATTACGTAACGCAGAGTTTCCTGCTGCTAGTGGAAGACATCAACGACAATGAACCTGTGTTTAGACCGTATCAATCGGCGGTGGAGGTTCCCGAAAACAGCCGACCGGGAATTGTCACTGCATTGGAGGCCATCGATAATGACGAGGGTGCTTACGGCCAGGTGGTGTACTACCTGCAGGAGCTGGACGGAGATAATGACGTGTTTTCGATATCCACATACCAAGGCAAAGGAATCCTTCGTCTCACTGGCAAACTCGACTATGAGACCAAAAGCTTATATCAACTTCGAGTTCTGGCCATTGATCGCGCCAATCAGGGTCCTGTTAATACAGGAACTGCTGCGATTCTAGTCAAAGTAAGGGACGTCGAAGATCAGCCACCAGAGTTCGTACAAGTTCAA
The DNA here is from genome assembly GCA_947623515.1 of Neoascia interrupta. Classification (NCBI taxonomy): domain Eukaryota; kingdom Metazoa; phylum Arthropoda; class Insecta; order Diptera; family Syrphidae; genus Neoascia; species Neoascia interrupta. The sequence continues at coordinate 40,729,531 of OX392464.1, forward strand.
CCGGTTGCGCGCATTTCCGAAGATGCAGTTATAGGAACACGAGTGTTGCGTGTCAAAGCGATCGATGGTGATCGTGGCATCAACAATCCAATTAAATATGCTGTCGAACCGAACGAGCTGTTTGGCATCGACAAAGATACAGGCTCTGTTTACACTTTGCGAACTTTGGATAGAGAGGATCCTGCCAACCAAGTCAATGGAGCTTATATCTTGAAAATTACTGCCACTGAACTATCGGAGCAACAAGTGAGTATGAAGCATTAATATTTGTATCTGAAGAGAAGTTGAAATATCCCCTTACTATAATAAAGCCACCACCGTCTGTTAAAACGGAAGTAACAATTATCGTCACGGACGTTGATGACGAAACACCAACCTTTAGCGAACGGGTCTACCGATGCGAGATCAATGAGAACTCCCAAGTCAATACTCCACTGGGGTTCATCGACGATGTCGACAATTTCGTATTCGACCATGACGTTGGCAACAATGGTACGTTTCGACTTTTCATGGATCCACCCAATGACATATTCGAGATCGTACCTGAATTGGCGGTAAACGAAGCGACATTTTTGATTCGGGTAAAGGATCCGAAAACAATTGACTACGAGAGGCACAAGGAAATGAATTTCACGCTGTTTGCCAGGGAGGTTGAGGATCCTGATAAATGGAGGTAAGTGAAACTTAAATACGAATCGCATACCTACTATTACTCTGCTCTTTGGTGTGAACTTAGTTTGAGACGAAAACTCAATGGAAGACTGAAGCAGAATGCCTAAGAATGTCGAATGTTGAAAGTGAAAAAGATTGCAAGCTGAACTCCAGTTCGAGGTTTTTGGAACTATTAACTTCCTTTGAGTATTCAATTTGGTTCATAGAAAGTTAGCACTGCGTAGTTTTATCCGCAGCACTTTCTTACCTTAGATTGGAGATTGTTAGTCGGGAGAGCCTTTTTTTAGTGCGTCAGGGTATTAGAAAGAATTTTTGGAGCAATGCTGTCCAGGCGTGCTACGCCAGACTTCATTGGATTTGATTCTATCTCGGTTCTTATCAAAGTACCGATAAGGACTTCCCCTTACCGATATTGATAGTCATATTGGGACTTGCTTAGAGGAGAACTCTTTAGAGCTGTGTTCTGTATACGTCATTCAATCAACTTTCCCATGTTTTTTTATAATAAAGGACATAAGGCTGTTAGAGCGATAGGATTCCGGACTAGAATCCGAATTTTTTCCTACCTTAGGTAAGTATTAAACTGTTATACTTTCCACCAGACTTTCGGTGTAAGACCATAGGCCAGGCTACAGATGAACGCTGGAAATATGCTATCTGAGGGGATTCAAGATTTTTTTAGCAAGGAAAGTGAGTTTTAATTAAGAGTTCAGAGACAAGAACTTTGTGGAGACGGCTGCAGGATGGTATATCAGATATGTCTTTGCAGAACCGTCTGAATGATTCCTTTTTGACATTTTTAATATTATTATTGTAGTTGATGAGAGCATTAGAGTATAGGTCTGCCAGCCAGCATAGCGTTTGGCTCTGTTGACTGCCGAGGCAGCTTTAGAATTATTTGCAAACAAAAAAAACTTTGCTCCAACTCTGCTCTGGATAACTGAAGCCTTCTGTTAATGAGCAGCTCTTCTGGGCGATTTGGAAGATCCAGGCAAAGGACTCTTGTCGGAAAAATTTGCGAGCCTGGTTTTTGTAAGCTGGCCTAGTGGGAAAAGTCCTACCAGTTTGTTGAGGTCTAGGTCCCATCCCAACGCTGCTTTAAGAACATGCTTATTCCTTCCCTTAGCAGTTTGGGTAGCCATCGAGGCTGACTATGATCTGAGAAGTTCTGAACCAGTGGAAGTTGAGGCGACAGTAGACTGACTTTCCCCAGAACAACAGACAGACTTTCCCCTGGGAAATATTCAGCTTCCTTGGGGACCTGGGCACTACTTTCCAGCTCATTTGTGTTGTTTGATGGGCAAGTATGGACTCCTCTTGATCCTGAACTGAATTCGGTCCGCATTGTAGAACGGCTGGCAATTCAGGTCCTCTAAAAGTTTCAACGAACTCTCGCTCATCGAAATGGTCAGGATAGTAAATTGTGCGTAGTCTACTTTACGAAAAACTTTCCAGCCCTAGTAGGCAGAGTACTATTTTGTATTCTGAGGGACCCCAAAAGGTCATCCATAGAACAAGTGGTAGGAGCGAACGGTGGCAGTTGCTGTTAACCGCCATTTTCAGTTAACAGCAGGGACGCGTCTTGCTGGATGTGGTTCTTCACTGCGTATGGACGGTCTTGGAAGTGCAGTGTGACACCCCTGATCCTCTTAGGGCCAGAGAACTTTGCGGTGCTCTCGCCAAGGAATTTGCCTGCTCTTACCTTATTTGACCATATATTTTTTTACTTCTTTTTTTTAGCTCCGCACACCTACAAATTTACATTCGAGATCAAAATGACAATTTTCCAGAATTCACACAATCCATTTATAACGTAACAATCCTAGAGAACAGTGAACCGGGAACCATCGTTGCTCAGATCGCTGCTTTCGATGAGGACTCTGGAGACTTTGGGACAATGGGCATTCGTTATAAAAACTTGCGCGGAGGAATCGCTCATCTGTAGGATAGATATTTCTGTTTTACAATCTTTTAAGTATAACATCAAGCTTATGCTATTCCAGTTTAAATCTTGATCCTATCTCTGGAATTTTATCCATTCGCCAAGCTGGTGGAGAAGCCTTTGACCGTGAGGTGATATCTCGGCACTATCTTACCGTGGAGGCTCAGGACAACATCGGCTCGGGAAATCGTAACACCGCTCAAATTATCATCAACATCGAAGATGTCAACGACAATTCGCCTCTATTTCTGCAAAGATACTATGAGGCGAATTTACTGGAAAATAAGGCTGACTTTGAGTCTCCTTTAATCTTGGAGGCAAGAGACATTGACCTCAATGGTACGGAAAATAGTCAGATTACCTACGAAATTGTCGAAGGAATGTATAAGAGAAATTTTACGATTCACGAGGAGTCAGGTGTTCTGCGCCCGATTCGATCATTTGATTTCGAAGAACTTCCACCAGAAAACGAGGCTAATGTTCGAAGTGTCGAATTGCTCGTACGAGCTCGAGACTCTGGTATTCCTATGCTGTCAACAGTCGTTCCTGTCGTTGTCTACATCCAGGATGTCAATGACAATCCACCGATTTTCCAAAAATCCTTTTATACCAAATTTATTCCGGAAGATTTGCCCAGTGGCAGTTCAGTTCTTGAGGTGAAAGCACTCGATCGGGATGGATCGTCGCCTAACAACAGAGTCGTGTACAGAGTTCAGTCAGGCGCTGAGGATAAGTTTATAATCAATGCGGATACTGGAACTATTCACGTAGCAAATGGAGCATCTTTAGATCCCGATTTGACAAACTCCAAGAAGACTATTTATACCTTGACAGTGGTATGGTATATAAATAGGTTTTTCTGAAAGGTCCTTTTTAGTTTTTTTTTGTGTTTTTAGTTAGCTCTAGATGGAGGTCTTGGTACCTCTCAACTGATGAATGTTGCTACAGTAAACATAACCATAAAAGACGTAAATAATAAATCGCCAGTGCTAAATGATTTGCCAACTCTGAGGATTATGGAGAACACGCCGGTTGGCAATGTTGTCTATCGCGTTATGGCCCATGATTTGGATGAAGCACCTATTTTACGATACGAAATTAACAAGGCCAGTTCAGAAGCTCGAAACGAAGATGGGTCGTTCGTAAAAAGCAGCGAATATGACTTTGTCGGTGCATTCGAGCTTAATTCTATTGACGGAACTCTTAAGGTAAGTTGCAGTTTTTTTTTTTTTTATGGAAAGTAGGTATGTTGGAAAACGCTGGCCGTAACTTTCAGGTTATAAAATTGCTGGATAGGGAAAAGATAGAGTTCATCAAGCTATGCATTATGGCAGAGGATCTAGGCGCTGCCAAGGGACCACAAATTGTTGAAGGTAAATTTGCGGTAAAGAAAAACTGAGTGGTTTTACCAGAAAGCTGTGATTTTTAGGCTTTATTAATATACAAATCGAGGACGAGAATGACAACAACCCAAGGTTCAAGGTTCCTTTTTACAAGAAAACCATCACCGAGAACAGTATGAATGGTGTGCTCATTGCAAATGTGCTAGCTTACGATGTAGACAAAAATAAAACAGTCACTTACTCTCTAGAAGGTATATAAGATAATTTTGAATAGCTTTACACAGACTCAAAATTTTTTATTTTAAGGAAATCCTAGTTTCACTGATCTGGTGCACTTGGACGCTCAAACTGGCGAAATAGTTGTTGCCAGTAAAATTGATCACGAGCTGTATCAGTGGTTGAACTTCACTGTTCGTGCTACTGACTCGGGTAATCCTCCGAGATCATCATTGATCGACATTTATGTATCCGTTTTGGACGAGAACGATAATAATCCTTACTTTAAGCCGGGAAACAAGAATTACTCGATTAGTGAAAATGCTCCAATAGGAACAAGAATCGGAACCATACAAGCATCAGATGCGGACTCTGGGGATTTTGGAAAAATCACTTTTCTAATGGACCGAATCAGCTCACAGGTAGGAAAGAGGACATAATTTCTAAGTTCGATTGAGGATATATATACTTTAAAACTAATTTTCTGCAGGGAAAGTTTTCAATTGATGCCGATACTGGGGTGCTTACCGTTGTTGATAATCTGGACCGTGAAACTAAAGATGTATATATGCTTGTCATCGAGGCTTGGGACAACTATCAGTTTGGCTTCCTTGCGGGCGAAAGTCGAAATGCTTTCAAACAAATAACGTAAGAATGAGGGTTTCTTCTTAATTTTAAGTTTCAGAAACTTAAATCAAATATGAATTTGATTTTTAAGAGTAACCATTCTGGATGAAAATGATTCACCACCGATGGTGATTCTCCCTACTGGATGTCTTTTAATCACCGAATATCACGACATAAATGAGGTGATCACGACGATCCGTGGCAAGGATGCAGATGATCCTAATCTACCAAATGGACAGTTAGAAATGAAAATAACAAGTGGAAATTCAGATGGTAATGAAACCAACATAAGTGATGTTATTTTTAATTGTCTCAGTTGGTTTTATTTATTTACTTCTTAGGATTATTTGAGCTCACACAAATCGATCATTGGACAGCACATCTCCACGCAAGAACATCTTTAAAAAATCGTTATGGAAACTTTTCTTTAGGGATTACTATACGAGACTTAGGAACACCTTCAAATATTATAAAAAAGTCACTCGATGTTTGTATATCTGATTTTAATGATCATGCCCCAATCTTTGTATCGCCTGTTCACAATACAACACTTCGAATAGCTGAGGTAAGTTATCTTCAAGTAATGTTTAAAATCGGTAATTTATTTATTTTTTCATTTGTTTATGTATTTGTTCATTTATTTATTTATGTTTTTATTTATTATTTATTAATTTATTTGTTTATTTCTATATTTATCTATTTATTAATTAATAGATTTATTAATTTATTTATTATTAATTTATCTTTTAATATCTAGTTTTTCTTTTTCATTTATTTATTTGTTACTCATTTGTTTATCAATTTATATTAAATTCTACATATAGAAATATACTAACATATTGTATCTTATATCATTGCTTTCATCATCATCATAATTTTCCAAAGCCGCTTATCCTTTAAAAGGGTCGCGGAGCGAGGGTGGCCAAATGTTCTCTCGATCGTTCTCGATCCTCCACCACCAACTCAAGAGACTCCGTTGCAATTACCAGGCGGGACTCAGAGAGGTTCTTTACCTGATCCCACCACCTGTGTCTTGGCCTACCAGAGGGGCGACGCGCTTCTATCTCGGCTAGCATGACCTGTCTAGGAAGTCTGTCAGGGGGCATGCGAACAACGTGTTTGGACATCGAAGAATCGATCGCTCCACTCGGAGAAGTAGCTGCTCAACATTAAGATTCCCACGAATACTGACGTTTTTCACTCTATTCCTTAGAGTAGAGACCTCAGGAATCTCATTTCGGCAGCTTGTACCCGCGATCTAATTCTTTCGGTCATTACCAAAATTTTATGACCATAGATGAGGGTCGGAACGAACACTGAATTAAAAACTGAGAAATTTGCTTTCACTCCAAGCTCAGCTTTCCTGATGACCGGCCGGCGCAGTTCCTTTACTATTGCTCCAGCTTGGCCAATTCTACAGGACAACTTAGTATCACTCCTCCCATCTTTCGTGAAAAAGACCCCGAGATACTTAAACTTCTCCACCTGTTTTAATGGAACTCCATTTATGTGCAGGGTACACTGCACAGGAGTTCGGGGAACAACCATCACTTCCGATTTGTTCACGTTTACTTTCATCCCAGCATCACCACAGACGGCTGCAAACCTATCCAGTGCTCGTTGAAGTTCCTCTTTGGATGATGCAAGGATGGCCAAATCATGTGCGAAAAGCAGATGGCTCATCCTGATGCCAGCCAATTCGAAACATTGCTCGCCAAGACTGCGCTTCACCATTCAGTCCATATGTGGTATGAAAAGGAGCGGCGATAAAATACAGCCCTGGCGAAGTCCAACGCGCTCATCAAAAAAACGGGATTTGACGCCATTTATCCGTACACAACTTCTGCAGTTTCCATACAACGACTGGATGGCTCTCAGAAGAGGCCCACTCAGCGCATAGTCCTGCAAAACTCTCCATAGTGTATCCCGAGGGACTCGGTCATACGCCTTTTCCAGATCTACAAAACACGCATAGACCGGTTCGGCATATTCCCAGGCCTTCTCAAGAATAACCTTCAGAGTAAAAAGCTGGTCGGTTGTGCCTCTGCCAGGCTGAAAGCCGCACTGTTCTTCCCGTAACAAAGGCTCGTTTACAGCTCTGGAACCCGTCCCGAACACCTTTGCTAATACTTTTCCCGGAAGACTCAAGAGAGATATACCCCTATGGTTGGCGCAATCTCTCCTGTTCCCTTTTTTGAAAATGGGCACTATAACTCCCGTTTGCCAATCGCTAGGTGCCTTCCCGCTGTCCCAGGCCACCTTAATGACACATGTTAGCCATTTAATACCCTCTTCACCCATTGCCTTGAGCATTTCTGCCCGGATTTTATCTGGCCGATTTAATCGCTTTAGTGACTTCGTCTACTGTGGGACTATTCTCCACCCTTATTTCGTCAGCAGTGGGAATTTCATCTTCAGTGCCCTGTTGGGGGTTGAGCACTCCGAAAAGTGCTCTCTCCATCTGCGCAAGACATCGCTCTCATTTGTACCAAAGAAGTGTACCATCCTTGGATTTAACCCCTTGAATGATATTCAACTTCCTTCCTCTTAGCCGGCGAATGGTCTGCCAAAATATCTTGTTTGCAGATCTGTAATCGTGCTCCAACTTCTCGCCGAACTTTTTCCTTCAGAAGTCCTTCGGCCTCATTGCACCGGACTCGAGAAGTTCAGTTCCTACATTGGATCCACGCAATGTAGGCTCTCTTCTTCTTTCTGATGACTTCTTGAACTCCAGGCATTTTAAACCATCACGCAGTTCTTTTCCACTACCAGCCGCTACCCCAAGCCGGGGGGTATATCAACCATTTGTCATGTATATTACCTAATACTAAACTTTCCCCCTTTTATGCATTCTAACTATAAGTCAAATTACCTTTAATTATCTTTTGTATTTTTTGTATTAAGTTGGAGTTTTTTTTTCGTTTTCCTTCAAAAGCTAGTTTTAAACTCTTTGTTTTCTTATTTATATTTAATAAAATGCTTTTTCAGTAGTAAGGTACACTAGTACTTAATCTCTGACTTGTAAAATGTGCGGTAACCAAAAATTGTAAATTTTATTACGAAATAAAAATATCTATCTCAATGTCTCTTAATCTGTATGACAAAGCCGGCACTCTGGAAATTCGACAATTTTTGTTTTAAAGCGGTGGTTTTTTTCCAAATACTTGTTCTTTTAAGGGAAATCGTAGAAAAGTTGTCACTTAATGTTATAATCTTTATAATATAAAGGTTCCTGACCATGTTCGCCTGTCAGCGTTTGAAAAGATCATAGGATTAGCCAATATCATAATGTTTGTAGGATTAAATTTAATTTTGTATGGCTTTGCCATAGGCGTCGCTCCCCAATAGAAGCAACGATACGTTCAGTTAACTTTTTAAATAATTAAAAACATTGTTTTCTAGAATACGACTATCGGAACAATGATTTTGCAAGTATATGCCACCGACGATGATGTTGGCCTAAACTCACTAGTCCGCTATAGACTTAAACCTGATCCTATGGGCAGCTACAAAACGTTCGAAATTGATCCCGATAGTGGAATGATATTTTTGAGAGAGCCTCTGGACAGAGAGCGACAAAGGCTTTATGAGGTTTGCAAACTTCTCCAGCAATAATGTGTTAACCCTATAAGGAGTTTTGAATTTTTTTTTTAGGTTCGAATCGAAGCCTATGATCAAGGAGTACCAACATCTTTAAGTACAGACCTTGATTTGACTATTTATATAAGAAATGTAAACGATTATGAACCTCAATTTTTGGTGGAGCAAATTGTTGTGAACTTTACTGGTAAGTACGCTTCGACAATACCTACATATAAATTTATGTATGCAAGAATAAAATTATGTATATATATTCTTTAAGCATAAGCTAACCTATAACTATTTTCTTTAAAAAAAATATTACGACGATCTTTAAGGCCTACAAAATGAATTTAAAAACCTTAGGTTTGAGTTTCTAAGTAACTATGACTGAAGGGTGCTTAGACATAGGCTAAACATAATCTTAAAATGTGTTTAAGCTTAATATACATATAACCAGAGTAGACATTCAAGATCAAGAATCTTTAAGTCAATTCTTATACGTTTTTACAGAACATATGACTCCAGGAATTCAGAAAGTCAAACTTCCTGACACAATAGACAAAGATGAAGTCGATGACCTTGACGATCCACCCAGTTCGGTTTGCTACTTTATAATACAAGGCAACGAAGAGGGTTACTTTACGCTTCATCCAGAATCCCACATACTAAGTGTCGATAAGGAGTTGGATCGAGAGTTTAAAGCAAACCATACGCTTTTTATTCGAGCAACTGAAAATTGTGCTGAAGTTCCCTTACCTAAAATTGACACTAAAATCGAAAACCGCCGAATGGATTCAACCCATATTATGGCACTTACCGGACGTACGAGTAAAGCGAATCTTTTCGATCGCTACGAAAGCTCCGAGAATCTAGAAAGTTCTGAGTTAAATTCGGAAGAAGAGAAAAACTTCGAAGAGGATGTGCTCATGTCGGACAGTACCATCGTGCGAGTGTTGGTGCGAGTCTTGGATATTAACGACAATCCGCCAAAATTTAATTCAAACATATTTACCGGCGGGTTTACAACCACAGCTGATTTCGGCACCAAGTTTATGAAAGTCGAAGCAAGTGATCCTGACGAGGGAAAAAATGCCATTATTTCGTATTACCAAGTGGGTCAGATTAGACAAACCCTCTCGGAGGGGCTGGAAAATGTGCAAAAGCAACCTTTTTTGGTTGATCGGGAAACTGGAGATGTGCAACTGAACTTCGATCCTCAAAAGGGAATGAAGGGCTATTTCGATTTTATGGTTGTCGCAAATGACACTGACGGACTGAACGACTCAGCCCATGTGTTTATTTATCTTTTGAGGGAGGATCAAAAAGTAAGATTCGTTTTCAGACTCCAGCCATCCGAACTGAGGGAAAAGATCCACAAATTCAAAAAGTAAGCTTCACGCAATGCGAGGACTACGAGGTTTTCATTATGGTCTAATATTTTTTTACAGCACAATGAGCAACGTAACAAAGGCAATCGTCAACATTGACGAATTTAAGGTGCATGAAAACAAGGATGGATCTGTGGATAAAACGAAAACCGATCTCTACATGCATTTGGTGGAAAGAGAAGATAACTCGATTTATGAGGTAGCCGAAGTTCTCCGACTCATTGATCAACATATTGAAAGCCTCGATGGCTTGTTTAAGGAGTTCAATGTTCTGGACACACAACCAGCCGAAGCTCAGCTTCTTATAGCTGGTCAAACAAAAACGCCCATGTTCGTTTGGTTGGTATTTTCAAACTTATTCCTGGTCACTTTGCTGGTGGTGACTTTGGGTCTTTGCGCATCCCAACGAAATGGCTACAGGAGGCAATTAAGGGCGGCCAAAGTGAATACTTTTCGTAAGATTGGCAAAAGATACTCACTTTGTTATTATTGTGGACTAATTTCAATTAATTTTTTAGATCGCGCTTCAATGTCGGATATACGAAACATACCTGAGCCTCCCACTACCACTGTGCCAAATACAAACAAACATAGCGTAGAAGGGTCAAATCCAATCTGGCTAAAAGGATACGAAAATGATTGGTTCAAAAACGACGACAATTTAAGGTAGGATAAGATTTAAAAATTTCGCACAGCTCATAATGCATTTCTGCATATTTTCAGCCAAGGAGGACAAGATTCGCTGGACGACAACTTTTTGTCTGTCGAACGACAAAATTCTTTTAAGCAAACACCAAAAATCTTCGAACAAACCAACGATTTAAATAGACATTTCAATGTTTACCAACAAATTGATAAACTAACAAACAATGCTCATTTATTGGCTAAGAAACTTGAGACAACTGAATTATAGTAGTATAACTCAAAAGTCAAAACCTAAGATAGTTATTAAGTAGATGTAAATAGTTAGCTACCGTAAAACCTTCTTTTGTACATGATTTATGTATTTATTTCAACGAATTATAATTTAAGTTTCTAACTTCTTTTTACGCATCGTGCAAGTTGTCGTATTTATGCTGTAAAAATCGTTAAATTAACGATAAAAAAATAAATCGTAATTTGACACGGATTCTTTTCCTGAAGTGTGTGAAGAAATAACTGTACAGTTATTCTTCGCTGGCGATGGGGCCATCGTAAGTGAAGATCATATATCCCTGCAGCGAGCACTTGATATGTGGGTGGATGTTTTAGAGGGGAATGGGTATCGTATTAGCCAAAAGAAGGCAGAGTACCTGTGCTGCCCATTCTCTGACCCAGCCGAACCAATTCCAGACATTAAATTGAATGGAAAGGTGCTTCCCAAGTGTGAAAAGTTCAAGTCCCTGGGATCTATGATCACTAGCAAACTGTGATGACGGCATCAATCATCGCGTAAGCGTGGGGTGGATGAAGTGGCGAGAAAACTCCGCCATCTTGTGGGACCGAAAAATGTCGCCTAAGCTAAAAGGAAAGGTCTACACCGCAGTTGTGCGTTCGGCGCTTTCAAATGGCGCCTTATGAACAAAAAAGAAGAAGACGTTTTTTGCTCTGGTTAAACCTTAGATAACAAATTTACGATTTTTATTTACTCTTAAAATACTCGCATGCTGGCTCAAAACAAGCAGATCTGCAGATGTTCTGTTTAGACTCATCTTTAAACAGTATCATTAAACATGTTTTCGCACACATACTTTTTTCCAGCAAAGACTTATGCTGGAATCGCAATGTTGCCTTTGCCATGCGTTGCCAAAACTTTACGATACTTTACGTCAAACTTCGCACGCAGCAAATTTGCAAAACGAAATGCCGCTTTGCATTGCTTGCATTGCTTTTTTCTCTACTCAAACCTCTCTACTCTACGCAAACCTGTTTTTTTTTTATTCTGACAAGAAACAGAAAGAACCCTTTTTCGTCCCCACAACCTACTGACGACAAGAGAACTATACTCACTCACCTCTCACTACACAATTAATGAGCATGAGGTTGTTCAACGGACGCAAAAGTAGAAAGTAGATCTACTTTTGCGTTGTAGATGCGTCTACGATATTTACGGTCAAACGTGGGGTGAAGCTTTGAAGCAACATTTCGTTTTGCCCCATATCCGCCCGTTGTTTCTACTCTGCTTGTCATCGAACGCACGCAGCAACGCAACATTGCGTTTTGGACTTTATCCTGAACAAAAAGACTTATTTGAACGAAATCCTGAATCCGCGACAACGGGAGGGTTCAGCGGGCTAGAGCAAAAAAAATTTCAATTCGCACGCACATTCGTTCTCACTTTTTCAAGCAAAAGCAAATAAACCGATTTCATTGCCATTGGTTGGTTTAAATTTAGTTAAAAGATCTCACAATTCGAAGCACGTACTGAATTGTCTGGCTTTTTTATTTATTTGGAAGGATTGGTCACTTTGACAATATTCTGTACGTATCCCAATGCGAACCGGATCGAAAACGAATAGGCGGATTGAATGCGATGCGCTTCGCATATCGAAATCGGTCCTCACACATTTGTCGCGGATGATAACTGAACAGCTAGGGATGTGCTCATAAATTTAAGGCTGTAGGTGCATGCAAAATAATTTTTAAAAAATTATTTGCTCGCAAAAATAGTTGTTCATCGCCACCGCAAGTCTATGGGAATAGTGAGCGTATGACAACAAAAACCCACATCATCCATGTTACGTTTCATCAGGTTTCTAAAAATTCTCGCAAAAGAAAATGAAACAATCGACAATGACAGAGTCTTTTGTGTGCTCAACCTCATCGACAAAATGGCTTAGTTATGTTGAAATCGGGGAAGGTGTCTAGGTACGCGCTGAGCCTTAGTTGATATGATTTTGTTAGTCGACTTACATGATTTTTATAATTTCATTTTAGAGGGGTGCTCATTTAAAGCACCGCAAAAATTTATACATTTCAGGGTCTCATTAGCCCTTTGTCATTAGCTCTTTGTAAAACAAACTATGTATCAATCTTTGTACTGCCTTTTTTGTCGTATAGGATATTAAAATATGTAGATTTTTTCTACAAAAACAAAGACAAATATTTTATTAACAAATATATAAAATACAACAACTAAATAGTTAAACTAACACTAAGATAAAACACGCAAACTAAATATGCTTATCAATTAGGTAGAGGCTTTTAAGCTCAGTTTTGTTTTTTGAGTTTGTACGTTGGTAGGAATGGTACGTGATAAGTCCAACTCCATCTAAAAATAAATTTTAAGTCAAATCAGAATATAAAATATATAAAATGTCCAAGTGCAATCTTACTTTTTAAGGAGGCTCATTCCATAGGGGAAATCATAATCTGGCGAATGCTTTATTTTTTCCTCACCGGTACCCAGTGGCATTTCTTTTGCCCAGTCTACTAATCCTCGCTCTTCAGGGGTTCCTTAAGAAATAAAAAAACAAAATAATTTTAAAGCACATCATTCCAATATAGATTCTAAAATCTTACCTGGTATAACATTGTCCAAGAAACACCCCAAAAAACCACCAACTAAAATTGTGGTTCCCAAAAGCACAGACAGTGTTGAGTCAACTGTATCATTTCCAGTTTTTATTACTCCCGGATGTTGTTGCATCCATTTGCAAAGTACCATTGGGAAGAATATTGAAAGACCCAAAATATAGAGATTTCTTGCTGATCTCAGGTCTACATATTGAAGGGTTGACAAACCAAACGCAGTGATCATACCGAACATTACGCAAAAAATTCCACCGACTACCGGATCAGGAATCATAATGAAAACTGCACCGAACTTTCCGATAACACCTTGCAGAAGCATAATTAAGGCAGCCCACTGTATGACGCGGCGACTTCCAACTTTTGTGACACCAATAGCACCAACATTCTCGCCAAATGTGTTTGTTCCGTTGCCTGCACCCCATAAGCCGGCTAACATTGTGCCTAAACCCTCGGTTCCGATGCCTCTATTGATTGCATGGAGGGGAGGCGGATCAGCTCCTAAAAGAAAAGAATTAAGCGTTATCATATCAGCTAAATTTTTTTTTTTCCGTGGGTAGGTAAAAACCTTCATAGGCACTATGAGAATCGAACGCGCGTGCTCATAGTTTTGTGAGATTCTTACTCACTAAGAAACCTCCCAATCTTTGTAAGACTACGACTAAGTTTCCTTAACAAGTAGTTCAAGCTTCTGTATAGCAATCGCGTTTGGCAGGCTACCTTCCAATGAAAGCACCTGTAATACCGTCATTATGTGCGGTTTCCTCTTACGACTCAGAGTTCGGATTATTTTGTGGTTGCAATGGCCGTGAAGGCGAGTGTGAAGCTTGCGAGCAAAGTTTCTTACTTCGTCGGTCACGGTTGCGATGCCTAGATCTCGATGTAAATTGCTATTTCTTATATACCATGGAGCATTTACGATTGCTCTTAGTGTCTTATTCTGAAAAGTTTCTAAAATAGATATGTTGCTTGGTTTGGTACAACCCCAAAGTTGTATACCGTACGTCCAAGATGGTTTTAGCACTAGCTTATACAATAGCAGTTTGTTATATTCGCTTAGTCTCGAATAACGTCCGATAAGCCAATTCAGTTCTCGTAGCTTGATTTCATCGCGTTCATCGCGTTTCTTTTTAACGTGTGGCTTCCACTTAAGTTTTGCGTCTAGGGTCATGCCTAAATATTTCGCCTCGTTTGCGTACGGAATTTGTACCGAGTTTATAAATAGAGGTAAGTTGATTACCCTCTTGTAAGTAAAATTTACATGCGTTGATTTTGTCTCATTTAGGAGGATTCGCCAGGCCTTTGTCCATTCGCATATTTTATTCAAATTTTCCCGTTGATAGTTCGACTGTCTTATCCGTAGCGAGGATAGCCGTGTCGTCAGCGAACGTGGCTACAGTCGTTGTCTCTACTTGAGGTACATCTCTTGTAAAAAGTAAAAACAGTGTTGGACCGAGGACGCTACCTTGTGGAACGCCGGCTTGTATTTCTTTGAATTCTGAGTATTTGCTCCCGTATCTCACTCGAAATAGTCTGTTGTCAAGATAAGACTCTAAGAGTTCATACATTTTTTCCGGCAAAACTTTCCGTAGCTTATATTTTAGGCCTTCGTGCCAAACTTTATCAAAGGCTTGGGATACGTCAAGAAAAGCGGTAGAACATATCATTTTCGCTTCTAAGGCTTTCTCAATTTCATTAGTTATTCGATAGACCTGGTCAATTGTTGAATGTTTGACCCTAAAGCCGAATTGGTGATCCGGAATCAATCGTCTTTCTTCAATTATTGGTTGCAGTCGTTTGAGCACAAGTTTCTCGAAGACTTTAGATATAATCGGCAGAAGCGAAATCGGTCTATATGAGTTTTTGTCGTTCGGGCATTTCCCTGGTTTCGGAACCATTATTACCTCTGCGACTTTCCATTGCCGTGGAAAGTATGAAATTCTCATTGATGCATTTATGATGTAGAGAAGCTTGACTAACGCTCTTTTCGGTAGCTCCTTCAAAATTTCCCCAGTAATTAGGTCGTAGCCTGGAGCTTTGTTATTTTTCAAATTTCGGATTGTTTGACGAAGTTCAGACAGTGTCACGGTTTTCATTCGATAATTGTCTAGTTCCGCATTGCGATGCAGATCGTCAACCAACGGCTCCCCGTCAAACGGTTTGAATGTTTCTTCTAGATGTTCTGCAAATACATCTGCTTTCTCCTTGTTGCCTTTTACCCATTCACCGTTATCTTTTCTTATTGGCGCCGAGTGTACTATGGGCTTTTTAATGGACTTCACGGCTTTCCAAAGTGAATAGTTTGACCCTCTATCGGCAGTCAAGAGTTGGTAGTTTCGCGACTTTTAAAATCTTGAAGTAAGTGCTTTAATTTGTTTGATAGCCCATTCAGAATGGTTTTATCAGGAGGAGCTCGAGACAAATGCCACCTCTTTCGAGCCTTTCTCTTTTCGCGTATGAGCTCTTCAATTTCGCGCGGGTAAATTGATCCGCTTTTCCTTACTCCAGTCTTCCGGAAAGAAGTATTGTTCCAAGCAGCGTCTTGAATAGTTCTAACGAGTTTATCGACTTCGTCTTCTATTTCTAAAGGGGTTGTAAGTGGTACATCTAGAGATACATTTTCTTTGCAGTATTTCCTAAAGCCATCCCAGTCGGTGTTGATATTAGTTAGCCTAGGCGCTCTCTCATTTTTTGCTAGACTTCCGCCGATTTTCAAAACGACTGCCGAGTGATCCGAACAGAGATCATAGCCTTCTTCTAGATTTGTGAGGTGGCGAGGGACCCCTTTTGCGATAAAGAAGTCGACAAGGTCAGGTACTTTGTTTCTTTGTTTATAATCTAGGTGACCTATTTTTACCGATACTGAAGTTATTTGCATAGAGTCAAGCTCAATTTCTTCGTTTTTGTAATGCTTAATGCAGTCTTTAATGTAGAGAGAGGATCCGCTTCTCGAATTTTCTGATGGATGATGCGCGTGGTAGTCGATGTAACCTCTAATTTTGGGTCCGGATCCCTTCTTAAAGTGTGTTTCCGAAATCAGGCATAGGTCAATATTTTTTTTTTGTAGAAATACTTCTAGTTTGTCGATTTTCTTTAAAAGACCATTTGCATTCCATGTAAGTATGTTAATGAACTTCATATTCATGATTTGTTATTCATTTTGCGAGGTTTAAACTCTAGCTCGCTCAGTTTGTCAAATATTACTTGATTAAATTTAGTTTGTTGCTCAAGCTTTTCCAATATCATAAATAATATTTGAGATACCGAATCTGTTGTGGTAGGTTCTGGAGGTTTGCTTTTGTGTGACGCGACTTCAGCGTACGATCTTGGGCCGATGAGTGATGATTTTCCCTTTGTACTTGGACCGGCGGCAAGCTAAAATAGTATTTAGATTTAGGATTTTGGATTGTAATAAGGAGCGAAGTGGATTCGTGAATTCTGTTGTTTCAAATTTTTTTATATAAAAAGTTTTGGATAGCTTTAAGATAACGTATAATATTTTAACAATAATTGGGATTTAACATTCAAGTAATCTCTTACCACTCATTTGCGAAACTGTTGGATAATAACTGATAGACTCCACCGTGCATGCTATAACTCCGGCCATCATTCCTAAAACTCCTATAAATAAAAAAAAATTGCTCCCATTACATTTTTATGTATTTTCTATTAAGTTAAGTTATTTTTAATAAAGTTAAATAAATTTACCTGACAACGTAACTGAAGGCAGCCCAAACTGCCCGGGATAAGGAACATAAAACCATGACGCGTCGGTTAGTACCTTAATGCGAACATCAGTCCTCGCCGCGTGTCCTTCCTCAAAAACACCTGTCAGTGTCAAAATGCCACAGAGTCCCCACATTATGGCTATTGTTAGCAACACCTTTAAGCGTCAATAAAAGGTCAAGTCTTAGGCCCATTTTTATTTGATCAATTTTGATGATTTTATTTTCAATGATTTAGCAAATCTTACCGGAAACAATTTAAACAAATGAAATTGCCGAACTTCAAAACCTGATGCCTTTCTGTACGCAATTATTGGTACGCTTACATTTACCATAATTTGAGAGAAGAGAGTCAGCATGCTGGTTGTCCTAAAAGAAGTCAAAGTAAAGTTTTTTTTAAACTATGGAACTACATAACTCAGTAGATGACAATAAATCTTACCCCACAGCAATACCCCAATGTTTTGACGCGGTAGATGCAGCATGTTCGAACAAAGTCAAGCCGACAAGCGACACAGTCGGCACAATAGTCAGCGGAGTGACAAATTTCAAAATCTTTCCCACCAAACCCGTATAACCAATAAACACTTGAAGCAGAGCTGACACTGCTATAGCTCCTGATAGTTCCCGCATTCGAACTTGCCAGAGTTCTTTTTGTTCATCAGCCTCCATAGCAGCGAACTCATCGGCTGGGGGGCACTTCCACTGCGGCAGTGATAAAATTGCTAGGGTTGGCACTAAAAAGGAAATAGTTCCACCCTGCACGATCGGCAGCCGAACGCCCCATGTGGCCTGAAAGAATGTTACAATACCTGTGACGAATATCATGGTCGAAATAATGACACCTCGGTTGGGATCTTCGTCGGACATACAAAGCGCTGGTGTTAGGATAAATGGAATCGAGACGATAGCACCGATCATAGTGAGGTAGTGCTGAAAAGCCAGGAATATACTCAGGTACCATGGTGGATTATCGTTGATGCCGTACAAAAGTTTGGCTGGAGCCTTTTCGTCGTTAGCCTTGACTGAGTCTAGGTGGTTTCCATCCGCCTGCAATTTGATTTAATGTTGGCAATAATTAGTGGACAAGGCAAAAATTAAATTTTTACTTGTTCAATTTAGAGAAAAAAAGTTCTATAAATGTATATTCCATTAATTCAATAAAACGGGTAACGAAATTGATCACATCATTAATAATGGCGCTCAGTCAGCGCCTTTAGTGAATTGATTCTACACTGGAGATAGACAAATCGTCGTCAACGATAACCATTGTGTTGACAAGATAGATTGATTGCCTTTTATGCATGAATGGTATCAACAGCTAAATAGCTTCGGAACTTCTCATAGCATTTTTTTTACTGTGGATATATCTAATGATTATCTAGGGGACTTATTGACAACTTAATTAAACCTCTATTATCCCTCTCGACTGGGGCTCCAATAATATTAGAATCTCAATCATGTAGGCGGTACTTTTCACGAATAGGAATATAATTTTTATAAGATAAACAAATAATGATGATTATGGTTATTGGTAAACATGCTGAGTTTCAATGTCTTTCTTAAGGTAATTTTCTGCATAGTGATGAATTCAGATATGTTAAGATATAGCGAACTTCTTTTCTTAAGTGAAAGGCACTAAGTTCCTAAAGCTGTCTTTTTAGTTTCATAGTGTCAACCCTTCAAAAACGGAACAGGTTCTTTTTACCAAAAAGTTCAATGTACAGCGACTTAACCGCCCAAAACTAAGCAGAGTAGAAGTTCGCTATCTTTTCGGATAGCGCAAAGTATCTGGGAGTAATTCTGGCTTGTTTATAGTCATGACCAGGGTGAACGGCTTGTTTATAGCCATGACCAGGCACACTCCGTACCATCCCTACAAAAGCACATAACACCCTACTGCACCACCCAACACATCTTGATCTACAGATCAAAATACTTTCGGGCAATAGTGCGTTACGAATCACTTACTTACTTGCTGGAGTTATACTGATACGGCATAGGCCAGATGGAGCCATTGGCAAGCAATTCAACACTAAGAGATAAAATTCCACCCCTTTGCATAGTAGTAGTGCCACTTAAAGTAAGTAGGTACGTTTGGAAAAGTAAAAATCGATCACCAGACAGTGTGAATTAATAGGGTTTGGTGCCTTTTTTCAATACCTTCTACAAACATAATTCAGAAAATACTATACATTGTCCCAAGGGTAGTAAAACTTTTGGTCTTTTGTAAAAAAATGTTAAAAACCGTGACTGTCATTTTTCATCCCCACACTCGTTAACAATGGGATTCCAGCTGTCACCTCTCTAGACAAAGCAAATCTACTTGCAGCGCATTTCGCTGCTAGCTCCATACCTCCGTCCTGATTCTGCGATGTCTCCCCTGCACTTCAGCGAATCGAATATACCATGAAACAAATTCACTTTTGCACTCGTACAGTTAAGAGAGTAATTCAAGATATCAATATGTATTAAAAAATCAGCTGGTCCAGATATAGAAGTGTTGTTCCACACTGGCAAAACCATTGTATTAACTTTTTCATCGGTCCTACTCCCGTCAATGGAAAGCTGAACAATTTATCAGCTAATGAAATATCTTGAAACACGAAAATTTTTTAATGACCGCCAACACGGTTTTCGCAGCAAACGGTCAACTGGTGATTTGATGGCATATCTTGCATCTTCTTGGTATTTCAAAACCATTTGACAGAGTTCGACGAAACTCTTATTCAGTAGATTACATTTCGAACCGTTCAATTAACGTTGTTTTGGATGGCTTCAAGTCCACAGTTCATATGATAAGCGCTGGGTTTCTCCAGAGATTGGTTTTGTCTCCCACTCTCTTCCTCGTTTTCATAAATGATCTTCTGTCTGGCACTTCTAATCCAAATCCCTCCTATGCTGATGACAGCAGGGTTACCGATGGGCGACATATGTCGCCATAATGGCGAATTTTCTACTATCGGGACGCTTGGCGACCACATTTCGAAATAAGCGGTTTTTGGATCCTTTTTTTAGTTTTTAAACATTGGGCGACATTGGAGCCATTTTTAATTTTCAGAGCCATTTTTCAAATCAGTCATTGAATCTAATAATAGAAATAAATGAGTCGAATAAATTTTCTAGTCAGCAGTAGTGTTTTCTTTGCGTAAGCGGTAAAGTAAGGACGTCACGTCGGGGTTACCTTACGGTCGTCCCGTAAGGTAACCCCGACGGGACGACCCCCTAATTGAAGGACCAGATAATTTTAAATTACTCGAGGGTAGAGACCGGGATAGCCCCTCCTTAGGGCTGGTTTTTCAGTTCGAGATCATCAGAGTTTCCGAGTTAAACTGAGACTAACCCCAGAAATGAGTTTTTCAGTGAATTTAGATCTGGTTTTAATCTCTCCTAAGCTCACTAAATTTGGTGACTTGGTAACAGTATGAACTTTCTTGAATGTTTTTTCTGTGTGGAATGGCAGTTGCTTTGCGTGTTTCTATCAAAAATGACATCTGAGAACAACCCGAACTTCTTTTCCTGTGTTTTTCTATATGAAGTGAGATTTGGGAGAGTTACTAATTCTGTGAGTCGAAGATTTTGACAACTTTACTGATGGAGCTAAATCTGCAATGTACCCCTCAGTTTTTTCTGCTAATAGCAAGTAAGCTGCGTCATGTTTTGTTAGGGATGATCATGTCTTGTCTGATACTCAACTCAATATTTTAATATGTATGTAGAAGTTGAAGGTCGCTATTAAAAGATTTTGCAACAAGTACGTTCTTATTCCACGCTAACTCTTCTTTTTTATCAAATGAGCGGCGCGGCGGGACTGAGACCACAAATTTAGCTAATTTTTTTTTCTATCGTGTTACGAGCTTTTTTTTCTGCAAAATTTAAGCATTAGAGCATTATTTTAAGTGGGACGCATTTTTTGGATCCGGCGACTTTTTTTGGCGACATTTTCAAATTGTCCATCGGTAATGCTGGATGACAGTATATAGCCTCAGTTTTTCGTATTCGTTCTCGGTTCCTCGCTCCTACTCT
This sequence comes from Neoascia interrupta, assembly GCA_947623515.1. NCBI lineage: Eukaryota > Metazoa > Arthropoda > Insecta > Diptera > Syrphidae > Neoascia > Neoascia interrupta. The sequence goes on from OX392464.1 coordinate 40,750,562, forward strand.
TCGGACGTTGAACTGGAACGGAAGGGTATGTCCAACTCATTCAACTCTGACCTTAACAGCATTGTATCGTAGGGATCTCTTAACAGGGTAGAGCTTAATGTCTTAACGAGTTTAAAGAGTTAAAGAGCTAAAAGTCTTAACACCTATGGAGGCAACTTTAAATGTTTTTTGACTATTCCGAACAGCAAATTTAGATGTGTTTGTCTAAAAACAAAATAATACTGCTGAAGAGTTTGCCAGTCCCTCTTGGAGTTGGGACCATTTAAAAACTTGTATTTTCCTGGTCGGCATTCGAACCCAGTAGCTCGTGCGGAGTAGTACGATATACTACAACCACTGTACCATGGCGAAGACATAGAAACCCTTATTAACTAATCTTCTAGTTTGTTAATCACATTTTTAATAGTACATATCTACCTTCCAAAAAAATCTGGGTAGTCAATAGGTGTGGAGTTTTTAAAAGTACAACGTTCTATTTATTTCAAATTAACATAACGCCCACCCAACTAGTTATACCTATTCTATTTTGACAACAATTACAATTACAATTTTCTGAATAGCATTATCTTACTTTTTCAAAAATATCTGGTTTTAAACTGCCACGATATTGTCACGTGTGTCGAAGCGACAAACTAATTAGTAAACTTGTAATACATATTTCGCTTTATTTTAAAATAAATTTAATTTTCTATTTTCTTATTAATTTTCAAATACCAATCTTCTACCTTGTTGTAACCTTAATATAGTAAAAATAATATTGCGACACTCGCCAATCTGCCAACAACTACTGAAAGCAATGACTGCTTCTAGTAATCAGCCACCCAACGTGTTTAATTAATTCTTTGGGACCTTTTAAACAATGTGCTGGAACAGTCAATCAGACCGATCTTTGAGAGCTTTTTAAAAATGCAAATCGATTCCGTTTTTATTACTATGTTTTATTATTAGTATTTACAGAGTTAGACAGATTACGTGCCAATTATTAAATAAAAAAAAAAAATCGATTTGCATTTTTGGATATTACGCGGGTAAGAACCCCGACTTGGCTGAACGTATCTAAGGTATTTAATTCATAGTCGTGATAAATCGAACAAATATCGCCGTCTAGTAAAATACAAATATGAAAGGGTATAAATATTTATGTCAGAATTACATCAATTGTTATGATTATAATCGGACACAATTTATATGACAAACTTGGTGCAGCTAAAACAAACAAGAGGCGTTACTTGTTTCTTTTCGATGAAAGCTTGCATTAATTTGGTAGAAATTCTACGGACACGTTTTCATTTTCACATAATTATAGACTTTTTAATAGCCAACTGGTGCGAAGTTCTAGGTGCATGCAACTTCTTTCCTTGGGTTGCATGTTAGAATGGAACATTTGCATTAAAACCAAAATTCATCTTTATTATTCGCAAAACTTATTATTAAATTAACTCAATTAACTTGCAAAAATTGTGAAACATCGCCATTCAGTTTTTATAGAGTTGATTGTTACGTAACGCTTCAACACCATAAAATGTTGTTTGAGAGTTTTTCTTTACTTTTAAATTAAATTTTGCGGGAGTCTTAGTCTTAAAAAATCATGCCACGCTACAGTGCACACCTAGCGAATAAATAGGAAGCAAATAGAATACTCACAAATGTAATTTAAATCAAACTTCTACAAACTACAGACCTCTACAAACTACAAAATCAAACTACAGACCTCTATAAAATATTCCTAATGTCTGCGAGATTTGAACGGAAAAATATTACCCATACGCCTGAGTGTCCAAAATAGTATTTTTTACCAAATCAAATAGTTTTCTCTTTTTAATTTTTTTTACTTTTGTGTATGAAAATTATAAAACGAAAAACTGAAAAAAAAATTCTAACATTGCTGAACAGATATTATTTGCGTATGTTTTTGAAGGTCTTAAAGTACGATAAAGATACTACCCTGTCGGTAATAATGGATAAGCTCTTACACGCAAATTTCCTCAAAACGGAAGATAGTGCTGTTCAAATTTGTATGATTGCTGCCTTTTATTGAAGCATGCTTATCGGTTATGATGTGATATTTAGTATTTAGCCTTTGTCATTAATCTCTAAATGACAATTGTCCATGTGGGCGAAAAAACGAGAGACTTTCAATTGCGTGTTTTTCCCATAAAATAGAATCTGGGTTGAGGACAAAAATAATTTCAGTGTTTTTAAAAAATTTAAAATAAATTCAAGTTTTTTTTGAGTTTCAAAAATATACAGATGATGAAAGAGATCCTTCGAACTCTTGAATTTTGTTAAAGCATTATTATGTTGCATTCATTGCTGGAGCTGATCCTGTAAATACTTTCGATATGCTACTATCGACTTGCCAATAATCGATGGAACCCAATGAATTTTAGAATCAGTTTGGTGCAGCCTCACCTTTTTTAAGTTTGCTGTTCTCGCCAAACTTTGACAAAGTTGTGCTTTGTGTACATGTTACAGAATTATGGAAATATTTTAGCAAAACCGCTTCGTAATCGACTTATCTCTGAGCTGGATTTTAAGCTATAATTATTATAGATTAGTTTAGATTTAAGTAGCTCATCGGAAGCGAAAACCGGCAAACTTAAATGGAGGTTCATTGTGTTACCTCGTACCTCCTTTCTGGAAAGGAAAAGTTGGGTTCCTTGTGGAACCGTTTCGTACTACTCATGAGAGACATGAGAGACATTCCAAGTAACAATTTTACTTCGATAAGGCTTTTATTTTCGATTTTGGGAGGTTATTACTTCTATAAGGCCTCTAAAGTACCTGCGGATTATTTCCGAGGTAAACGTTTCAGACACAATTTGTATAAGACCTTAAGGCAGCTGCAAAGAGGTCTTATAGAGGGACAAGTTTCTGTTAATCTCCTCTGTTAATTTCTGATAATTTGCAAGAAGTCTACTATTTCTATAAGGCCTTATAACAACTTCGGAATTTCAGTGCAGAATGCGAACTACCTCTTTAAGGCTGTATAGAAGTTTCGGTATCACTGTACCTGTATAAAGCCTTTTGTTGCAATATTTACCGAAGCTCCTACTTGAAAATGTTACTTGTATAAGGTTTCTCATTGCAAGCACTACCGAAACTGTTAAAAACAGCTTCATCTACCAAGCCTTACAGAAAGTGTTACTTGTATATAGTTTCTTGCAGCAGGCTGCACCGACACTGTTGCTTGTATAAAGCTTCCTGCTGCAAGCCTTACCGAAACTGTTACTTGTATAAGGTGTCCGAGGCTACTCGAAACTGTAGATTGTAGTTTTCTGTTGCAATATTTTGTTTCAAATATGACAGAAAATGTTACTTGTGTAAAGCTTCACAGAGGCTGTTACTTGTATAAAACATCCGGCTGCAAGCCTCACGGAAACTGTTACTTATATATGGCCTCTTGTTGTAGCCATTACCGAAGCTGTTGCTTGTACAGAGATTCCTGTTGCAGGCTTTACCGAAACCGTAAACTGAATGTAGTTTTCTGCTGAAATAATTCTGTTTCAAGTCTAGCAGAAACTGTTACTGTTGCCTCCTGTTGCAGGCCTTATAGAGGCTATTTCTTGTATAAGGCTTCCTGCTGCAGGCTTTATAGAGGCTATTTCTTGTATAAGGCTTCCTGCTGCAGGCTTTATAGAGGCTATTACTTGTAAAAGGCTTCCGGTTGCAGGCTTTATAGAGGCTATTACTTGTATAAGGCTTCCTGTTGCAGGCTTTATAGAGGCTATTGCTTGTATAAGGCTTCCTGTTGCAGGCTTTATACAGGCTATTATAAGGCTTCCAGTTGCAGGCTTTATAGAGGCTATTGCTTGTATAAGGCTTCCTGCTGCAGGCTTTATAGAGGCTATTACTTGTAAAAGGCTTCCGGTTGCAGGCTTTTTAGAGGCTATTGCTTGTATAAGGCTTCCTCTTGCAGGCTTTATAGCGGCTATTACTTGTATAAGGCTTCCTGTCGCAGGCTTTATAGAGGCTATTACTTGTATAAGGCTTCCGGTTGCAGGCTTTATAGAGGCTATTACTTGTATAAGGCTTCCTGCTGCAGGCCTTATAGAGACTATTGCTTGTATAAGACTTCCTGTTTCAAGCTTTATAGAGGTTATTACTTGTAAAAGGCTTCCGGTTGCAGGCTTTATAGAGGCTATTTCTTGTATAAGACTTCCTGTTGCAGGCTTTGTAGAGGCTTTTACTTGTATGAGGCTTCCGGTTGCGGGCTTTATTGAGGCTATTGCTTGTATAAGGCTTCCTGCTGCAGGCTTTATAGAGGCTATTCCTTGTATAAGACTTCCTGTTGCAGGCTTTATAGAGGCTATTGCTTGTAAAAGGCTTCCGGTTGCAGGTTTATAGAGGCTATTGCTTGTATAAGGCTTCCTGTTGCAGGCTTTATACAGGCTATTACTTAAGGCTTTCTGTCGCAGGCTTTATACAGGCTATAACTTGTATAAGGCTTCCGGTTGTAGGCTTTATAGAGGCTACTGCTTGTATAAGACTTCCTGCTGCAGGCTTTAAGGAGGCTATTTCTTATAAAGCTTCTCGTTGCAGGCCTTACAGAGGCTTTTATTTCTATAGGGTCCACTGTTGCAGGCTTTATAGAGGCTATTGCTTGTATAAGGCTTCCTGTTGCAGGCCTTATAGAGGCTATTACTTGTATGCATCGTATATTGATTTCTTAAATCATTGGGCATAGAAGAAAATTCCTAGGTTAAGATTTTGTTTCTGAGAGAAAGAGAGAGAGGGGCATTTGCCGAGAACGTAAAGCGTGATTTCCTGTCGATCTTATCCGCGAAGCTTCGGAAAAGACATTTGAATATTATTTTGAATATTATATGATTGAATATTATAAATATTCCTTTCAGACTGCGTGTAATGTGCATAAATGACAACGATTGTAGCACAATAATATGTGATCTATTAGAGATAAAAGTCTTAGATCATTTAAAATCTATAGCTTTATGCATCAAAACAATTAGTTTACATTAACAAGCGATTAACAAACTGCATAAGCAGCGTATCTCAGGAGCCTTTGTCAGTTTAGATTTATATAGTAGGTTCAATTTTGGCGAGTTCGTCAGCCCTGGCGGTTTCATGGAATGTAGCTATGTCCTCCCAACATTAGATAAATAATGTTGACCTACGTCCATATGTACTTTAGAGACGATTAGTAGTTTAGGGTTACTTAAGAGTTTTTACAAACTGATTCTAGGCACTTGATGGCCGCCGGAATGTCTGACAGAAGATTCGTACATCCTTGGTGCCACAGCGATACTTTATAAAGTGATAGGTGATACTAAACAGAATCCCTGAAGAACACAGTATCAATGCTCAACAGCATACTAATGAATTGTATAGTAAGAAAACAAAGTTTCCTTGAGTTGATCGTAAACTAAATAGTTTCTAAAGTAAATCAAAGGAGCAAGTTTTCTGAGGTCAATTGGCTGAAACAAACATTAATTAGGTTAAATAGCGTTTATGCACGGGAAACTTCTTTTCTTATAGAAACACGGAAAAGGTATACTTTTGAATATTGTATTAGAATCTAGCATTGACTAAGACTCGGGTAAACCTTAATCGAAATTGACTTAACTCATAAACAAGGGTGTTCGGGTGAATGACCCTTTTGCTCTTGACTTTAAAGGATTTAATTGGTGCATATGGCATTCATATTTTCAAAAAGTTGATTGAACTTTACATATTTTATAATATCTCTCGACAGATGCAGCAGCTTCTGATCAATTTTCGGCAGCTATTCAACTTAATTTTATAATGTTTATGCATAAAATAAAGCATCAGATGGTTCAATCAAGACTCATAGACTCAAATCAATTGAGTAAATTGATGAATTTTCCTGGTATTCAATGGGGGATTCTTTCTATATCGATGCAGATATGTTAACTCATATAATTTTGATCACTGTAATAATCATTTTTTCCTAGAGTCAAACCATCAGCTTACATTTTACGCCAAACAGAATATGGCGACAAACTGATGGAAAGTGATTAATAGCGTACATTAGGGTGCGTACATTAGCGTACTCACACGGTCCTACATGTTGTACAAAAATCACTTAAATTTTTTTTCTACGACCCAACAGTTGTGAAGCTTGGACGTTGAGCAAGATTGTAATTTTTTCAAAGACTTTCAAATACGCTTAGATTGTTAAGGAAATGTGCTCGAGCTATAGCAAACTCATTTAGTGCATAGTTTATAATGCATAGTTTATAAATTATAATTATAACATTTGACGATTCAAAAACGTCTGAAACGAAAATTAAAGTACGAGTTGGATCACCCTTTGTGAATGGATTCTCATAAGCCATGAACGCTTGTCGTTAAAACTAAAGTTCAAATAAATAAGAGTTTCGAAAAACTTAAAGAACATTAAAAATAATCTAACATTATAATTTCTCCAATTTTTTGAGGGCCTACTCTATTATTGTTTACCCAGGGAATATTAAGTTTGTTATGTTAATGTATAGTTTGTAATAGTCAAATAATCACCGTATAGACCCCTAAGACCTTAGAGAGATATGAATATATGATCGAGCTTGACAGGAGAATCGATTAAGCCCTGCCCATCTGTCCTTTAGTCCATATTAAACAACTTATAGGCCTTAAATTTTGGACTAGAGAATTCAAATTTGGTAACTAAGCCGGCAATCCTGCTACTCAAGTTTGAGAATTATTAAGATCCGCCCACACACATGTTCACTACAGTAAATCGCATTTTACCTGTGTTAATTTTGTTAAGGCTATGTAATTGGGTGTAAGGAAATTAAAAAAAAATAATATCTGTCACGCCCACTTTTAAATTCATTTTAGCATAAAATTACGTTTTTTCAATAAGTTTATAAGAAAACGGAATAATGATTTTTATACCCCATCCCATAGGATAGGAGGTATATTAAGTTTGTCACATAGTTTGTAACACGGTGAAATAATAATGGTAGACCCCCAGGACCTTAAGGGCATATGATCGAGACCGAATTCTGAACCGAATGAGCCATGTCCGCCCGTCCGTCCGTCCGTCTGTATGTCACATGTTTTTAGGCCTTAAATTTTGAGCTAGGGTGCTGAAACTTCGTACGTAAGGTCCACGTAATGCGAAGCAGTATAAGTGTAAAAAATTGAAAACCGCCCAAAGACACGCCCACAATCGGTCTTAATGTGCAACTACCTCCAGAGTTTTCAAAACTGTAAGACGTTCTAAAAGGCTGAAATTTGACATTTAGCATCTCCTAATTTTTCAAAATTACACAAAACACAAAAAAGACAAATTAGAGGATTTTTCAAAAATATTGAATTTGAACCAAAAAATTGCATTTTTACATACTTTTAAGTGTAACTTTAAAATATCTGTGGAAATATCTTATAATAAAAGCAATATGTTATATAGTAGTAACGACATATTTTTGTATAGGGCTGTAAAAGTGTATAAAATAAGTTGCTTATGCCTTAAGTTCTATGCAGCGTTTTCTTCCTTGATGACATTCGCAAAATTCTGACACCTACACAATTTAAAAAGGAAGCTATTTAAGGAACACAGAAATTTTTTTCTTCCATAAGCATTTTAAAAATATTGAAACTTTTCCATTGAAAACTCAGGCGTAAACAGCGAAAATTAAACTTAACATCAATTAACATCATATTGCTAAAAAGTGTAACATGATCACTTAATGAACGATAAGTATGACAAACCCGACAAGTCAATTATAGAGCAGACCTTTAATGTTTTAAATAATCATTAGAAATCACTTGTACATGTGGCGGTGGCATTTCGATTGTCAATTTTCACCTAATTAAAACAAAACTCAACAAATTTTGCAATCAATTTGTTAGCCAGGCATATAGCTGTCAACTTCGTTAGCAACAGCAAGTTAAAATTTGCCAGAAGTGTTAAATTTATGTGATAATCGAATATCAATACCGTTTTTGTGCTTTTTAAAGAATGGAGTTCCGTAAAGAGTTCAACACAGAAAATAGTTTACGCTAAGGCGCCTTTATCTGATGAAATCGATGCGGAGCAATATGTATGTTTTTAGCCCGTTTTACCATTTTAGTCTGTTAATTCAGATTTTTCAATATTTTGTAACACTTCTAAATAAAATTACACCTTATTTTGTGTTGCATTATAAGTTTTTCAACTGCTTCTTACTAACATGAAGCTGGTTTTGAATCTACTGTTACATTTTATCTAGCAGGTCAAGTTTTAGGAATATAAAGCCCCTGGAATTTTACTTATTTTGTCGAACATTTTTTACACATTTAAATAAATTGTTTTTTAATTTGTCTGCTTTGTCACCATCAAGAATCTGTGGCCATAACATGTTTAAAGAATGTCACTGGAAAGTGTCTGAGTTTTGGGACAGTTGATAACGGTCATATTGCTGAAACTATGTCTGTCAAATTCGAAGGTTATCCCTGCTTCACAAACATGAGGACCTTCAGTTATTGAATGGAAATTGAAAAGTTGTCAGCAAGATGTAACTCTCCACGGTAGGTGGGGACCGTAAAAAAGGAAAAGTATTTTTTTGTGAAACTAGCTGTCATATGTTTAGTCTGATTTTAATATCACCATGAAAGTATATAGCCAATAGCATTCTACACAACTCGTGAAAATAATTTTTTTTTTCTGTTCCTAAGTCGTCGAAAATTTTACATTTCGGATGTGGCGAGTATCCGAAACATTGACATATCCGAAATTAAAAATTTTCGACATCTTTGGAACAAGAAAAAAAAATTATTTTTTTAGAGAAGACGCAGCGGGTATTTAAACGATGCTTGTTCATATCTAATTTAATTGATAAGGTTTTTTAAGACTACCCTCTTAACTCATTAAGTGACTTATTCTGTACTTATCAGCAAATAAGATGCAACATAAGCAGTTACTGAAAATCTGGGTGATTTAATCAAACAGCAAGAAGAACGATTCCATCACGATACGTACGTTACAAGAATTCAAATTGGGACCATCACAATCCTAACATGAAATATCTCAAATTTTTCCTTCGCAAATCGGGTATCGACCCTTGAAAACCATAAAAAATATATTTTATCTCAAAAAAGTGTCGAAAATTTTGTTTGCTTAAATTTATGATACGCACACAATTTTTGGTCGTTGACTGTATCTTGCACATGCTCTCGCTGTCTGTAGACGTAAACTCTCAACATAAATTGGCAATGAACTCACATGCAGTCCGTTAAGTCAATGGCAAAAACAATTAAAGGCATTTTCCGTCCTAATATTAACTTAATTATTTATAGAATCATTCAGCTAGTCTGTTTTGATTCTGTTTCTAAAATAACGACAAGGAACACTCTAAACAAACTTGTCACTTTTCTAATATTTTCTTTTCATTGTAAAACAGGAATTCACTCACAGGATTTGAAGTAGAAACATCCGTTAGCTCCATTTTGTATGTTTTAAAAGAGAAAAGTCACCAAAACAGACAGAAACACTTGTTTCACAGACAAATCCGGTCAATTGCTCTTATTTTCATTGATATCTTATAGTAGGTTCTGGATGTCTACAAGTTAAAATGCGCGAAAGTAAGATTTGCGGAAATCTACGGCAATTTTTAGTTCGTAGTCAGGAGCTCGAAACAATTCAACCTTAAAGCTCCACCATATACGACCTGTCTGTTCACTATCGACCGTTTGCAGCACGTGCCTTAACTAGACTGCCAACTGCGAGTATACTCAGATCATCTATCACTAACTTGGCGAGCGTTGTGATTTGTGAAGTGATCTTATTGCAGCGAGTGTGCAAATCCAACTACAAAGACTGACTGACAACCGGCTCCTGAAGTGTTCTGCTAGCGAGCACAGTTCTTGCTGATCGTGCTCACTAATGATCTATCGTAAGCAAAATCTTCTCAAAGTATTTTTGAAGATAGTTTCGAATTAATTATGTATTAACTTTCCCTTTAAAAAAGTAATGAGAGTAGGTACATTACATACTGTAGCCTACAGCTTGAAATCGCTTATCGTAATCCTTTAATGTTTGGGACTTGTTTTATAGGCTTTATATGAGGAACGTGTAGAGCTCTTTTGAATTTTAAGATAATTTTTCAGCAGATGTATGATCAAGCAAAGCTATATTTTACTGATCCGCCGAAAAATAGACAAAAAAAAAATCTTATGGTATCGCTCCGTTGTCCTTTCGGATTTCTTGTAGCTTTTGAACGATAAATCGTGCTCAACTCCTCAAACAGCCTTATGTAAAGAAAGAAGATGGAAACTCGAAGCACTAGCAGGTGTGTGAAACATTGAGTAGCATTTGGGATTCATATGAAAATATTTAATTTAAACTAAAAATTTCTATAAAAAAACGTCAGCTTGCTTTGTATTTTGTAAGTTTTTCTAAAGTGTGCCTTAAATTTAATACATTAAAATGTATTTTTTAATTCATTGAAATGTATTTTAATTCATTAAAATTTTAATTCATTAAAGCGAATTTACTTAATTTCATTAAAAAGTGGTTAACTATTTCCGATAAAAAAGAAAAGTTTTGTGTGAAATTATACACGGAGCGGTCCTTCGTATTTTGTTATACCTATTTGAAGGTGTATTTCACTATAATTTGTGTAAATGCAAATTTTCAATGCAGAATTAAGCCCGAGTTGAACCAAGATTTGTTGAGCCCGGAAAAAGAGGGATCTGGTGCTAACCCTGCGAGCAGTTTTTCAGAGAGTTAACTCCGTCAGTAAAGTTCCGCTTAGGTAAGTCGTTGGATACCCCATCCCAATTGACCCTTGTAAAGCTTCAAATTGCCATAAATCTTGAATGTTAATTGTTTATTTATATAAACTTTAGATTCATTTAGTATTTATCAGTTGGAAGGAGGGCGCGGGATAAAAAGGGGGCGTGGAATCAACGCCTTTGTCAAAATTGTATGCTCTTTTCAAATATATTTTATCAGATGTGGTTTGCTAGTGTTGGTAGCATTTTTATATCAATCAAAGTTCATGAATTAATTTTATTCAAACAAGCATTTATCTAAACGTTTTTCTTGACTTCTAGCAAATATATTGAATTAACCCCTCTTATAAGAATGCAAATAAAATGGCGCTCCGCCCACATGGAAGCGTTTTTCGCTTTTTATACCCGACCCAGGGTATATTAAGTTTGATGTATAGTTTGTAACGCAGTGAAATAATCACCGTAGACCCCTAAGACATTTTAGAGATATGAATAGGACCGACAGGAGAATCGATTAAGCCATGTCCGTCCGTCCGTACGTATGTAAACAACTTTTAGGCCTTAAATTTAAAGGTAAAGAGCTGAAATTTGGTGGATTGGCCTTCAAAGTCCAGTCCTTTAGATCAAGTTTGAAAATCAGCTGAATCCGCCCACAGACACGCCTACTACAGGCCTGTATGTGCAACCATTTCTAATTCAAAAAAATACTTTTTCCAAATTTTAGCTATGTTACAATTGCGCTGGCGCATTCATTTTTGGTACGTAACATTGCCTTGTGATTGTCTTTGAAGAAGCCAAAAAATTTTAGCCTTTTCATTTACCACGCCCACTTTTTAAGGGATTTTAGTTCAAAATGACCGTTTTTCAATAAATATATATGAAATTTGACAAAAAATTTTATGACAAAAGCTGTAGATATTAGCATTAACTTTTATGTACATATTGTATGTGCCTCTGCCCACTTTTGTGGGCGTGGCGTTAAATAAGTTTGATAATTTTTTTTAGTTAAAACGGAGGAGTTTTGGACTTTTTAGAGGCGTGGCAGTTTCCTTTTTGGTATGGTCGGGTATTTTGCAGTCTGTCGTGCCCGGACTGAAGGTTTTGTGTACGCACTGTTGCACTTTCCCACTTGTTTTTAATTGCAAACTAACTTACCTTAGGTGGCGCTTAAGTCCATCAGGGTGGGCCTGGGCCTTAACCAACAAGCTTCGGCAGCCAGCCATCTCCAGTTTTGCACGCGAAATGGGCTTATGTCCCCTTCCACTTGCACCAACCCAAGTGTTCATCTGATATAGGTTACGCAGCCATCGCAGTCGTTGTTTTCTCACTCTTCAGACCTGGTCGCGGTCGCTGTAGAGCCCGTAAAATTCGGTGTTATATCTCCTCTTCCACCTTACGTCTATGCATACGGGACCCAAAAGCACCCGGAGGATTTTCCCCGGAACAAACTAAAGCGTTTTTATCCGCCTTTGACAGGGTCCATGCTCTTGCACCGTAAAGCAAAACTGGGATGATTGTAGTCTTATAAATGGTCTGTTAAGTTGCTCTATAGAGGGCTTTGCTACTCAATTTCCGCCTTAGCTGGAATTGGCAAAAGTTAACCTGCGTTTGACCTCAGCGCTGGTGTCGTTGTCTGAATTTATAGTTGAATCCAGTAGACAATGTACCTCTTACTACCTCAAAGTTATATAGCTGCCTATGGTGATATTTTGTCCAAAACGTCAGTGTTGGGTGTCTCTTCTTGATGACAGCATAAACTTGTTGACTTTTAAACATAATTAAACCCCTCCGTCCCAATACTCACGAAAGCTTCACTGACATCACGCTCTGTTCGTTCATTTATGTCTCAATTATGTCTCTTCAATTGTGCCAAGCGCTAAATTCCGCACAAATTTAAACTTTACTCAGGCCTGTAATGAGGCCTGGCACTTTTCTCAAATTCTGCGGACATGGATTTTTGAGAAAACGGTAAAAATATCCTGTTTTTTATTTCGCTTGTTTGAATGGGCTTAAAAACTTAGGTTCGAAAACGGCAATTTTGAAACGTTTTTGATGCAGTTCGCTTGCCTTTTAAACATTACATACTTCAGCCAAATTTAAACAAGGTGGTCATAACCGTTAAGGAACTAGAAATCTTTAAAAAATAGTTTTCGAACATTTTTTCACGTTTTTCAGTTAAATCTTCGAAGTTTTTGAATATTCGAAGTCTGCTATAGTTTTGTATAAAATTTAAGAAGATGGACTATGCCCGCTGTTAATTTCAAAATTATACTTTATACCGTTTGGGGGATAGAGGGGGAGACATGCGTTCTTTTGATCGTTTTTATAATTTTTTAAATTTCAAATCCATAAAACAAATATTTTGATTTTTTTCCAGTTCCCGTTAGACTTTTTTTCAATAGCATAACCACCCGCACTAGCCTTGAATTTTTTTTTTAATTCTATAGCCACCGGTTTATGCGTAAACGGTAAAACAAGCTCCTTTTTTATTTCGTTTTTTAAATAGGCTTCCAAAAACTTAGGTTTAAAACAGCAATTTAAAAAAAATTTTGCGCAGCCTTCCTTCTTTTTGTAAGCTTTGTACTTTAACCGAATCTGAAAAAGATCGCTTATACCTACTAGCTACTAGAAGACTTAAAAAAATTGTTTTTGAAAATGGTTTTATGCTTTTGAGGTTAATTTCAGAAGATTTTGAAATTTAAAATTCCGCTATAATTTTCCTTAAAATTTTGAATCATTTCTGATACGTGTGAGTTTTTTTTATAGAAATCCACCGAACAGCACCGGGGATAAGGGGGGAACACACGTTTTTTCATGCATTTTTGCAATTTTTTTTCGAAAATGAGTCAAAACTGCAGTACTCAAACTGTTTTTGAAAAATATGACCTAAGCACTTGGTTTACTTTGAGTTGCTTTATACGTGTGTTCAATATTGAGCGATAAAACGTTCAAAAGTTATGGCCTCCAACACTTTGAAAAACGTCATTCATTTCTCAAAAATGTTTTGATATTTTCAAAAAGTTTTATTTTTTAATTAAAGCTTAGTATTTCTTAAACCTAAGTTTCGTTTTTCTAGTTCTTGCCTGCTAAACTTAAAAAACATTAACTCCATTTTCACATGAAATTTCAAGCTGTAATCAAACCGTTATTTGTGCTTAAGAAAATTGCCTTCTTTAGATTCTCTGACTATTTCCGCAGTTTATACGCACACCAAATTTTGTCTTTCTAAGACTTACTGTTCAGAAGTTATAAAGCGATTGGACGGACGGACGGACGAAAAACGGAACGATACCATAAGAGGTCCTTTTTCCATTTTTGGACGGACCGCTTAAAACGACGAAAATTGTTCAAAGGTTTAAATTTCACGATTTCACAGGATTTGGCTATTTTTCTTAGGTTTGAGTCGTTTTGTGTAGCTTAGGATAGATACGGGAACAAACCCATAAACAGAGGTTAAGCTTAGCTGACATCAAACTCACATTCTAAGTTCAAATTTCGATATTGAAATTCCGCTTTAATCGAGAAGTACCTCCCAGTGGAAAAATACCAATGGAAAATTTACAATGGGGAAACTTCTGGAACGTGGTGAATTTGTATAAATACAGACCAGAAGACGACCATGTCTTCGTCAGCATAAGAATAATAATGGATAATACACACAACGGAAAATACACACTAAGAAATTGAAGCGAAAAAAATCTTGCCTAATTTTTGTCTCGGCACTAGTGTCTATGGGTGATTTTATAGCTTCTAGATAGGTTTTTTAGCTTCGTGAGCTCACTCTACCTTTCAAAGCGCTGCACTGCCTTGCCCTATAATAGCCACGCCACTGAGAAGAAGGCTGATTGGGCAAGTTCTAATTCGTATGCTAGATTTTCCCAACATCATCTTGTTTTGAAGTGGATATTGTTAAACTGCTAGATATCAGATATTGCAGAAGCAACGCATCAGATTATCAGAAGCATTTTGCTTAACTTAAACAAAAAATAAATTAGGATAACGTTTCTCCGAATTCGTTCAATTTTTTAGTTTTATTTGAACACTCAACATTTGAGTAAATTCGTCTTTAGGCCATATTTTGTTTTGCTAGTTCCGGATTAAACTGGCTGTTGTATTTCTGAACAATCCTTGGACCTGGACGCACACTCTCGACCGGCTTTGGTTTCTCGATTTTGGGACACAATAGTTCTTCTTGTCGCGCCCGCTCGCGGGATTCTCGTTTTAGTCGCTCTTTTCGCAATCTGTCGATGAGGTCTCTCTTGCGAGTGAGTTCCTCCAAGCGTTGTTCTTCGCCTTTTAACCGTTTTTCTTTCTTTTTGTCTTTTTTCTTGTTCTTTTTGTGCTTCTTTTCTTTTTTCGACTTTTTTGTTTTGTGTGCAACTTTTTGCAAGGGCTCCTCTGGCGTGGGTTGCGACGCAGCCACTGACTTTACTTTATTCACAATTTTTTCTTCCGGCAGCAGAGTCTTGATAAGTGTTAGAGGGTCGTGCAAGGACTTTGTTTTGAGATCCTTTTCAAGTATATCTCGTTCCCCTACTTCTGCTCTATTCGGAGCAACTTCGTACCAACTGCGGAGCTTCAGCGCTTCGTTGGTGTCTTGACCCAAATAGGTGAGATATCCAATTTGTTTTTCGTATTTTTCTTGCTCCTCTTTTTTCTCCTTTTCGTGTTCCTTGTTAATTGTCTTAATGTGCGACTGAAAGTCCGAGAAGAGGTCTACATGACCATCGCTGGTAGTAATGGTGCCAGTTGAGGTGGTGTTTGATGTTGCAGGTACAGATGATGCTGTGGCGCCAGCCTTGGACCTCAAAACATTTAGTCGGGCTTCGCTTTCCTAAAAAAAAAAACACCTTGTAACGGTTTTTATAGTGCACAAGAGCTTACTTACCGCATATTCTAGTTTTTCTATACGTTTCCGTTCTTGTTCAGCTGCTTCAGCTTCATCGCGCCTTACTCGAGCGATGTTATCTTTGGTACGGACATGCCACCTTTATTATGGTATAAAGTATAGATATCTTCAATTTATAATATTTAGGCAAAATTTAGTAAAAGAAATACCTCTTTTTTGGTAAAATATTCATTTTTTCGCAAAAAACTGCAAAAACAAGTAGGTAAGCTAAAATTTGTTTTTATTTTTCACAATCAGCTGTTGTGAACGTCAGCTTTAATTGTCATGATGAAAGTCTGTCATTGTTATGTGTAGGTGTAAGCGCAGCATTAGTTAATAGAACAAGCACATCGCTTTCACTTTACCATTTAATTTTGACAGACCTTTTAACAGTTTCACGTCTACTGCTATTTTCGCTCTGGAATGCCTATGAAAGTTCTTTCTTATAATGAAAAGAAAAATTATAACCTATAAATAATATAATTGTATAATTTATATAAATTTATAATTTGCGCTTTTATTATTTCAATTATTTTTAGGTTGACTAAAGCCGCGTTGTCACAATTAACAGAAACAGGAACAGAAACAGAATCTCATACAATAGCAACAGGAACAGAAACGGCGCCGTTTTTAGCTTCAGAATCAGCGACGTAAAATTGCTGTAAAGCAACGCAAACAGAAACATTTCCAGGGGACTTGTTTCTGGAACAGAAAATCAAACGTTTCTGTTGCATAGCAACCCTTGTTTACATTTGAGCGAGCAACCGCCATTCGTGAGCGGCTCTCGTTTGTTTTTGACAAATTAATGTTAACATCAACAATTCCATTGCAAAATGTAAACAATTAATTCCAATTGTTTTGTTTCGGCATTGATGCTGTTGTGTGCGGAGCTCCTTACCATCAAGCTAAAACAAATAAATTATTATAAGTTTACATAATTTAAGGTAAGTAACTCCAATACTAAATCTTAAAAGGCAATTAATTAAACAAATTATCCCATAGCTATTTTTTTTACAATGGAGTGCAGTCGTTGTCGGGAGAAACCAAAACCAGGCCATCGAAACAAGAAAGTTCGTGTATTGTGGTAGGACATGAATCTCCCGCACTTGTAGATGATGAATCTTTTGTGAAGAAGCAAAGGAAGAAGAACAAGAACGCTGTGCTAGATGTGCCGTTGAAGAGGCTAACAAAATAGACAATTAAAAAATAGACAATGTGCTTATAATAAACAAGTCGTGCGTGGTGTCCTTTGCCCTTTGAAATTATTATTCGTGTTTAAATAAATAATCTTTTTTTTTAGACTGGGCCTTTTTTGGTGTTTGTAATGACTTGCTTTGTGCGTGTGTCGCACAATCTATCTCATGTGACATTTATGGAATACAAATTAACTTATAATAGCATGCCAATTGCAACAAAGCTTGTGACTTTGTTTTTTTTTTTAAAACATTGCAAAATGTCAAATGTTTTCAAAGATAGTTATTTGAAAGATTTTTCTCAGATTATTTTCGGTTCCTGCTTCTGTTTTTTGTTGCAGCTACAGCAACTGAAACAAAAAACAGTAACGGCGCCGTTTTTAATTCAGTTCTTATTTCTGTTTCTGTTCCTTGTGACAATGCGGCTTCTGCCTGACATTGAACCAAGTTCTTTTATTTCTGAAACAAAACAAATCTGGAGTCAACCCAGCAAGCAGTTTTTCAGTGCAGAGTTATGCTTTCTACATACCGAACTCAAAACTGTGTTTTCGTGAAAGCACGCGAAAACTTCTTCAAGGACTTCTTGAAGTCCTTCTTTCGAAATCCCAGTTTTAAAATAGTAGTTTTCGTTAAAAATCACTTTGAAAGTCACGAATAAATTTGCAAAAAATGTCCTTTTTGTACCAACTTTAGATGTTAATATCTCCGAAACCGATTGTCCTGTCTGAAATCAGCTTGTAGTTTTGAAGTCAGCGTCAAATTGATATGTTCCCATCTTTTATGGATCTTTTGAAGCACGTTTAAAAATAAATATGGGCTAAAATTGGAGAAGTGAAAAATAAATGAAAGGCGAAAACAAATTCTAGTCGGCGTCTAACAAGTGTGAATGGCTAAACGAGTTTTCGAAAACTTTTTGCCCAAAACTCAGTTTTTGACAATTGATCAAAATCCCTCAAAATTATTGACTCTCCCAACTCCCACTTTATATAGAAAAACAGGAAAATTAGTTTCGAGTTTTTCTCAGGTATCATTTTTAGCAGAAACACGCAAAGCAACAGCATTTCACACAGAAAAAAAAAAGTTTAAGAAGTTCAGATTCATATTTGCAGGATCATACCCTGCCAGTGAACCACACACGGTTTTTTCTTTCGACATTTCCGTCCGCTAACATTTCCACCCACTCTACGAAGTTCATATTCTTCTCCAGAGTTTATCCGGGATTAAGCCGAAATTAGCCCCTTATCTAAATTCACTGAAAATCTAGTTCGGGAATTAATCTCAGTTTATTTCCTAAAGCTTAGATTAGGCTGCATGACATTTTGGCATATTTGACGTAAAAAGAAAAATATTCGCACCATTTTTCTTCTTAGGTACGTCCAATACGTCAAATAATAATCTAAGCCTAATAGAACAAAATCAGAACTACAACTTCTATCGGCAGACTCCAGGGGTTGTAGTTTATTGATTATTCGCACTTCTACCTAATTATAAATTTTCATAAAAAAAAACTATGATATGTTTGGCACTCGGCGAAGAATGTGAATGACGTCACACTTTGACAGTCAAATTGAAAGGGTTATAGTTATCACCAAAGTCAGCATAATATGCAGAAACTGGGGAGTAAGAGTAATTGCAAACAAACCAGTTTTAGGGCATTTACAATTATACGATGTCTCCATCGGGTACTAATCCGCGATTAGTATAAATCTCTATTAAATCCTCTACAAATCACGTGATTTGTCATACAAATTAAAATCCTCTCGGCAAGCGATAAAAAATAAATCCTCTGATAAATCTAATTCACCCTATTCACAAACCTATTTTCTGCACATTTGTAACAGTTTGAGAATCAAGAAAAGGAAACTGAAACTGTCCCTGGACGACAGATCTGTCACAAGTACGTTTTCTATTGTAACTTTTACAAAAAAATAAATAAATAGAGTGGCGCAACAGCTCGAAGTGAACCAGGGCCAACTTCTCAACAATGTATGCTGGTGTGTTAATTTCTTTACATACAAGGGGACCTACAATTTTTTGCCGAATCCGAACGGCATTTTGAGAAGTTTTTCAAGACAATTAATAGTCTCGGAGGGCTTGTCAAACCCTCGCGGAGGTGGGGACCGTGAAAAAGAACAAGTCTTTTTTTTTTAGGTGACGATGGCAGGATTCGAACCCAGACCTCTGGCGTAGTAGTGTATTGCAACTTTTACAGCAAAAGAAAAATTACATTGCACTCTCCTTTGAGAACCAAAATGACAGAAACAGAGTGTTCGTGTCATTTTAATCCTATATTTGTCCGGTGGAGCCACTTTGGGATTTATTTTTAATCGTCTCTCGCTTATCCTCTTTTAATTGCCAGTGAAGACATATTATTACATAGTTTTAAGCTTAGATTAGACTGCATGCCATTTTGGCATATTTGACGTAAGAAGGAAAATATTTGCAGCAGTTTTCTTCTTATTTACGTCAAACATGAAAAAATGGCATGCAGTCTAATCTAAACTTTAGGGCATTGGACATTTTGTAAAAAAATATTAGCCTAAGTGAAACACCTATAAATTTGCATTCTTGTTTCACACAGTTTGAGGAAAATGGGAAAGGGTTCAGCTCAGCGTAGAATAGTTGATGTTGATTTGGATGTTGATGGATCTGTCAAAAAAGTGAAAAGCACCGAGCTGTGTACACTGCAACAGAATTCTGGATGCTGATGTTGACGCTGCTTTTTTTAATGTTGATTAAATTGGTCTACTTTGAATTTTGTGGACCTTAATCCCATCAACATTTTTGACGTTTCGTTTTTCTGTTGTTGTTTGCGTTAAATTGTGTTTTAATTGCTTTAATCGTGCGTAAGATTCTATTGTGTTCACAATAGGCAACGTCCGCATCAACAGCAATGGCGACGAGTCACATCTTTGGACAAATCAACATCAATTATTCAGCGCCGAGATTTAAGCCAAATAAATCCATTGCGTTCATCATGTCGAAGTACACAACTGACAGCTCAGTGAAATGCACACGTTCTCATGAGATACGGCCCAGAGAAGAAGTGCGTGACGTCGCTTCCCATAAGAACATGTGCATTTCACTGAGTTGTCAGTTGTTAACTTCGTCGTGACGTATGCAACAAATTTATCAGGCTGATGACATTACAAATTATGAGTAAACTTTGACAGTTTGCGGCGTCAGCCCTTTTGTTCGCGTCAGAAAGTTTCAAATGCATGATTTTGTCTTTTTAATAAATTTTTTATAGAATGTTTATGGAAGCAGGTGGTCGACCAATCACCTAACCAGCCACTACCTATAAAACATATTTAGTTTCCAAAAATTACATTCGTACCAGCCAACTAACTAATTGTTAACAATGAAGTGTTTCATATCAGACGTTACGTGGCAAACAGTCCCATTAGATTTTTCATTAAATCTCGAGTCCGAGTGGTTGAAATTCTACCGTTATCTCTCTGAAATGGGTTTGTTGCTCGGTTGTTTCTCTTTTTTTTATTTCTTTGAAAGATACAGTTATTTACCACTATAGCAGTTGGTTACTCCTGAACTTGCAGGTTCAGTCAATAAGTTAATTTAATTTAACTTAAGACTTAAGGGACATTAAAGTTTCTTTTTGACACCATAAGTATTTGCTATAGCCATGTGCCAATATGAAACTGGGTTTAATTTGAGATGTTAAGCTTAAGGTGTCTTGTCGACACCATAAGTACTATAGCCATATGCCACTTTGCAACTGGGGTTTACTTGAGATCTTTTAAGCTCGAAGCATCTCTGTCAATAGTTGCTGGAGAAATCGTTTTCCCCAAATTATTAAATTACTAGATATTCGACCGCAGTCCGTTTCAATTAGGTTATTCCGTTTCGGCGTTTTTACATCAACTGATGGCATAAGGCAAATTGTTGTTGCATCTTTTCATGTATATTCAAAAGGTTTATAGCACACAGTGTACTTACCATAAATTATTGAATAACTAGATATTCAGCTTCGGACTCGTGAAAGCTTTGCCCACAAGCTGAAATTGAGGAATTTACCCATCCACCGAATGTGACTAAATTCCTCATTTCGTCATTTCCATGCAATCTCGTTTTGGAGCCTTTACATCAGCTGATCGCGTAAGGTAAATTGTTTTTTTTATCTTCTTACACGTTTTTACCGACACGGAAATTTAGAGCTTTAAAAAAGCTTTAAATGTCGCCAAAGTCATAAATTACTAAACAACATTCAACTTCGGACATGTAAAAGCTTTGCCCACAAGCTGAAATTGATGAATTTACCCATTCTCCGACATTTGTTTACAAATGTGAGTAAATTTATGAACTCGTCATTTCCATGCAATTTCGTTTTGCAGCTATGTGCATGTTTTCATTTGGTTGATCCTAACCTAACCCAAATTTTATTTCCCAAAATAAAACGGAGGTTGAACGGTGGCCACCACACTGGCGCTTCCCCTCACCATAGTAATTCTGACACATCAGGTTAGGATCAACCAAATGAAAACAGGCACTGTTACATCAGCTGATCGCGTAAGGTAAATTGTTGTTGTATCTTCTTTACACCGACACGGAAATTTAAAGCTTCAAAAAAGCTTTAAAGGCATTATAAAAAACGTAAACAAATGGGTGTTGGAGGGTAAGAGGGACGCAAGTTGAGTATCTAGTTATTCAGTAATATGTGCCAAAGTGAAAGAAATTAAATAGTTTTGCATGGCGGCGTTCAAAAATAGAGCTGCCTGTGTTAAACAAAAAAATCTGTGGCATAATTCCAATGTTACTTTATTCTCACAAATGAGAAAACTTGTTTGACAGCCAGCACCGCCACCAGTCGAGCGCAAAACTGCAATGTTTACATCGTTGACTACTCAAATTCCTTTGTGTTTGCCTCTCTCTTTTCTGATAGAGCGAAAAGGATAGCCTCGATGAAAATTTTTATCTTGTCAGTTTTCTATTCACTCTGATGGCGGACGTAAAAGTGTTGAAAACGGAAATTCTCTGCCAAGTTTAATAATTTTCTACCCGAAATGGCTGGCGACCAGCGAATACTTAAGCAAGATGGATATCTAAATATTGCGACCGAGTCCTGCAATATAACATATCATCCCAATCTGAACGTTATTATTGTGTTTGATACCAAGAACCAAGTGAAAATTCTAGACGTGCACTCTGGTGTAATATTACAAGCATACACATTGTCTGGTGGTAAATTATTCACGAGTCCTAGTGCGTTGTACGAAAATAATTCGCAATAATGGAGTTTTTCGCAAAAATTAAACGAAATTGTGCGATTCCAATCGGAATATTGTGATCCTTTGCCCCACGATTTGCATGGGTGTAGGCAGTCTAGTCGTGAAATTCCAATCTGCGCATTATTGGGAAACACAAATGGCCTCCGTGCAACGCAAAAAAAAAAAATGTAGTCAGTAACGTGTGCGATAATTTTTTTTTTCTTATTTTGCAGATATTAGCCGAAATGTGTGCGGGAAATACATGCCGTTGCAGGAAAAAGTCCTCTTTTGGGACGGAAAGTGCCTCGGATTTCGTGGCGACTACAATGGGGTTTTGCTTCTCGACACCATACTGCAATCGCCAGTCATACAAAATGACGATATGATCAAACTGGAGCTGCTCCTGTCCGAGGCGAAAATCTTCGAGGAGAGCCTGAGGAAATTGGAAGAGGAGGGCCTGGAATGCCCGACAGATGTGAGCAATGAGCTAATGGAGAAAATTCGTGACGCTCAGACAAATTCCAAAAAAGGCATCAAAGCACAAAGGGTAAGTAACGGAGCGGAAGGGCAAGGAGAGGGCTTTTGCTATTTTTTTTTATTTAATTGAAACTCGGCAAATTGCAACCAACGGATATGCAAGCGAGAGTAGTTGAGGTATAGTTTTATCAAAAAAAATTAACGGGGTACTGGGGGTAACACCGTTTTTATGTGATTTCCAGCAAACAGACGCGTTTAAAAATTGTTTCTGCTTTGTTATTTCAGAAAAATAATACTTCTATTACATCCCCAGACCTTTTCCAAATTTTTTCCACTATTAATTTACTTTTGGTTGGTCAATATGTTGCGAGTTGTAATTGGACATCGTCAATACGTTAAATGCTTATTTGTAGACGGTTTAAAGACTGTCTATAGCTTTTCTATAGGTGCCTAGTTGTTACTAGACTGTTATCTGAAACATAATATATATTGAATGTTGTTTTAACCATCCTCCTGATCTGTGACTGAACACTTGGCCGTTCAAATTTACTTCAAAACAAAGGCTCGGTCTCGAACATTAAAGCTTTGTTGTTTGGATAACCGTTATGTATTTTAAATTTTCTAGGATTTTTCGTCTGCAAATGTAAAACAAAGGGTTGTCAAATCTGAACTACGAAGTTGGTAACGTATCAATTGGTTTATAGTTTTGGCTGGACCTTTAGACCTCATAGCATATAGTCAATCCACAAACATGCTTCTATCAGGCCACGGCCATATGTTTGCTCATATTCATATTTCAATATTTGAAAGAAAATAACCTAATATGGGGACAAACTAAAGAGGCAATAATACAATTAATTAAACAGTTTTTAAGTCATACAGTTCTATTAAGTTAAAACAGAGAATAAAGGAGAAAAAAGAAAAAAAAAATAATACTCGAGGTTTGTTATGGAAAAAAGACTTAAATTTTGTCCGAAACCGCCCAGTGCCGCCTGCCCATCGAAAGTGCCGGGGCAGAGAGTTCCATAAACGGATTGAGTTCACAAAAAGCGGACGTTTGGATGTCAGACAAGAGAACCGAGGAAGAATGAGTTGAGGAGATCTGTTTGACGCACTAAAATGCAGCTTGGTAAAAAGATAACTGGGTTGATGAGTTTGAATAACATTAGACAACAAAACAAGGGATCTGTAGCGAATGAAGTGCTCAACAGACGTGTTATAGATTAATTTCGAGTAGCTGGATATATGATCCAATATCGTTTTAAATTAAAAACATAACGCGCAGTGTTGCTGAAAGCGTTATTAAGCTTACGTTTGCTCTTAACATCACAATTACCAAAAATTTCACAACCATAACTAAGAACAGGAGTTATTAGTGTTTTTGTTAGCAACATACTTGTTTTCAGGGGGTAAACGAGTGTGGCATCTACAGCTGACGTAATATACCATAAACTTTTCCAACCACGCCGTATTGATGTGTGTGTTCCACGTCGATTTCCTGTTGAAAGTCAATCCCAAATTCCCCAGCAGTGTCGACGTATTTGATTTTGGAATCATTGAGCATGATTTCATCGAGATTGGAATTAGTTGATTTTAGTTTTTAGCCCAAATCCTTTTAGGCAGCATGGCCAATACAAATAATTGACATACAGCGTATGAATTTAGGCCAAAAAACTTTTAAATTTGGTGTTACATGGTAAATAGGGTCGGGCATTTAGAAGTTCGCTACAGATAAAATCTTGCACTTACCCACTTGTTTAAATTCTTTAAGTTCTTAAATTCGAATAATAATATGTATGTAATTTAACTTCACCGCACTTTGAATTATACTTTAACACTTTATTTCGATTTTTCCACTTTTCCACTTTACTTTCGATGTTCACAATTAAAAGATTAAAACATAACCGTAATTTTCGAAGACAAAATAAGCCATGTTCTTGAAATTTTTTCTTTGGTAATATTCCACTGGTACTTTTCCACTACAATGTTAGTGTTGGAAGTATACAACAAAGTGTAAAATACATATATCAAAAAATTTTATTTTTTACAATAATATTTTTAAACAAATATAATTTTCACAAACTGCAGAATCCACCAAAGCTCTCCGTGTATGTCTTCATACTTGACAGTCTTTTTAAGCTGTCCTTCCGAAAATGAAAAAAAAAAGAAAAAATGGTAAATAGACAAAAAGTATTTTAGCACTTATCTTGAAAAATTTTACAGCCAGACAGCAAAAATTGAAACCTACACTATACAAATATTAAAATTTTATAAAAGGGTTTTGAGAAATAAGGGATGGCAAATATGTGCCTGCTGGCAATGTGTTAAAGTCATACCTTTTTAATAACTATTCAAAAAGACGATTTGGACAAACATACAAGGCAACTACAGCGTAAGCAAAGACAAAAATCACATTTTGGTTTGATTTTGGTTTGAAACTGTTAGTTTCTATATAAAAATCATGGAAAATTATGTCGGCACCACTATTTCTGATGCTTTTAGACGAAATGATTTTGAAAAAAATCACTCATATGAAGAATTATTTGTAAGTTTTCTGGAAAACTAAGCTAATTCGGGAATATTTAGCGGATTTTGAGATTTATCTTGAAAACTTCAAAAATTATTTTTCAAAATACATTTTCTTGTATCTAAACGGTAATACCGATTGCAACAAAATTTGGTTTATATATTAAACGTATGAAGGTTTGTATATCAAACATTGAAGTAAAATACCCGCATTTAAACCCGCATTCAAACCCGCACTTTGCCTAGAATATTGGGAACAAACAGCCGTTGCTAGCGCAAGGTACATGAGAATAAAAAACAAATCACCGGTATTCAAAAAATATCTTTTTAATAGTTGTTTTATGTATTTAAAATCAAAAAATTAAGAAACAAGCTAAAAAAAACACGTATGCCTATAACTTCCGATCTGTTTCTGCCTTATCATCCCTTACGAAAGCACAAACCACTTAAGTAGCAAGCCAAAATGTATTCAAAATTTGAAAACAAAAAACCCGTTTGACATTTTTTTAAGCTATTTTTCCACAAAAAAATTATTTGTTTGTCACCCTATGTTTCGATAAAAACTTGAATTCTTAAATTTAAAACTCGCCTTAAATAAGAATAAAGACTTACAAAAAATTATAAAAGTCTTAAAATTAATATAAGAATCTTTTTTTACTACACTGCAAAGGCAGCATTTAAAAACTCGTATACACAGATCTAATGCATATCGTCAGCTAGGGATGCAAACCTTGGAAAATCCATTTTTTCTCGAAAATGAGATTTTGTCAAATTCTTCATATTGGCGTTGAAATAAACATCTCTTTTAAATAAAAAGTGTTAAATAGTAATGTTAGACCGCCAAAAGTTTAAAAAAGAAAACCTATTTAATCCAAGCAGCCGATTCGCTAGTGCGAAAACCTCGCAAATCCAAATATTACTAGAAGAAATATGGAGTCTAAGGAAGACCGAAGTAAAAAATTATATTATTTTGTGAAACTCAAGAACTTATACTATTTTCTATTTCTTAACCTGAAAGGATGAGTCAATGTTATGTTCTCTTTATAAAACCATTTTAATTCAGTTTGTATTTTTGGAGCAAATTCAGCTTTTGTAAGTCCATATTGGATATAGGTACGTGGTTTTCCTCGTTATAAAAAGAGGATTTATGAGTGTTTCTTTTCCCTTATTATTAATTTTATGTATTTTGGTTTGGTTCCATTTAAAGCTAGGTTTCATGCGAAATTTACCAAGAAATAGTTTTATTACATAAATTCTAAATCTCAAAATCGGATAAATAGTCAAAGATGTCTCCTTATTCATTTTCTGCACTACATTGACAGCATTTAAAAAATCCTGTGCACAGAACATCTTTCAAATAAGTAAAGATGTTAGTTGGTGACCTCTTGCACAAATTGTGTTCGTGATGATGTTAAGTGGGCTAAAGGTCTTATTTAAAACAAAAACACAGAGTTTCTTTAAATACAGAGCTTATTCTGATTTTGTTTTAAATACAACATTTAGGGCGTACTCAACATCTTTCAAATATATCACTGAAAATACTAAATTTTTTTTAGCGAAACAACAAAGATTTTGATATGCGTTTGAAAATATGTGACATGAAAGTCGAAAATTTTACGCTAAAGAAAAGAAAAACCATACCAGTCCCAAAAATACTGAACAACGTTTTACACCAATTAAGCCATACTTGTTATAGTACTCTGGTCTTCAGCAGAGGCAACAGGACATTTTTGTGCAACATGTTTGGTTTGGACAAGTCACCAAGCCTGCTATTTTGTGAAGTAAAAGGCAATATCATGCATTTTATTTTGCAATAAAGGAAAAGTTGAAGTGCATCTATTGCGCATAATAAGTTAAAGGTTTTAATTTTTGTTTATTTTCCTACAAATAAATCTAAAAAAATTATAGAATAAATGTTTTTTTTTTTTTAGTGGAATACAATCTGCCTTGAACTGCCGTACTCCAGTTTAAAAATGGTGGCCAACAATGCAGTGGTACATTTAAAGAGACTGGAAAAGCATATACCAGCCCTAGCAATAGCATCTGCGATAAATGAGCGACTCACGGACTTACTAATGGGCTCGAGACTAATAGAAATTGGCTGCAACAACGGAACAATTCAACGGGTGCTCATGTATTCGGAAGCTGTACGTCGCCAGACTTTTGAAAAGTGGCCTCATATGGATTACAACTGGGCTTTGCCTGATCAAATGGCACAGGCCGGTTTTTATCATCAACCCAGTACCTCGGGAGAGGACCGTGCAATGTGTTTTACTTGCAACGTTTGCCTTGTGTGTTGGGAAAAAACGGACGAACCATGGAGCGAACATGAGAGACATTCACCCGCATGTCCCTTTGTTAAGGGCGAATACACGCAAAACGTACCATTAGCTGTTACATATGCAACCAATCCCGCTGCAATGACAAATGGCTTCGATGTTATATCGAATAGTGACTTTGCGCATGTTCTTTGCACAAGCTCAACGAGTTCTGGTGAAATCATTGTATGGAGCATAGAAAGAAATCTGAAGGAGATGCACATAACACATCTGTCGAGCTTGATGAAGGACATCTGCCCTGACGGCTATGATGAAGCAAAGATAACAGCGATGTGCGTGCTTCCCAACAAATTATTCAAAAACGCCACGAACAAAATGCCTCGGGCGAATTCACTTAAATCGAGCGTAATCGGCTCCAAAGTGATCCTTGGATTGTGCGTGAAGAAGTCGACCGGCACAATACTGATGCTGGTGGTAGTGGACATTTGCGAATCGAATGCAAAGATCATATGCGACAATGGCCAGCAGCAAAATTGCTTGGAGAGTTTGTTTAACAAATACGATCGAGACGACGACAACAAGACTTTATTAGAGAAGTACGAGGACAGTTTTGACAGCAATGGATTTATGTCAGACTTGGTTACGATAAAGTTTAATGGAACTGAAAAGGCAGATGATTTCCAGGAGCTGCCCTATTTGGACATTGATCTCATTAAAACAGAAATCGACCTGTGCGAGCCTTCGGCGCACATACTCAGCGAAACAAAGGCCGATGAGGAACTGGACAACAACAACATGAAATCAACAGAGCAAATCGTTCAGTTGAATAAGAAGCCCAAAAAAGAAGAGCTCAACTGCGTTGTTCGAAACTGTGTGAATGTAACTCCTCTAATTGCTGGGCACTTTGAAGTGGATGAGATTATACCAACTAACCGCAGCTGCAACCAGCTGCTTGTAAAACTGATTCGCACCCAACAAGTACCAGATGATTCGATGGAGGTTGACGACGAGGATGACTGGGTTAGCGGCCAAATGTTGCTCTTCTCATGTGACAGCAGTGGAGAAATATCCAGTGATCACACCGCATCGGTAACATTTAACCGTTTCAAGTGTCCGAACCAGATTTGTCTGCTGCCAGCATGTGAAAATTCTGATAGAAAAGTTCAAGGTGTGGACTTTGATGGAGGGGCTCTGTGCGTAGTGTGCGCTGACGGAAGTATGCAGCTGCACTCATTGCAAGACTTTAAGCTTATCACCAGTATTGAGGTGCCAAACGAGCAATTTGTCTCGGCGGCGTATTGCAAAACACTTGACAGGCTATGTGGCTGCACGAAGAGCGGCTCACTCATATTCTATTCCCTACACGACACAGACAGTGAGTCTGGCGATGAAATGGCTGATGATGAGAATGCCAATCTTTTTGGTAATCTTGACTTCCTAGGAGGCACTGACGGTGAACTCTCAGAAACCGATGGACGGAATGGATCTCGTGGGGTTGGATGTAGTCGCAAGCAGCTTGACGATACACCTTCAGTTAGTACTGCACCTGGACCGAGTACGAGTGAAGCCCCATCCACATCATCCAATTTGATTGCACACAAAAGCGAGCTTTCGCTCGAGGACTTGCGATCACTATGTGATCTAACACAATTTGATGAAATGCTTACGCCCTATACGGCTGAGGTGCCGAGTTGCTGGAATGAGCTTGTTCAAGCACAAAAGCAAAGAAAGCAGCCTCAACACTTGAGGCCAGGAGATGACACACATCTTACCAAAACTTGGCGACTACACAATGATGCGTTAGTATTAATGTTTTCTTCTGTTATATCCTCAAGTTTAATGTGTTCTTTTGTTGTAGCACAACGTGGGACGAGCATATTATCGAAGTGAACTTAGTGCAACCTGTGGCTCTTGGGCATATCGATTTAAAGTTTTCTTTGTACCAGCCATGTCCCAATCCAGCTGCGATTCAGGTGACTCTTTTAAAACAAAATACCAGTGGATTTGGCTACCGAATGAAAGGACCACATTCCGTGAACTTGGGCTTCAAACAATCTACTGCTGTCGATGAAAGCATTGACTTTCCATTAAACAGTGAGGGTAAGTGTGCAGCATTTTAATTAAAACGTTTATACTCAGTGTGATTTTCTATCAGGTGTTCATGAGAATCCAGTTCTTACAGAGGAGTATTTACAAGCACACAATGCGGAAATCCTGGCCGGACCCATAGAACTGTCCTCTTGTATGGATCTATGCGACCAAGGTGGGAATGTAACATTAACTAGCCCAAAGCTATTCAAAACTCGAGCTCGCAATTTCCTGTTACATATTAAAACCATGGGCGATCCAGCAAAGGAAGGTCAAGGAAAAACAAGGGGTAAGTTGATTTTTTGCTACATTTCGTTGGTTTTGTTTAATGTTGTTTGTAGCTATGTGGCTTATCGCCACAAGTTTATGTTGAAAATGTAGTTCAAACTGTAGGGGAATATTAACGCAAATGTAAACACAATTTTTTTTTTTAAAACTAACTTCTCACAAACACGGGCATTAAGACATGCCGATCATAAAACAAGATTTAGTTTGCAATCTTTTAAAAAGATTGGGAAAATATTCAATCAATCTACTCCCTCGGTTTGATAAGGAGCATAGATCCTTGCCTTGAAAATCCCTATGCTATAAACGAGGCTTCGAGATGACGGAATCAACATTACGACCATTGCATAACAGACAGCATTAAAGCACATAAATGTAGCTAGAAACTAGACAGACTATGACAAGAGCTTTTACTTGCTTCAAGCGAAACATTTTTTCTCTTCACACAGAAACAAGCTACTCAAACAACATAACTTTTGTCACTCACTTAATTCGAGATTCGAATCGACTCGAACTGTGTCTCTATGTTTCGACTGGTTTCGACTGCATGGAGACGTGGTGATATCTGCTAGTCGATCTATTTGCGTACGTTTATTCTGACATTATGAACGTGTGGTTACGCTTCTGTCAAACACTTAAAAATATTAATTTTTAGCTAAATTAAAATATTAATTTTAAAAAAGGACTTAGTTAGGGGGCAATAACATTATGTCATTGCCGTTTATGCTTTTCTAAGTAACCGTCATTTGTTTGTATCAAAAGCATTTTTTAAGCCTATTCCGTACTCAGAAAATACTTTATTTCTTTAAAAATAAGAAAACACTTTCTTTTCTTTGCAAAAAAAAATGTTGAATTCACTTGCTCTTACACTTTTTTCCGAAAATTTCAAAGACATTAAGTTAAATTAAATTGCATTTTGGACGCATTTATGCCTCCCATAGTGTGCAAAATAAAGAGAATACGATGATAAGATAATTATTATTATGAGGTATAATAATTAATATTAATTATAATAATACTGATTTCATGTTAATACTAAAATTACTAACCCTTAATACTAACTAGTCTAAAGTATTTTTAGAGCCAAATAGCTAAACAAATACATTTACAAACCAAATTTCTTCAATATTTTTTTGTTTTGAGTTAACCTTTGTTTTATGAGCTTTCAAATATAGCAGAAAGTTTAAATTCACTTTCTATTAGTTTTATTTTAATTTTTTTCGCAATTTAATTGTATATATAATGTATGTTTATTACTGCATGCGTTTCACTCTTATTTATGTTAAATACAACTTGAATTGTTTTTTTTTTCGTTCGTTCCCACTCACCAGTCATTCATTTGTTAAAACTGTTTTTGAAAGAATGTGTATCCTATTTTTGATTTTGATCTGCAACACAACAAAACCCTTTGCTAACAATTTTCAGTTCCGGTTAGAAAAAAAGGTGTCATGCGTTTCCTGATTTCATCATATGCAAACAGTACGTCACAAAACTTCACTAACGCCACATTTTCTCAGAACTCCTCCTCAGCCACCAAACAGTCAAGAAATGAATATTATATAGGTATGCATTTTCTGTCTCATTTATGTATGTATGATTTTTTCTATCGCTTCTCTCCATTCATCACTCTTAAAGAACTTTTTTTTTAATTTCCGTATATTATTCGACTTGCCTGTTAAAATATTTGAAAGCTCGATATAAACCAATTCAAATCTTAGCCTTATTTGTTTTCAAAGATGATGTAGTGACCTTAAATAACAACATTTATTTCTTTTTCGCATAGGCTGCGACTGGCTTCACGAAATTTCAATTACGGTTCGTGGCACAAAAGCCAACACTAGAATACCCAGTGACCGGCTGCAGAGAATCGCCATGCTGGAGAGCAACAATGTGTTGGAACATTTATTAAAGATTCTAAGTCGTGGCACTTCGTCTATTCTGCAGAAAAACTTAGCGTTAGACATCCTTTTGTGGATTTGCACAATTAGACTTAATCGGTTTAGATCACCCAAATCGGAACGATACAAATCTGCCGAGCCCAGTGGTAGTAGAAGTGGTTCCTCAACTGGTAATTGTCCAGATAACTCTGCCACTGATATGCAATCACAACAAGTGGAATGTATTGTTATTGTGGAAAAATACCTAAAGGATCTTTTACTAAATTGCATCATCCGAAGTGATAGAACTCTGGCGCATAAATGTGTAAAACTTGTATTGATTTTGACAGAGTAGGTTCAATGCCGCTACCCAAACATTTCGATATTTTAAATAAATGTTTTTTTGCAGAGGCGTACGGAATCTTCCATCAGATATGCAGACCAAAGTCACGTTCAATGCTTCAACAAAAAATGCGATTACAGCAACTCTACCCGATTTGACATCCTCCAAGTATTCCAGTGTGGTACGTTGGTTCATTCTCCTAGCAATCTCAACGTCGAATGCCGACTCACACAACTCCATTTCCGAAATTTGTGTTAAACTTCTGATGGAGATAACAAACGAAATTGAAAAACGATGGGATCCATACTGTTCACTACTTGGCACAAGGTTGAAATTTAATTGTATATTTCTCATTATTTTTTTTATGTAACTTTTGTTTTTATTTTCAGGTTCGGACTTTACGGCTTTCCATTTGAACCGGAACTCTTTGACATTGATTTGCCCAATTTGAGTAAAAATAACACGACTTCTCCCAACACCTTAGTCAACATCATTCGATCAAATGCTGGTCTTTTACAATCCCAAGGAATGGACTTTAAGAAACTTAGCTCAATAGGTATGTCTTTTTGGTGTTTTTATTCCAAAATATTTCTTTTTTTATTATTGTTGGGAAGTTAATGACAAATTTGCGGACTCCAATCAGATCGCATAACAACAGCTTCTCGTTCTCACAACTTTCAATAATAAGCCAGAAATAACTTGACCTGAAAGTAACAAATATTAAAATTTCATTATAAACTTCTCGGACAAAACATCACTATCGACAGCGCCAACTTTGAGGTAATTAGGGTCTTCTTCGACCTAGGTTCCGCTATAACGCAAGCACAAACTACTTAAGTAGCAAACCAAAATGTAATAACGTTGGAAAAGAAAAAGCCCGTTCGTTATTTTTTTTTGTCACGCTGCGTTTCGATAAAAACTTGACTACCTAGGACTACTAAATTTAGGATTCGCCTTGAATAAGAATAGAAGACTTACGTACGTACCTTAAAATTAATGAAAGAATTGTTTTAATAATTTCAAATCCGAAAATCAGACAAATTGCTACACTGCAATGGCAGCATTTAAAAACTCGTATACACAGATCTTGTGCATATATTCTCTTAAAATTGCACTCTAAATGTTGGATAAATATTATATAACCGAAAGAAATGAGCTATCAAACAAATGGCCTGAATCGATTCGCCATCATAAGGTAAATTTTGATGATAAAATATGTCAAGTATGAAGCCATAAACGGAGCAGACCATCGGGCTTTATTGAAGGCTTAGCGTTCATTGTATTGCTTAGTTTGTGTAAACTTTTATTGAGTACATTTGATGCTCTATATTTTCTTTTCTTTACTGACAATTTTCGACTTTCACGCTATCATCTCGAAGGCTCAACTGGTTTGCTTACATATTTATAAGAAAAATTTTAAGGAATTAAATTTCTTGAATGTTCAATGCATCGGATTTTTTAAATGCTCTCAGGGTAGAAAAAAATCTAGATTTTTTACAATTTGCCCGAATTTTCTACTATTTCTACTATTTCAATAAGAACCGTTTTCTACAATAATTTTTTTTGTTGGTTTTGCAACACATGTGTTGAAAAGATTTCAGGATAATTAAGCTCTGCTCAATTGTATGTCAACAAAAGTTCGTTATTATGTGAATACGCAAAAGAAAAGAAACAGAGGCTTTTAATTTTCTGACTTTTAGTCAAAACGTTCCTAACATTACCATTTTCGTAAGCGTCGCAAAAGTTTTTGATGTGGTCAATGGCTAGGATATCGACAACTAACTTAAATATCGACCTATCAACTCATTATAAACATTTTGAAAGACATTTTTACAGTTTATCATATGCGAAATAAAGCAATTTACCTGTCATATTTTATGCGGAGTCGCGTTTGAAATGTTTAAGTATTGAATTCCGTTTCAGATGGCGTTGAATTCCGCTCATTTCCGCATTTAATCAAATGCAAAGGAGTTAGTAACCAGCTTCATGGATTATTAGAAGTCGAACAACTACATTTCGTATGTTCCGCCACATCTGAAGCTACAAGAATTGATAACATGGACAGCGTGTCAACAAGCAGCGCGTCCAACATTAATATGGAAGAAATAATAATACCAGCGATGTCTAATACTATGGATGGTCAAAAAGACCCCGAAAATGGAAAAGTATTTTCTTCATTCGTTTGCCGCGAATATAAAGTTTAGTAATTTTTTTTTTTTGTTAATGTCTTACAGCTTAACGATATTGTAAACAATGTGAAAAACATACTCGCTGACAAGCTTAAGATGTGTACAATTATTGGCAAGGATGAATTAAAAGCCAATGGAATAGGTGCATTTATGAAACAATATACGACTTCACAGGAAAATCTAACTTATATTTATTCTTTCTAGCTGAGCCATCAGAAACGATTGCGCAAACAAACAAGGAAGATAAATCCTTTAAATATAAGAACCTGCCCAAATTCAAGGCCATATGCCAGTACATTGAATGCTGTGATGAAAGTTCCAATGTAGCCGAAAACGATCCAGAGGTGAAATTGTCCAACAAAGTCATACAACGCTATCTGAACGAACAAAATATGGAAGAGAACACGAATATGTTTCCATGGCATAAGATTCTATCGCCGCCACCCAAGCAAATGGTTGTTATCGATAGAATGCATTCGGGAGCGAGACGTTTTGTTGTGCTTGACTTTGGCTCGCCAATATTACTGACTGATGTGGTGATTCCATCATGTGATGAACTGGCGTCGCTGCACATCGACATATGGTGCTTCGAAGAAGAAGCCGATAGTGTTCGTTTGGTCGTAACACAGGATATTGGCACTAAAACGTTGGTGCTGAGCGATTTGCAGCCACCGCCAATTTGTCGCTACATGAAAATAACCATAATTGGTCGGTATGGAATGTCCAATACCAAATGCAAAATTCCACTGGGATCGTTTTATGGACACACCGTGGTACTGGATAGCGATGGATATGCCGATCCATGTAAGTTTACTCAGACACACATATCTGAATTTGTTGCATGTGCTGAATTACTTTGGTTTTTATTTACAGTGTTGCAATATATGAAACATCCGCCCGGCAATATTCAGGCACAAATCAAAGCGCTAAATTCATTGTATGAAGACGTTCATTGCCGTTACAGTTTAGCCAGTTGTAAATTAATGGAAATGCTTGCGCCAGTGCTCAATTGTGAGCTGTCAAATGTAGCACACATGCAGGCTTTCATCAACAAGCAACGCGAGGACGACAACAGTTTGGATAACAGTAAAATTGTCGCAACATATGAGGTAAGTCCTAGATGGTTTCATTAGTATTACAAAAAATGTCTGTTAAAAAACCAGAGAAGATCTTGAACAGACCTTAAGAAAAGTAGTTATGCTACCGGTCATTCCAACATTGAAAGCAACTCTTTGATATTTCCAGGAATGCATCTTATTGCAACATCAAATCAACGTTGTACAGAACGTAGTTTTACGGCTGGAGTCCAATTTCCAAACCGAACCCGTCAATGTACCCAAAAATGTCCTCCAGCTTGCATCAAGAGATAAACTGAGAGTACTCAGTCAAGGACTAGTGGAACTATTATTGCATTTTTCCATCGAATATGGACTCAAAGTATGAAACAAGAAAAAAAATTTTTGTTTCCTAAATTCATTTTGTTTTCTTCATTAGAATATCTTGCCGCTGCAGTCGCTCTTTACAATAGAAGTTGCTAACACGCTGTTCAACACACTCGTTGTCTATGGTGATGCGCACATACAACTTGCGACGTGTTCTCTATTGGTTCGAATGTGTTGCTTCCGAAGTTGGTGGGGTGACTTCCTTGCTGACATATTTTGTAATCTGTTTTCCTCGCAGAACAGTAAAATTTTCCCACAAGACAGGTAAGAGCATTTGAATATAAATGAAGGTCAATGTTAAAATTTATATATGCCCCTTGTGAATGTAGGATTTTTTTCTTGTTAACTTACTTGGGGCGTCGAAGTATTGCCATGGGCACATGTCGTTCAATAGTGATTGATGCCATTCTTAAGACTTTAGCCAAGTTGTTGGCGCCCATATCGCCACGATATCAAGCAAATGAGAACCCACTGCACATGGACCGAAACGACAACGGTGGTGATTTATGGTCTAAATCAGATTTGCAGCTGGTAACCTGGTTACTGTTATTCCTATCTGTATGTCTTGACGACAGTGTCGAAAAGAAAGACAAATGTAAGAACGCGTTGCATTCAATTTTTATATTTGAAAATTTCAATTTCAATCTGTGTTTAGCTGCCAATCGTTGGGAATTCATGTCGTGTGAAACTGATTTTGCTAAAACTCGATCGCAGTCGAACAGCAATTCGGGTAAGCAACTGCGTGGCTTCAAAAAGCGAATGATCCAACAAAACAAGTACAGTATCCAACCCTATACTGATTGGGGAAAGAAAATCTTTATGATTCAAAATGAAGTAAGTACTCGTGATTAAGTTGATTTTGTCCTAGCATAGATGGCAGCTAAATCCATTTCAGCATCCGGATATATTTATGCAGATGACCGGCAAACCAAAGCTCAAAACAACAACAAAACCAGCCACCACACCCAAAGTAGTTAAGGACCAAAATCCTGAATCAGAAAATAACTTTGACAAAGGGTTGAAGGCAATTCGTTTGAACAATATTCTGATTGTCATCCGAGGATTGATTGCGCTGTTGCTTGAGATGGACTTTAGCTGCAACATGGATTTGTTCCTTTTGACATGCAAGGTAAAAATAAAAAATGTTATGAGTGCATTGTGCTTACCATTCTAACCGAAATAGGTGATTGCAAGACTTGTGTCGGCTTGCAAGTCTTCGGTTCAACTGTCGAAAATTGTTACCACAACCCAGTTGGAGCAACTAGTTCGTTTAGCCGTTTGGAATGATCAACAACAACCTTGGGCCGTGCATGCAATCACTTGTCTTTTACAAGTAAGTTAAGGTTTTGAATGTTTTGAGTTTGTTTAGTAAGATCTTTCACTCTTTCAGGACCTTCTTGATGCCGACAAACACTTTAAAGATCAACCACAAAGTTCGGAACCAAGTTGTAGTGAATCTCGAGCAATGGAAGGCGTACAAGAGACCGAAGAAGTATTAATTGATTCCACAGGTATGGCATGATCTTTTTATGGTTTTTGTGAGCCAGCTATTGAAGGCAGTTTGCTTTAGACAGTTTCTTTATAAATTGGTGTAACATTCTCATTTCTGCTAGCGATCACTGACGTTTCACACAACGTCTGAGTTTAGCTTTCCTTTTGATAGGACGCCTTGAATTAGCATACGACCCAAGCCCAGAAGTTTGGGCCTAAGATGTATTATTGCTGTATTTCGAGAATAAGTAAATTTTTTTCACAACGACAATATTTTGCCCAACTTTTTTTATTTTTAATTAATGCTAAAAACACTTACTATTTCAAATATGTAAGATATATTTTAACAATTTATTTTAAATTAAGAAAAAAACATAAATTTTGTTGACTTCAAGTGTTCATATATTTGGGCCTAAAAAAGAAAATATGTTAAAGAAAAATTCAAAAAAAAAAACGTTGCTGCTTAGTATTTTGTGGCCTCTCCTTTTACACGGATGACTTCAGCGATCCTTTTGGGCATTGATTGGACCAAGTTTTGGCAGAAGTTTGGTGTAAAAGAGTCCCAAATATCCTGCAACCTTGATTTAAGGTCCTGTTTGTTTCTGGCAGGGCATTTCCGCAGTTCTTTCTTCATTTTTCCCCAAAGAGTTTCTATTGGGGAAAGATCTGGACTGAAAGAAGTCCAGGGTAGAATTGGAACGTTATTTTCCACTAACCAAGCCATGCTTCTGTTCGAAGTATGACAGGAAGCGCCGTCTTGCTGAAAAATATATGCGCCATCATCTCGTTTAAGACGTGGAATGGATGGCATAAGGTGGTTTTCCATGATCTCTATGTACTTATTGGTGTTGACAATGCCGTTAGCAAAGTGCAGCCTTCCTGTTCCCCTTGCTGACATGCAACCCCACACCATAACGGATGCTGGAAACTTGACCTTTCGGACTAAACAATCTTTGTGGAATGCTTCTTCAGGTTTTCTTATTACGCGTCGTCGAGTGTCACCGACAGAAACTTCAAATCTCGATTCGTCGCTCCATATGACTTGAGACCACTCATCCAATGACCAATTTTTGTGTTCCTTAGCCCATCGCAGTCTATTTTTCTTTTGTATGGCAGTGAGCAAAGGTTTTGATTTTGCCTTAACAAATTTTGATTGAAATTGATTCAAAAAATTTTTTGTGTACCTACTTACTTTGTAAAAGCCGTAATCAGTTTTTTGCAGTTCCCGCAATGTCGTAGATCTAGAAGCTGGTTTTCCAATCTCTTTTGACCAAATATGCGACAATTCCTCGCATCCTGCGCGTCGCTTTTGTCTCACTATCTTCGAAAGAATTCGCTGATCCGCTTTTGTGTACCGCGATGGGCGACCATTTCTTTTATTGGACAAAATGGAATTGGTCTATAATTGGTTTATAATGATCACATAAATGTCTAACTGTGGAACGTGAAATATTTAAATCTTTTCCAATTTTGTAAGTGGAATTTCCCGCAACGAGACTTCCTTTCCGCGTGCCATTTTTTGACAACTGAATGGAAATTTGAGAGGAAAGAGTTTCACTGAAATCGCCTAACAATAAGGACTGTTAAGATAAAAGATGGAAACTAGAAATATTTGGCGGTAAATTCAAAATTCGGGTAGTGATTCTTCTATTATGCAATAGGCCTATACTTCTGAACAGTTAACAAATTAAAACTTTATTTTTAACTCAACAACAACAAATTGGTTCTGGCCCAGGATAGAGCTTTTTCTTCAGTAACATTCTTTTCTGTATATAAAAAAAGAACTGACTTGAAATAAGTGGAAATAAAGAACATACATAACATGAATCAGCAGAATAAAGATGAAAAAATGTTAGGCCCAAATATATGGGTTTGGGTCGTAAAAGTTAACCAAGTTTGTTTAAAAATTCTCCTCAAATACATTCAGAAAAATTAGATGTTGTTGGTTTATCACTGAATTTCAATTTTATGCGCAAGGAAGTTATTTTGAAGCTTAATTTACTTAGTTTTTCCAAGCCTAATTGAAAGGCTTGGGTGGCCTTACTCTTTTGAGTTTTTTTTTTGCTTTTTGTGGAGCGCGGAACGCCCTTAACAAACAACCAGTATTTTTATCAATTTAAAATTGAAATTAAATTGAATTAAATTTTTGTGTAACTTTTTATTACTTACTTAGGGTGGCGCTACGGCCCGTGGTGAACATGGGCCTCAGCCAACAAGCTTCCCCAACCAGCTCTGTTTTCAGCCAGCAGTCTCCCATTTTAATACGTGAGTTGGCTTAGGTCCTTTTTCACTTGCGTGCGCCACCTGAGTCTCTGTGATTACTTCCTTATTGGATCAGAATAATTTACAATTTTTTATACCGACATTGCAAATTAGCTGTCTATCAAAAATTAAGTTTTATTGCGGTAAAAAGGATAATATAATTTACATAATTATGAAGTTCAACGAAGAAAGAAAGCAAAATTTTAAGGAGAAAAATATAGATATGTAGTTCTGTAAATAAAATGTGACTCGTTCTGTCTGACAAATGTTGTAAATATCTGCTTGGCTTCAAATGGCAAAATCTAAGAAGCTCTTGATTTTGCACACCGTAATGAGGGTCGTTAAGACCTACAACCTGCAATTGAACTCAACTTGATGTGTTTGAAACTTACGGAAATTATTGTGAAAAAGTTTCCATGTCCATTCATAGGATAGGAGGTATATTAAGGTTGTCACATAGTTTTGAACCTTATGGGGCATATGATCGAGATCGATTTCTGAGTCGAATAAGCCATGTCCGTCTGTCTGTCTGTATGTCACACGTTTTTAGGCCTTAAATTTTAAGCTAGGAAGCTGAAATTCGGTACATAAGTTCTTTGTTAGCCGAATCAGTAGAAATTTCAAATCCGCCCACAGACACGCCCACAATCGGTGTAATTGTGCAACTGAAATTTGGTTGTTATTATCTCCTATTTATTGCAAGATACACCATAATCCTAATTGGTGATAATAAACTATCAATAGATAATTGATAGTTTGTAATTAGGGGCGGTATTTAGGGACCACGCCCCTTTTCAAAGTTTGCACTACTTATAAAATGTCAAAAAATAACAATAATATCAGCATTTTACAATGTGGGATAGGATGGTGTATTCAACGGTACGTTTTACGGGCTGTAACTTCTGCCTACACACTGTAGCACTTACTCACTGGTTTTTTACTTCTTTGTCCGTTATAGGTTCAGAAAATACTGCAGATGAAAGAACGAAAATGACACTAACTTAAGAAAGGCATAAACGGCTATGACATAGCCTATTTTTTTCATGTCAATTAAATATTTAAAAATTAATATATTTTTTCATAGAGAAGGAACTACACGTTTACTTTAATGTCAAAATAAATGATTGCAAAAAGATCCAACCGTAGATATCACGTTTCTACAACTATATCACGTTGCGTTTTTTAGTTTTTCTTATACAAGAAAAAAGAAAACAACTTTTCTCTTGAAAAACAACTCTTAAATTAAAAACCAACTAAAAAAACAAATAATTTTTCTTTTTAGCTATATTGATTCCATCGTCGATAATGCCAATTACTGGAAATAGTAGTATGTCATATGCAGATGGTACGCTCTGATTTGCTTTTTTACTCATAGAAACCTTGAACATATTTTACTTATTGTTTATGCATTAATTTCAGCCGTCAAGTATTCCTACCTGCCATCACTTATCGAGTGCGAGGATACTGAGTTCGATGAGATAATAAATGAAATTGATATTGAAAATCGGTCGAAAAACCTCATCAAGACAGACTCTGTCGCACAAAACAAGAACAATTTCAACTTCTTTTGTAAGACTGTGTCAAGTGCAATGGATGCCCGCCTCGACTTTGGCCTCGACACTAATGTAGAGATTTCCATTCGTCGTCTGACCATGATTTTGTCGTTGGACATGTACGCATCGTTGCCGCAGATATTGACAAATGAGTACATCAATTCGCCGCCAGACACTGCTGCCTGGCCGGAGTATGTGACGGACATATGGTCAGGGCCGGAGTACAGTGGTGGCTTGCCGACCTACCAAATGTTTAAAAATGTTTTTGATTGCATATTTTCAGATCTTCACCTTCAGGTGTGTTTTAAATCCAAGTTAAAACGCGATAGATATTTATGTATTTTCATTGCAGGACACATGGGTGCATTTGGAACAAGTTCTTCAAATATGGCTAACGTTGAATAGTGAACTTTCAGATAAGCCGTACAACTCTGGTCTGTGTCCAAATGATATTCCGAAAATTCCCTTTGGACCAAATGCAGTTCAAGGCTTACTGCTAGCACTAGCTTGGCACAATGACATTAAACTTCGTACCTGGTGCTTAGGATTTCAGTGCTTGCTATTGGCCTGTAACTCACAGTCAA
Source organism: Neoascia interrupta (assembly GCA_947623515.1). NCBI lineage: Eukaryota > Metazoa > Arthropoda > Insecta > Diptera > Syrphidae > Neoascia > Neoascia interrupta. Next base: position 40,791,962 of record OX392464.1, read on the forward strand.
ATTTCGAAAGTGGTATGTGGTTCTTATGGTATAAAACTAGCGCCTGTGTTATACTTGGTACATTCTTTTTAGGAGAGACGAATACTAGCACACGGATAGGTGATATAATCATAAGTGATGAGAATTTCGAGAAGATGCTCCTTCGTTTTTATTCCGGCTATGGCATGAGCTCTTCGATCATAACAAATCGTTGTGTAAGCGTTTTGTTTTTCATTGTTTCCATAACCCTAACGATGTGCGTTCAATTATTTTATTGTTGTTTTTAGGCTGGTCCAACAATTTGCAAGCACCTTCACGAGTTACTCTTGTGGCTACACAAAAAGGCTGAATTTACTGAATCCAGCTCATCAATCAAAAAGAAACTTAAGGATACACTTCTCAATGTGATTCTGCAGTTAGTACAACCAGGCGGTGCTATTTGCAACCAACAAGGCCCTATCGATGCTCAAAGTCAACTGGTCCGCGACCTGCTGCTGATTCAATACGACAAGGCGGACTTAAATGTTTCACTTAGCATAATAGAGAGTGTCTGTAAGTTTTTTTATTTAAATTATTCGGCCAGACATTATAACGTTTGATTTTTGTCTCATAGCATTTCTTGTCTATAACAATATTTCGAATGCGGACAAAATTCAGTGCCAGCGCTCATCGGATACTAGCAGTTCAACGAATAACTTTAGCAGTCTATTTGCAAATGTCCTTGGATCTGAGAACTCTAAACAAAATGCGTCCATATCGGATAATTCTTTGATTATCAGCCTGTTGAAGTTGTCATCCTCACTTATTCAAACTGAACTGCCACGTGACGAAAACGTAAGTACAGTTTTTGTTTTTATTTTCAATACAGCAATTAGATAAGTTAAAAATCTAATGCCTTACACTGAATTCCATATCTTACATTTAGGGCATTGTTGCCCTCGTCCAGTTAAAGGTTTGTCATGCTCGAATCTGACTTGTAGACTGAATGATCTGATCTGCCTGCTCTAAAATGATTGCTATATCGCAACTCCTGTAATTACATTATTGTCGAATCTTATCATGTATTTTTTTTTTCAGCACATCACCATGCACGAATCTGATGTATCGACTGAAAGCCAAACCGATGAGACCAAAGCCGAGCAGCTGAATAATGACTGCAATAAAACAAAGGTTCCTTGCATCGCTGATATGGGTAAGCACGTTATTGCAATCGTTTATGAGGATACAATTCATAACAAACCTTTCAGTGTTACGCCATTTTTCGACCATGAAACGCCTTCTCGGATCATTGTCAAACTGCTCAAGCAATTCACTTACGCTTATGACACAAGGATCTCTTTATTCTATGAAATCAACGGATTCAACATTTCTTCTGGATGAGCCACAAACAACAACAGACGCAGTGTTTAGTTTGTTGATGTTGTTGAGTGAGAAAGCGTCGGAAGTCAGCCTGGTAGTCGCCCCACTCTGTCAGTATTTGGAAACAAGTAAGAGTAAAAGCTCAATCCAATAAGCATTTTAACCGATGTTAACTATAACGTCATTACAGATTCAGTAGCTCGCAATGCACTCCCCAGATTACATCTATCCGAGCCATTCCTTTGGTACATTCTCAAAGTGTTGGAAGCTCCTCAAGCTGTTCACGTTTTCACAGAAATGGGCGGCATACAAATCATTTGTCACAATATGGTCAAACTGAACAAAGTCTTAGTCAATATACAACCGGGACTGGTAAAAAAGTTTTTGCTTGGCTTATAAAAAAGAAGTTAAATTTAAATTCATTGTACCTTGCAGATTTCACTTATCATGCAGCACATGACAAAGAACACAAAACTAAAACTACACAATGGTAATTCATCGAACGGCGGTGCCAAAAAATGCACATCACAGCAGAGTCAACGCAGCCAAGACGGCCTGATCAACTTTGCACCATTTTGCAGTATATCGTCGGAAAACGACACAGCACAATCAGCAGATGTATTGATACTTACTCCAATTGCTTCGCACAGAAGGCCGCGAACTCCAGCTTGGAGCTATATGTTTTATCCAAATGAATCTCATGTGGACCTGACAATCACTCTGCCAACAGCTATACTGTTGAAGGAGATTCAATTGCAACCACATGCACCCACATTGGTGTCGTGTCCCTCGGCGGTGGCGGTTGAAATTTCACGAGACTATGGTCTGGGTCCGATTCCGTTTGGTCAGCCTTTAACAACAACCGGCATGACATGCATCCGACTGAAGCTCTCTAAGCCTGAAATCGCAACGAGTGTGGTGCTGCGGCTTTACAGGTAAGAAGGAGTCTAATGTTACCTGTCCTTGTACTCACAGGACCTTTTTTGTTATCCCAAGGCCAAAAGATAGCTCAAATATTGGTTTGACGCAAATTGCTATACTTGGAAACACGATATTTTCGGCCGGCAGCAATGCTTTTGTTGGAGGAGCCGAATCTGGTGTTGATGACGATTCTTTAGCCAAGACAAGCGTCGGTTGGATTCGTATATTAGCTAGGTGCTATACTGTGGCCGCTATAATGTCCGAGAACAAACTGTCAAAAGATGTTATTGGTGCATCGTCCGAGTATCCGGGCTTCATGGAATCATGTTGTTCGCTTATGAACATTATGCCCTTGATTCCCAACTCAGCATTGCAAAATTTGGAAACAGTCTTACTTAAGTTGGGCTCTTACAATCGTGATCTTTGCCTGGCGCTTATTCGTATTCTCCTTTGGGGAACAGCTCCACAAAGTATGTTAACTACAAAGTGTTTTTGGTCAAAGCAATGTTTTAATTTTTTTTTGTCTCCCTAGCATATAAGCTATCAAACGAAGCTGTTTGCGACTTACTCTACGATCTGGCCACTGCAAAGGATTCGTATGTCAGTGACAAAATTCAAGTTCTTCTTGACTGGGTGCTTAAACTTCGGCAAAACTTTAGCAATCGCTCAATACGTTGCACTAATCCCCAAAGTGGATTTGTCAAAGTAACCGCTTCAATTTTGTGGACGATGCACTTGCAGAATTGTGTCCCTAACCTTGCTGATCTCATTACTAATGACGTCTTTGAGGCGTGCATATACTGGATCGATGCTTTGGACAATGACCAGCCACTTAAAGTTGCTTTCGATTCCTTGCTCTGTTCATTGTGCTGCATCAAACCGGAACTGTTTAACCAACTGCTCAACAAAGTTGATGTTTCTCTAATGCAGCATGATCAATGCGAGAGTACAGCTTCCCAACAAGACGAGTCCTCCTCCGGCATCACCGACGATAACAAAGAAGCCAGTGGCAGTGAATGGTTCAATAACGTAGCGGAAGAGAATTTATCAACGCTTTTGCGCAAACCAGCGTACTTAACAACAATAGCAATGTCGTGTCAGTCGCCACTTGCCATATATGAGCTTGTGGACTCGGGGCTACCTAAGCTTTTGGCGCATGCTCTTTTCGAGTACTGCTGCTTTCTTTCGCCAGAAATACAAAAAATCACTGCGCATACTGAGCGCACCCAGTCGACCAGCAGCGATGAATGTCTCACCGATTCATACAAAGCAGAAAATCAACCGCCGGACACAAGAGGAGCAGCTCAGTCGCTGATCTCTTTCGAGCATGTGCCGAAAATCTTGGACTTCTTCTCAGAATGTTGTTCGGAGGGCCATATGCGTGATATGCTTGGCTCTTATCAAGGATCAATCTTTTGGAAGCCACTTCTTGAGCTGTTATGCAATTATAGGCCAATCGAAACTGGAGAGGAACCAATTCAGCAGGCACTGATACGCATGGAACGGGCTACAATTAATTTTTTCACACGGGTTACATCCTGTCACCCACAGAATCAGGACAAGCTTACCACGCTCCTCATATCAGTCATAAAGAAACCGAATCAGATATATGCCAACAGCAACAAGGCGATCATATCGGGATTTACTCGCCAACTTGTTCTGCAGTTGTTGTTAGAAAACGAGAGAATTTTGATTTCGGTGCGCAGTAAACAGCCACTTCAGAAGCGCGACAATAACATCAGCTTGGTAAACAATCATCCGTCGAAGAGAGTTAATGCACACCACCTGCTCTTCTATGTCAGTGTCAACACAAAGTGTCAGGAAATCTTGCAAAACTGCGTTTCTGGTAAGAAATTAACTTGAAGACCCAAAAACTTTATCCTAATATTAATCTTTGCTTCTTACAGAATCCCGACAGTCGGATTCAGCAGTTTCGTACATTTCGAGCAGCAGTCACAGTGATATTAAAGGCGATGACAAGTCTGACGCCTTTGAAATTGCCATGGACTTTAACGGGCACGGCATGGAATTTTTGAGTGTTGCCGCTGGCGTTACAGCAAAGGACAAGCGAATAAAGGATGTCAAAAACCAAGTGGCCGCCATCAAAGATAATAGTCTCATATTCCCCAAGTTTACAAGTAAGTTTTACGATCACGCTTAAGATTGTAAAAAATAATATAATTATTGTTTTTTAGGACTATTACACCAGCATGATTTCCTTACATCGTCCAACACCTCTAGCATGACCAGCTGTGCTCAACTGGTGCATCCAGAATGCCCTGAAGTGATGTTAACTTGTGATACCACAATATCTCAGATATTGGCTGCGCTTTTCAAAAAAGGACAACAACTGTCTACACCTTGTATAACCCTTAATTTGGTACGAACACAAATTGCATTTTCGGAAGCACAAAAGAACTTTATTTTATTGACAGATTCCTTCAAAGAACCTCAGTGACGAGTTCGACGACACGATCCTTAAGGCTGCCAATATGGAGCCTCTTCCGTCGCCACTACAACGGTTCTCGAGCCGCGGAGGCCTCTCTTTGCTTGCGCAGTATTTGCCGACTGTCTATCCTGATAGTGCAGGCCGTAAGAGTCCCACTCTTTTGGGTGAAAAAGAAAAGAGTCCTCCCACCACCGACTGGGTGAAATTGGAGCCAAACGAAGAAATATATGAAGACCTTGAGGATCCTATAACCGAGCCCTCATCAAAGCAACCGACTATAACTTCTGTTCCTCAGCACTCTCTTGCCGCTTTTGGTTTGTTTCTACGCCTGCCCGCGTATTCTGATGTACTGCTTCGGGATAAACTAAGAGCTCAATGTCTTTTACGCTTGGTTTTGGGTGTCACTGGTGATGGCGAAGGAAGTAAGTTACGTTTGGGAATATCTCTAAGATTTTTATGCTAATCGTTTGTGTTTCAGATGATATCTATAGCCTGTCACTAGCACCATCTCTTCCAACGCTACCGTTTGAAGTTTTCCGTCAACTGCTTGATAGTTCCCCGCTCACGACAGACGACGGTATGCTGCTCCGTCGCATGGTAGTTGAAGTTGGCGCAATGCATTTGGTTCTTAATTGCCTAGGAATTTTCACACATCAATCTCAGAACTACCAGATCCACGGACCCCAGCCAGATGTAAGTCACCATTGATTTAGTTTCAAATGAAATCAGTTAACAATTGTGCTAAATCTCGTTCATAAGGCTGCCGCTCCTGCTGGTGTTAAGGCCGCATTGAACAGCATTGATGACTCAGTCATAATATCTGATGATAAAAGCCACATGTACTGGGCCAAGGGAACTGGATTTGGAACTGGGTCAACGCAACAATCCTGGAATGTGGAGCAAGCTTTACTCCGTCAAAAAAGTGAAGAAGAGCATGTTACTGTTCTTTTACAGGTAAGGAGCCAAAGTTGATTGATTGCCTCAGTCTTTATCGCTTTATCGCCGAAGGTTCTCTCGAGTTATATCAATCCTGGAGATAAAGTACCATCTGCTCTTCAATGTGAGGATATTATGAGCTATCATGAGATTAGTGATGTAGCTGGCGAACTGCCAATAGCATTCCTAGACTTGTTAAAGAAATCTTGCTTAATTCCTGCGCTGAGTTCGTACCTGCGCAATGACTCTGTGCTGGATATAACTAGGCACATTCCTCTTTATCGAGCTATATTGCAGCTTCTGCGCGCTATCTCGCTTTCGTACCAACTGGTAAGCCTACTGCAGCCTTACGACCGCCTCGAGACTTCACCATCCATTTCGGAATTGCTTACCAATATGAAAACTTGTGTTGATACTTATGCTAACCGTCTGAAGTAAGTGTGACCCAAGAAACCATAATTCATAACCATAGATTCAAACATAACGATTTTTTCTAGGCTGAATAAGAAGTCTAACATCAAGGGGCAGACGCAACAGGTTACTGTAAACATAGATGATGGTGATGACGAAGGATTGGCACTTCTAATACCCGACATACAGGAGACTACCGTACTAGTGCAAAAAGCCACAAACGTCGAAGATGCTCGTGTCAGTCAATTGCGCGACCACGAGCACTGTAGCACTCGCTTGGAGAAGCCGTTGAGTAAGTCCATCGAGGAGCGGTATCTAGAGGTGATGAAAAAAATGCAATTCGACACGTACGAGATGATTGTTGAGTCTGAGAAAAACGGATTCCGCTTTGCCATTTCGCATCATTTTGAAAAGATGGTGCACAAGGCTGGAGATCGGTATCATCCTTCACGAGTGAAACGCCTTGCTCAAGAAGCCGTGACGCTTTCCACGAGTTTGCCATTGTCATATAGCAGTTCCGTTTTTGTACGCTGTGATACTGATAGACTGGACATTATGAAGGTATTTTTTAAACTTATAATAAACTTTTATAGAATTACTTATTTGTGGTTTTTTTTTTTTGTTAAGGTACTGATAACCGGACCTGCCGATACTCCCTACGCAAATGGATGCTTTGAGTTTGATGTGTTCTTTCCTCCGGACTATCCTAACTTACCTATGTTAATTAATTTAGAAACAAATGGTCGGCATTCAGTTAGATTTAATCCTAATTTGTACAATGACGGAAAAGTGTGCTTATCCGTATTAAACACATGGCATGGACGACCAGAGGAAAAGTGGAACGCACAAACTTCCAGTTTCTTACAGGTAATGTTCTAACTTGAACAATGTTCAAACAAACACGTTAACATTCAAAATTGGCTAGGTCCTCGTATCGATACAGTCACTGATCCTAGTGCCGGAGCCGTATTTTAACGAGCCAGGCTTCGAACGAAGCCGTGGAACTCCCAGCGGAACCCATTCATCCAGAGAATATAACAGTAACATCTACAAGGCGTGTGTACGATGGGCAATGCTGGAACAAATCCGTAATCCAAGTCCATGCTTCAAAGATGTAAGTCCAATCTCATTAATATTTCCTCACATCTAAAAAAAATTCTTTCTCACAGGTAATTCACACACACTTCTGGTTGAAACGCCACGAGATTTGTGCACAAATCGAAGGTTGGATTGAGGAACTCAGCAAGCCGCAATATAGTGAGCGTAACACAATTACTTTCAATTCCATGGTTCTTCGGCGCGAGTATCGCCATTTGCGCGAGGAGCTGGCCAAGTTAAAAGTGCCGGAGGGTCTAGAAGATCTTGACATGCCATTTAACCCGAATGTAACACTCCCTGTGATGACTGAAACGGCCACGTTAACACCCACAATCGCGAAAACCAGTCCTATACCTACTCCTGCACCAAACCAGCCATCAAGCAGTAATTCTGCTCAACAGCAACCGTCTCCGGCGACCACCACGCCTACGTCCCCGCCATGTGAATGCCTAGAAGAAGATGATGCTCAAGATGACGCCACCGATTTAATAGAAACATCTGCGCCAGAAAGCTCACACACATTTGAGACAGCAGCGCCACAAGCAGACGATGACGTCGAGATCCTAGACCCACTTCTACTTCTAGAGGAGACTGAAATTATTTTATTAAAAAGCAAGTGGAAAGGAAACAATGAATAGCTTAAAACTTAATCACATTTTTTATACAAAAAAATACAAGAATTACATTTAAAAAAATTGAAGTACCATGCAATTACAATATTTCAACAATAATTTCTGTTTTTAAAGTTCCTTCCAAATACTTTGGGTCAATCAATTCATTGAACACCAACGACAGTTTTTTTTGTAAATGTTTAGCTTTTTATGACAACCAACAGGACCGAGAAATAAGATAATTTAGTTTTACCTCTTTACTCTGCTTAGATCTACCTCCCTCCCTAATTGGCACAAAAGCGTATGTTATAATTTTTTGTCACCTACCTTAGGCATGTGTAAGAAATTATTTTTACAGTAAAACTACTTTTATGTTATGATTTAGCCGACAGCATTGGTAGAATATATTTTAATTTCGCGATAAATGTAACAAAAAAATAAATATATAAATGTAGAAGTTAAATTTTCAAAAAAGGTCAAGCATTGATATGAATAATTTATTTTAGTTTTATTTGTTCTGTTATATCTTTTATAAAATAGAAATAAAACAAAACATAATTAATGTATTCAATGTATGTATATGTTGTTTTTTGTATTGTCGCAACTATCCGGCTATTGGTTTTGCTCATTAAACTCGTTGGAATTCAACCAAACAGCAGGGTGTTTGGTTGAAAAAAGAAAAACGCATTTCAGTTGTAATTTCGTTGTTTGTTCACCAAGTCTTACAATTTCGAATGAAAGAGAAAAGGAAAGGGCAGCCTACGGTCCTCGAAGCCAATGAGCCCAAAAAGGCTACTTTACAATAGGACAAATTTGAAAAACGGACAGATTTTTGTTTTATAAATTATTGTGTGTTTATAAATTATTATACGTGTGTAAAATATACATAAAATCAGCTTTCAAATACAATTTACTGCACCCCGATACGAGAAACCCCGAATCTCTTAGAACCAGAGATATGAGCTGCTAACGATTTCAATAGAGCGGGCACTCCAAATCCATTAAAATTGAGCAAAGCACCAGGCGAGCAGGAACAGCAGAAGGTATCAGAGGCAAACAAGAAAAATGTGTTTGGTTTGTAATTCTGTTTGTGCACCAATTCTTACAATTCTAGTGTCGAATGGAAGAGAAAAGGACAGGGAACAGCCTACGATTCCCGAACCCAATGACGCCAAAAGGTTAATCTACAATAGGACTTTAAGGACTTTAAAAATTAAAAACATGGATTAATTTTCTTGGAACACCCTGTGTTTATAAATTATACGTGTGTATAAATAAATCTGCATACAATCGCCTTTCAAACGCAATCAACCTTACCTCGATACGAATCCTAATTCCTAGCACCAGACATGAGCTGCAAGAAATTTCAATAGAGCGGTAACATAAGATCCATTAAAATTCAAGCAAAGCACCAGGCGGGCAGGAACAGCAGCAGGTATCAGAGGCAAAAAAGAAAAATGTGTTTTGGTTTGTTTTTTTTTTTTTTTGTGCACCAATTCTTACAGTTGTGGTGTAATATGGAAGAGAAAAGGATAGGGAACATCTTACGGTCCTCGAAGACAATGAGTCCAAAAAGGCTGCTTTACAATAGGACTTTAAAAATGTTTGACACGGATTATATTTTTTTTTTTGGAACACAATGTGTTTATAAATTATTCGTTTATACAACCTGCAGACAAACATCTTTCAATCGCAATTTACCGCGCCTCGATATGAATCCTAGCACCAAAGATATGAGTTGCAAAAGATTTCAATGAGAGCTACACCAAATTCAGTAAAATTCAAGATATCTAAGCACCAGGCCAGCAGAAAAGAGTAGGTATCAGAGGCAAAAAAGAAAAATGTGTTTTTGTTAGTAATTTCATTGTTTGTTCACCAATTCTTACAATCTTGGTGTCGAATGAAAGAGAAAAGGATAGGAAACAGCACGGTCCTCAAAGCTAATGAGCCCAAAAAGGCTACTTTACAATTGGTTATGCTCGTTAAACTCGTTGGAATTCAACCAAACCCAAAATGTGTTTGATTGAAAAAAAAACACATTTCAGTTGTAATTTCGTTGTTTGTTCACCAATTCCTATAATTTTGGTGTCGAATGAATGAGAAAAGGAAAAGGGACAGCCTACTGTCCTCGAAGCCAATAGGGAATAGAAGAGGTAAGGGTAACCGAAGCGGTATGAACCCGTACCAGGGGGGAATATGAACCGGTGTTCTTATAAGAGCGGGGAGGTAAAGGCAAACGAAACGGTATGAACCCTCACCCTCACCAAGCTGTTGGGAAAACTTGGGGAGGGGGTTAATGGGGGTATATTTGGCGCTCCACTATAAAGTGCTCCCTCGCCCACACATAGAGTTTCCATGGAGGAGGGAGGTTTTGTGATTCACAATAAGGTGTTTAGCCAGTTCTACCCGGAGATAAAATTCATTATCCTCTTTAAATCGAGTCGCGCTAGATCACTTATATCATCAAAGTAGTATTTACCTAAAGTTTTAAAGTCCTTCTCAATGTCGATAGGACGGGACAGTTGCACAGAAAATGTACCATGATCTCTTCTTCCTCCTCTTCGAACTTCTGCAGAAATCGTTGAAGCGAGCACCAAGTCTTCTGGTGTGTCGCCCAACCAGACAGTTGCCTGTGAGGGCCCCAATTACTAAGATTCAGCCTATTGAAGGAGATGAGTCTCTTTGTTTCCTACAATCAATCTCTGGCCATATTTGTTTGGAAGAGAGACATGTGCTTATGTTATTTCACCTATTATTTTATTCAGGTGAAATATTTCACCTATTATTTCACCAGGTGGAACTTTATCGAGTTTATGGGTGCGGTGCTGTATTTTCCGTTGTATGAATCGGGTTAGCATTAGCACCTTCTCTAGGTAGTTCGCCGGCTCTGCAGTTGCCTCGAATATCCCTGTGGCTTGGAACCCAGGACAGGGATATGTCGCACCTGGACAGCAATCCCGTTGAGAGATTCGCAGCATTGCTTTAACAATTTGAATCGTATCGTTGGCGATTCCAAGGCTTTTATTGCAGCTTGGCTGACTATATAGAAAACAATAGCGCTGCAGTCTATTGAGTTAATTGAAAACCAGGCCGCGGCTCACAAATGGCTGTAATTTCTGCTTGAAAAACACTACAGTGTGTAGTGGAGGGATAATAACATTTTTGGCTTAATCCAGTGTTTTTTTTTTTAAAGTCGAGCCGACAAGTGTAGGTGCTCGAGCCGAATAACCACTAGGGAATTTGGCAATTATTATTATTATTATTATTACATTGGATTTTGCACTGCGGCCTGTTGGTCTATTGTATCGAGGGTATGTGCACCTGTTTGGCCTTGGCTGAAAGAACTCATACTTATAGCACATTCTCTAGTCCAGTTTCACGTAGGAATCTGAGAATGAGAAGTGGGTCCAAGGTGGGTATCTCTCTGTCTGGTATCTGGTACCAGACATTTCATTCTCTTTTGGTTCAGAGCCCCAAAGGATTGCAAAATGTGTTCCGGAGTTTCGCTAGCCTCATCACAAGAGGCTTCCTCCGTTACACCAATTTCCCTTAAGTGTTCCCTGAGCTTACAATGTCCCGTTAGGAACCCTGTGAGAATGCGTAGATTATTTTTACTAAGTCCGATGCATGCTTTAAATCTTCTCTGGTTATAGTTCCCTAGAAGTTTCTTTGCTTGCTTAAGACCTTGAAGGCTTTCCCACATCTTAGCTCGGTTTACCTTCTCGGTTTTCCTGAATTCTTCCTTGAGGGTGTGTTCCCCTATCCCGCAGAAAGGTTCAGGTCGTATGAAGGGTTCTGCTGCTCTTTGTCTTGCCTAGGAGTCCGATGCTTCGTTCCCCTCTATTCCAACATGGCCAGGTACCCGCAGTACAGGGTCATTTTATTGACCTTACCCAGATCGTTAAGCTTGTGCAGGCAGTCCCATACAAGCTTGGACCTGACTATCTGGGCCTTTAGCGCCTTAATGGCTGCCTGGCTGTCGGACATTATTGCTATTGCAATTCCTGTAATTTCTGTCAAGACCGAATCGAACACATAGTTCCGCCTGGAAGATGCTGGTGTATTTACCCATGGATTCGAAGTATTTTGTTCTTGGTCCAAATACTCCTGCACCAGTTCCATCATCAGTTTTTGTCCCATCTGTATACCATTTGATGGTGCTGTCGCTCAGTCTATATGTTGTGGATTCATTGCTCCAACTCTTTTCACGGTGCTGAGTTTCACGACGTCGTTCTTTTCGAAGCTAAACTTCCTCAAACTGTCATCCTCGGGGATAGCCAGAAGGGGGAGTTTATCGAGAAGTGCGTCAAATTCCTTCGAACCAATGCACCTCTCCCTCCCAGTCGCCTCTTTAGCCATCCTGAGGATCGTTTTCCTAGCCGTTTCCTCAACCACGATGTGTTGTAGTGTCAGTTCCAAAAGCATAGCCCCGGTTATGCAGAGGCATGCCAGTCTTTGCACTCTGTTAAGTGTTTCTCTCGTTGTGCTCAGGCTTGTTCGTTTTGCCTATGTTACTGCTCCGTAAGTGATCATCGGTCTCACTATGGCAGTGTACATCCATCTTATGACGATCGGCTGCATCCCCAAGACTTACCCGCAAGGCTACTGCGTATCATAAGAGCACGAGTAGCTTTTCTGGAGATCTCTTCTGTGTACGTTTTCCAGATGAGTTTACTGTCTAGGGTTAGACAAAAATTTTACCTCCTTGACTGGTATCAGTGTCGTGCCCGATAGTCTTATAGGTTTCATTTGAGTATTTCTTTTCCTTGAGAATGGTACTAAGGTTGTCTTAGCCGGGTTAAGATTAAGCCCGGCTGTGTTGCACCATTTTCGGACGGTTTTGAGTGCTCATTGAATAATTTCACAGAGCGTTCCTTCAAACTTTCCCCTGGCAATTAATACTATATCATCAGCATATGCCAAACAGCTGATGCCTAGGTAAGTAGTTCATCCACAACTAGGCTCCACATGAGTGGTGACAAAACTCCTCCTAATGGGCAATCTCTTGTTGTGCTGACCTCGATAATTTCCTGCTATGTATGCGTCTCCAGTGATCTTGTGCTCAGCAGTTCCTGCATCCATCTGGCAACTGTGCTATTTACGCCCTTCCTATCTAGGGCTCGCCTGATGGCTTCGTGTGACGTATTGTCAATTGCTTTTTATACTTTTTTTTTCTTTTTCCTTCTTTTTCCATTTTTCTTTCGGTAAACACCAAAGTCAAGACCATGGTCATAAAATTGCACTATGCTTAAATGCTGGCTTGAGTGCATACATTGTATAGCTATAGCCTCGCTATGCCCGCATACTCCCCCTCCCATAGTTAACGCTTCACCAATGTGAGCTATGTTTTACACTAATCCGCTCTAATCCCCAATATTTAGCGTAAACAAGATGTGAAGGCCTAAGGGGATGTAGACATACGAAGGAGTTGGGAGGCGCTTACTTGCATAAACATCCTATTCTTTTTGGAGATTAGCGGGAACCGTTGGTGTAAGCTTAGCTTGCTTTCGAGGCTGAGCAAGAATTTATCATGTGACAGTTGATTTCAAAGCGTGATCGTGGTCAGTTCAACAGCTCGTTTCAGTTAGGCTGCAGTGCCCACCTAATAAACATTATTCTTGTTCCGTACAGTAAAAGAAAATTTAACGGAGTGTATAAAGTTGGAAATGAAGTTCGAACCATTCTCCAGAGTTTGATCCGGCCACTAATAATAAATTAATATTTTCCTTATTTTTCTCTCTATCTTCCCATTTTAACGACTATTGAAAATATTTCAACTTTGGAAACCGTGTTAGTTACCAGCATTGTTTAGTTTACACTCAGTACCTCTACGATCTCTTAAACACTGTGCGTAAAACTCGCTTATTCACGGTATCTACTGTAAAGTGTTAAACGCACTTTGAGTTTTATCCTCAATCTCTGATACTATAATGTTATGTTGCTGTTGTGAATGAGTAATAGGGTGTTTCCATCCGTCTTAAAACCGCTATTAAGACAAATCTTACTTAAATCTCCTCTAAATCATAAGATTTACCATACTAATATCAAATTTGAATTGAAAAAAAATTTATAGCGTAATTTATCTTTCACACGACCATTTCGTTTTTTTACCTGCTGAACGAAGTTCTCCAAAGAGTACTACGAGAGGAACGGGCAAGTTGGTTGCTCGTAAAACTCTATCGAATTTTTAGACTGAAATCCTATTACATATTTGAGGTTTTTTTTTTCTTTTTTTCGGTTATTTCGTTTCATAAAATCGAAAATTCAGAGGCATTAAAAAATAAGTTTAAATATTTCTGAATCTGACAGATTATCTGAGTTGCCCGGAAACAAAAATAAACTCAAGTTTACAAGACGACCAGACATTGACATTTTACACCACAGGGTTTACCACAGGATGCCATTGATAATCCTTAATCTCCCTTTTTCGGTGGAAACACTTTGGGACTAACTTTTAATCTTACAACGCTAATATCTTTCATGTGCGGTGTAAAGACCCTAGTTTATGTCCTTAGTGGGTTTTATGTGTTTGTTTAATCTTCCAGAAAAGCTGTGTCCAGAAAGTTAAAAAAAATATCTATGATCATCGCGTTTTGTTACATTCAATGTTGTAAAGATTCCATTTTAGTATGTGCAGTTGAAATTTTGTAAAGAGACAAAGTATACTCTTGTTAAATACCATTTGGTACGCTTTTGCTTAAAAACTGTTTTTTCGGACTGACCTAGTACTATATCCCCATCTTTATTTTTTATCTGGCTACGCTGGTAAATTTTTGAAAAGAGCAGTGCTGCCATGTCGAATTCAACAGCTGATGTGCCTTTTAAATGTCAAAAATGTGAATTGTAAACAAATCAAACCTCTACAAAACTTACCTACTAAAATAAATGGGAAATGGCCAAAAGTAATTGGTCTTTGGGACTTGTTAAAAGTCTAAACGACCCGCTCAATCAAATCATATCGAACAGCCTAGGAGTTGTGATTAGAGACAAATATCCCAAATCCAAACACCACTATTTGGTTCTTCCTAAAGAAGATATTCCAAGCATCTACCATGTAAGTACATTTATTACAAATACGAAATACCTAAAATAAAACATTGTTTAATCTGTCTGGGGTTCTGTTCAAAAAAACATTTTAAGTTGCAAGAAAGCCATTTGGATTTACTCGGCGAACTTCACCTCCTGGCCATAAATATCATAGAGGTTATGAACTGCCGGTATGAAGAGTTTAAAATTGGATTCCATGCGCAACCGAGCATGCAACGACTACACATCCATGTAGTTAGCAATGACTTTGTTTCTCCGTGTCTTAAAACGAAAAAGCACTGGAATAGCTTTAACACGAGACTCTTTCTGTCCTATGATGGTAAATAAATCCGATTTGTTTTGTAGGAAGCCTAAGTTTATATTCTTCATTGCCTAGACGTTGTAGCAGACTTGCGAAGACTTGGAAAGGTACAAAAATTGGATAAGAATACTCAAAAGGATCTTGAACTCACAGAACTCAAATGCAATCAATGCGAACACAAGACGAAAACCATGCCAGATCTGAAAAATCATTTGCTCACTCATTTGAACTGATCCAATGAATAAGCCCTCGTCAAAAACTCGATATCGTAAGAGAAACAAATTATTGTCATATTTTATATAAGACATATATTAGAGTAAAATCAATATTACAATAACAGAAGTCTAAAATGTACATATAAAACATAGAGTTAGAATTATTTAAACTTTTAGTGGTACTGTAGACGCAATCAACATCCTTCCGCGGTGAACTCATTCGTACAAAAAGAAAAATCGAACTAATGTTTGAAGGGTGGTGATGGCAGGGTCTAGACAGTGGCTTCACACATGATGTGATAAAAGATGACTTGGAAAAAAAGATCGATAAGAAGAAGCTATTATGAGTGGATATTGATAAAAATTGTTTTCGTGAGATGTAGTTATCTGGAGGTGATGATTCCTTTTTCACTGGCGCTGGCAATCAAGACAGAAGTGTGTCGTCTAGTTCTTCTTCTTTGCCAATCGGTTGTGCTACGACCTTGCGTAGAACCTTGCTGACTACTTCACTGAGCGAATCGCGGGCACCGGCTTCGAGCAGTTGTATGCATTTTTGATAGATATCCTCGCCGTCCCGCAACCGCAGAATGGCGACAAGAGCTATTTCCGAATTCGATTTGACGTAGCCGTTCTTTTCTTTGGTACCATTCACCAACATCGGGATGAGAGGCTTCAACAGTTCGGGGGTGGTGTTTTCGGGAGTGACGGCCATGGCCAGGTAGGTGCAACTCTTTGCGACCAGCTGCTTGACTTCGTTGCTGTTGTGGTTCATGGCGCGGACGAAAGGCGCAACTACCGCGGTTGGAACAGGGACATGATCGGTCATGCAATACTGGAGGAGGTATGCTGCCGCTCGAACACCGTTACATGCGATTGGAACCTTATCTGATGCGATGCTTGAAACGATGGTTTTCGCGATTTTTGCTTCGTAGGTTGGAGTGTAAATGGTGGCAGGGCATTCCTTGAGGGCAACGAAAAGAACGACCGTTCTTCCGTGACGAAGTTCCCACTCATCAGAGCCGTCGTCGCTCAGGACATTGTTTTTCAAAACATCGTCTAGCTGTTCTGGTGACAGGAACTTGCAAAGAGCGCCCAGGCATCCGCCGACAGCACTGCGTGTTACGTCTTCCGAGTGGCCAAGCATTGATGTGAGGGTGGCGTATACCTGTTTGCGCAGCGGTTCTGTCATCTTTTCTCCAGCCGGAGTGATAATGCCTCGCAAAGCTTGTAGCATTGTTTCTCGAATACCTGAATCATCGCTGTTCTTAACCCCGTTGTGCATTTCAGTGAAGAGCGGATCCGCCCGAGTGTGGATGACAACCAATTCGGCGAGCGCCTGCCCGGCTTTCATGCGTACTGTACGATTCTGATCGTGTAGGGCCTTTAAAAATGTTGTCTGCAACTGCGGTAAGAATTGCTTCAGCATGACGCCAACTCTGTGGAGTAGAATGGCAAGAGTCTCCAAAACTGCAGCCTTGACACTGGCGTTGAACCGGTCTCCCAAAATTCGAATCAACGGGCCTGTGATATGTACGACAGATGGCTGCAGAGACGGTGCACTGGTAAGGGCTATTATCTCTCCCAAACCTTGTGCTGCGTTTTCCTTTTCCTCTGGCAAACCATTTAAAATCGCCTCGCGGAATACCGGCAACAGAGGCGAAATGCCCTTGGGCAAACAAAAGCCTGGCAGCTCTGAACCCTTCAAGTCACTAGCGGCAAAGCGAACCGCCTGTCGAACATCGGAGACATGAGCAATCTGTTGAGCAGAATCCAATCCCTTGATAACTGCGTTAAGAGCGTCCCAAGATCTTTGCAAAATATCCCGGTCCTGTTCTGCCAACAGTCGAAGGAGACACCTAAGCAACTGCGGCACGTACTGCGAGTAGTCACCAGGTGAATGTGTGCAGAAGGCCGAAAGCAGACTAGCAGCTGACTTGCGAGTGGGCAGATTGTCTGATTTAGCTGAGGTCATCAGAGTGTCCATGATGGTACGAATTCCAGCTTCGTCGCTCACCGAGAGAATAACAGCTTGACAGTATTCTAATTCCTGTACTTCATCTGGCGTGCCTTGGGCATTCGACAGGGCTTGCAGCAGAGCGGCGAGAATTTTCGGCAAATACTTGGTCAGTGCGTCTCCAGCAACTGATACTAGAATGGACAGTGCTTTGGTATTCACAGGTGGAGCTGTCAGTTGCGGAACAAGATATGGCAAAACTACACGCGATTTAATTGACATGACTTGACGAAGCCCATCGAGGGTGTTTTCAGCGATTTCTGGATCCGGATCGGAAAGGCCTTCCAACATAGATGGCAGGATATCATCGAGAGCGCGTGATCCAACAGTGGAATGTAGAGAATCGAATGTTTTAGCTGCCGCTTCACGTACCTCGGGCAGCGGATCCGAAAGAGCTTTGCGAACGGTGGGCACCAAACTGTTGACAAAAGTTAATACCATATCTTTGGAGGTGGAAGCCATGATCTCTGACAGCCCAATGCACACACCTTGACGCTGGTCAGCTTGATCCGAGTTTAGTCCCCTCTCGAGGATCGGAATTATTTCGGGAAGCACACGCTCACCGAGCTTTCTCACAAGGTCACCCAACGTGCGTGCCGCTACTTGTCGTTTGTCATAGCTAGTACTTGCCAAGCATCCCAGCAACAAGCTGAATAGCGTTGGGAGGATTTCTCGCAGAGTACGTGGCGTGTTTGTGACAACAACCTTCCAAACGTGCAGGGCAGCTTGCCTAACCATCAATGAAACATCACTACGTCCCATGTACAAACCAGCGAGTACCCTGTTGCGGCGTTCTGCACCAAGGAAGCGAATAATTGCAGTGTGGGACTGCTCGGTACCAAAGTTGTCGTCTTCGCTGGCGGTTTCTGTAGTCATTTTGCCAGAAACACCGGAAATGCGATACAGAAGGTCGCCCAATAGCTGAACCGAGCTGAAACGGATGCGCCAATTGTCGTCAAACAATCCTTTCTCTAGTTCGGGCAGAAGTAATGTCACTGCCGACTCGGCGTACAAATTAACAATCCTTTGACCGGCTTTCAATGCTGTGTCACGCACATATTCGTTCTCATCGGCTAATGCTTTCAGAATGGGCGTGATAATCTGGCCTATGTAGGGTGTGAACTCTTTAGGGAACGCACCGGGCATGTAGATGAACATCATTATGTAGCCGTCCTTCACGTGCGGTGCTATGTCTGTTCGCTCTGCAGTGGCTATGATTTCGGGCATCAGTTTATGCAGTTTCTCCACGCCCAATCCTCCGACGACTTCGGACAGGCCTTGGGCCGCACCACTCCGATCAACACTGCTAGATTCCGAAGTTAGGGTCTGCATCAGCCATGGCAGCAGATCTTCGAAGGACGACTCACCCATACCGCGCACCATGGCGCCCAGCGCCCGAGCCGACACCGCACGAACTTCTGGCACTGGATCGAGCAATGAGGTCTTTAAACCAGGAATGATGTTCGGCAAATACGGAGTAAGATCCTTTTGGTCGGTCAGCGAATACATGTTGCCAATGATCTGGGCTGCCATCTTCCTCGTCTCTGTCGAACGGTCCATGAAGGCTCGTTGTACTACAGGCATGATAAGAGCCAGGGAAGGAGCGTCAATGAAATGCACAAACTTAGTTTGCAAGAGACTGTGCAGGCAGACTGATGTGTTCTTTGAGGGATCCTCGAGTGCCTTCAGTAGCACAGGGACAATAGCTTGAATTTCTGGATTTTTTATGACTGATCCGATAACTTTTAGTGCGTCAGCGCCAGCTTCCTGGACTTTTGTATGTGAGTCGCCAAGAACTTCGATGAGTTTGGGTACAATGCTGGGCAAGCAGGACGAAAGTTGCTTAGGAGCGCAGAACGCCATAGCGCCAAGTAGCTCTACTGAGGCAGTTTTTGTTCGCCAAGAGTCTTCGTCCAAAGCGTCCAACAGCGAGGGCAAGACCAGCTTTACTCCATGTGCCGATAGTTTGCCCATCACCACCTTTGCGGTATCATCGGCCGCTTGCCTGACATACTGGGAAGAATCTCCAAAACATTGCAGCAGATGCGGCAGAACGTGAACAATGTATGGCTCGAACAGTCGTCCTAATGTCGTACACAGAACCTCGAATGCGAACAGAGCACCTTCGCGAGACTTGTAGTTTTTCTTTTCCTGAATGTATGTTGTCAGCTTTGACATGATATCCAACTGCTTGAGCGCCAAAATAGTAAGACCTTTAACAATGCCTGCAATTCCATAAGCTGCACCCCTGCGTTCACCATATTTGTCCGACTTAACCAGCTGCTGAAGCAGTCGCTTTACCATCATCGGAGCCTCCTCCTTTATAGACGGCATCAAGTGGGGCAGACAATTGGCGACGGCTTCCTGCACCTGTTGCGAAGGGGTTGACAAAGCAGCCAACAATCGTTTTACTATTGGTTCAATTCGTTTGTCGTCCTTATCCAAATGCCTTGCCAGTGACCCCATAAGGATAACTACTGCTTGACGAATGTTGTCGAAGCTCTGTGACTTTGGTGCCTTGTCAAGGAAGTCCTCAAACACAGGAAGTAGATCCACGATAGTCTCTTTACCGTGCAGGTCGACTATAGTAAGTGAAGCGGCCAGCATCTCCTTATGGACGATTTCTTCACGATCTCCAAGTCCGTGCGATACCATGAATTGCATAACGTTATTCACGTCGTCGAGTGTGAAAAACTGAGCGATCTGCGATATGGCTATGGCAACCCCCCTGCGTGGGCTCCATTGGTCGATTGCGGGTTCGATCTCTCGACCGAATTGATCAAGCTTCGCTGGAATCATGGTCAGCTTCTCGTGATAAATCGCCAGTAACTGACTCAGCACGTTCTGTACCAAAGACGGATCATCGTTCAGAATCGGCACAAAGGATGCGGCTGCTGCCTTTTGAATGCAAAACTCTGGATGAATCACATCGCCCATAAGCTCATCGCACATTCTCGGCGGAAGTTCAAGTTGAGCCTTCTCCCACAGTTCGTACGCCAAAATACGGTTCTCCTCAGACATGTCATACTTTGCCACCCAGAATCGGCGCGTGAGCCGAAGGTTCAAATCGTAGTTCTGATCCGCCGTTGGTAGTGCTTTGACCATAATCGAGAGTGCCCGAAGGGCAACATCTCTGGTTGCCACCAATGGACTCTGCAAAGCGGTGAGAAATAGTTCGACTTCCTCCTTACCGGCACTGGCACAGAAATCGTCGCCACTGCTGGTTGTGGCTACTTCTAAAAGTGCGGCAACCGCCTGTGTCTGGGTTCGTCCTCGATGAATTCCAATCAGTTGCAACAGAAGTCGGAACATTTCTAATCGTGGCATAAACTTGGGATGTCTATAATCGGAAAGCTCCCCATTTACCGTGTCACCCTTGACTTGTGCATGCTTCTCGATAAGTTTAATGCCCATCAGTAGAAGATCTTCATTGTTTGCAATAACTTTAATAACCATGCATCGTTTGAGAAACTCGAATGCATAGCAGAAGGCCGTTGCATTTAATAGGGGATTTTCGTCATCCATGTCTTCCATATTGACTTCGTTCATCTGGGCGACGGTGGCTTTGTTCAACTTCTTGAGGGTGTCCTCGATGGCTTCGTTGAGATCTTGTTTGATCCATTCTTCCTTGAGATCGCAATGCGGCTTGGATAGACGCAGAGTGGCAATCGCCACTGAATTGGCTAAATCAATTTGATCGTTCTCGAAACAAGTCATTCGAAGATTGTAGTACAGCTCGGTAAGTGGTGCTGCTGCTAGTGGCGATTGCACTACTCGCAGAATGGAGCCAAGTAACTTGGAGAAATGAAGCGATACCTGCTTACCATTGCCGTTGCAAGCTGCATGTAAAATAGACACCAAATTAGTCAGTTTGCAGTTCAAAGCCCGAAGACGCTCCTTGATGATTCTCTCCTTTTCTGTCTGGTTTCGGATAGCTTCTTGTTGTTTCGGTGTTAGTTGTGGTGGTTTTGCCTTTCCCTCTTTTCGGCGTTTTTCTTCTATTTCACGGCGCAATTGGAGTTCCTCAAGCTGCTCCTTGTAGCTGTACACCTTGTTTTCGCGCTTTAATCCAGCCGTTGCGTAAATATCTTCGTTGTTAGGAATCACACTCTTGTCGTAGAGTTCACCATCGGGTGTCAAATACGTGAAATATTCGTCGTCGCTGACACTGGACATATTAGCGTCATTTAGGTCTGATGTGACCTTCCCAATAACAATTGGCAGCACCACATCTGGACTTAGGCGCGTTATAGACGCGATTGCGTTCTCGTACATTTTATTCGCCTTGTAGTCATCGATAAGGACCTCGTTGATTTGCTTAACGTTGAGTGAGATGAAAGACTTTGGGTCCAGCTCAAAGTTGAACTTGAGAATACTCTCCCACAATTCAGGATCATTGGATGTGACTGCAGGATGGTGGCAGCAAAGCAACAACTGTGAAGCTAGAATTTGGCTGTCGGCGCATGAAATGCTCTCGAACTCGCACAACCTTTGAATTGCATCGACAAACGCATAGGACGGGATCGCGTTCTGATCTTCGCTGGAGTCACCATCGTACTGAATCTTTGCCGTGTCGATATAGTTCTTCAGCTCGGCCAAAATCAGTTTCGCGTAAGTAACACCATCCGTGTGCTGTAGGATTCTCGGTATAACGTCCAAGCAGTAGTTGCGCACTTTGCCCGATGTCGAGGTGATGCTGTACACTATGGCTTTGTACAAAGGCTCGGCGGAACCCTTCAGCTTGTTAAATTGCTCAGTTAGAAGCCTCTCCGCCATAAGTGTTACATAGCAGAGGGTGTCACTCGGGGCTGATGCAAGGAATCGATCCGAAAGGAACACCTGCTTTTGCATATCCAAAACAACGTTCCAGAAAGAGTTGAGCTTTGGATCGCCCACCGTTGGATTCGTAATCAAAATCAAGCATGTTGCGCAAACTGCTTCAGCCACTACTGGTACCTGAGTGGGATTTTGGTTGGCCTTTTCAACTGCTTTGAGGAGTAAAGGCGTAAAGTCAACGTCCTTGCTCAACTTGCTGTTGTGTAAGGCAGCAAGCAGCCATTGCAGGTAGGAGACACGCACGGACTGGGTGGTGGATTTGAGCTCAAGTCCTCTTTTAAAGATGTCGCTTACCCGCTTCGGTAGCTCTCCACTGAAGTTAATTGCCCATGCACTAAACATTTCCAGTGTATGGCAAAGAACCTTCTCCTGGATTTCACTTTCCAGTGCTTTGCCGAACAAGTCTGTGACAGTGTTCATTATTGGGCTTATTTCACTTTGCGGAATCGAGTTGAAGCTAAGATTTCCAGCGCCCTAAAAACGAAAAAATCAAGAATTATTATTTGTGACAGTAAATGTGATTTTTAGTTCTTCACTTGCCTGCAATAAATTCATGCGATATTCGGCAACGGTAATTTTGCCATCAGCTCCATTGAGGATAGCAAAGATGTTTTTCAACATATCGTCGATGGCCTTGACTTTGGAGCACTTTCTAGCCAACTGCTTCAATGATTCGACCGACTCACTGCGAGCTGTATCATCCTTAGAGTAAAGATTCTGCATTAATGGTTTTCCTAAGTTCACAGCATATTCACTGAAATCCAAATCGATTTCTTGCACAATGATTCCAACTCCTTGTAAGACGATTTCCGGACTACGCAACATCGACCGTTGCAACGCTGGATAGATGGCCGACTCAAATTCCGCCTTTCCAACCGATTTTAAAAGCGGCCGGCAAGCAAAAATAAAATTAAAGTTGGGTTTCACTTTCACCGCTATAATTCCCTTGACAAAGTGATCCATGAACTTTGCTCGGTGTTTTTGCAAGAACTCCTTATCGTCATGGCGTAGCTCACGGAACCTCACCAGCTGCATAAGAAATACAATCACATTACTAGCGGGCTCCTTCTCGATGAAACATTTGAGATAATCGTCGAAGAGCTTGTCATTTTCTGACCACAAGTCAAAAAGAATCTTATCGGACAACTCAGTTATTCGCATGTTGCCCGAGAGCAATGTCATTTGATACAAAAGCGATTGATACTCAAGCAGCTTGGGAAGCTCCGTTTTGGTGACATTCGACTGTTGGCTGGCATTTTTCACTACTAATGCTGTCCAGCCCAGAGCAATGACTGCAGCTTTTGCAGCCTTTGCTGGTGGAGCACTAACCAATTCTTTAGTGACAAGTGCCTTAAATACTGCATTTATATGCTCAAAAGCGGAATCGGAATGAACTTTGAGAAGATCAACGATTAAGTTTCGCACAAGCAGCTGCGATGGTGGGTCCTTGTACTTGGTTAAAGTAGTGCCGATGACCTTGCAAATGCCTCGCACTATGGTGGAGTTTATGCCTGAAAATAGAAAATGTTGACAAGTTAAGGCAATTGAGAGGATTGCTATTTCTATAAACATTTCTTTGTTAGTTCGATGTAACCATTTTTTGTTTTAGCATGGACGTACCGGAGAAGCAAGAACGCCAAGACTAGACAAGACAAAGACTGGAGAGGATTGAGACTGAAGAGGGACAGGACCAGTGATTGTAGCCTGACCGACACAATAATATCGCTACATAAATTTTTGATACACTGGTAGCTGATATTTTTTTCGGTTTAGGATTCGTTTCTTTTTCCTTTCAGTTTTCAAAATATTCGGTTAGCTTTCCGAAAGTGGTCACAATTGAAAAGTGGTCACAAATTAAGTGCATCATATGTCTCTTTTGATATCTTAGAGAACTTAAAAAAAGTTCTAAAAATTATGTAAACTTGGCTGCATTTAGCGATACATATAACGTATAAAACGCAAGCGTTAAAAACGTTTCATTGCCGTTTTCAACCTCAGGTTTTTAAGTTTTACCGTTTACTCAGAAATCCGTTTCCGCAGAATAAAAGAAAAGTGGCCAATGGATCGCAGCTGGTTTTAAAATTGAATTTCGTACCGTTGTTGAGCAGCTACTTCTCCGAGTGGAACGATCAATTCTTCGGTGGTTTGGACACGTTGTTTGCATGCCCCCCCCCCCCAAACTTCCTAGAAAGGCCATGTTGGCTGAGCGCGTCGCCCCCATGTTAGGCCAAGAAACAGCCGGTGGAATCAGGGTAAGAACATCTCTGAGACCTCTCTACGGATCGCGCCTGTGCCTCTCGAGTTGGTGGTGGAGGATCGGGAACAATGGAAGGACCATTTAGTCGCCCTTGCTCCGCGTCCCTTCTAAGGTTACCGGATCGCGCCTGTGTCTCTTGAGTTGGTGGCGGAGGATCGGGAACGATGGAAGGATCATTTAGTCACCCTCGCTCCGCGATCCTTCTAAGGTCACCGGTGAAATGACGGGCTAACGGTGAAATGATTGATTGATGATGCAATCAGTGAAATAATCACTGTAAGCCCGTTAGACCGTGTAGAAATATGATCGAGACCGACAGGTGAATTGATTAAGCCTTCTCCATCCGCCCGTCCGTCCGTTATCACAAGAATATTGTTCCGAATCGTTGCTTTATTTAGGCTTGTGGGGTAAGACATTTTTTTTTATTCATTTATTTAGAAATTCAGCCTAAGTGGTCAACCTAAAACTGGGGACCAGCTGATTTTAATGGTCGTTGATTGAGAGCTGTCACAAGAAAATTGTGATGATCACAGTTAAAGCAGACGAATTTTTGTGATTTGTGACATCACTTGTCACACATCACCTTAGCCGATTCCACCCCTAAGGGAAAATCCGCTGAGGATCACGTCCACTATTGGCTTCAATGAAAGATAACCTCCAATTCAAAAAATAAATTTTTGAAAATTTTTGGGAATGTTCGAGCTATAGGTATTTTTCGTGCAATTTTTCGATAATTTCTGAAACGCGTTTTTTCTCCAAATCATTTGCTTTTATTTTTTCTGGATTTGCTTTTATTTTTTCTTTTTCATGTTTTTGTGTTATTTTTTCCGAAAAAAAAACAAAAACGCAGCTTTATAATTCTTTTACTCTTTTTTATATTTTGATTTGATTTGTTACTTTCTAAAACATCACGTGATTAAGAAGTTACGGTCCGAAACACTATGCAAAAGAGCATAATATTTTTACTTCAGTATTGCTCGAAAACTTTTCAAGAAATAAAAATTACATCAAATTTCGAACTCTAATTAAACCCGACGATTCCCGTTAAGGGCGTCCTGCATCAGTCCGAAAAATTGATCGAATCGTGAATGTAGATGAAGCTTCGGGCGCTAATACGATCCGGACTCCAAACAAGAGTCTATTTCATGACAAAATGGAAGAGGCCGCCGGAGAAATTCAGAGAGGAAAAGTTAGCTTGAAAGCTTATGTCGATTGTTCTTCGGGATAGCGAAGGTGTATTGCTGATCGATTACCTTCCAAAGGGGCAGGCGATTAATGGGTAATAATACAGTTACTAGGAAAATTGGGTTAGTTTAAGGTGAACTACTGGCGGGAACAAGATTCTCACATTTATTTTTGGTGACCGAGATGTGATGTGAATGCATCATAGCAGGTATGGAAGTCATGATGGCACATTAGACAATCTTCTGCATAAGAATAATAATTAGGAGAGATTAATCGTATTTCTATAGTTAGAGCAATCTTTTTTTGCTCAAGTACATGTTTCTTATTTAGCAATTGCTAGGTGTCCCCGCGGTCTCAGGATGCCCCAATGAAAAGTCTTACCCATTACAACCTCACTCTAACTATCGAAATAGGTATTTCTTAGCGAATTTTATCCACAGCAATAGAAGTGTTAACTTTTTGAATGTAAATCGCCGCAGTGACTTACTTGGAAAGCTGTTTTTTTTCGCTGGCCGTCTGGAAAAGGCGAAGGAACCTTTTCCTAAACAAAATGAGATGGCCGCTAGGTACACGTATTCCTGCGACTCATAATGCATTCCATGACGAAATCATATTCCGAGCAATTGCAGTGTGCTTATAAAATAAATCTGAGCAAGTGCAAGAAAAAGGGATCCCTCAGGGGTGTACCATTACAAGAGGTTGGTCTAAGTCTAAGAAAATGCGTATAATTCCCTTAAAATGCTTTTAAGATAATATTTTACAACTGGCGCATTCATTAAACATTGGCATGATTAAAAAAAGGTAGTTGCAACAAAAGGTTAAAGTAGCAAAACACTATGTATTCCAAAAAAAAAAAAACAAATGCAGTTCTGTCAATCTGCCCTATAAATAGAAATTTCAAGAAAGGTTAAGAAGTCTTCCCTAGTGCATCCGATACACAGCAAATAATGTTGCTACAAAAACATTGGTTAAATTGAACTTCATATAAGACGAAACACTATTACACTATATTTAGCTTGTAAAATGCCTATATTTTTTCAGCAATTTAGGCCAGACACGGACATCTTTCGCAACACTGACCCCAATCAAATATTGATTGATCCAGACGGTACCACCCCTAACACTTGGCCGCATCCCTAGCGCATCAAATTTCATATAATTACAGAAGACCAACAAAAGTTTTCTTATATAGAACCAAGCCTACATTTTACACAGACTTGTGAAATTAAATTCTTTTACCTGGATTTGTTAAAACAGATGAAACATTCTGGAACAGCACATGCCTCTCCTCGACGGGTACATTGAGCACACGATTCGGTAAATCGCGCAGTGCCTTCGACAACTATGAAATAAACGAAACATTTAATTTCACACCGATTTCAATGTAAGGAAAAGTTTAATTTATGAAAATTGGATATATTTTAAGAAATAAATTAACCTCAGCATCTGCCATATTATTTTTTTTTTAAGAATGAAACTTTTGACGTGACAATTCTTGGCGAAAAATAATTCGAAAGAGATGTCATTAGTTGGAGTGCCATTATACCTGTTTCAGTCTTATCAGGGAAGAGAGGCAGGCGAGTGCGTATACCCATGGTCGTATAAGCGGTATAACCCGATGTCATTGTTTATGTTTTTTCTCTTTTACTAACTGTCAAGACCGGCATGCTTGTAGAAATTTTTAAGGAAAACGTCAAAAAAGTTTCTTTGCGGGCGAGCTTAATGTGACAATTAGAAATCAAATCTACCACAGTTGAAATTAAAGGGGTCGTTGGACTCTGTATTCTCATGTTTTTATTATCATACAATTTTAGGCCGTATGTAAGACAAGCATATAAGTGTTTGAACTCTTGCAAGCCATGAATTTGTTGAAAAAATATATAATATGTATAATAATATGTAAATAAATAAATAAATTATAACAAGCTTCCAGAATTTAAGGAAAGTACCGCCAATACCAAATCTTAAAACGGCAAACAACTAAACAAATTAACCTACAGCTGCTTTTTTCTTACATACTGAGTGCAGTCGTTGCAGTCGAGAAACAACATAACCGAGCCATCGATTCCGTTGACCCAAGGAAGAAGAAAGTATTTTTGTGTAGTAAGAAAGTCCGCGTATTGTGGTAGGACATGAATTTCCCGTACTAGTAGATGGTCAATCTTTTGTGAAGAAACAAAGGAAGAAGAACGTTGTGCTGGATATGCCGTCGAAAAAGCCAAATTTGAAATTGCTTATAATAGACAATTCGTGTTTAGTGTCCTTTGCCCTTTGCAATTATTATTCGTGATTAAAAAACAATCTTATTTTTTTATAGGTACTGGGCCGTTTATGGGTTTTTGTGATGACTTTTTTGTGCGTGTATCGAGTAATCTAGCTCATATGGAACGTATGGGATACAGCGGCTTGGAAGACTATTTGTTCGTCATAATGAACCTACAAAACTAGAGTGTCGCAATATCTCAAGATAAACCAGGGCAAACTTCTCAACAATATATGCTGTGTGTGTTAATTAATTCACATACAAGGGGACCTACAATTTTTTGAGGAATCCGAACGGCACTCTGAAAAGTTTTTTCAGGACAAATCATACCCTCGGAGGGCTTGTCAAACCCGCGCGGAGGTAGGGACCGTGAAAAAGGACAAGTATTTTTTTTAGGTGAGGATAGCAGGATTCGAACTCAGACCTCCGGTGTAGTAAGCACACACACTAACCACTACGCCACGGCACTCCACACAATGTTAGCCTGCAAAATTTATAGGTACCTCAAATCTCCAACCCAGTAAATAGTTGCATCTGTTAAGTTGAAGTGCAGGCAACTCACTAAAATATTTACTTTCTTATGGGAAGTGATGTTCTTTACGCATTTTTTTCTATAGGCCACTTTTCATTATGATTTAGAGCCAGTGGGGAATACTAACGATGTACTATGTGCGAACAACACTTCCAATTTAAATAGCTATGTTTATTTTTAACCCATGTGTATTTTAATTTTGTTCAGATAAGGAATATAAAAGAATATTTCAAAATATTTATCTGGAATAATCGGAATGGATTAAACAAAGAAGCAAAAAAAAAAATATAGAGAATTTTTTAAATATATTTATTTGAAGGCAACATTACAATTTGTCAAACGTGAGAGTATTCTTTTCATTCACTTTCTATAACGTTTGTTGGAATGTTAAATTTTTTGTATATTGTTTTGTTTCCTATTGCCTTTTTTTATTTGCAATGGACGTCATGGATTTTTCAAAAATAGCCTTAGAATTAGTTATTCGTTTCTATAAGATGTTGATGATTTAATCTCATTTTTATTTTGACGAATTTCAATGATGTCTCTTTGTAAAATTTTTAAAACGTTCAACAATTTTTAAGTGGATGCCTGGTGACATTAAATACTTAATAAGCTTTAATAAACAAGGGAAAATATATAAAGAATATAAAATATTAAAAAAATTTGTTTTGTGTTTGAAACAAAAACTCAAAGTTGTAGTTTTTGCTTCAAACACCTACATGTTCAAAACAATGGCAGGTGCAGCACTTTTGCCTATTTTTGTGGTGCATTTTTTCCACTTGACAAATAGTAGGAGTAAGTTGGAAGTAGGATTCCAAACTATTTCATTTATAATTTTACTCCGAATATTCTGGTTTGGTATTTCACATTTTCCTTCCATTCCTACTACAAAGTGAACAAATAAACGCACCCGTACAAAAATTTAATAATCACCGCAGAGTGAAAGTTGCTTTTTCAAACGCTCGCCTATTCAAAGTTGGCCATGGTGAATATGTCAACGTCAGAATAAATCTCTTTCGACGTCAAGTTTACTATCCCCAAAGTTGTTGGCGAAATACAAAATTTTCATTTATTTATTTAAAAAAAATTATTGAAACGAAAAATTAAAACTAAAATATGTCAGGAAAAAAGAATGCATCGTTTTCCGAAGACGAATTCGGCCGAAAATTAGATCGTTGTATTACCGATACACTAATTAAAGGAGGTAAGCTGGAGATGGTTTTTCTCGAGATTTTTTTTTTGCCGCATTACATAATTTTATTTTTTATTAAACAAATGCATGGGATAAATTTAATTGTATTGTATTGAACAAAAAAAGATTTCGAGAAGTGCAGTTTTGCAATACACCCGTGAGCGATGGTGTCACACTTAAAATTATCTCAAGTCTGTGCTTTGCATATATACATGTGTATCTAATTATTATTATTTTATATTCCAGCTGGTGGACTAGCCCTTGGAACAGTCTTCTCTGTGCTCTTCTTCAAGCGACGAGCTTGGCCAATAATAATGGGCACTGGCTTCGGCATTGGCGTAGCTTATAGAACATGCGAACGAGACTTGAATTCATAAATTGCATTAAACGTGAACAACACATTTATTCCTTATAGATTATTTAAAAAAAACAGCAACATAAACAAGAAAAGAAATGGAAAACACTTACGAACCCGTGTTTCATTTAGTGCAGCAATTGAGTGCACACAGAGTCAGCAATAAACCCAGACGAAGATTTGCAGCCACATGCAGATAATTTAGTCGCACGTAAGGAGTTGTTTGAACATGTTAGCAATGTTAACCGAATGGCTATGTTAAAATGAATAAACTTCTTATTATGAAACTTGTAGAAATTTGTTCGTAATGGTAAAGACTTGACAACTCGTCGAAGGGTTGGATATTCATTCAATGCAAATCTGAACGTCTGGTTTGACTTGCCAGGGATTTAGTATCAACACCAAAACAAAGCATGTAAAACGGCAAAACAACCAGAATGTGACTACCTGCACTGGTTCCCCAGGTAATCCTCTCCCTATATACCTCCCGTTACATCCCATACTTCAAGATGATCCGACAGTTATGGTCACGCGGATGACACGGCCATCCTGGCAACAGGTGAACCAGCCCAGTGCGAGTCATCAACGAGAAGCGTCCAACGAGTATTAGACACAATTTTTGTTCAAATTTCCTTTTTAAGTTTAAATTGAAGCCTTATTGGCTGGTCTCCCCAAATTAATTATAGGGTATACAACTATGGGGTTGTACCAAGCCGAGCAATTGTGAATACTCCATCGTATATTAGGAACAGTGATATTCACAGAGATTTATGACTGAGTGAAGAAATAATAAACTTTGCTTGAAAGCCCGTCTCCATGTTCATGCAACAATGAAATGATCCGTACTCTTAACGATACAAACAACGAGGTGAAGCCGCCCGAACTGATTGTTTTAGTAGGTACATTCACTGGATAGCATCTACTCAACGGACATGACCAATATCGACTGGGTATTATTACTAACCACTTTGTTGTTATCACCTACATAGTATCCACTATTTTTTAAAAATAGTTTTCCCTAACTCCCTAACATTCCCTGACCACTTTTTTAATTTTCCCTGAGCATAAACAAAGAACCAGTCTTTTGACGACAGAGGTAGGATTGAACAATACGCCACGGAACACAACTTCTACTTTCTTTCCATAATAAAAGTATGTATTGAGAAAGCAGTGGGTAATGAGACCTTAAGAAGCGCAGTTCTCGTTGCGACTTCTGATTATTTTCCGTACTTTTTCTCAATGCGTCTTATCTAACAATTATTATTTGTTAAAATTCACTAGTTTTGTAAAATCAACCCACAATTATTTATAATTAGTGAAATCTAGAATGGGGATTTCAAAAAGAAAAAGAAAAATTCACCTTATGCGTTGAATTTTATTTGAATTAAAATTAGATTTTAGGTAAGAGTTGAATTACTCTTAAGAACTACTCAAAATACACGTCTTTCGAGAAAATATTGTTTTCTTCAATTCTGCCTCCATATGTGGGCGTGCCGAAGCTGTTGTGGAGCAAAGACCCAAAATCATAAACTCACTGCGTTCGCATAGGATTCTGGCACCTTAAAGGTTTTTTTTAAAGCCAAGAAATGGAATTAATGTATTGTTATGTGGCGACAAGAAATAAAAAAACTCGCAGGAGTCCCTGAATGCACCCATCGATTCGCTCTACAGACGCACCCGCTCGATTCACTAAACGAACATACCCAACTGTCATTCCAGTCATCTGACAGCAGCTGTCATATTCGAAGTTCG
Source organism: Neoascia interrupta (assembly GCA_947623515.1). NCBI lineage: Eukaryota > Metazoa > Arthropoda > Insecta > Diptera > Syrphidae > Neoascia > Neoascia interrupta. The sequence continues at coordinate 40,823,675 of OX392464.1, forward strand.
AATTTCGATTTCCCCTCCTTGGAATTCAGCGGAGGAGTACCAGTGGAAAATTACCAAAGGGGGTATGGAACGTACTAGAAGGTGCTTAATTTTGTATAAATACACGGGTGGCAGGCTCGTACGAGACAGTTATATTTTAAACGTGGACTTGTGAAAATCGGTAATAAAGTAAAAAGTGATTGAGTTGAAATAAAGTGTTGAATTCTAGATAGTAAAGTTGAATAACAGTGTGATCTGAGTTTAAATAAGTTTGTTTGATAAATAAAGTGTTTCATTGTGTGATTATAAAAGTGAAATTGAGTTTTATTCAACGAACCCCAGGCCGAAAATATTACAATGGTGTCAGAAATTGGGGATAAAACTCATAATTGTGCGGGTAAATTCTACAGTGGAATTATCCGGAACAGTGTTAGTGTGTCAAACAGTTTTAAGTGGAGATTTCTAGAAAAAGTGCGCGTAAATAGTGTCGGTGACTCATACAAATTTGATTGTGGAATATTCCGGATACATTGAAGCTGATTGTGCGATAAAGCTATAATTAACTAAGTTATAAAAACGGTTTCAGTGATTTGTTTATTCGGGAGTGAATTTTCTGGAACAGATATAAGACATAAACAGATTGTGTTGTGAAAATTGTGTGAAGACAATTCAAAATGGGTCAAAAAATTGAACAATTGACGACATCTGAGTTAAAAGCGGAATTGGGTAAAAGAAACCTCCAGACTTCGGGGCTCAAAAGGGAATTGTTGCTCCGACTCCAGGACGCTATTACCGAGGAAGGTGGACATCCAGACACGATGCTGTTCGATGTTCAAGACGAACAGCAACAAAGCACAGTAAGTACTGCCGATGAAATGCCCGCTTTCATGAAGTTGCTTCTGGAGAAATTCGAAATGATGGAGAGTAGCCAAAAGAACGCTCTCGAAGAACAAAAGAACGCTCTCGAAGACAAATTCGAGAAGCTGGAGAGCGGCCAAAAAGAACAAAAGAATGCTTTCGAAGAACAAAAGAACGCTCTCGAAGAACAAAAGAACGCTCTCGATGAAAAGCTAGATACTAAGTTCGATGAGCAGAAGAAAGCTCTAGAAAGCAAACTCGATTCCCAGAATGCGTTTTTTGAGGAAAAGTTCCAGGCAGTAGATCTAAGAATTGAAAGCGTGGAGGAAAAATTCACTGAAGTCAAATCGGAAGTTGAACAACTGGCTAAGGAGCTGGAGCTAGTTAAGAAACAGAAAGTGCGAGAATATTTGCCCGACGGTCCACGACGCAAAGAAATGCAGCCGCCTGTCTTCGATGGCCAAACATCGTGGCCGATTTATAGGAGACAATTCGAAGCTGCAGCGTTGACAAACAACTGGGACAACGAAGATAAATCAATTGCTCTCACGCTTGCGCTCAGAGGAACAGCTGCCGAACTGCTGCAGACCATCCCTGAAGAAAAACAAAAAGATTATGATGCCATGGTGAAGGCCATCGAGATGAGGTTTGGCGACGACCACATGCAACAAGTTTACCGGGTCCAGTTGCGCCGAAGAGTTCAGACAAGGGGTGAGACGCTTCAACAGTTGCAAGCCGACATCGAGCGATTAGCGAATTTGTCTTATCCCAACACCAGCAGGGAGATAATAAACGAGTTGGCAACCGATGCGTTTACCAATGCCATTGCGGATGGAAAGCTACAAATGGCTGTAAGAATGGCAGGGAAGAAGACTCTCGCTGAAGCACTAGCATTCGCCCTGACAATGGAAGCTGCAGACCAAGCTTCGCAAGGTTGCCATCGCATAAGGGAAATGGCTGGTCTAGAGTGCTCATGTCAACGCATCGACATCGAAAGGCAAAACACGAACACCACTCGGGGACAAATGAGATGCTGGAACTGTAACAAACTGGGACACCTGCAGCGACAGTGCCGAGCCTCAGTTAGACAAGCGGGTTGCCCACATTGCGCTAGAAGGAGACAGAATGAAGAAGCATCTGGCAGGATGTCGGAGCAGAAGTTGGTTGATGGAATCGACGCCCCCAGGACCATCATCCAAGTCTCGCAAACAAAACGCTGCAACAAGAGTCTGACAGTAGAGGCAATCATCGCCAACAGAAGATGCGTGGCCACTATTGACACAGGTGCCACGGCCTCCATCATCCGAAGAGACCTTGTTCAGACGTCATGGCTACATAACACCAGCTGCTACAGTCTGAAGACAGCTACAGGAGAAGCGGCGAAAGTATACGGGGAGGTGCAGCTACAGATACAACTAGAGGGATTGACCTTCTCACATGCATTCTTGGTAGCCGACATATGCGACGAATGCATCATTGGAGTGGACTTCATGAAGGCACACGAGGTAATTCTCGACCTTCAAAGGCAGGTGCTAAGGTATCGAACCATCGAGATCCCTATGGTATACGGAAACGACAACGCTGTGAATCTTCGAGCAATACTGGGAGGCGATGAAGTTCTGCGGCCCTCTTCAGAGACAGTTCTTTGGACACGTTTGGAGGGTGATCCTAGGAACCACCGATTCTATCTCATCGAGCCAGACAACAAAAGTGAATTTAAAAGTAACGTCGTGGGAAAAATTCTTGCAGAGCCCAGGGATAACATGGTGCCGGTAAGACTGATGAACCCAAATAAGCGCACCGTTAAGCTCAGAAAAGGAGAGGTGATCGGAAGATGTGTGCCCGTTGCAGCCATTTCGACAATAGCTGAGAGTGAGCCTGCAAGTCCTGTCTCTCCATCTAAATTGGCCGAGGTATGTAAGACTATACTCGGAGACTGTGAGCTAAATCAGGAGCAGCAAACCATAGCGGAAAATCTAATTGGCGAGTTTGCTGATATATTTGCCTCACAGGATGGAGACTATGGTCGAACACACTTAGTACAACACCGCATAGACACCGGAGATGCTAGACCAATCCGCCAACCTGCCAGACGACTTCCGTTGGCTAAACAGGACGAGGCCGCCGAGATGATATCGACCATGGAAAGAGAAGGTTTGATCGAAAGCTCGAAAAGTCCGTGGGCGTCGCCTGTTGTACTGGTGAAAAAGAAGGACGGCAGTACTCGATTCTGCGTGGATTACCGGAGGCTTAATGATGTCACAAAGAAGGACAGCTACCCTTTACCTCGAATAGATGACACATTGGACACACTCTCTGGAGCAAAATGGTTTTCCACTCTCGACCTGAAAAGTGGCTACTGGCAGGTACAGATCCATCCAGAAGACAAAGAGAAGACCGCTTTCACAACTGGCAATGGGCTTTGGCAGTTTACAGTAATGCCATTTGGTCTGTGTAACGCTCCGGCCACCTTTGAGCGTCTTATGGAACGTGTCTTACATGGTCTGACGTGGAAAACCTGTCTGGTATATTTGGATGACGTCATCGTTTTGGGAAAGACGTTTGCAGAACATCGCGACAACTTGAGGGAGGTCTTCTCACGACTTCGAGCAGCACACTTAAAGCTCAATCCAAAGAAGTGTGCGCTCTTCAGAGCAGAAGTAAAGTATCTGGGGCATGTGATATCGACGGATGGCGTGAAGACGGATCCAGAGAAAATCGAAGCTGTGAGAAGTTGGCCAGTTCCCAAGGACAAACACCAGCTAAGGAGCTTTCTCGGTCTTGCTACGTACTACAGGAGGTTCGTCAAAGATTTCGCCGGGATTGCAAAGTGTCTGCACCAGCTCACTGAGAAAGGAAGACAATTTAAATGGTCAGGTGAGTGCGAAAGAAGCTTTCAGCATCTGAAGCAGCGACTTTGCGAAGCACCGGTACTAGCTTACCCCATCCCCGGCAAGACATTTATTGTGGACGCAGACGCTAGCAATGTGGGTGTTGGCGCAGTATTGTCGCAGTTACACGATGGGCAGGAGAAAGTCGTAGCATACTTCAGCAAAGTGCTTACCCGACCAGAGAGAAATTATTGTGTTACCAGGCGAGAACTCCTTGCTTTAATACTGGCGACGAAACATTTCCAGAAGTACCTGAGCGGCCAGAAGTTCATCTTGCGTACCGACCACGCCGCGCTCAAATGGTTACTGCAGTTTAAAAATCCTGAGGGCCAAGTCGCAAGGTGGATCGAGCGATTGCAGGCTTATGACTTCGAGATACAACATCGCAAAGGAAGACTGCACTGCAACGCGGACGCATTATCCCGGAGACCATGTGAGCCCAATTGTAAGCATTGCGTGCGACAGGAGGAAAAGGACGAATGTACTGTCCAGCGAGTAAGAGCCGAACCTGCAGAAGGCTGGAGTACTGAGGAACTTCGCAACGCACAACAAGAAGACCCTGACATTGAGCCAATCCTTGCATGGAAGGAATCTATGGAGAAACCGAGCGCAAGGGATATATCCGACAGAAGTCCCACATTAAAGGCATATTGGGCGCAGTGGGACTCTCTCCATGTACAAGATGGCGTTCTGCGAAGAAAATGGGAAATGCCGGATGGAAAATCCTTTAAGATGCAGCTTGTGGTTCCACGGTTGAAAGTCCAGGAGATTCTACGGGAAATGCACGATGGAGTGTCTGGTGGGCACTTGGGCATCAACAAAACCATGGAAAAGGTACGGGAACGTTTTTATTGGCTGAGTGCAAGAAGCGACGTTGAGAGCTGGTGTCGAAAGTGTATTACTTGTGCTGCTAGTAAGGGACCCAAAGTCAAAACCAGGGGTAAAATGCACCAGTACAATGTGGGTGCTCCCTTTGAAAGGATCGCCGTCGACATCGCAGGACCGTTTCCGGAAACTGAAAGCGGTAATCGTTATATCCTGGTTATTGCCGATTACTTCAGCAAGTGGTCCGAGGCATTTGCGATCCCAAATCAAGAAGCGAAAACCGTTGTCGACCAGATAGTGGACCACTGGGTGTGCAGGTTCGGAGTGCCAATGGAATTACATTCCGACCAGGGAAGAAACTTCGAGTCGAAGATATTCCAGGAAGTATGCGCAGCAATCGGACTACAGAAGACACGGACCACACCTCTTCACCCACAATCAGATGGAATGGTGGAACGCTTCAACAAGACGCTGAAGGAACATCTCTCTAAAGTCGTGGACGAGAATCAACGGGATTGGGATCGGCGAATACCTTTATTCCTTATGGCCTACCGGAATGCTATTCACAGTACAACTGGATATACTCCATCTGAAGTTTTATTTGGCCGAACTGCCAGGCTACCCAGTGAGCTTAAATTCGGATTTCCCACTGAAGAACCCACATCCGAGGAGGACTACGTGGTTGACCTTAGAGAAAGGATTAATGACATCCACCAGAGAACCAGAAGCAATATAAAAGTTGCAAGCGACCGCATGAAGACGAGATACGATGCGCGAGCAACGGCACCCGAGTTCAACGAGGGAGATCTGGTATGGCTCTATAACCCACATCGTAAAAAGGGAAGATCGCCAAAGCTTCAGAAGGATTGGGAAGGTCCCTACCAAGTTGTAACGCGAATTAATGATGTCGTATTCCGAATCCAAAGAGGACCAAGAGCGAAAATGAAAGTTGTCCATGTTGATCGCCTACATCGCTACCACGGAAGCAATGATGACGTACTTGTTCGGGACGAACAAAACTAAGAGGGGGGCAATGTTATGTGGCGACAAGAAATAAAAAAACTCGCAGGAGTCCCTGAATGCACCCATCGATTCGCTCTACAGACGCACCCGCTCGATTCACTAAACGAACATACCCAACTGTCATTCCAGTCATCTGACAGCAGCTGTCATATTCGAAGTTCGAATTTCGATTTCCCCTCCTTGGAATTCAGCGGAGGAGTACCAGTGGAAAATTACCAAAGGGGGTATGGAACGTACTAGAAGGTGCTTAATTTTGTATAAATACACGGGTGGCAGGCTCGTACGAGACAGTTATATTTTAAACGTGGACTTGTGAAAATCGGTAATAAAGTAAAAAGTGATTGAGTTGAAATAAAGTGTTGAATTCTAGATAGTAAAGTTGAATAACAGTGTGATCTGAGTTTAAATAAGTTTGTTTGATAAATAAAGTGTTTCATTGTGTGATTATAAAAGTGAAATTGAGTTTTAACCAACGAACCCCAGGCCGAAAATATTACAGTATATTGAAAACATTTGGTTTCAATTAAACGGGACTGTTTGCCGATTATTAACGAATTTATTCCATTTTGTCATTTTGCGTAAAAAGAATCGCCGACACGGAAATTTAGCTTTATAAAAGCTTTAAAGGCCCTATAAACAAGTGAGTAATGGCCTTTTCGGTTGGCCATCCCGGGATCTGGGCGTTCTTCTACCGTATTGGGGCTTCTCTCCGAACAGCCAAACACGTTTTTCTTGATTTTGAAGTTTGTCTAGCGTTGTATAAGTAAATCAAAAGCTATTCTACAGGGGACAAATGACATTTATCCAACTTGAAAGTAGATGCTAGCATTAAGCATATCCTTATGATTATAAAACATAAAAAATAAATATAAGTTTTAAGGATTTCGCGGTTGTGAACCGACATGACAAGAAACTTTTCGGATTAACCGCGTTAATATATATTTTAATGAGTACAATACAATACTCACCCGGGGTGAGTCTAGTATTGTACTCATTAAAATATATATTAACGCGGTTAATCCGAAAAGTTTCTTGTCATGTCATAAAAAATAAAGTCGGCAGACCGCCCATTATGCGCGTGGCATCGATTAATTAAAAGAATAATCCTTCAAATGCTATTTATCCAATAATTTTGTTCCAAATCGGAAAATGTTTACTTAATGCATATGAGAATTTTAATTATTTAACTTAATTATTTGAAACTTCAAGATTGTATATTTTAAGTAATTAAAAAAATTCTTATTCATTTTATTAAAAGAAATCAAAGCGTGAATTGTTTTATTTACAGATATAAGCTATGTATATGAGAACAACTGCCGTTTAAACGTGCCCCGGCCTAGTTCAAAGCTGCCCCGCATGTGGTGCACATACATAAAGACCTGCACATAAAGACCTTTGAACATAAAGACCTGCTTTATTTAAAAAATAATAATAATTCGAAAACTTATAGCATTGTCACACTGGATGACCGGATCATAAAATAAGTTTTTGCGTAAACTCACTTAATAATCTTAAAAATCTTAGCTTAATAATCACGTAACCGTGACGAAGTCCTCCAGCGCACACATCATATGATCGGGATTTGACGACAGCATTTATCCACACACTGCTTCTGCAGTCCCTAAACAGACTGAATAGCTCTATAAGAGGAGGCCAACTCACACTACATATTGTAAAACCAAAGTTTAGCCCAGGACCGCGATCCGGCCATAAGCCTTTTTTAAATCTACAAAAGACGTCGAAGCCGAATTTTCATATTCCCAGGCCTTCTAAAAAAACCTTATTATTGAAAAGGCCGAAAGCGACATCTCGAAAATGGGTATTTTTATACCCGACCTAGGGTATATTAATTTTAACGCATAGTTTGTAGCACAGTGAAATAGTCACCTTAGACCCTTAACACCTTTAAGAGACATGATCGAGACCGACAGGTAAATCGATTAAGCCATGTCCGTCCGTCCGTCTGTGTGTGTGAAGGTTTTAGGTCTTCAAAATTAAGCTAGAGAGCTGAAACTTGGTGCACGGCTTGGTGGGGATTGACGTTTGACGTTTGTCGTTGCAAGGTGAAATCTAAGAGGCTCCAGGTTAAATTATTAATAAAGTGCATAAAAAGACAGTATTATCCCTTAAAAAGAGGCTAATTTTGATTTAAAAAGTAAAAGTGTGCGTTTAAGAACAAAGAAACACTGAGTAAGTCGTACTTCTTAAGTCAAGCGGTTTAGTTCCAAACTTCAAGAGTTAACCTCCCTAAATGCGCAAAAGACTGCTCGCGGAAACCTCGCCACAACTCCCTAGTAGCGAAAAGCGTCGTTCAAGGATTTGCGAAAGTGTAAATAATACTGGGCTATCTAATATGTCGAACTTAACTATCGATCAGCTCAAAGAAATTCTCGATGTCAAGAACAAAGAATTGATCAAGGAACTGGCAATAAAAACGGATTTTCAATTACTTTGCTCGGAACTTGCTACGCTTAACCTAAAAGCAAGAGAGGACATCTTTCACTTTTTGGGCATCTGCCCTGTATTAAGAGAGATTCGTGTAGGTTTCTTTGGCAAATCTTCCCTGGATGAGAACGAAGTAATCAGTATCTTAAATGGCAAGCAGGGCTGGGACACTCTGTATAATTATGCCACGATAGCACTTAAATACAGAAAATGTATAACAGATGTAGACTTTTAAGCGAATACGAATATCCAGATGTGTATACACGTATATAAGGAAAATCTTTTTTGTAGATTAAATTATTTATTATAACTGTCAATCTGGTAGACGGCCATAGGCCAAACCTTATTAGACTTATGTTAATTTTAATGTTTTTATTTATATTATAACCCCCTTCTGGGGTTGCTGGTCCCCAATTGGGCGCTTCCCCAGGTGGCGGATAGGGGGATGCCTACCAGATATGGTGGGTACCGATATTGAACATATCCGGGGCGGACCAAAATCAGCAACAAACAAGAAATCCAGGAGCGTCTGTCTCAAAATGAGCGGCTTTCTGGTCGGCGTCTGTTATCCAGGTTAGGGTCGGCCGAATATTAAACGCCTCTTTCTCTTCCAGTATGCAAATAAAATGGACAACAATTAGGTGCATGCCAGATATTTTGAAGAAATACTCTCCTAGTTATATCATTGCTTTTCTCCGTAAAGGCATAACACTTGCGGGGGTAATCTTTGGTGTTTCTTTGCAGAGTTTTCATGTTCAATACTGGCTCATCATTGCGTGCTAGATTGAGAATTACTTTTCTCTACTATCTTTCTATCTTTCCTCAAAATCTTTTCTCCACTCGCGATGTGCTACGCATCTTAAGGGTAGTTTGTAACCCCTTGATCGCGAGTCAATTATAAAAAAAAAAAAAAATATTATTATGAATTCAAATAAAGTCAAAACTAAACTAACTAAAAAAAAAAAAAAAAAATAAATAAAACTGGTGCACGGCTTGGTTCTTTGTTGCACACAGACAAAGTGTGAAAATTGGCTCAATCCGTCAACGGTCACTCCCACTGCCGGCTTCAATGCAAGACAATTTATTCTTCTACATACTTCTACTTCTAATTATATTTCACATTTTTTTGTTTCAATATGCCTTTTGGTCAAGTTAGACAAGGCACAGGCGCTTAAATTTTGCTACTGAGCAGTATTGGATTAAGATCTTTAAAAACCCGATTTCTCGGAAAGTTGACTCGAAATCGAAAAAAAATTATGTGACAAATGTTGAAGATATTAATATTTGCTAAGTTTTATCTTTGGAGTCTTAGTATATAGTACAAAGCTCTGCCCACATTTAAGGGGCGTTTCAGAGCGATGCCTTTGCCTTCGGCCACCTTACCTTCGGCTCTATTGTATGTTAGTCATGCAGGGATATGACGAAAAATTTCTCTTTTCTTTTTTCATTCATCGTGTCGTTCTCACACTTATAGAAGGTAGTGACCGCACTGGTGAGAGATTTCGCTCCGCATAAGCGATTCACAAATGCATATAGGTAAATGACAATGTAACTCCTTGCCGAGATCCGGTGCACGTTTGAAACAGTTCCGGGTGACTGGTTTCTGCTTTACTGGAAGAATTGCTGATTGTCCAGTCATCGGAAATTTTTCTGTCATCCACTCTTGGTTGATAATTCGATGCATGCTCCCCACGAAATATGACATCTGTATGTATTTAAAAAGAGCTCCGTATGTTAGCCATCAGAGCCGGCGCGGCGGCCTTTTTTCAGCTAAGCCTTTTTATAGGTTAGGTTAGGTTGGGTGGCTGTCCCCACTAAGCGAGGACACACTTAGACCAAAGGATTAGGTTAGGTTAGGTTGGGTGGCTGTCCCCACTGAGCAGGGACACACTTAGACCAAAGGAGGTCCATCGTGATACCACTTGTAGGACCGGAGTTACCAGCCCGAGGACCTAAATGATGATTACCCATTTGAGTGGGAGGGGTCTATGCAACCAGTGAAGGTATAAACCTGTACCGAGGGTCACCGATCACGGTTTGATTGGTTGAGACATACCCGAGGGTAATGAAGGCTACCCTCCAACCGTTCAAACTGTCAGCAGAGTTGAGGGGGCCAGTGAGAGACTTCCTGAAGGAAGGGAGATCTCCTAACTGTTCGACTCCAGATGGGAATTTGCCTTGTTGATAAGGATTGGGGGAAGGGGAAGGGGGGGGGGGGGGGTGCTTGAGGCCGAGGAGGTGGTGGGGGGTCAGTGAGGGGTAGTTCCTATATGAGAGAAGGCCCGGCAGGGACAACCGATTTCGGTATAAGTCCGAACCTGTTGCTTCTGTGCTAAGGATTTTCCTCGGGGATGGGAAGGTGCAGGGGTAACAATTATCTTTCTAAGATTCAGCCTATTGAAGGAGATGAGTCTCTTTGTTTTCCTACGATCGAGCTCTGGCCAGATTTGTTTGGAGGAGAGACATGTGCTGATGTTATTCCACCTATTGTTTGCCATTGTGATGGCTTCGACGTCCAGGTGGAACTTTATCGAATTTATGAGTCCTGCCGGTTCCGTTGTATGAGTCGAGCGCAGCCGAGGGAGTTGTTCTAAGAGCACCTGTGATGTAAATACAGGATAGTCTTTGAACTTTCTCTAATATAGCAATGTTGCTACTATTGTCTAGTGCCTTCCACCAGACTAATACTCCGTACATAAGTATGGGCCTAACGACTGCCGTGTATATCCAGTGCACAATCCTGGGTTCGAGTCCCCAGTTTGGGCCTAGGATTTTCCTGCAGGACTACAGAGCAATAGAGGCCTTCCTTGCACGGTCTTGGATATTCAGTTTCCAACTGAGTTTCTTATCTAAAATAACTCCCAGGTATCTAGCGTGATCTGCAAGTGACAGTTCAACGCCTTTCAGTGATGGTGGAATTATGGGAGGTATTTTATATTTTCTTGTGAACAGTACTAGTTCAGTCTTTGCCGGGTTTACTCCGAGACCGACACTATCTGTCCACCTAGCTAATTTGTTAAGGGCAAATTGCATTATGTCCCTTATAGTGGGGCGGAACTTGCCTGTTACCGCTATCGAAATATCGTCAGCATAAGCTATAACTTTGAGGCCGTTTTCCTCTAGGATCAAGAGTAGTTCGTTAACTACGAGAAGCCATAGTAGTGGTGATAATACCCCGCCCTGTGGGGTTCCTCTGCACACGGACCTGTCAGCTAGGCAACTCCCCAACTCGGCATGGACGAGCCTGCTTTTAAGCATTTCCTCGATCCAATTGCAAAGATAGTTGTCAACCTTCAGCTTAAGAAGTGCAGCTGTAAAAGCTTCTGTTCTGACATTGTTGAAGAAAATCCCTGCTCTCAAAGGATTTCTCAATGATGCTAACCAACTAGTGTAGGGCCGTCTCTATCGATTTTCCCTTGCGGTTCGCATGTTGGGAGCACGAGAGAAGACTGCTGTCTATGTTGGTTCTGATGTGGGCGTCGATCAGCCTCTCTTCAATACTAACTGGTGGCATTTTGTCTTAGGCGACTAGACTTTCGTTCTCCTCTGATACAGTTTCTAGTATCTTTTGTACCTCTTGAACGCTATCTACGTGATGTCCATTAAGCAGTAAGCAACTGATGATGAAAATGCTCCTTAAACACTTTAACTATATTTCTGAGCTTCGATGACTGTAGATTTCCTCCGCAATGTCGAAAACCAACGTTCCGGTTCTAGGGCCAGCAACCAGAGTCTTGCGCATTTATGTATAAACCGTTCAATGAAATTTCTCGCAACATTAATGGCGTATTCCTTTCAACACCGAATCGTGAAACTGGTGTGGAATACAGAAAAAAATTGTTCTTTTCACGTAGATCTGAACGGAATCGTGCTCATGTCAATGTTCTTTTGAACTCCGAATTAGTTCGAATTAGTCGAAATTTCGCCACCGTCGTATTTGACGGTGGAGGCTGGGTGTAGCTTTGATGGTGTAGGTATGTGAAGTGGCGTTTCGACTCAATTTTCATTCGTGATTTTTTCCAACACGACTGAAATTGTATGAAATCGATCAAAAATAACTAAATATCTCAAACTCAAAGCTATCAAAATTAATTTTAAGTAAAAACTTCAAAAAACCGACGGACACAAAATCACTCTGTGAAATGAGAAAAAAAGAAAACAAAATGAAGTCCAAACAGTTTGACACTTAACGTGATGATTGCACGGGTGTGGTATTTCCCGTTCTGTACACAATGAAACACGTCGTCGCAAACACCGAGTTTTATTGAAAGTTCGGTGCGGCAGTTCGGTGTTCAAAAGAATACGCCATAAGTATCAACCAGGGGCGCACGCAGAAAAAAGCTTCGCAGTCAAACGTTCCTGTTTTGATCTGGGGTTGCAGGGGGGTTGGGGGACATGTAAAATGTACTTTTTGTTTATTCGAGAATTTAAGTTTCGAATTAATTTTATTTTTCCAGTTTTTTTTTGCCACTCCACATATTTTGTTCGCCCATGTTTCAACTCTATACCTTGATTTGGACGACCTAAAACCTTTACACGTACAGACGGACGGACGGACATGGCTCAATGATTTCACCTGTCAGTCGTCTCGATCATATCTCTTAAAGGTTTTAAAGGTCTACGGTCATAATTTCACTGTGTTACAAACTATGCATTAAAATGAATATACCCTGGGGTCGGGTATAAAGATGTCTAGGCGTTAATGCTTCTAAAATAATTTTCTGCATTATTTATTAGCACTTGTAAGTTATAATAATACTCGTAAACACGATCCGAGCATGTGCGGAAATTTGCACGTGAGCACTTTCATTAGAAAACGAAAATAACCAGATATTAATTTTTCCATAAACAACTTTATATTGCAAGAAAACACCCCGAGATTGATGTATCTTTTATACTCACTCACACCAAAGCACGTTAAAAAAGTTGCTGCATCATGTGAAGATGTACGAGTAATTGGAGGTTTTCAGAAAAATATTAATAAAATAACCAACAGCATTACATAGCTACTTATTGTCCATAAAGTTCATATGAAATGTCAAACTACATCACACGAAGTTCCTACACATGCAACAACGACACTATATCCACAATAGAGCGGTCAGTGAACGCAATTAATTCTTCCGGCTTTGGTTGCTCTTGTTGACAATGGCTGTGTCTGTGCCTCCCTAAAGCAAGCGGGCTAGATTTTCAAAAAAAAAAAGATTCTACACGACGACAGTCATAGGGAATCTTAGCTCATACGTGTGAAGTACTATAGTTGGTCAAGTTAGGTCCTCGATGTGTGGATTATAACAAAGCCCGTAAGGCACCTAAAGAGCGCCACTAAACAGAATTAATTTGTGTCCTTAGTCATAAAAATGACAAGCTACGAGGCGCATTTGAGAGGACGATTTGTCGATTTGCACTATGTAACTACTTCTGTAAGCGCAGAATAAAATTAACGTACTAACGTCAAATTGAAATAAATCAAACATCAGTCATCGGATTTAATTGTTTTGTTACCCTATATCGTTTCCCGGAGCGCGTCTTGAATGCGGGCCTATAGTGCATCTATTTGTAGACGAAGGAAAATAAGAAGATTTGCATGTCAGCTTGGGAAAAAGTTGCAGCGGCTTTAGTGTAGCTTCAAAGTCGGCAGAGACGAGATTGAATTTGCTGAAGTGAAGGTTTTGTGCACCTTTTTATTGAACTCAAAGTTTTTGACCTAGTGCGGTAAGTTTCTATGTAATATCAGTGCATGGTATTACCATAAAATACATGCTCGATTAAAACAAAACGGTCCCAAATTTAATCATTTTTTTTTAGATCTTATTGATATTCAATGCGTTTTTGAGTAATTGATGCATTTAAAGTAATTTACTTACATTATTTAATTCATTGTTTACACCTGTCGGCATTTTAAAAGGAGAGATTACAGAATCCACTAACTAAACCGTGCGTCGCTTTGCAAGCCGGGTTTTAAAATGCTTCATGCAAGATGTAGGTATATGAGTTTTTTAAGCCTTAGTCGTCGTAGAATTGAGTGAAAAATTAAAAATAAATCATATAGAGTGATATTTTGAACGCAACCAGATCTAAACATGAGTGCTGCAATTTGAAATTTAAAATAAATTTCGCGGTTTGTTAGGAAAATGAGACAATTCGGACTTATGGCGTCGAATTTTCAATTAACTGATTTTGTTGAGGTTTCAAAAGTGTTGCAATATTGTGGTTACAAGTTGAACTTCAGCATAAAAGACTGTTTTAATTTTTAGATAAAACAAGTAAGTAAGTGCCAGAGTTCATCTGTGACAAACTTCTATATACCCGACCCCATATACGGTGTATTACCAAATTTTAAAGTTTTTTGTCATGTATTCAAATATTTATTTGTGAACGCCACGCCCCCAAAACTGGGCCTGTTTTCATTAGAAAACGAAAATAACCAGATATTAATTTTTCCATAAACAACTTTATATTGCAAGAAAACACCCCGAGATTGATGTATCTTTTATACTCACTCACACCAAAGCACGTTAAAAAAGTTGCTGCATCATGTGAAGATGTACGAGTAATTGGAGGTTTTCAGAAAAATATTAATAAAATAACCAACAGCATTACATAGCTACTTATTGTCCATAAAGTTCATATGAAATGTCAAACTACATCACACGAAGTTCCTACACATGCAACAACGACACTATATCCACAATAGAGCGGTCAGTGAACGCAATTAATTCTTCCGGCTTTGGTTGCTCTTGTTGACAATGGCTGTGTCTGTGCCTCCCTAAAGCAAGCGGGCTAGATTTTCAAAAAAAAAAAGATTCTACACGACGACAGTCATAGGGAATCTTAGCTCATACGTGTGAAGTACTATAGTTGGTCAAGTTAGGTCCTCGATGTGTGGATTATAACAAAGCCCGTAAGGCACCTAAAGAGCGCCACTAAACAGAATTAATTTGTGTCCTTAGTCATAAAAATGACAAGCTACGAGGCGCATTTGAGAGGACGATTTGTCGATTTGCACTATGTAACTACTTCTGTAAGCGCAGAATAAAATTAACGTACTAACGTCAAATTGAAATAAATCAAACATCAGTCATCGGATTTAATTGTTTTGTTACCCTATATCGTTTCCCGGAGCGCGTCTTGAATGCGGGCCTATAGTGCATCTATTTGTAGACGAAGGAAAATAAGAAGATTTGCATGTCAGCTTGGGAAAAAGTTGCAGCGGCTTTAGTGTAGCTTCAAAGTCGGCAGAGACGAGATTGAATTTGCTGAAGTGAAGGTTTTGTGCACCTTTTTATTGAACTCAAAGTTTTTGACCTAGTGCGGTAAGTTTCTATGTAATATCAGTGCATGGTATTACCATAAAATACATGCTCGATTAAAACAAAACGGTCCCAAATTTAATCATTTTTTTTTAGATCTTATTGATATTCAATGCGTTTTTGAGTAATTGATGCATTTAAAGTAATTTACTTACATTATTTAATTCATTGTTTACACCTGTCGGCATTTTAAAAGGAGAGATTACAGAATCCACTAACTAAACCGTGCGTCGCTTTGCAAGCCGGGTTTTAAAATGCTTCATGCAAGATGTAGGTATATGAGTTTTTTAAGCCTTAGTCGTCGTAGAATTGAGTGAAAAATTAAAAATAAATCATATAGAGTGATATTTTGAACGCAACCAGATCTAAACATGAGTGCTGCAATTTGAAATTTAAAATAAATTTCGCGGTTTGTTAGGAAAATGAGACAATTCGGACTTATGGCGTCGAATTTTCAATTAACTGATTTTGTTGAGGTTTCAAAAGTGTTGCAATATTGTGGTTACAAGTTGAACTTCAGCATAAAAGACTGTTTTAATTTTTAGATAAAACAAGTAAGTAAGTGCCAGAGTTCATCTGTGACAAACTTCTATATACCCGACCCCATATACGGTGTATTACCAAATTTTAAAGTTTTTTGTCATGTATTCAAATATTTATTTGTGAACGCCACGCCCCCAAAACTGGGCCTGTGCTAAAAATTAAAATCAATTAATTGCAATTTCGTTGAAAACATGGCAAAATGCATTAAAACCGGAAATTACTTGGGGAAAAACAGTTTTTTCTTAAAAACGCCCCCTTAAAGAGGGCGGAGCATAAAACTTTATATAAAGCAAACTTAGCGAAAAGTAATATCTATAATATTTGTCATATAATTTTTCCCGATTTGGAGTGAAATTTCCCACAAAACGGGTTTTTGAAGATCTAACATGTTAAAAATGGGCATGGCCGATTTATTTAAGGCTTTGGGCCACTGATGCTCTGTACCAAAATTTGAGTTCCTACGTCTTGTCCAACTTGATCAAAATGCATTTTGAAAGAAAATTTGAAATAGAGCTTGTCTTACACAGAAGCCAGTAGTGGGCGTGACCGTTTGCGGATTAAACCAATTTGCACACTTTGTCTGTACAAAATAAGAACCAAGATACACTTCAAGTTTGAGCATCCTAGCTCCATTTTAAAGACCTAAAAACTTCACACATATAGACGGACATGGCATAATCGAATCACGTTTCGGTCCCGATCATATCTCTAAAAGGTCTTAGGGTTCTACGGTGATTATTTCACTGTGTTTGTAACACTATGCATTAAAATAAATATACGGAATAAATAAATTTCCGAATAAATAGTCGGAAATAAAAATAAAACTTGTGCAATTTTAATTGCTTTAAATGGGTCCAAAGGTGTCCACTGTTGGCAAAACTCCCCAAAGTCTCTCATGTGGTAGACTCTAGAAAATACGCCTCGATGTGGATGTGCAACTTGCTATGGTATTATCCGTTGTAGGACCTTATTTCAGAAAAAACAGGTTTTTCCTAAAAACGCCCCTTAAAAGTGGGCGGAACTCAAAACTTTGTATGTAGCAAACTTAGCAAATAGTAAACTCTTTAATATTTGTAATTTTTTTTTCGATTTGGAGTGAATTTTCCGAGAAATCGGGTTTTTAAAGATCTAACATGTTAAAAGGGGGCATGGTCGAAATTGTGGGCAGTCCATTTTTTGACTTGTTAAAGGTATTGGACCAATATTGCTCAGTACCAAAATTTATGTCCCTGTGCCTTGTCCAACTTGACCAAAAGCATTTTGAAAGAAAATGTGAAATAGAGATTGTCTCATATTGAAGCCAGTAGTGGGGTGCCGTGACGTAGTGGTTAGTGTGTGTGCCTACTACGCCGGAGGTCTGGGTTCAAATCCTACCATCGTCACCTGAAAAGAAGACTCGTTCTTTTTCACGGCCCCCACCTCCGCGAGGGCCTGACAAACCCTCCGAGAGTAACAATTGTCTTGAAAAACTCTCAAAGTGCCGTTCGGATTCGGCAAAAAATTGTAGGTCCCTTTGTATGTGAAGAAATTAACACGCACAGCATACATTGTTAAGAAGTTGGTCCTGGTTCACCTCGAGCTGTTGCGCCACTCTATTTATTTATTTATAGTGGGCGTGACAGTTAACGGAGCCAATTTTCACATTTTGTCTGTGCAACAAAAGAACCAGGTCGTGTACCAAGTTTCAGCTCTCTAGCTTGATTTTGAAGACCTAAAACCTTCACACATACAGACGGACGGACATGGCTTAATGCCTGTTGGATTGGACCACGGACATGGTCCCTGCTGTTTCTTAAAATATTTTGGACAAAAAACTTTACAAAAATGTTTAAAATTTTACTTTTGACAGCAAAAATCATTAACAGTTACAGACTGGGTCATCTTGTTTGATTCATAGTTTGTAACATAGATAAATAATCATCGTAGAACCCAAGACCTTAAGGGCAAATCATCGAGACCGAATCGTAAGTCGAATGGGCCATGTTCTTCCGTCCGTCCTTGTGTCGGTAGTTTTTAGGCCTTAAATTTTCAGCTAGGAACTTGAAACTCAATATCAGTTCTTTCTAGGTCCCGAAGCAGTACAATTGTAAAATTTTTTTTAATCCGCCCACTGACACGCCCACTTTACTTATTAGCATGAAAATCAAAGTATGGGGGTTACTTAAGGAGGCTTACAATCCGCTTAGGCGAATCGTTGGATTCTCCATTCCAATTGACCATTGTCAAGCTCCAAATTGCATCATAAATTTTGTTTGTTAAAATTCAGTTTCTATTAACTTTAATTGTATTTACTTAAAAAGTTTAAAACACAGCAAAAAGCAACAAAGTTGCTTTATTGTGCCTTGTGCGGAGTACAAAATATGAGTTCTTGGCCTCAACTCCAAAATAATTATTCATGTAGAATAATTAAAAATGCGTTTCGTCGCCGCCTCCGCCATGACTTATCAATAAGCGGGCGAAGGGGGTTGCTCAGACGGAATTTCCACTTTGTGGTCGATTGTTACCGACTCTTAAGTGAAATTTCTGGTCGAAACAAAATGTGGCGCGATTTAATTGTATTTAGAACTTGTCAGTTAAGAATCTTCTTCCTTAAAAAAGGGGCGTGGCATCAACCCCTTAAAAAAAACATATTTTTTATCAGAAGTGGTATACAGGTATGCACGTGCTGATTGCAATTTCATATTACAAATTTGGTTTATACTTTAAAACGCCTCCAAAAGTGGGCGTCGTAAAAATTTATTTTTTTCAGTTGGTGTTAACGCACACAGCATACATTGTTGTGAAGTTGGCCCTGGTTCAGCTCGAGCTGTTGCGCCAATCTATAACAGACGAACTCTTGCACTTGCTAACTTGTTGCTTATTTACATGGTTGACTTAGTCTTGTCAAGGAAGACTTGACAGCTCTTCGTCCAGTAGCATATTATTTTGTCACATCAATCACATCACATCAACTGTCACATCAATAGCGAGAATAGCCGTGTCGGGGGCGAAAGGAGCTTAAATCGTTTGATTGCGGGTTCGGGTATGTTTCTCGTATAAAGCGAAAATAAGGTCGGACCGAGATCACTTCCTTGCGAGACGCCGTCACCGATGTTTATTCCTTTAAATTCTGAGTATGTACTCATTTTCGTATCATGCAGGAAGGATTCTGTTTTAACGACACGATTCCAGTTCTAAAGGCCTTTTATAGTAAGTTATTCCGTAGCTAATATTTCAGGCCCTCGCGCCATGCCTTTTTGAAGGCTTGGTTTAGAATAGCGCTGGAATATATTTGTTTTGCCTCTTCAGCCTTTTCGGCTGACATATAATAGGCAACCATATGATAGGCTTAAATGGGATTAACCTAATGCCAAAATACATCGAAAATCCCACTCAATTTCTGCCAAATGCTTACGGTGCCCATAATAGACTTCAGCAAACGTTCTGAAATCGTACATGAAATTTGTGTGTATCTAACCAGCTGCCAAATTTCCGTGCTGAACCTCTCACTCGAGTTGGACTTAACCTAAGAGAGCAAAAGTGAACGAAGACCTAACGAAACCGAGCAAACGACTTTTATGGTCGTGGCATACGAATTGCGTGTAATCAAGCATTTTGGAGAGCCGACTTTAGCTCATCTAAGTCTATTATGTTAGGCCGTTAGATATTTAATAAACTTGTATCAAATTTGCATAGAGATTTAAATCTAGCTTCAACCTGGTTGCAAATGCATGGAAACGCAGTTTGAGTCGACTCGATTCGGCTACGCTTTGCCGGTATAGTCGTGCGAAATAATACATTGATACGAGAGTTGAGAAGTCGAAGTGACTGATATTATGTTGTGTATAATTACTTTTGTCTGCGTGAATAAGGAAAAAGAGTTTTCTGAATCCTAGTTGTATGGCTGCACATACACGAACACACTTTTGTCTGTGTGAATAAGGAAAAAGAGTTCTCTGGGTCCTCGTTGTATGGCTGCACACGAGGCATGTGTGTAGCCTAAAGGCCTAATTAATTACCTTTAATTAAGCCTGTAAAGTTCTTAACTACAGACAGAAATTAGTCAAACACAACATCGGTAAAATGTTTCGTTTGAATGCACGTTTCGGTTTTGTTGTTTTTGTTTAGTGTACTCATCTGTTAGTTGAACTACATTTGAAATCTATTTTGACTCAACAACTCGACTCAGATTAAAATAATTAATTCTTAAATACAATTGATTGAGTCTTCCTAAAAAAAAAATATTTTTATAATGTGTGTCATTAATGTGGAAATATATGTATACATATATTTTTTAAATAATAATTTTATAATAATAATAATTTTTAAAAAGTGGGGTGCCGTGGTGTAGTGGTTAGTGTGTGTGCTTACTACGCCGGAGGTCTGGGTTTGAATCCTGCCATCGTCACCTGAAAAAAAAGACTTGTTCTTTTTCACGGACCCACCTCCGCGAGGGCCTGACAAGCCCTCCGAGAGTATCATTTGTCTTGAAAAAACTTCTCAAAGTGCCGTTCGGATTCGGCAAAAAATTGTAGGTTGCTCCTTGAATAAAACCTTAAAAATTGATAACTAAAAATTACACAAACAAATTTTTTCACCATAAAAATATTATAAAGGCTTAAAAATAATGTTCAAGTTAAAAAGGGGCAATTCAATTAATAACCTCGCCCAAGTGTGTGTATTATATGTATATCGTGTTCCTGAGCAATTTAAAGGACACAAACTGGCAAGGTGACAAAAATGACCTAACTTCTATACGACTTATGCAAATCATGATTGTATATAGGATGAATGGAGTTAATTTACAAGACTCATGTCAAGTTAATCAGATAATCCGTTCCGTTGAAATATGATTTAGAGCAAAGTTAATTAATTAATTACACTAGAAACAACTTCGAGTACACGGGTTTTGTATTTTCAAGGAATTTTAACAAACACACCAATGCGTAGTAGTAATTAGTTATTGTTCGCTATCGAGCGAGTCTGTGACATTAAGTAGGTCTTTATTTAAGAACATTAATATTAATGAACAAATGAAAGAAGAACCCTCAGAAGAGAATAGACAATGTCATCATTTACTCTAATGAATAAACTGCTTTATAGACTTGACTTAAAATTTAATTAATTTTGCTGATGGTAGAGCAGCATGTCAAAAGGGAGACTTTTAAGAGGTGAAATGGTAAATTCATTATTATTTCGTAGAAAAACGTAGATTCATGGATGCAAAAATGTTTATTTTACGGGATTGAAAAATCCTAAAAAAGTGTCTAAATTCTATATATTAAATTCTTCTAATTTTTTATTAGAAAAAAAGCCAAAAGAACTTACCTTACCAATAGGTCCTTTTTAAAAGATCAATGCAAAAATTTGCGTCATTGCCGGTCACTGCTTTGTAACTGCATAAGAAGACTCAGCTTCCCATGAGTTATGGAACATTTTCATCCAAGAGCGTATTCCAGGTCTAAGTTTGCTGACTTACAGCTCACAGCCATTTCAAACCTTTAACCGACTCTTGCATCAAAATTTGTTGATGTTGAATAGAAGAGCCTATTTCAATATTCGATCAAATAGATTGACGGATCTTTTAGAGATGTAGTTTTCTTCCATCTTGTGGATTTCCAGGTAGACGGTTGGCGCGTTTCTTAAGATGTTCAAAAAATCAGTGGCTAAATCCCGGCTGTAAAAATAAGAAAGTGAGGGTACCTTGCCTTATCTGTGGAGATCGGCAAGCAGACTGAATTGTAAATTTTTTGAAATATATAAATCGATTTCACAAATATATTTATCTACAACTCATGGTCACATTTGTGTCCAAACTAAAACAAGTGGTTTAAAGTTCCCCGGTTTGAAAATTAGTTTGATTTTTAAAGCCTGGGACACAAGTCGATAAACAGAAAAACATACGGCAAACAACCGCACGATTTTGTGCCGCAATCATACTCTGCACACGACGAGCCATAATTTCAAGTGCGATTCCTGTGAATTTTAATGAAGACGGTCATTTTAGTCGCAAAAAAAAATCTAACTTCTAGTCGCCCGGCAGTGTAGAAAATTGTGGCAAATGCAACCGTGCGACAAATTGTTGTAACCGAAATCTTCTAGTCTGCTATACAACCCACAACTATACAAGACAATTTGCCGCACGAATTTCTGTCATCGTTTTTGTATTTGGGCTAAGTCTTATTTTAAATTATTTCTGACAACAATTTTAAAGTAAATTTACTCAAATCGACTCAACCGTTAGGCTTGGGACACGTTACCACAAAAAATCGTGCTACCGAACGGTTAAAAAGAAATCGGTAATAGCCCCACGATTCTCTGCCCGCCAGCCAAAACAGAAGCGATGTTTTGGGAGGAAAGTATATCTGTTTAAGTGGTGTGAGTGGGGTCCAACCTAATTTGCCAATTTAATTCAGGTATGTCAAACAAAAGCATTGCCAGCTCCCACAAGAGTATATGGACCTCGAGCCATCTCACACGACATACCTGCTCTAATACATATGGAGCAGGTATGTCGTGTGAGATGGCTCGAGGTCCATATACTCTTGTGGGAGCTGGCAATGCTTTTGTTTGACATACCTGAATTAAATTGGCATTAGTTGAACTGCGGCCACTCAACCACGCATTTCGGCAATCGTAAAGAGAAAGCGTAATGTGAGTGCAAAGCGAAGTTCTAGTTCAAATGAAGAACAGTAGAGAAAAAAAAGCATCAAAATTTGTAATGTATGCGCGCTGAGGACAATAATTTTTAGTTGTGGTACATAATTAACGAAAATAAGCACCAACTAACACCAATAAAACTAGTGGGAGGGTTACAATCCGCCTAGGCGAATCGTTGGATACCCCATCCCAATCAATTGACCACTGTCTAGCTTCAAAATGCGTCAAAGATCTTAATTGTTAAATTTCAGTTTCTATTAACTTTAATTGTCTTAAGAATTTGTCAGTTCAGAATGTTCTTTCTTAAAAGAGGGGCGTGGCATCAACCCTTTTTCAATAACATAATTTTTTTTATCATATTTTTTATAAGATGTTGTATACACGTGTTGATCGCAGGTTTATATTAAAAATTTGATTTTTTACTTAATAACGCCCTCAAAGGTGGGCGTGGCAAAAATTTATTCATTTGGGTTGATATCTGAACATCCTGCCATCGTCACCTGAAACAAAAAGACTAGTTCTTTTTACGGTCCCCACCTCCACGAGGGTCTGACAAGCCCTCCGAGAGTATCATTTCTGCTCTTGACGTTTCTTTCAAAAACGCTACTTTTTACCACAAAACCGTTCCCGTATTTCAGGGCAATTTTCATCTCTTTAATACTCTTTAAGTGGGTGCCGTGGCGTAGTGGTTAGTGTGTGTGCTTACTATGACGGAGGTCTGGGTTCGAATCCTGCCATCGTCACCGAGAGTCACCATCCTGCCTCCGAGAGTATCACTTGTCTTGAAAAACTTCTCAAAGTGCCGTTCGGATTCGGCGAAAAATTGTAGGTCCCCTTGTATGTGAAGAAATTAACACACACAGCATACATTGTTGAGAAGTTGGCCCTGGTTCACCTCGAGCTGTTGCGCCACTCTATTTATTTATTTATTTTATCTGAACATTTTATAGTGCAAGTTTTTTGGATTTAAAGCAAATATATCAAATAAAACCGTTTATTCGAATGCATATTAAATATGACCACGCCTACAAGGAGTGGTTTTCGTTTTTTTTTTTCTAAATGCCAATCACAATACACTGGGGTGCCGTGGCGTAGTGGTTAGTGTGTACTACGCCGGAGGCCTGGGTTCGAATCCTGCCATCGTCACCTGAAAAAAAAGGCTTTTTCACGGTCCCCACCTCCGCGAGGGTCTGACAAGCCCTCCGAGAGTATCATTTGTCTTGAAAAACTTCTCAAAGTGCCATTCGGATTCGGCAAAAAAATTGTAGGTCCCTTTGTAAGTAAAAGAAATTAACACACCAGCATACATTGTTGAGAAGTTGGCCCTGGTTCACCTCGAGCTGTTGCGCCACTCTATTTATTTTTTTTAATCACAATACACTTAAGCGGGGATATCGCATATCTAATTTCAGCTTCCTACAACTTTGATTTTTCATGCTTATAAGTAAAGTGGGGGTGTCAGTGGGCGGATTTAAAAAAATTTTACACTTGTACTGCTTCGGGACCTAGAAAGAACAGATATCAAGTTTCAAGTTCCTTGCTCAAAATTTAAGGTCTAAAAACTACCAACAGACGGACGGCTCATTCGACTTACAATTCGGTCTCGATCATACCCTTAAGGTCTTAGGGGTCTACGGTGATTATTTCTCTATGTTACTCAAACTTAATATACCTCCTATCCTATGGGATGGGGTATAAAAAACCAATAAAAACGTGAAAGTATTCCCGAAAAAAAAGTGGGACAGTATAACAGTGCGTATGCAAAAGGTTCAGTCCGTCTGCGACCGGATTGCAAAATACCCGACCCTACCAAAAAAAATTGCAACGCCTCCAAAAAGCGGGCGGGATGTAAAAATAGATGTTGAATGCTTTACGCTAGGTGGTTGCAGTCATTTTGGACGAAAACCCCGGCATTTTAACTAAAAAAATCACATTTCTTAAAGCCACGCCCACAAAAGTGGAAAGAAATGTAGAAAATGCTAAGATCTACAACTTTGGCCAATGTAAATGCCAAACTTTTTCTACTGCCGACAATTACAAAGCAGTGCTAGCACTATTGTAACACATCTAAAATTTGAATACAGGCCTGTAGGGGGCGTGTCTGTGGGCTGATTCAACTTATTTTCAAACTTGATCTGGTCCAATGGACCAGTTCACTTACCATTTTCAGCTCTTTAGCTTATAATTTAAGGCCTAAAAGTTGTTTACATACGAACATACGGACGGACGAACATGGCTTAATCGATTCTCCTGTCGGTCTCATTCATATCTCTAAGATTTCTTAGGGGTCTACGGTGATTATTTTACTGCGTTACAAACTATGCATCAGACTTAATATACTCTGGGTCGGGTATAAGAAAAAATTATTTTAGGGAATGCCATTCCACGTAGCGTAATGGGGCGAAGACGAAGCCAAAGCCTAGTTGAGTAGTTGCCTTAAGTTTCTAGTTGGACAACAACTTACCGCAAGATTTTTATCGTTTGAATGTCATTAAATTGATTTAAAATTGAGTTTGTGTATCTATCAGCCACAGAAAAGCAGAAGGGGGCCGAACCTTACGAAACCTTACGTAGGGGAAGCCTTTGATTGCTTGTTTTGCAGGCTCGAATCTTCTTCAGATGATGAAGTTTTAATGTGACTTTCAAGCAGGCAGTCGTGACATTGTGATATTGTGCCAAACGACATTGTACCAAATCAAGAGAGAGTAAAGTCAAAGCTAGTGTCGAATCGGATTGCGTTTTGAATTTTCATTTTTAATTTAGGGCTTTTTTCATTGAGGCCTTTTTTTTACCGCATTAGTTTTTCTCAGAAATGACACCTTCTGCAAACTTTCGTTTTCTGTAATCAAAGTGACTTGCTTTAGCATCCATCCATCCATCCATCAATGAATACGTTGCGGTCGTGATAAAATACATACGTTTTTATTACGTATACATATATTTTTTAATACATATATTTTTTCGTTGTCTTTACCTGAGTTGTCACTTGTGCACCTACTCAGACTGGTCAAGCGCAAAGTTATCATTGGGCTAGAGGCTTTAGTGTTGAGACTTGAGGGGCATGCATATGCATATTATATCTAGCTGATTGTTTAAGACTTGCTAGATTTGAAAAAAAAAACATTCCTTATTAACACCTGTAGTTCTGCTGATGTGTTGCATATGTTAAAAATTCGTCAGATCTACTTGCGAAAGAACAGACAGCAGAGGAAATAATGTAGGCTGAAACATTTTCATTACTTTATAAATATTCATTTCAGGCCTTGCAGACTTCCCCTAATTGATCATTCTTTTCTCTTTTTGATTGTCCAAAGCTCCACGTGGCCGGCGCAAAGTTGCCAATTCACCAAAGTGGTCAACCCTTAATTGACCTTTAACAAATTTGGTAACCTTCCTATAAGTATGAGGCTAATCATTTAAGCAACGCACTCCAAATCAAATCTAAACTACGCAGTGCCCCCCTTATTCCTCCATAACAATACGAAACCATTAGGAAACCGAAATTTATATGTGTACTCACTGAGAATTAACTTAAATTGGTTCAACGAGTTCAAATTTGTTGTCGTTTAGAAGATGCTTTATTTTTGTCCCCTTCTTTAGATGGGTCGTTGTCAGACGTGGCGGTCGTCCGTCACCGCTTGGTATAGCTTATGGGTCACATATAAAGCCCGTAGTATCAGCACGAAGCCCACATTTATTATAAAGAAGCGACATCAATACGAAAATTAAACGACCAATCAAGAACCAGGGATGTAAGAGCATCTGTTATTTTTCCATACAAATCTCGCACTGATTTCTTCTTCAGTATGGAATACGCGCGCGATCGCAGCAGCCGCAAGCAAAGATCTGTTTGTTTTGCATTGCACCAGTCTCTGCAGAACTTAGAGTAGGCATAGGCATAGAAGACAGAGTATTTTAGTTAGTTTCGAGCCATGAAAATCCATAAGGGAACGCAATTGAATATCAATAAGATCAGTGACGGCGACTCGATCAGTAACGATCAGTGCATTTGCAAGCTTGGTGTGAACCAGAAGACTGGTCGCGTTCAATGGTGTCCCGGTTTCACATGTTGTAAATTTTTAATTATCATTCCAGTGATCATGTTGCCAATCACCTTGGTTTTAATACTGTTGATGCGAATGGATGGCATGATGTACGCGCTGAACTTACAGAAGGCCGCTGACGATCAGTACTTGAGTGATGACTACTTTATGCTGCAATCGGAATTGGATGAAGTCGAGAGGGTGTCGCGTTGTATCTCGTTGAAGTTTGGCCTTACAGAGGTACTAGATATTGAGGACAGAGATGTGATGAAGGACGCGAGGACGTCTTTTGTGCCTAGGGATACTGCTGCGATACCAAGGGAGTGCTTGGATTTCGGACTGGAGGGATCCTTCAATAGTCGCTCGAGGCGGGCATCAAATAATGAAAGTTATCAGAATATTGCCAGATTTCTTATAACCCCGTCGGCCAGCAAAGTGGAACAGCGCAGTGGGTCATCGCTAGGTCTGCACTTCATGTGGAAAACCGAAGATTCGAAAGAGGAGATTCGCAGAGCTCAAGCAGAGACAATGCTGAAGTATATGGACAATACTGTGGATCCGTGCGATGATTTTTATAAATATGCATGTGGGAATTGGGAGAAAATCAACCCCATACCGAAGGACAAGGCCGGATTCGACACGTTCGAGCTTTTGCGCGAAAACCTAGACGTAGTTCTGGAGCAGCTTCTTCAGGAAACAAGTGACAAGGCGGAAGTTTCTCAAATTAGTAATAACTATTACCAGGATCCCGAAGCGAAGTCGGATGTTGCTCCCACGGATATTGGAACGGAGGAGGTCCTAAGTGAGGCAATCAAATCAGCTAGACTGCGAAAGCATATAATAAAGCGAAGAAAACTTCTGGATGCTCTGCTCGAGAGGTACAAGCGGGGTGTCCTTAACGTGCTTGACAACCGTTCGGATAAGTCAAGTCCCTCCGAAGAAACCGATGCGGAAACTAAAGCCAGAATGCTTTACAAATCCTGCATCGATACTCATGTCTTGGAGAAACGAGGAATAGCTCCCCTGCTCGATCTCACAAAGTCCCTTGGCGGCTGGCCGGTCTTGGATAGTGAGTGGTCCGCTGACAGTTTTGATTGGTTGAATTTAACGGCGCAATTACGTCTTTTCAACAATGACATTCTAATTTTCGAATGGGTGGGACTCGATCTTAAAAACTCTAACGAGAATATTATTCATTTTGACCAGACGAACCTTGGTTTGCCGACGAGAGACTATTTCTTAGAGAAAACCAACGACAAGTACTTGAAGGCGTACCAGGAGTTTATGACCACTGTGATGCATTTGTTGGGCGCCAATCAAAGAAATGCAGCTAAGACCGCTGAAGAACTCATTGCCTTTGAATCGCAGCTAGCAGCCATAACATCGCCAGCTGAAGAGCGTGTTAACATTTCGAGTATATACAAAAAAATTACGTTAAAGGAGCTCAGTCAGGCTGTGCCGCTCATAGATTGGAAGCGTTACTTAAGTATTGTTCAGGAACGTGAAGTGGAAGAATCCGAAAATGTGGTCATCTTCGCTTTGGAATACATGAGTCACCTAACGGCCCTCCTCGCTGATACGGAGAAGAGAACTGTTGCGAATTACCTGATGTGGCGTTTCGTTCGACATCGTATTAATAACCTAGACGATAGGTTTGAGGAGCCTAAGCAAAAGTTCTTCCACGCACTTTTTGGCCGCGAGGAAAGCCCATCCCGCTGGAAGGGATGTATTGCTCAAGTCAACACAAACATGGGTATGGCGACGGGTGCAATGTTTGTGAGAAAATACTTCGACGAGAAGAGCAAAGAGGACACGTTGCAGATGACGCACGAACTACAGCAAGCCTTTCGGGACATTTTACATACGACCGATTGGATCGACCCGGAGACAAAGCAGCTGGCCGAAGAAAAAGTTAATGTAATGTCTTTGAAGATCGGTTATCCGGACTTTATTTTGGACCCTGAGCAGCTGAATGAAAAGTACAAGGGTATTGACATCCAGCCGGATAAGTATTTCGAGAACACATTAAATGTTCTGCGACACGCAACTCGCACAGAGCAGAGCAAATTGCAGAAGCCCGTCAACAGGACTCTGTGGCTGACCGCGCCGGCCCTCGTTAACGCATACTACAGTCGCAACAAAAATCAAATCATGTTCCCTGCGGGCATCCTACAGCCTCCTTTCTACCACCGCCACTTTCCGCGTTCCCTAAACTTTGGTGGCATCGGCGTTGTGATAGGTCATGAGCTGACACATGGCTTCGACGACAAGGGTCGACTGTTCGACAGCAACGGCAGCATGCACAAATGGTGGAGCGATGCCTCGGTGAGGGGCTTCGACGAGAGGGCTCGTTGCCTTGTTGCTCAGTATGGAAACTACACCGTGAGCGAGGTGGGTATCGCTTTGAACGGGGAAAGCACCCAGGGCGAAAACATCGCAGACAATGGAGGCATTCGACAAGCATTTCACGCCTACCAAAGCTGGTTAAAAAAGAGTGACGCCTCCGAGCGCGAAGGGGACACACTGCCTGGACTCAACATGACTGGTTCGCAGCTTTTCTTTTTGAACTTTGCCCAAGTGTGGTGTGGGGCTATGCGGCCGGAGGCAACTCGCAATAAATTGAACACGGCCATCCACAGCCCTGGGCGGTTTCGCGTTGTGGGAACGCTTTCAAATTCAATCGATTTCGCCAAGGAATTCCAGTGTAAGAGAGGCTCGCCCATGAATCCAGCCCACAAATGCGGCGTATGGTGATGAATTGAGGGCATCCATAAAACGGAATGTGCCTCCTCGGCGCAGCGCTGTTGTCGTTGTCATCATCGTCATCATCATCGTTGTCGTCGTTGGCGTAGTCTCCTTTTATTAGAGTTAATTGAATCAATGCGTGGTGACGTCGGGCGGTAAGTGTTTTACTTTCATTTTATGAAATTAATATTGTTTCATAGTGCACTGCATATTTATTCTTTATTTTATGTTTTGCTTGATGTAAGGATGATGCGATAACGGTATATTGATGAGGGGGTACCTTTAGCTGAGTTTAAATAGTTATACCCCATCCTCTTGTTATCTTTTTGAGAGAACTTGTTGCAGCCGTTAAAATGGGATCAAGTCTTCGGTCATTTTAATTACGAGACTTTATATGTCAAAAACAAAATGAGTGATTGTCACGGTAATATGGTAATTTGGTTTATTTCGACACTTGTTGTTTGGTAAAACAGAAGTAATTTACCTACTGAAAATGATGAAGTTTAATAGAATAATGTTTGTTATTTTCTTTCCGCTACCAGAGTTAACACCCTACCCAGGGTATATTAATTTTAAAGCAAGTTGGTAACCTTGTGAAATAAGCACAGGGATCCCTAAGAGCTTTTAGAGAAGTGATCGAGCGACTGACAGATAAATTACTAAAGTTCATGTCAGTTGGTCTGTCCGTATAGTGTAAGGCATTACGATCTTAAAAATTGAGCTAGAGAAACATGGAATGTAGCTTCGTTATTATATTGAAAATATATGATTTTTGAGATATTTGAGATTTTAATGTATCATATTTTCAAATTTTCATTTAATTGCAAAATACCTTCTGGCGTAGGAACTCAAACTTAGGTGCATCGGTTGTTTGCTACTATAAACAAGACGTCGGTGTTTCTTCTTGATGACAGCATGTATGTATGTAGGTATACTTGGTTTTGGCTTTAATGACTGCTTAGCCCGTGTTCGCCGCTTCTATCCCAATACTCGCGAAGACTTCACTGACATCATGCTGTGTTCTTCCAATTGTATCAGTTTCGCCTGCATATGCGAGTAATTGAACGGACTGTTGAAAGATTGCGTCACTGGTTTTGGCTCCGAAGTTCTGCCCAATTCTCTCTTATGATGTAAAAGAAGTCACATTACAGTGCGTCGTTATTTTTTTACATTAGACTCGTCGTTGAAATGTTTACCGAACTTGACGGATGACAGAAGGGACGATGGCAGGGACGTCAAAACTAGACATTTCTCTGTTTATCTCATCTCTATAGATGCTGTCATAAGCGGCCTTTTAAACTCAGTGAATAGGTCTTGCAGATGAGTTAGTGCATCTCCTGACTAGATCATCGCTGGCGGATTTCAAAAGTTCGGCAGCTAGGTCGTCAGTATCGGCTGCTTGTTGCACTTAAGCTTATACACTGCTACTTTCACTTCATTGAAGTCGGGTAGGCAGAATTGTAGAACGGACTGCTATTTCACTATAATGTTCTCTTAAGGATTCGGCACGGAATTTTCAAACACTTGGAGGGTCCCTTAGCCCTTTAGTAGAACGATTGAACGTTATTCCTTATAGGACCTCAATCTCTTCAATCGCACGCATTCCCATGCTCTCGCTGTTTGCTTGATAGAAGCGGGTGTTCCTCTCTCCACCTCTACTCGCAAAGCTTGCGAGAAGAGCAATTCTAGTCCTTTTATGCAGACGTACTTTCTGAGCTTTCTGTTTAGTCTTGACCCGTGGAGGGTCTCTGCCTGATCCACATAAGCTTTTGATCTTCTGCGATCCTGTGCACACTAATTCTAGTTTTTTTTTTAGGCTTGGATTAGAAGGTTCTCTTGGGTAGAGTGTTATTATCCATCAGCTCAATGCGAATGATCCAAAGAAGTCTGCTTGTATCTACTGATAATCACGGTTGTGTCTTCTTCTCCATTTGGTCTCCCCGCGTGTAAGACCAGAAATTCGCCGCATATTTTATCTCTCGAAAAGACGGAGTAATGTTTGGCGCCATAAAGCAAAACTTAGAGAGTAAGGTTATATTTACACGAGCGTAAACGGGAGACGATTAAAAAAATCCTAAAGTGTCTCCACCGGACAAACATAAAGTGCCGATGACATTTCCCAGAAGCAAAAAATACTTAAGTTGAAAATGGAAACCCTGAAAGAATGCATATTTGTCGTACATGGACGATTTCAGTTTCCATCTGCGAGTCGCAAACTGCTATAAACGTGAGCGAAAAAAGTTAAATGAGGCATAAGAGACGCTGTAAAAAGAGTAAATTAGGTTCTTTGAGGCGATTTTAGTTTTAATGCATACCTAATTTGAACGTCCTAGGAGAATTTTCATTTTTCATCCTAATAAGCATAGTGGGCGTGTTAGTGGGCGGATTTTGAGAATTTTTACACGTGTACTGCCTCGGGACCTAGAAAGCTCAGATATGAAGTTTCGAAACCTATCTCAAAATTTAAGGCCTCAAACTACCAACAGACAGATGGACGGATATAGCTCATTCGACTTAGAATTCGGTCTCGATCATATGCCCTTAAGGTCTTAGGGGTCTATGATGATTATTTCTCTATGTTACAAACTATAAATCAAACATAATATACCTCCTATCCTATATCCTATACCCGAATAAATCACTAATTGGTCTGACCTGGTATTGAAACCCACGATCTTTTGATTGCTAGTCCGAGGTCTTACCATCTGCACCACAGTCCCACAGTTCCATCTAGGGAGCGTTGAAGATTTTTGGTTATCTCTGCTTAATTAATTTTTTTTTACGTGGGTAGGAAAAACCTTCATAGGCACTACGAGGACCGGCCGCGCGTGATCATAGTAGTGTGAGATTCTTACTCACTAAAAAACCTCCCATTTTCCGTCAGACTACGACTAAGTTTCCTTAACAAGAAGCTTGAACTCTTCTGTAGTAATCGCGTGTGGCAGGCTGCCTTCCAACGAAGGCACCTACAATGCCGTCAATTTATGCGGTTTCATCTTATGCTGCTAGATCTAACGGTCTCATTCTTTGTAGTCGGCGCGTAAGATTTGTCTGATCCAAAGTTCGGATAATTTCATTGTTGCAGTGTCCGCGAAGTCGAGTACTAAGTTTGCGAGCAAAATTTGTTACCTCGTCACTCACGGTTGCGATTCCTGCACCACTACTAGTTTGAAACTTTTTCCTGTCACAATTGCGGACGTCAGTATGTCCTGATTTAATTTTTTGTTTACGTTCAATGACACCACACGAACGTAATAAAAATCTTTCTTTTCATAAGTCCCGATAATTTCGCCAGTAACTGTTACATTCATTCTATTGCTAATATCATGTTCCTCCTTTATAAAAAGGCGCTAGGAAATAAGTCCCCAATGAAATAAGACCCCAAACTGAAAAATGAAAAAAGGCCCTAAAAAGTAGTACGAAATGCAACAACAACTAGGAGTTTTTTTTGTTGGGGCCTTATTTCATTTTTTTGGGGCCTTAATTCATTTTTGTATTGTCTCCTCATCTCATAAAAAAGGAACTCTTCTTTGTAGAAGGAGTACCGGCCACCGGCCCTTTTTTAATTTTCGGAGGGGTCTGTAAGGGAGGCCATGCTACCCCACTGCAACCCCCCTGCCTGCTTTTTCTTTTAGCTTTCTTATGAGACGATATTGGGGCCTTATTTTATTTTGATTTTGGGGTCTTATTTCATTATGAAATACAGCCCCACTTTTGGGGCCTTATTTCATTTTTAATTTGGGGCTTTATTTCATTTGGGCATTATTTCCTACCGCCTTATAAAAATACCTAGCTATGCTTAAATATATTAAAATTCATATTTTAATGTTTTCTATATTGGTTCGATGACATAATTTCTTTTTTCCTTTCACAGGTTACTCATCCCACCGAACTAAACAAATATGTCCGCATTAGACTGGTGTGCCAAAATACCGGTTTATTTTGTATTATATATTTTTTAAATCATCATTGTTGTGATATTAATTTTTTTTAATTGCAATTATTTTCTATTTTATATTTTTTACTTGTAAGATATTTTCGTCATTAAAAAAATAAATAAATCAATCAAACATAATTAAAAACCATTTCCAATCATTGCGTAGTAAGATTTTCTTAAAAAAAAAATAGCTTTATGCATAAGAATTCAAAGCTCACATGTATATTTGACCTTGCCACGCTTACTTATGGCGACAAGGAATCTAAAAATTATTATTACATATTATTATTTATATTAAACTTACCAAGAGCTACATAGGCCTTTAGCTGGGGAGAATCTAAAAAGATGAGATTTAATACAATATTGAGAAATTGTTAAGATTTTAAAAAAGAGAAATAAAATACATAATATTTAGCAACATGAGCAAGCTTAATATACTTGCTTTAGCTTACTAATGCTGTCTCAAGAAAATATTATGTTATGGAACAAGTTTACCGTAGGTCCAAGTGGAATTTAGTTGTTCTTTTTAGGCTTATAAATGTATTTCAGTGTCCTGATTACGAATATGTTATTAAAAATTGTCGGTCTCGTTTAGTTTAAAAGTTATAGCTATTTAAAGTTAAAATTTTTCCATACAAAATACCTCATCTTTGACTTTTAATTTCTGCCTAAGAGTATGCTATAGAAATCTGACAAGGTTCGCTGTAAAATAAATTTGCTTTTGAAAACAACAGTGTTTGGGTGGCCCGCTTCGCGTGTTAAAAGGATTTCAACTCCCTTTTTCGCAGGGTTTAGCCGCTCACGCGACTTCGTCGCTTCGCTAAGGGTAGGTGCCAGTTGTCTGGCAGGCGCCTGTGGCCATTTACGGGTATGTTAAAGTTGCACTCCTTTTGAACTTCTTTGGCTTATAACTTCTAAACTAATCGAGACCGACAATTTTTAATAGCATATTCGGAGTCAGGACACCCAAATCCATATATTAAGATATATAAAAAAATCCAATACATTCCACTTGGACCTTACTTATGCCAACGGCTTATTTCCACGAGCGACAGAACAGTTACTGTCACCAACTCGAGAAACATTCGGTCGTATGAGAGCCGACAGCTCGTGCTTGTGTTCTGCCTCTCATAAGAATCAATGTACGAAAAAACTGTTTCGTCGCTCATGTAAGGGCAGGCTAGAAGATAATTCAACCTACGATTTCCAAGGAATTTCAAATCAGATAAAAGCAAACCAGAAGCATAAAAGTAAAAAAAAAAACAGGGAAGACAATGACGAGAGCAATTTATGAAAAATTATACCTATACCACAAATTACTGAATAACTAGATATTCAACTTGTGTCCCTCTTACCATCCATCACCCATTTGTTTAAGTTTTTATAAAGCCTTTAAAGCTTTTTTAAGCTTCAAATTTCCGTGTCGGTGAATACGAGTAAGAAGATACAACAACAGTTTACCTTACGCGATCAGCTGATGCAAAAGCTCATCATCATCATCATCATTTTCGAATGCCGCCTATCCTTTAAAAGGGTCGCGGAGCGAGGGTGGCTAAATGGTCCTTCCATCTTTCTCGATCCTCCACCACCAACTCAAGAGACTCCGGCGCAATCCCCAGGCGGGACTCAGAGAGGTTCTTTACCTGATCCCACCACCTGTTTCTTGGCCTACCAGGGGGGCGACGCGCTCGCATCTCGGCTAGCATGACCTGTCTAGGAAGTCTGTCAGGGGGCATGCGAACAACGTGTCCAAACCATCGAAGGATCGATCGCTCCACTCGGAGAAGTAGCTGCTCAACATTAAGATTCCTACGAATACTGACGTTTCTCACTCTGTCCCTTAGAGTAAAACCAGCAACGCACCTCAGGAATCTCATTTCGGCAGCTTGTATCCGCGATCTAATTCTTTCGGTCATTACCCAAATTTCATGCCTATAGATGAGGGTCGGAACAAACACTGAATTAAAAACTGAGATCTTTGCTTTCACTCCAAGCTCAGCTTTCCTGATGACCGGCCGGCGCAGTTCCTTTACTATTGCTCCAGCTTGGCCAATTCTACAGGACAACTCAGTATCACTCCTCCCATCTTTCGTGAAAAAGACCCCGAGATACTTAAACTTCTCCACCTGTTTTAATGGAACTGCATTTATGTGCAGGGTACACTGCACAGGAGTTCGGGAAACAACCATCACTTCCGATTTGTTCACGTTTACTTTCATCCCAGCATCACCACAGATGGCTGCAAACCTATCCAGTGCTCGTTGAAGTTCCTCTTTGGATGATGCAAGGATGGCCAAATCATCTGCGAAAAGCAGATGGCTCATCCTGATGCCAGCCAATTCGAAACATTGCTCGCCAAGACTGCGCCTCACCATCCAGTCCATATATGCTAAGAAAAGGAGCGGCGACAGAACACAGCCCTGGCGAAGTCCAACGCGCACATCAACAGGACGGGATTTGACGCCATTTATCCGTACACAGCTTCTATACAAAACTGCTTTCATACAAAGACTGAATGGCTCTCAGAAGAGGCCCATTTAGCGCATAATCCTGCAAAACTCTCCACAGTGTATACCGAGGGACTTGGTCATACGCCTTTTCCAGATCTACAAAGCACGCATAGACCGGTTTGGCATATTCCCAGGCCTTCTCAAGAATAACCTTCAGAGTAAAAAACTGGTCGGTTGTGCCTCTGCCAGGCCGAAAGCCGCACTGTTCTTCCCGTAACAAAGGCTCGATTACAGCTCTGGAACGCGTTTCCAACACCTTCGCGAATACTTTTCCCGGAAGACTCAAGAGAGATATGCCCCTATAGTTGGCGCAATCTCTCCTGTTCTCTTTTTTGAAAATGGGCACTATAACTCCCGTTTGCCAATCGCTAGGTGCCTTCCCGCTATCCCAGGCACCTTAGTGACACGTGTTAGCCATTTAACACCCTCTTCACCCATTGCCTTGAGCATTTCTGGCCGGATTTCATCAACTCCAGCAGACTTGCCAACTTTTAGCGATTTAATCGCTTCAGTGACTTCGTCTACTGTGGGACTATTCTCCGCCCTTATCTCGACAGCAGTGGGAATGCCATCTTCAGTGCCCTGTTAGGGGTTGAGCAACTCCGAAAAGTGCTCTCTCCATCTGCGCAAGACATCGCTCTCACTTGAAAGAAGTGTACCGTCCTTGAATTTAACCTCTTGGATGATATTTAACTTCCTTCCTCTGAGCCGGCGAATGGTCTGCCAAAATATCTTGTTTGCAGATCTGTAATCATGCTCCAACTTCTCGCCGAACTTTTTCCATGACTGTTCCTTGGCTGTTCTGACTGCTAGATTGGAAGTCCTTCGCGCCTCATTGTACCGGGCTCGAGAAGTTGAGTTTCTACATTGGATCCACGCAATGTAGGCTCTCTTCTTCTCTCTGATGGCTTCTTGAACTCCAGGCGTTTTAAACCAAGCAGTTCTTTTCTCACCACCAGCCGCTTCACTCCACAATCATTTCCTGCAGAGGCAATGACTGCCGATAAAAACAGCTGCCATTCCTCCTCTACATTTAAAAGGTCAGTTGGAATTTGTTCAAACTTCTCCGAAACATGCTGTGCAAAACGCTCTCTGAAATCAGAGTCAGCATCCTGCAACCTTTCCCACCGTATGCGGGTCACCAATCTTGGTTTTCGCCTGGGTGGCAAAAGAATACTGTCACTGAAAAACAATTTACCCAACACTAAGTGGTGATCAGTTGACAACTCAGCTCCCCTGAAAACTCGAACATCACAAATCATTCTTTGAACACACGATGGTACAACAAAGAAATCAATCAGTGACTTCTGATTTAAACTGTGCTTGTACCATGTGTATTTGTGAATGGCTCTGTGTTGGAAAAAGGTGTTCATGATGGACAAGCCATATGCACAGCAAAAGCTGTAAAAGCTGCAAAACGAAATTGCATGGAAATGACGTATTCATGAATTTACTCACATTTGTAAACAAATGTCGGAGGATCGGTAAATTCATCAATTTCAGCTTGTGGGCAAAGCTTTTACATGTCCGATGTTGAATATCTAGTTATTCAGTAATTTATGCCTACATTATACCTACTGCTTTTTTCACATCTGAAATATTTGCTAATGCACATAGTTCAATTGCTCAAAAAGTATCTAAGATAAGTGACTTTATTGACTTCTGTGAACCTGGCAATTCAAAGAAAAGAAAAAATCATTAACGGGTGAATTTAAAAACTGAGAGTTCTAATGGATGGTATACACAAAAAATTGAAAGCTCTTGATAAAACAAATAGGGAGTTTCTTTGATACAGGCACCTTACAATAAGTGAGGTGCCTGTATCACAGAGGCAATTTATTACTGGTATACTGCCCTGTTGTTGTAAAGAGTATCCGGAGAGACCCGAGATGTGAGGAAGTTAAAAACTTCAATTGATTCGTAAGAGATAACCAGGTCCTTCTCCAACCCAGTCTCTCATATCCTTCTAGGTAGTGTTATGCAGGCAGGCCAGCATCAAGTTTAATAGCCAGTGACAACATTGCCAAAATTCCATCAGTGATTCAGTTTCTGTTGTGCTAGGTTTCACGCGGCTACCACAACAAAACTCCCGGCAAGCACCTGCAGCTAAAAAGGTAAAATACAAAGCGGATTTGCGCAGAAGAACTAGACAGGACTCTACGAGCAGCAGAGGAGAGAGGAACACCTGCTTCTCCGAAGGAAAAAGAGCAGGTTGGAAAAGAGCGGTTGAGGCAATAGAGATTTGTTGTGTAGCCTGTATAACGGCGAAGACGAACCAAATACCGATGTCAGGCAGAACCCAGGCAAAGAACTCACCGACAAACCATGCCCAACAAAAAAGCTGTTGTAAGCTGACGGCCTATCCACCGAAATTCTCCGCTAGCGATGATCTGGTTAATAGCATCAACTAGCATAAAATATGGTCGGAGGAAAGTATGCCCGATGATTGGAACCTCAGTATTGTTTGCCTGATCTGCAAGAAGTGCGACCTTTAGATTTGAACTACATGATGCATCAATCCCCTCTTTCCTAACAAGATATTTTTTTAACAATTTGCTAGGCCCCTATATGTGTGGCTTCAGTCGCATCAGTCTCCAGAGGCATCCATTGAATACAAGATCTTTTAAAAGACCGATTTTTTCAAAGACCGAAACGGCCAAAGACCATTTTTCAACAATCTAATAGGTCCCGATCGGACAGGCCTTAGATCTGGAAAAATCAAATCCACCATCGATCGATCAAATATTCACACTGCGGCAGATCTTAGAAAAAACCCAGGAATTGCAGATCATTACCGACCACCTTTTAATCGATTTCAAAGCCGCGTACAACAGGATCTAAGGAAATAAGCTATACCTAGTGTATAGTTTTCACATCTTTGCCAAACTCATCACGCTGCCATCCTTTGCTGCTTCTTTGCTCTTTCAGCTGCTTCTTTGGGCTAAAAAAGCCATTGGCCGACCTTGCCTGAGGTCGGAAGAGTCAGAAGGAAGGAAGCCTCAGCCAGTTTCGCAAGCAAAATTGAATATGGCTAGCTGGAGAAAGAGCAGGCTGACGAAGCTTGTTGGCCGAGCCATACTTCAAGTAAGGAAGTCAAGCGGACGCGGAATAATTGTGAGCCCAAGCAGGGTACAGACATTCATCGTTTGTGTTTGAGCAAAAAAGTGGGCGCAGTCAGTGTTGGCGCAGTCGGTGTTGGAATAGTCAATATACTCTTTAACGAAGCAGAGGTAAGTGTGTTTGACTCCTGTCCACGAGTTCCCGGGTTCGAGTTCTGACATTAAAAGTTTTTTGCGTGTACATTGTATCCCGAGCTAAACTGGCATATTATGGTAACCACTGCACAATGCGACTGGCTCCGCTTCGGCAGCCAAACAGTTTAAAAGTATGAGAAGACATGAAACAACTCTTTCTGCATATCAATGGGAAATAGGGTTTTTCCAGGAGATATATACATAGATACCTAACTATAATAATTTATTCACAAAACGCGAAAAACTTAAAAAAATACACATTTCATCCAAACAGTTCACGAAGATACATTCTGCTTCCCTTTCTCCATTTTGCATTGAACATTGTGCAGCCAACCGTAACGCCAACTAGTTGCCTCCGGGTAGAAATACTTTGTATCTGGACTATGATCATAACGCAGCGTAAGGTATGCATTTCGCTTACCGCTGTCAAGAACTTGTCGTTGCTCGTCGGAAACATTTCTCATAGGCCGGGAGGATCTTCCCTCGAAGACGGTTTCTTCCTTTGATAAATCATAAGAAGCAAAATTTGATTCGGCTTGTTTACGTCGTCCGCAAGAGGATGTAACTACGGTACAAAATGGCTTGGATTTTACTGCGCCCGCTTTGCGAACAGTGGAATTTCTTCCTAAATTTGACATTTTTATCGGAATTTCGATTCAAGTCTGTATTAAAATTTGACAAATAAATGATTGGAGGCTTTTGTTTTTTAATGTTTAATTTGTTATACTTTGTATAAGCCTTTAAGGTTACCTTGGACGAAGAGTGATGAATCCGAATACAACAAACATGTTATTCCATATAGCATTATACATGTATATATCCAACTATTCCAACTCTAAAAAAATCAGATGCACCAGCGAATTGATTGGTGACGAAAATTGCTCGGAGAAGGAAAGCTCTAGCACCCAGTTTAGCTTAATTTAGCTGCTTTTGGTATTTCTAAGAGTTTTTTTTAAATAAATTAAATGTAAGTTTCGAAAAAAAACTTCTTTAATTTTACGTCATTAATTTACTCGAAGGCGAAAGTAAAAGGGCTTCGCAAAAGGGCTAAACAAATCTGTGCGAATCATATAAAAGCGGAGGTCTCCAGCTACGTAGCCGCATGGAAATGCAAATCAAATTGTGTACATAGATACCTACCTACCAGAAAAAAAAAATCATTATACCAGTGTCGTAATCTTTTTAAATGAATTTCTATGTATAATGAAAATATTCCATGTTTTCCTAGAATCTGGGAAAAAATTTCCATTTAAGACGGACAGGTCAAACTTCCCCGGAAAGTCAATTACCTATGTATTTTATTTCCCGACCGACAGAAACTTTTCTCGGAAAAACTCGCTGATTCTAACTGCCCGCCCAGTTTCGTTTTTAAAGATGGCTCAGTGTGTTTCGCCTTGTGGTAATAGGTACTAATATAATTTTTTTCTATATTTCTTCGTAACGTTGTAAACGCAATTTATATAGTTGAATTTTTCTGATTTTACGTCTGTGACATAAGCTCATAGAAAATTATAAAATATTTCTTAGTATAAAAGACGTGAAGTTCATCAGAATCATCCATTCAGCATTTGTGTCCTGCAAGTCGCAACATCAGAGACGACACGAAGACGTTGACAAAGCAGTAAGCACCCCCAACATAAATCTGACAAATCAAATCAAGAAAGATCTGATTGACTTCTTGTCCTTGGATTACGTTACGCGCATTCATGACATTCTTTTAAAAGGACATCAAGGAAATTTAGAAATATGTGATCATAACGCTTTTCTTTCTAAAAAAAAGAAAACATTTTTCCAGTGTAAAAGAACAAAACCTCCTCATCCATCCAGATGATGTTAAATTAAATTGAAGAAGCCTCTCAATTGACTTTATACACCCTCGCAAAGAGCACTTCTGACTGAAATAAAGTTCGACTCCCAAAGTGAAGCAATTAATTAGCCACATAATGGGGCATTGAAACTTTGCGCATTGTTCACTTTAATGCTTGCTCCTCGAGGCTCGGCCTCGGTTATGTAGTCGTATCTGAATCGCTCACAACAGACATTGCGTTTAATTTCAATTACAGTCTTTATCGCAAAAATCCCACAGTCCCCCGCCATGTATACTTACAGAACACTTATCACATGGACAAACTTCTGCACACCATCTTTTAAATGGAACTTTTCAACGTGCTCACTCGGCAAAACTTTGACAATAAATCAACGAGTTTAAGTACAACTTGGAACAGAGTTACTTTCGGTAGATACTTTTTCGAATAGCCAACTTTGAGACTTTTTTTTGTGTTCGAAGCCAACGCAGCGTTGAGAAAATTTCTTGTTGGGAATTCTGTGCATTTTATGGCTGCAATCCGTAGGAGACATGTTTGGATAGGTCCGCTGGAATAGTTTAGATAGAAAAGTTTTTGAGCACGCTGGTAGCTGGTAATAGCTTTAGCGAGTTTTAAGAAAAACTTTCCCTTATATCTTTTTCATAGTTCAAAACGGTTGGTGGGCTTCAAGATGAGTGTGAAGTAGCTAATATGGATTTATGTTTGAGAGGGCTTGTGGATCACATCAATGTGATTCATATCCATCGAATTTAGGTGTCACTTGTGAAAATTTATTTTTATTGTTGTTTGAAAATGGAAACTGTTTTTGCGGTCAAAAAATTATTTAACCGCAATGTCTGCAAGAATTATCAAGGAACAACGAAGACGAACTAAAGAGTTGGTCCAGCTTCCTGAAATTACGCAAACAAACCATGGAGAAAGCCAAATAAAATTGGTGTATCTAATAAAATTTATGGCAATTTACTGATTTGCCATTTGGCTTTGGTCATACTCCGGCTAACCGTGAACCTTTGTGGAACATGTTTTACATCACATGGCTTAACGTGAAAAACCTGCCTGGTGTACCGACTTGGCGATGTCGTCGTTGTCCGTTGTGTGAAAGACCTTTGCTGAACTTCGAGACAACCTGCGAGATGTATTCACACGACTAAAAGCAGGACACTTAAGGCTGAATCCAAAGAAATGTGCACTCTTTGGAGCGGAAGTTAAGTATTTGGGACATATAATATCGTCAAATGAAGTAAAAACAGATCCGGAGAACTAATTCCCGAAGACAAACAACTGCTGAGGAGATTTCTCAGTCTCGCTTTCGCTGCATACTAAAGGAGGTTCGAGAAGGATCGCCAAGTGTCTGCCATCAGTTGACCGAGAAGGGAAGACAGTTTAAATGGTCAGGTAAGTGCGATAGAAGCTTTGAACATCTAAAGCAGCGGCGGCTTGTAGAGGCACCGATATTAGCGTTCCCCACCTCTGGAAGACATATTATTATAGACGCACATGTTAGTATATTGGTGCAGTATTGGCGCAGATACCTACACAATGAAAGTGGTAGCATACTTAAGCAAAGTTCAATCCCGACCAGAGAGAAATACTGCATCACGAAACGGGAGCTCGGGAATGATCGGACTACAGAGGATACAGACTACTACGAATGGAATGGTGGAAGGCTTTGTGCTTTAACAAGACCTTGAAGCAACATCTCTTCAAAGACGGGATTGGATTTGGCGATTTCTCTTATTTCTAACGGTCCATCGCAATGTATAGTATAACTGGATACACTCCATTCGAAGTTTTATTTGGACGAACTATAAGGCTACTTTGCGAGCCTTAACTCGGATTTCCCTTTGAAGACCCATCATGCGACTGGATTGAGGTGGATCTTAGAGAAACGATTAACGACGTTTACCAGGGAACTACAAGTAGTATAAAAATTGCGATTGACCGCATCAAGACCTCTGGTACGATGCTAGAGCAGCAGCAGCGGAATTCAACGAGGGGTATGGCTGTACAATCCACATCGTAGGAAGGGTATAATCTCCAAAGCTGTAGTAGGACTGGGAAAGCCCCTACCAAGTTGCAACATGATAACGTTTTCCGAATCAAACGAGGACCAAGAGCGAAAGTTAAAGCTATCAATGTGCATCGCCCACATCGTTACAACGGAAGCAATGATGATGCACTTGTTCGGGACGAAAAAAACTAGGACAGGGGTAATGTGGAGGCAAATTGTGACAATTTCATCATGCATTGCTCTAACAGAGACGTGGTTGTATGATGAAATTCACAAAAGGGAGCTGTTTGATGATAAAGTTTTTGCTGTTTTTCGCTGCGATCGCTTTGATGTTACTAAAAGACGGGGAGCCGGAGTTTTGATCGCTGTTCGTCGGAGTTTGACTGCGGATGAGATTCCAATTGATGTTGTCCTCGTTGAAAGCGTAGTTAATATCGACCAAGTTTGTGTTTAAGTGACAGGTGGTAATGTTGGTGACCCAGATTTGATTATATTTTTAAGTTATTTTCCTACGAAAAGTGTTGCTGCTGTTAATGGTAAACACCTAAAAAATATTGATAACGTCATTACCTTTGTGGCCTTGGAGACTTCAATTTTAGAGAGCTAAGTTGGTTTTCAGATGGCAATAAAGTGCTACCGTATCGTTTTCTTCGGATGTTGAAAAGACTGCAAACGATTTTTTTCAGTCAAAAC
The DNA here is from genome assembly GCA_947623515.1 of Neoascia interrupta. Taxonomy (NCBI): domain Eukaryota; kingdom Metazoa; phylum Arthropoda; class Insecta; order Diptera; family Syrphidae; genus Neoascia; species Neoascia interrupta. The sequence continues at coordinate 40,867,210 of OX392464.1, forward strand.
CACCGGTTACTTAATCTTAAACATGCAAAAAATAGAGCTCATAAAAGGGTTAAAAGAAGTAAGTCTTTATCGGACTACGCGGTATTTGCGCGGTTGAGAAAGGAATTCCTTTTTCTTTCTAGGTTTCTCTCGAACAAATATATCAAAACTCTGGAAAGGAATCTAAAATCCAACTCGAGGTGTTTTTGGCCTTTCGTAAATTCTAAACGGACTAGTGTAGGTTTTCCTTCAAGTATGAGTTTTCAAGGTCAATCATTCAGTGATCGCAAAGTTATTCTGAACATGTTTGCGACAAAGATGGAAGGACCATTTAGCCACCCTCGCTCCGAGACCCTTTTAAAGGATAAGCGGCATTCGAAAATGATGATGATGATGATGTTTGCGACATATTTCCAAAGTATTTATGATTCATCCAGCGAATCGGATTTTAATCAGGAGTACTTCGGTTTCTTGGATGCTTTCACTTCTGCAGGCTCTCTGGTACTTAAAAGATTGGAAATATTGTTGGCACTCAAAGATTTGAATGATAGTAAGAGTCCAGATTCCCTGGGGTTTTTCCCTGTTGTTCTAAAATCGTGTGCCGATTCTCTAAGTGTCACTCTCCTTTCTATATTCAAAAAGGCTTTAGCTGCGGGTACATTTATTGATGAGTGGAAGTTTTCGTTAATAATGCCAATCTATAAAAGTGGTAATAGAGACCTTATCTCAAACTATAGACCTGTTTCAAAACTATCTATTGTTCCTTAACTTTTGGACCGTCTAGTGAAGGAGCGTATGGTATTTATTTTGACTATTTTTATAAGCGATCATCAACATAGTTTTTGGAAAGGCGGGTCAACCTCTTCGAACTTAGTTCTCTTTACAGACTTTTGCTTAAGTTCCTTTGAAAATCGCGAACAAGTTCATGCGGTCTATACTGATTTTGTTAAGGCATTTAGCAGAATAAACCTGCACATACTTCTAAAAAAACTTGAATGTTACGTTTTCTTTGGTTCCTTGCTGTCCTGGTTTAGATTTTACCTTTTTGGGATAAAACAATTAGTTAGGATTGGAAGTTTTGTCTCCACAATTATAAACGTCGTTTAATGTCCCAGAAGGTAGTCATCTTGGCCCGATATTGTTTATCATTTTTATTAATGATTTGCCTAGAATTCTACGATTTTGCTCCTGTCTTTTATATACGGACGATGTTTTTTGCTACGGTTTTGAACTATAATGACAGAAGTCTATTCCAAAAGGATTTGGGTGCTTTTCGCGATTGGTGCAAATTAAACGATCTTTTCCTGAATGTTGACAAATGTGCTGCGATGTTGTTTAGCAGATCTCATGAAGCAATTAACCCCGCTTATGGTTTGGGAGACCAAGCACTAAAAACAGTCAGCGGATTTAAGGATTGATCTCTCACCTTTGATCTCCACACTAACAAATTATTTTCAAAAGCTAATTCTGCGCTGGAATTTTTGAAGAGAAATTCTTCAGATTCTAGGGATCCCTATACTCTTAAGGCTTTATATGTGATTCGATTCCCTAGAAGTTCGTCGTAAATCGTGTTGTGTTATGTTCGTTAAAGATTTAATTTGTTCAAATATCGATTGTAGTAACCTTCTGTCTTTGGTGGTCAAAGGATAGACATGTGCACTCAAGAGGATACAAGCATCCACAGGTTTTCTAAACCCTATCAACTCCTACTCTCACCTCCCCGTGGTGAACACCGGGTGCCTAGTACCTCAACTGGAGATTGGGTTCCTACCCCTTTGGAAGGTTGTTGGGGGTAGCAGACGAGAGAGGGGAGGAGGAGTGTTCCCACTAAGGCACTTCTCCTTGCATCCGGACGGCAGCGGAGGAATTCCCCAGATGGAATCAACGGTGGCGTCCATAGTTCCAGTCAGGCCGAACTACTTAGTGAAAACCTTATATGGGCTACTACGACGTATTCGGAGCTCAGGCCTATAAGGAGCGGGCTATCTGGCTCTCCGTCCTTAGAGCTAAGCAAAGGATCTGGTCCTCCAGGTTGGGGGTCGTGCCGTCGGGGTGACTTCCCGGCCACGTAAAGAAACACCAGTCACGAAGCAGAAACAAGCCTCGGATTCGAACGGATCTACTGTTGACGACCAATGCAAACGAGAAAAGGACAACGAGCTCCGGATCTGCACGTGGAATGTTAGGTCCCTTAACAGACCACGTGCAGCCGAGCAACTAGCGGAGGCCCTTAACGACTGCAAGGCAGACATTACTGCCATCCAAGAAATGCGGTGGGACGGGCCGGGCAAAAGAAGGATGAAAAACTGCGACATCTACTACGGCGACTGCTATCGGCATCAAAGACAGCGCCTATTTGGATGTGGTTTCGTTGTTGGAGGCAGACTTAGGCAAAAAGTCTTGAGCTTCAACCCTGTAAGCGAGCGCCTCGCGACGATCCGCATCAAATTCGCCAACACTAGCCTGATATGCGCACATGCCCCACAGAGGAGAAAGATGACGAGACCAAAGATATGTTCTACGAGCTCCTGGACAAAACTTATGAGCAGTGCCCTAGCTACGACATTAAGATTGTCCTAGGCGATTTTAATGCTAGGAAGGGAGGGCATCTTTGGTCGTACTGTCGGCAAGAATAGCCTGCACGACACGACCTCCGATAACGGATTCAGGCTGATCGACTTTGCTGCGGGGCGACACGTTGTGTTAGCTAGTACACAGTTCCCGCATCTCAATATCCACAAAGGGACATGGAGATCTCCCGATCAATCAACCGTCAACCAGATTGACATATTTTAAGCTAGGAAGGGAGGGCATCTTTGGTCGTACTGTCGGAAAGCATAGCCTGCACGACACGACCTCCGATAACGGATTCAGGCTGATCGACTTTGCTGCGGGGCGACACGTTGTGGTAGCTAGTACACAGTTCCCGCATCTCAATATCCACAAAGGGACATGGAGATCTCCCGATCAATCAACCGTCAACCAGATTGACCATATTGCGATCGACGCAAGGCACTCCTCCAGTATCATGGATGTCCGAACTTTCCGAGGGGCCAACATTGACTCGGATCACTACCTTGTTGTAGCCAAGGTACGGCTGCGGATATCCCGACCAGCGCCAAGTAATGGAAATACTGTGAGGAAGTTTGACGTCGGCCGACTACAATCGCAAGAGATCGCCAGGTCCTTCTCCAACCGAGTCTCTCAAAACCTTCTACGAAGTCCTATGCAACCAGCATCAAGTATTGATAGCCAGTGGCAACATTGCCAAAATGCCATCAGAGACGCCGCCTCTGAAGTGCTGGGTTTCACACGGCCACCACGACGAAACCCCTGGTTTGACGATGAATGCCCGCAGGCACATCCAGCTAAACAGGAAGCATACAAAGCGGCGCTGCACCGAAGGACTAGAGCTGCTCACGAGCTCTACGAGCAGAGGAAGAGAGAGGAACACCGGCTTCTCCGAAGGAAAAAGAGAGAGCACGAGAAACGCGCGGTTGAAGAGATAGAGAGATGTTACAACAGGAATGAGGTTAGAAAGTTTTGCCAAAGGATCAAAAGGTCCTGCCAAGGGTATAAACTTCGAACTGAAGCCTGTAAGGACCATCAAGGGAACATCGTTGTAGAATCGCAGTCGGTGCTGAGGATTTGGAAAGACCACTTCTGCAGACTGTATAACGGCGAGGACGAAGCAAATACCGCTGTCAGGCAGAACGAACCATTCAACCCGGGCGAAGACGTTACCGACGAAGCAAAAGAACGATACCGCCCACCCGACCTGGAGGAGGTGAAAGTAGCTGTGTCCAAGCTCAAGTGCAAAAAAGCAGCCGGAGCAGACGACCTAGCTGCCGAACTTTTTAAATCCGCTGACGATGAGCTGGATAGGAGCATGCACCAGATCATCTGCAAGATATGGTCGGAAGAAAGCATGCCCGACGAATGGAACCTCAGCATTGTTTGCCCGATCCTGAAGAAAGGAGACCCTCTGAGTTGTGCCAACTACAGAGGCATAAGTCTTCTTAACATAGCATACAAGATCTTTTCTGCTGTACTGTGTGAACGCCTGAAGTCTTTTGTCAACAATCTGATAGGCACATATCAGTGTGGCTATAGGCCAGGAAAATCCACCATCGTTCAAATATTCACACTGCGGCAGATCTTGGAGAAAACCCAGGAATTCCAAATCGATACACACCGATTCGATTCTTCATCGATTTTAAGGCCGCGTATGACAGCATCTATAGAGACGAGCTATATAGCGCAATGTCTAGTTTTGGCATCCCAGCCAAACTCGTCAGTCTGTGCAGGATGACGATGGAAAACTCACGCTGTTCCGTCAAGGTCGCAAACACCTCACCGACCCCTTTGATGTCAAAAAAGGGTTTAGACAAGGCGAAGCGCTGTCATGCGACTTCTTTAACATCATACTTGAGAGAATTGTATGATAACACCAGAGGTACAATTTTTCAAAAGTCCGTTCAACTACTCGCAAACGCAGACGACATTGACATAATCGGTAGAACAAAGTCAAAAGAACAAAATGTCAGTGAAGCCTTCGTGAGTATTGGGATGGAAGCGGCGAATATGGGTTTAGCAGTCAATGAGGGCAAAACCAAGTATATGCTGTCATCAAGAAAAGACACCCAACACCGACGTCTTGGACAAAACATCACCATTGTCAGCTATAACTTTGAGGTAGTTAGGGACTTTGTCTACCTGGGTTCCGCTATCAACTCGGACAGTGATACCAGCGCTGAAGTCAAACGAAGGATAACTCTTGCCAATCGCTGTTTCTTTGGGCTAAGAAGGCAATTGAGTAGCAAAGCCCTCTCTCGAGCAACTAAAGTGTCCATGTATAATACCGTCATCATCCCAGTCCTGCTTTACGCTGCAGAAGCATGGACCCTGTCAAAGGCGGATGAAAAACTTTAGGCTGCTTCGAGAGGAAAATTCTTCGGACGATTTACGGTCCTGTCTGCATAGACGGAGAGTGGAGGAGGAGATATAACGTCGAACTGTACGGGCTGTACAGCGATACCGACCTAGCCAAAAGAGTCAAAACACAACGTCTACGATGGCTGGGTCATCTGGAGCGGATGGACACCAACGCCCCGGCCCGGAAAATCTCCGAATCCACACCGCAGGGACGGCGCAGTAGAGGAGCACCGAGACTCAATTGGCGCACGCAAGTGGAAGGGGACCTCAGCCAACTTCGCGTGCGAAACTGGAGACGGCTAGCTAGAGACAGAGCTGACTGGCGAAGCTTGTTGGCTGAGGCCCAGGTCCACCCCGGACTGTAGCGCCACCTTAAGTAAGTAAGTAACCTTCTATCTTTAATTTGTTTGTATACTACGCAAAGAGCACTTAGACCAAGGCCTTTGTTATACGAAATTCATAACTCCACTTTATATGAGGCGAATGAGCCAGTTACGTTTTCATGCGTGCTTAGCTACCAAAGTAATAAACCAAAAAAGAAAACTAGGAAATTCAGTCTTCTTTGTTTTATAGTGGAGTCCATCCAAGCCATAAAAATGTACCCCAAGAGGTAAATTTTTATGGCTTTAAAAAAAAAAGATTCAATTCTTTAGGGTATTTGCATTTTCGTGGTGAAGCATATCCGTGGGATGTAGCAAAGTTGAAAATTGGATTGAGCATCCCGAAAACCAGAAATTGGAACCAGCGAAAAACCAGCGGTCAAAAAACATTGGACTGACTCTTAAAGAAGTGCTGTATTTTAAATAAAGTTATTCGGTGTGTTGAGTTTTATTCGAGTTTTAACTGAGTTTTATTCGACCAGCACCAGGCGAAAACATTACTTGGTAATTGATTTATACAAAGGATCAATTTTAATATGTAAAAAGTTATTAGTTTGTTAAAAAGAACAAATGTTTTTTTTTTGAAACGAAAGGTATGAAGGTGCATGTTGACACAATTACAATTGACACAAATTACAATTCAACAACCATTATAATTATGGCTGGCCCTATATTAATTTTAAAAGTTTCCAGGCGGAAGTCATCGTCATCAGGAACCTTTATATTATAATGATGCTAACAAAATGACAACTCGTCCTACGGTTTCCCATAAGAGAATAATTTTTTACCGTCCTTATCAGCTTATTGGAATCCCTCGTAATGCAATTAAAATTTGTTTTTTTTTTTGTTTCTACTAGGCTTTAGTCGTTTGAAATTGTGTTGCCTTACTTCAGTTAATCGTCAACACGATGCAGGGCAAAAAGGTCGGTCGGGCTTCTACGCTAACCACAGTATTCTTAAATTTATTGTATTACTATGTTAAAATATTTTGCAAGTTCAGTGTCAGAATAACAGGTCATTGCCATTTTGAATATTCGAAGAAGCTTCATGATTTCTCTGTCCTGTTAAGGGTGACATGCCTCACTATATTTACGTTTAATCTTCCTGAAATCTACAGTCAAGCTAAAAAGTTACAAGATCACTTCCAGTCAATGACTGCTTCAAATCCTGATAGTTTGTTAGGACTTAGTTTGAAGCTAAGTACGATCAATTCGTGAGACTGATGAGATTACAAGGATAACAAAAAATTCAAATATCTTCGGAAGAGATTTCTACGTATTGGTGTTTGTTCGATTTACGTGTGGATCGTGTTTACTAGTTAGTGGAATGTCCTTTTGCTGGAAGTGTTGTGTGCTTTGGATACTGGTTATGGTCTAGCATGTACCAACAAATTGGTGGTTTTATGATGGTATTGACGGAGCGGATTCAAAAGTCAGAAATTCTGTCAATGTCGCAATTTAAACGAATGCAAGCGCTTTGCGATTTTGCAGACGAGCTCGATCAGTGTTCAGAAATTTACTCAAGCATTTACAAAGTTACTCGCAATACTTTTCCAGCTCTATACGAGTGTTATAATAAACGGCTACATGCATTACAATCTTATAAACTTTTGTACGAATGGTTTTTTGGTATGGAAATTGGTAATATTAGGCGCCTCAAGAATCACAGAAATATTAACACTCATATGGGTAATTCATTTGATACTGCGAAGGTCGCGAGTGCCTTATTATATTAGTTGGGATAGTTTGTGCTCGGACATAGATAGCCGATGGGACAGGACTGTAAGAGCAGTTAAGAATTTTAAGCTCACGTTTTTTAATTTTTGCAGCTTGATACCTTTGTGAATCAGTTAAGGTTGCCAGAGTTGAAGTTCGAAGTGTGCGGCTTGTTTGTACTAAATTTCGAGTTCTGCCTTGAGGTTTTTTCGAACATAGTTGCTTATTTGACGATAATACAGGTTTTAACAGCTTTTTACGAGATTAATTAGTAATTATAGCTGATGATTGCAGGAATATGTATTGTCGTATCTTACTTAATGCATACTGAATTTGTATACAATGCAAATAAAAGCATTAACACAGAGCGTGTCATGGGTTTTGTGAAGAAGGGTATTTTTTTCAGAATGAAGGTAGGTACTATGCCACACTTTGAAATTTTCATAACCAGTATAGTTTCGTGAACACTGAAAAGAACCAGCTGGTATGTCAGTTTACTCTGCCCCGAGATCATTTTTTTAATCCTGGGCAGTTGCAATCTAAAATCATGCGTGATCCAGCTCGTGCTTAAATTTGTGGCAGGACCCTAAACGCACCCGTAGATATACTAGCGTAAACGCTAGTTTAAAGCTAAATATTTACGAAATTATTCGATTGACTGAGGCTCAGTCTGTCGTATATAATTGTTGAAAAAAAAACAATTTTGGAACAACTTGAGGGTCTGAACCATTTGAAGGTCTGACTTTTGCGACCGCTCGGGCCATATGACGTAGGCGACATGGTATACAACCGCGAACTCTTGCAAGCCGAATTTCAGCCTTTACCACTTGCTCGCCGCGTGCCATTCGAAAAAATTGGGCTCTTATAATGGAAATGGAATCCTCTTTTAACGCATTTAGCATCCGGAAATGGACTTGCCACACATAATAAGTTCGGCTGTCGCATTATTTCACGTTTTGCTGACGTCAACTGGCCGCCAATATCTTGTGATTAAACTTCGTCACTGAGCAGATTACGAGTCACTGACGTCGTTGAATCTTTTGTAGGGTTTTCTTAAGCGTCGCATTCGCATATACAACAATTTGTACTTGAAATCAACATCCGGTAAGTCATATTCGAGACAAACCTCCTCATTTGTCTGCCAATTCATTGCCATCAGAGCGTTTGTGGTCTGGATCTGGAGTCTAGTGGAGAATGATTATGTTCTTTTTAACAAGCTCTTGGAGAAGTAACTCCAAAAGAAGCATCAATTTTATGACGGGTGGGGTGAAGCAAGAGCCTTGAGAACTCTTTGGCTGTCCGAGAAGATGAATACCCATTGTTGCTCGTCGTGTGCTAGAGCTTAGATTTACTCTAACACAGGAGCTGACGGCAAGGTCCAAAGCTTCTCCATATTCCAGGCGAAATATGGAGAATCTTTTGCTCAAAGACTAACTGAAAAGTCGTTCCTGTCTCTATTTTAGAATCGTCTGTGTACCAGAAAAAGTCGAACAAGGTTTATTCATTTCTTCGAGGGACAACGACGAAGAATTTTTTCTGGAAGCCATATTCTGGAAGCATATCTTCGAGAGGCATGCGGAATGGGCTTTCAGATTTTCAGTCGTTAAGCAAAGCTAAGCGGCAGCCTTTGTATATAGGAACCGAATCTGTGCTATGCTCATTGATCGATGAAAGCTCAGTCTTGCTTCTACTCGGATGCGTGTTTGAATAAGTGTAAGACCCGGAATGACTTTAATAGCCGTATAAGGGGTAGTAGTTTTATTCGTTCTTTGTTTCTGACTTTGTTGATGCTTTCCATTATACTTAGCTTCGGCTTAGGATTGTCTTTCCTACATTTTGGGTCGTTGTAAAATAGACAAAAGTCAGAAAATAGTGGCGTACCATGGCGTAGTGTTCAGTATGAGTGCTTACTACGCGGGATATCTCTTGGTTCGAAAAAGGATTCGTTCTTTTTCAGGGTCTCCACCTTCACGTGAGGGTCTAGCAAGCCCTCCGAGTGTAACATTTGTCTTGAAAGACTTCTAAAAGTGCCGTTCGGATTCGGCAAAAAAATTGAAGGCCCTCGTATGGGAAGAATGCATACATATGGTTGAGAAGTTGGCCCTGGTTATCCCACCCTACTTTTTTTTAATTTTTCTTTGCTGCACTATTTCTGAACTAAAGAATGTGCGGATTGAGGAAATTCGCATTAATTCTGAAACGATGTTTTCGAAATGCCCAATGACAATGAGTACTACATCGTCAGCATACTACATGAAAAGCATTGAGCTCCGGGAAAAACTTGTTTTAAGCATTAATTTTCGCTTACAACGAATTTTCTTTTTGACCAAAACTTACCAACCAAAATTCTTTTTATCACCCAAAAAAGTCAAGTGTTTGACCGATCTATTTGATTTATTTTGTCTATGGCCAAAAAGAAACAATTTTCAACAAACAAGCGCCATTTAGCATCAAAGTCACTGACTTATCGAACAGCCCTCGGGTATTGAAAATGTGTCACTTGAATTGCAGTGAATTTCATTGAAAAAAATTCAATAACCTTATCAGCTAATGAAAGTCGCTCGTAATGCGATTGTAAATTTATTTTCTTATTGCAGTCCCTACATTACTAGCTCCCAGTCATTTGTCAATATACGTTGCTCGACTTCAGTAGGTGGTGAACACAATGCAGGACAAAACGTCTGACCATGTTTCTAGTCCTACTATTCTTCTTTTGAAGTTTTTGTATTACTATGCCAAAGTTCTCAGTTTAGTGAATGTGAAAATAACAAGCCGCTGCCGTTTTGAGAATTCAAAAAAACTTCTACTTTTCATTACCTTGTTAAGGATTGTAGGTCTGATTTTGCTTACACTATTTTGTCCTGAAATCTACGACCAAGCCAAAAAAGTACAAGAATGGCACTTTCAGGCAATAATGATGTTCCAATTGTTGATAGTTTTTATGCTTGGTTTCAATTTTATTGCGACTGCAGCTAATTGCGAAAAATTGGTGAGAATTATGAACGGTGGCATGGATATAATCGCGCAGATTTCAAGGATAACAAAAAGCTCGCGGATTTTCGGACCAGACTTCTACGTACTGGTATCAGTTCGATTGATGTGTGGATCTTATGTGGCAGTTAGCGCAGTAACAAAATTTTTTTTCGCAATGCTAAGAAAGGACTACATTATTTGTGCTCAAATGTTCACGGTTTACATTTTTTTGCTTGGATTTCAAGTTATGACCGACATTGCGTGCCTTGGATATTGGTTATGGGGTAGCATGTACAGACAGATCGGCAACTATATGGTGTCCTTGGCAGACCGCATCGAACAGTCCGAGACTTGTTCAATGTCGAAGTTTCGACGCATGCAAGAACTCTGTGATTTTGCGGATGAGCTCGAGGTGTGCTCCAATATATACTCAAACATTTACAGAACCACTTGTGAATTTCATTCGTTCTTTCAGCTGGTAATACTATGCCAGCTCTATGCGAATGTTGTATGGATAAATGGCTACATACATTACATTTTTATAAACTATTTTACTAATGGATTTTTAATATGGAACTCGTTTTTATTGTGCATTGCCAGAATGGCTGATATTTTAATACTCGTGTGGGTAGTCGATTTGACGCTACGGAGATCGCGCATGGTTACTTTTGTTAACTGGGACAGTTTGTGCTCGGATATAGACAGTCGATGGGACAGGAGTGTAAGTATACTAAACGATTTTGAATTCTTGTTTTTCTAAGTTTTTAAAATTTGCAGGTCGATTACTTCGTGAATCAACTAAGATTCCAAGAGTTAAAGTTTGAGGTGTGTGGCTTGTTTGTTCTAAGTAACGAGTTCTGCTTGGAAGTTTTTTCAAATGTAGTCGCCTATTTAACGATAATTATTCAATTTAGTATGATGGAACAGACGGCAAACAAACTTTTTGCAGAGGACAAGCAGATTTTAAAGTCTGTTTACGAAATTAATGAATAATGGTGGTATTTGACTGTATAAAAATAAAAACATGTTAAATATGTCTTTTGTGGATGGTAGCACCCAGGGCCTTAGCATCCCAGGACGCGCATAAGTTGATTTTTATCACAACACAATCAAAATGTTATCACAATTATTACTGGCATTTCTTAAATATTGGATTTTTACCGAGTCAAAGTTTATTTTACTTAATCGGACTTATTTTAATTAAAAAGCTAACCGAAGGTTTCGTTGCTTATATTGTGGAGCGGCTTCTAAGGCATACATAATTAAATTTAATATTGAAAAGTGAAAAATTGCAACAATTCACAATTCTACAAACACGCTAGAATTACGGCTGGCTCGTAAGTGTTGAACTTGTTTTGAATTTGCCGAGGTGGATGCTTAAGATTTTTTTATACCCGACCCAGGGTATATTCAGTTTGATGTATAGTTTGTAACGCAGTGAAATAATCGCCGTAGACCCCTAAGACCTTTTAGAGATATGAATGGGACCGACAGGAGAATCGATTAAGCCATGTCCGTCCGTCCGTCCGTCCGTATGTAAAAAAATTTTAGGCCTTAAATTTTAAGGCAGAGAGCTGAAATTTTGTGGGTTGGTTGGAAGCCCAGTCCTTCAGATCAAGTTTGAAAATAAGCTGAATCCCTGAATCCGCCCACAGACACGCCCACTACAGGCCTGTATGTGCGCCCATCTCTAATTTAAAAAAATATATTTTGCAAATTTTAGCTATGTTTCAATGGCGCTAGCGCATTCATTTTTGGTACGTAACATTGCCTTATAATTGTCTTTAAGGTAGCCAAAAATTTTTAGCTTTTTCATTGGTCACACCCACTTTTTAAGGGATTTTAACTTAAAATGACTGTTTTTCAAAAAATATATATGAAATTTGACAAAAAATTATACGACAAAAGCTGTAGATATTAGCATTTTCTAACTTTTATGTATATATTGTATGTGCCTCTACCCACTTTTGTGGGCGTGGCATAAAAAAAGTGATGTTTTTAGTAAAAAAGGCGGAGTCTTAGTCCGAAATGTATGCAACCACCTAGTATAAAGCATTCAACAGTTATATTTTTATATCCCGCCCACTTTTTGGAGGCGTGGCAGTTTTCTTTTTGGTATGGTCGGGTATTTTGCAATCCGTCGTAGATGGATTGAAGCTTTTGCATACCCACTGTTGCACTTTCCCACTTGTTTTTTTTTAGCTTTTTAAAAATGCAACTCTTTGTTTCGATGAACAGCAAAATTGTACCCCTGATCAGCCTTTCTAGAAAAGTGTTGTTTGTGTTTTAAAAACAGTGCATACGATCACAGAAGGGTACACGGATTCAAGGAGATCACATCTTCGGAACACTTTTTCGATACTTTCCACTTATTTTATTAAAATATTTTTTTTTTGGTTAATTTAAAGAACGGATAGCACAATAGAGAAACTCGCACTTCTACAAAAACTATTGATTTTTTTTCATAGAAAAACGCGATTTGCTTGGCATCGCGTGGTCAAAAAAAATTTTTTTTTTTTTTTTCTGTGGGTAGGAAAAAACTTCATAGGCACTACGAGGACCGGCCGCGCATGCTCATAGTAGTGTGAGATTCTTACTCACTAAAAAACCTCCCATTTTCCGTCAGACTACGACTAAGTTTCCTTAACAAGTAGTTCAAGCTTCTGTAGTAATCGCGTGTGACAGGCTGCCTTCCAACGAAGGCACCTACAATACCGTCAATTTATGCGGTTTCATCTTATGCTGCTAGATCTAACGGTCTCATTCGTTGTAGTCGGCGTGTAAGATTTGTCTGATCCAAAGTTCGGATAATTTCTTTGTTGCAGTGTCCGCGAAGACGAGTACTAAGTTTGCGAGCAAAGTTTGTTACCTCGTCAGACACGGTTGCGATTCCTAGATCTCGGTGTAGATCGCTATTTCTTATATACCATGGAGCATTAACGATTGCTCTGAGTGTCTTATTTTGAAAAGTTTCTAAAATAGATATATTGCTTGGTTTAGTACAACCCCAGAGTTGTATACCGTACGTCCAAGATGGTTTTAGCACTTGCTTATACAAAAGCAGTTTGTTATATATGCTTAGTTTCGAAAATCTTCCGATAAGCCAATTCATTTCTCTTAACTTGATTTCGAGCTCGTCGCGTTTCTTTTTAACGTGCGGCTTCCATTTAAGTTTTGCGTCTAGAGTCATTCCTAGATATTTCGCTTCATTTGAGTACGGGATTTGTACCGAGTTAATGAATAAAGGTTTGTTGTTTATCTTTTTATAAGTAAAGTTAACATGCGTTGACTTAGTCTCGTTAAGGACAACTCGCCAGCTCTTCGTCCAGTCGCATATTTTGTCTAAAGCGCGCTGGAGTTTCCCTGTTGATAATTCAACTGTCGTATCAATAGCGAGAATAGCAGTGTCGTCTGCGAACGTAGCATAAATTGTTCCCTCATCGTGGGGTATGTCTCTTGTATAGAGCAAAAATAATATTGGGCCGAGAACGCTTCCTTGCGGGACACCGGCATTTATCTCTTTGAATTCCGAGTACTCATTTTCGTACCTTACGCGAAAGATTCTGTCTTTAAGGTAAGACTCTAAGATTCTATAGAGTTTTTCTGGCAAGCAAAGCCTTAATTTGTACTTCAGGCCTTCGTGCCATACCTTGTCGAAGGCTTGCGATACGTCGAGAAAAGCGCTAGTACATATCTTTTTCGCTTCCAGAGCTTTTTCGATTTCGTTTGTTATACGATAGACCTGGTCGATTGTTGAATGTTTTTTTCTAAATCCGAATTGGTGATCCGGAATCAATCGTCTTTCTTCAATGATTGGTTGCAACCTTTTAAGCAATAGTTTCTCGAACACCTTAGCTATTATCGGCAGTAGCGAAATAGGTCTGTATGACTTTTTGTCGTTCGGACATTTTCCTGGTTTCGGAACCATTATGACCTCGGCCACTTTCCATTGCCTTGGAACGTATAAAACTCTCATGGAAGCGTTAATGATATAGAGTAGCTTGACCAAAGCTTTTTTCGGTAGTTCCTTTAGAATTTCGCTAGTAATTAAGTCGTAGCCAGGGGCTTTGTTGTTTTTCAGATTATTTATCGTTTGACGAAGCTCAGCCAATGACACGGTTTTTATTCTATAATTATCTTGTACCGCATAAGGATTGAGCTCCTCGACCAACGGTTCCCCGTCAAACGGTTTAAATGTTTCTTCTAGGTAATCTGCAAATAAATCCGCTTTTTCTTTGTCTTCTCTTGCCCATTCGCCGTTGGCTTTTCTTAATGGCGCAGAGTGTGCTATAGGCTTCTTAACGGACTTGACTGCTTTCCAAAGAGAGTAGTTCGAACCTTTATTGGCAGTCAAACTTTCGAGGTAAGCAATAGTCTCGCGACTTTTAAATTCTTGAAGTTCGTGCTTTAGTTTGTTAGAAAGGTGGTTCAAGATTGTCTTATCCGGGGGTGCTCGCGAACGTTGCGATCTCTTGCGCGCTCTCCTCTTTTCGCATATTAGCTCTTCTATTTCTCGCGGATATATTGTTCCGCTGTTCGATAATTCGGACCTCCGAAAAGAAGTGTTATTCCACGCAGCGCTCTGAATAACTCTCACGAGTTTATCTAATTCTTCTTCTATTTCAAGTGGCGTTTTGAGCGGTACATTTAAGGCTATGTTTTCTTTGCAGTATTTTCTAAAGCCGTCCCAGTCGGTGTTGTTGTTAGTTAATCTAGGCGCTCTATTCTTTTTCGCTAGGCTTCCGCCGATTTTCAAAAGAACTGCCGAGTGATCTGAACAGAGATCAAAGCGTTCTTCTACGTTCGTAAGGTAACGAGGTCCCCCTTGGCGATAAAGAAGTCGACGAGATCAGGTATTTTATTTCTGTCGGTTGGCCAATATGTTGGCTTTCCCGTCGATAAGAAGATCACGCCGCGTTTTGTACTTGCTTTAAAGAGGGCTCTGCCTCTTGTTGAATTGCACCGTGAGCCCCAAAAAGTATTTTTCGCGTTAAAGTCCCCGCCGATGATAAAGTTTGACCCAAGTGAATCAAAGAGCAGAGCAAGATTTTCATCTGCCAGCCGATACTGCGGAGGAAAATAGCTCGTCGCGATGTTGTAATTTATGTGACTTAATTTTACTGAGACTGAGGTTATTTGCATAGAGTCAAGTTCTATTTCTTCGTTTTTGGAGTGCTTTATGCAGTCTTTAATGTAGAGAGAGGATCCACCTCTCGAATTTTCTGAAGGATGATGCGCGTGATAGTCAATGTAACCTTTTATTTTGCGTTCTGAACCCTTTTTAAAGTGGGTTTCCGAAATCAGGCATATGTCTACATAATTCTTCCGTAGGAATACTTCTAGTTCGTCAATTTTTTGCAAAAGGCCGTTTGCATTCCATGTAATTATTTTGATTGACTTTCCCATATTCATGATTTTTTATTAAATGTTTTTCGAGGTTTAAACTCGAGCTCGCTCAATTTGTTGAATATCACTTGATTAAGTTTCGCCTGTTGCTCAAACTTTTCTAAAATCATGCCTAGAATTTGAGAGACCGAATCTGATGCGGCCGATTGTGGCTTACTTTCACGTGACGCGACTTGAGCGTACGATCTTGGACCAACAAGTGTGGATTCTCCCTTTTGACTCCGGTGGGAACTAGGACCAGCGACGT
Organism: Neoascia interrupta; assembly: GCA_947623515.1. NCBI lineage: Eukaryota > Metazoa > Arthropoda > Insecta > Diptera > Syrphidae > Neoascia > Neoascia interrupta. Next base: position 40,882,845 of record OX392464.1, read on the forward strand.
TTTCTTGCGCTATTTGAATTTTGCCTTTAATCAAACCCTTATCCCTAGTCGACTTAGGGGTTTTTGGCTTATCTACTTTAGGAGGTTTTAGGCTTGGGCCCTTAATTTCAGTATTTTTCTTCGGAGCTTCATGTCGTTTTTGCAACTCAATGGCAATTTCGCAACCTCGGTAGCTCGCTGGGTGACTTCCCCTGCAATTGGCACAAACCGCGGGGGCCTGACTGCTGACATTGCAATCCGTCGAGAGATGTTCGCCGGCGCATTTTACGCATCTCGGCTTTTTCTGGCAGTACGCTTGCGTATGTCGGAAACCCTGGCATCGCTTACATTGGGGAACTAGCCTGTTGCCCTTCGGCTTGGGCTCGATTTTTACCTTGATGTTAAGGATTGATTCAATTTTGTAGATTTCGTTAATATTTTCAGTTCTATCAAAAGAAAACATAAAAATTTGCAGGCCGCGTCGGACAACAGCGGAATCTTTGCCTTCGTCCGTACGTTGCTTCTCTTTCTTTATTATGTTCACGGCGTCAAGAATTTTAAAGCCTTGGGCTTGAACGTCTTGCATTATTTCGTCCTTGGTACAGGATGGGTGAAGTCCCCTCGCTATAACCCGCAGCGGCTTTTCGAGGTGATTTTCATAAGTAAACCATTGGATTTTCTCTAAATTCAACTTTTGTGACAGTGACCGATAGGCATCAGAGTCATCGACGTTAACTTTCCATACGTTGTTTCGAAGTGATGTTAAGTTATATTTCGTCCCAAGAGTATTTTTAAGGATGTTTCGCAACTTTCCGTAGTCCGCGATCCCAACGACATTTATTGCAGGTGGTCGGCGGTTTTTTTCTTGGGGTATTCCTGTCGCTTTGTTTGATACGACTGGTGTTTCTTCTTTTTGCTGCACGGTTTCTACTTCGGGTGAAGAACCGGCCTTTCGTTTCTTGGTAAGCCTTTTCCTAAAGACCGGATTCGTTTCGCGTGCAAGTTCTTCCCCGTCCGTCTGGTATTCACATTGACGTTTCGGCGTTTCCTCGCATACTATAGTACCACGGGGGTTCCTTAAGGCTTCATTTTCTTTACGTAAGGAGTCTACTTCGCTTTTAAGCTCATGGTAGAGACGTTCCATTTCATTAAGCTTAGCACGGAGTTCGTTGTTTTCCGCTTCAAATTATTTAATTTTCGCTGAGTCCTGATTAACCGGCGGACTTCCTTTCCCGGAGACCTTCGATCCAGCTGGTGGAGATCGAGGCACCCTTGATTTTTTCAAAAAGGGATTTATAAGCAATAAATGGCTCTCCCCAGAATCCGTAGAGCCTACCTCCGAAGAGGGTGGATTTGCCAGTGAAACTGGATTGCCACCTGGGGTAATAATATCTTTTGTTTTGTCCATTGCATAGACATAAAAAAAAATGTGAAAGACGTCAGATTTTGACAGCCGTGGTAAAAGATCTATAGATAGTATTTATGTCGAGTCGCTTACTACGCAAGGCGTTTTTATTATTCAACCTTATTACGGAGAGGTAACTGATCTGTAACATTCTGTAAAGCTCGTTTTTTGATCAAAATAATCGCATCAAAATAATCAAAATAATATGCAATGGACAAAACATAAAAAAAAATGTGAAAGACGTCAGATTTTGACAGCCGTGGTAAAAGATCTATAGATAGTATTTATGTCGAGTCGCTTACTACGCAAGGCGTTTTTATTATTCAACCTTATTACGGAGAGGTAACTGATCTGTAACATTCTGTAAAGCTCGTTTTTTGATCAAAATAATCGCTATAGTGCACCGAAAAGCACAAATTACTGAATAACTAGATAATCAACTTGCGTCCCTTTTAACGCCCAACACCCATTTGTTTACGTTTCTTATAAAGCCTTTAAAGCTTTACTTTAAAGCTTAAATTTCCGTGTCTGTGAAATCGTGTAAGAAGATACAACAAAAATTTACCTTACGCGATCAGCTGATGTAGAAGCTCCAAAACTCAAATTTGTAAAAAAATGTCGGCGGAAGCGTAAGTTCCTCAATTTCAGCTTGTGGGCAAAGCCTTTATATGTCCAAAGTTGAATGTCTAGTTATTCAGTAATTTATGCCCAAAAGCCGTGCAATAGCACTAATCAGGTTATAAATTAGATGTACAATCTGATCAGTGGCAATCGCAATAGTTAGAGGTTTTGAAGATACTGCTTCGGTATCAAACTCCATTTCAAAGTGCACGGCCAGAATGTCACTACCGTGGGGAAAAGTTTTTAAAATAAGGGGGCTTTCTGTCATTCATCGCTGAAGTCAATGATTGCTCAGTGTTCACTGGTTATTAATCCAGTTATTTGAATTAAATGTGTCGGAACAACATTTGGTTTCAACGGCTTAGCTCGCTTTAGCCAGAAATCACTCTATTCATTGCGTACGAAATTTTGAAATAGGAATTTTTTTTGTATAGAGGTGAAGTTGATTGCCCTTAAAGGTTATTCGAACTGATGCTGCAATGTTTTTGCCTAGAGATCGTCGAATTAAGCTCAATTTCACTATTACAAAATCAAACAATTTATTCAACTCAAACAAAACTTATTTGAATTTCCAAAATTTTACCATTTGAATTGACTATTGCTAGTAAATGCGCATGGGTGGTTATTAGGGTTTATTGATTTTAATTCAAACTAGTTCGGTAACCAGGTCTGTTTGATCGACAATCTTGGCTGATGCTCATCAGTGGAAAACTCCAAGATTGTCTTCCATTACAGACGCTTTCCCTGCAAAAGCCGAGCCGCACATAAAACTTTTACTGCAAAAACGCAGTGTAAATTATAAGACCTACACTTATTTAAATTTAAATCACACTATTCAATTTCGCTATTAAGAATTCAGCACTTTATTTCAATTCAATCGCTTTTAACTTTACTCTGAGCTTTCTTTCACGAGGCGACGTTTTAAATATACTGTTCTGTTCTGTAAGAGCCTGTCATCCGTGTATTTGTACAAATGCAGTACTTTCCAGCACTTTCTATATTTGCACTCTTGTCATTTTCCATTGGTATTTTCCAATGGTAGGTACTTTTCCAATGGAAGGGAATACGATACCGAAATTCGAACTTTAAACGACTGAGTGGTTGGGTGTGTTCGTTTAGTGAATCGGTGGGTGCAATCAGCGACTCCTGCATGTCTTTTAACGTCTTCTCGCCACATCAAAATACTGGCGTTATTTGAAGAGTAACGTGTATGACGATGCCATCCCCTCCATCTCCCTTTCGAAAACTGACACGGAGGGCGTCATTTGCTTTAAAAGCTGCAACCGTGATGCAACGCCCCATTAAATACCGGCTCCAGCGGGAAGTCCAATTGCAACAAACAAAGCTCTGAAAAAGCTGACCTCCAGAGCTCAGACAACCTCAACGATGTCTAGGCCTTTTAGTGAAGGAGGCTCCTTGAGGCCCAGTTATCCTCAGGCATTATGCAGCACTTTCCGGGCAACTCCATCACGCTAGCTCCACTGATTTTCATAGATCGGGGCTAGATCAGACGTATGCAGGCGGTGTATTTCCCAGTTCGAGCGAATCGGCTGGCCGGTCCCAGGTCAATGCTTCCTGAGAAGCTGGTAATACTGAGGAATCATCTGATATGGAGGGTTGCGACATCACATTTCTAGAGGCTTTTTCATCAATTAGCAACAATGCTTCGGTTGGTACAGATTATTCCCCACCGTTTTTAGTGGGGCTAGCAGTGTCTGCCAACCTTTTGATCCGCTTCCAAGAAGATGAATAAGATCCAGGAGCCGTGTGCTCTTGACGATGACACCATGTAGCTGGATTATGGAGTATAAGATTGCTATCTTTTATTCGCTAAATTATAGGCGAACCTAAGACCTTTACGTTTGCAAAGAAAAGCGCGAATATTTTTATTGTGTAGAAATCCTTATGGAGGAAACTCTCAGGAAAGTCCCTCACTGGACTGGCCCACCTCAACTTAATCTGTCCACAGTGATTCACACTGAAATGGTTAGACCCAGCCTTTACTTCCCCAACAATCGATTGATGCCCCTTTGGAACAGGCTTATAACGATACTGGTTGCCTAAGCTAAGCTAAGACCATGCCTTTAAGTTAAGTCATCATCTATCACGCTATGACCGCTGAAGTTTAGGCTTTGTCTCATGCGCAAATAAAGCAGTTTAAGAAACTCATTCGTCGTAATGACATATTTGGTCTCATTTGCGCTGAAGGGATATAGGTAGATAATGAACGAATTTAGCCTAGGTAAGTGAGTATCAGCGAGTTGGGCATCTCAAACGGCTTTTGATACGTAAAGCGAATGAACACCGACACAAACGCTCCAGCTCGTACTGCCTTTGAATAATCCCTGGAAGCTTAGCGCGTTAGAAGACGACAGTGTTGTACCTCGATCCTCGACGCGTTCAAAAAAAATATTAATTGACTTTAGTTAGTTGGAATTGAATTCAGTTTACGTTTTGAATTGATTACGTTTTTTAACCACGTGCTGTATGAATTGAAACTCAAATGGAATTTAGACAGATTCCAATGTGCCTCAAAACTTCAACCAACTTACGGTCGTCGTCGTCAGCATTAACAACTATAATACTTCTGAATTCCACAAGGCCAACCGACTTTTTTAGCGCTCAAATACCGTTCTATACCTAGAATTCTACGAAAAAAAATCCTTTCGTAACACTGACTGCACTTCCGTCCCGGTTATACGAACGAATTCCGCGTAAATTGCTTTTCTTTTAATTCCTAATCTACCTTCATAACTAGATTGGTTGGGCTTTTCTGTGGAAGTTTTTTTTAGTAGCAGTACACTTTTTGATTTCCTAACTCCGAAATCCACTACAACTAGAGCGGCCGCGGCGACATGGACGAATGATTTGCAATTTATTTATGATTTTGCAGTGGACAATCTTTTTATGGGTCTTGTGTGTCGATGGAAGTGATTGTTACACGCTCCGGTTACGTTCAGTCAGCGCAAACATAAAAAGGGTAATTCTTAGGAAGAGACTAAAAAAAAACTTATTGTAAGATATTTAGATTTAGAAAAAATTTAGATTTTTTTAGACTTTAAAGTTAAATCATATTTAAAAATTAAGTAGGGCTTATTTATTTTAAATATTTAGTAAGACTTACATATTTTGGATTTCAACAAAAAAATTTTCCGTGCTTACTAAGTACATAGGTAAAAAAATATTATTTAAAATAAATATAGCGTTATTTTGTTGATAAGGAAATAAAAATATAATTTCAAAATCTAAGCGGACGTATCATACAAAATTTGTGCTTTCTTTTAAAAGCTTTACTTTTATTTGATTTTTTAATACTTGATCTCTTAGGGAAAAATGTAGGGAGAGTTTTTACTTAATGCAAGCGTCTTTGTAATTGAAAGAATCTAAGGCTAACTTAAATAGTTAACTTTGTAATAGCGGGGTAACGTTGTAATCCACTCCGAGGCAGCAATCTACACAGACCGTTCTACATCAAGTGGGGGTACTGGAGTAGGTGTATGCTAGGAAAACCTCGGCATCCTAACAAGCAGAAGTCTACTGAACTCCTGCAATATCTTTTAAGCCGAGATTCTAGCTATACTTATAGCCACTGAAAAAGCCAGAGTTTTAAAACGTAAACAGCAAAGCAGCAACAGTAAAATCTCGTGTAATAAAGGTGCGCGTCCACATCAGAGTAACACTACTGCGAGTAGCTCTCAGGCCACTTTTGAGAGTTCCGAGAGTACTCGCAGAAAATGGATTTTGTACTCTCAACTCCCCGACTCGTTGACTCCGACGACTCTGTCACTCAGAACTTAGGGCCCTAAGCAGACAGAACACTGTCCGCATTGTTTGGGTGACTTCATCGAAAATGAAAGGTCTGACGAGCTAGCAAAACATGGCTCATATTCATATCGATGCATACAGCGGGTAAAGGGGCTTATCCGCCGGGCTCTTTTGAGACAGGCTAAGTGCCTACAATTATTCAATATAACCCATAAAAGATGGGAACATTTGCAGAATTATGGCGTTATGGTCATCCATAGAAAGTTGCAAGTCAACAAAGCTTATAAGCAATGAAAAGGCCATGACTATGGCCATAGCCACAGGCCAGAGCCAAAGGCCATCACTAAGACCAACTTCATTTGCAAGGGCTATTATGATAAGAAAGAAGATCGGAAGAATTGTGATCTTCTTTCTTATCATAATCATCCCTGCAAGAAGCATAAAAGGAGGGGCAATATTTTAGACTTCTAGGTCAATTTAGTTTTGAGAGCTTGCAGCAATACCGGTGGCGAATATCGTGAATTTCAGCAGGTACCCCGGCTGGGCCAAGTTTCTCTTCGAAGCTCAGCATACTTCAACTGACTAAGAACCACTAGGTAACTTCAGTTCCCTGATGCACTAGAACGGATTAAAGGAAAGATCGGAGAACGTTTAAAGAACAACTTCAGCCACATTCTTTCAGCACGATAATCTTAAGGCGAATTGATCTTATTCTTCGATCTTTGTAATATTTTTTAATGATATCTAAAGGTAGGTTTTTTTTTAAGTAGATAGCCACATTGTGCCATGTTTACGCACAAGTTTGTAATTTGCCTTTCCTTGACAATTAAGAGTTAAGAGATTTAAGATTTGAGTCGATTGAGGTCCTTTGGGTTTGCAAGTTTCAGCAGCTTCGCCCTGCAAAGAACTTTTTTGGCGAGTTATACTTGAAGCGACTATCCTGTGACTTAATTCGTTTTCTTCTACCTTCACTCGCGCTTTATTGATTCCTTGAGTTTGAGTTAAATGTTCAACTTTTTTTTCGGTCTTTTGGGTCATAGCCTATGAAATGGTATCATTTTACATACAATTTTTGGGTGGCCGGATACTGATGCTTGTTGTTTTAGAAAAACCGGCCATACTTTTTAATTTTTTTTTATTTTTTATAACACTATCAGAATTGTGTTGTAGCGTGCTTAATGCAAGCAAAATCTACAAGCAGAAGTATGCCAAGCAATAAATGCTTACACAGGCTCATCAGTAATTGTTACTGGTTAGTGGTTAAGTCATGCTAGAAAAACAGAAAACATGTATTAAAAAAAATTGTTAAAACATTAAATAATAAAAAGTAACATAAAGTATAAAAAGTAACATTACTTAAAAGAATTATAACAATTCTTTAAGCAGCGCTTTAAGTTTAGCTTTGTCAATGTTAAGGTCGACTAGACTGCTGTAAGTATTATAAACAGAACACATGCGACTAATCGGTTCATGCTTTCCGTAATTAGTTCTATGCCTAGGAACATGCATAAGCGATTGCATGATTATGCGATCCTCCTCGAAACTTAAATTTCACAGATGAAAGAAGATCAGGTGCGTCAATGTGGCCTAGTGTAAGTTGATGAACAAACATCAGCTCACTATTGGTTCGCCGTTGAGATAAGCTTTGCAAGTTTAGCAGTTTTAGTCGTTGGCTGTATGGGGGAAGGTTAAAAGGGTCAGCCCAAAGGCAGGTATCTCAAAGCAAATCGAATGAATCTTCGCTGAATTGCTTCAATTCTATTACTGTAACACGACTGCGAAGGATTCCATACTTGCGAGGTGTACTCAAGGTGGGGCCGAACAAAACTATTGTAGAGGGAGAGAGTGACATGGGGGTCACTAAATTCATTCGACCATCTTTTTATGAAACCTAACAAGCAGCTGGACTTATTAACGATGTAATTTATGTGTTCAGAGAAATCTAGGTTGTGATTGAAGTAAACACCAAGGTCCATAAAACTTAGAACGCGGCAAAGAGTGCGTTCATCAATGAAATAAACGTGTGATGGAGGTACATGTTTTTTTGAAAAGGTCATAACCTGACACTTAACTGGGTTGAGGCTGAGACCATTTTTGCAACACCAGGTAGCGAAACTTGTTAAATCGGACTGAAGAAGTCATGGTCAATTGATGATTTTATGACTTTAAATATTTTCATATCGTCGGCATATGCCGAGTACTTCACTAAAGTTGATCCTCGAAGAAGCATCGTATATAGCTTGTATGAAGAGGAGGGGGCCTAAGTGACTACCTTGGGGGATACCTGACAGTGAAGTCAAGACAGAGGATAAAATTCCTCGAAATTCGACTTGATAAGATCTGAGGCTAAGGTGAGAACTAACCCAACGAACAAAATTTGGGGGGAAGCCAAGAGCTGTAATTTTAAACACTATTATTTCATGCGAAATTAAGTCGAATACCTTAGAAAGATCTGTATAGATGCAGTCAACCGCGGAACTGTTATCAACTGCGTTGGAACATTTACTGTAAAAGGATAGTAGGTTAGTAATTGTAGACCTATTTTTAACAAAGCCATGTTGTTCTTTTGGAAGGATGTTGCGACAAAAGAAAACTAAACTATCGCAAACCACTTGTTCGAGTAGTTTAGGAATAGATGAAAGTTTAGCAATGGGCCTGTAGTTCGATATTTCACATTTATTCCCTTTTTTGAAAACTGGTATAATATAAGATGATTTCCAAACGGACGGAAAAGTACCAGATGAGAGCGAAATTTTGAAAAGGTATTAAAGAGGATTGGTAAGGATGCTTCTGCACTTTTTCAATACTATTGGCAGGACTCCATCTGGACCTGCGGAACAATCCTCATCAAGGTCGGATAAGAACTTTAAAATTGTGTCTAAATGTACAGGTATTTCGTTAAAATTTACTTGTGGGGATTGCTCAAGTCAAAATAGTTAGTGTCAATAAAGAAGGGTGTGTTTCCGAAAGACTTAGAAAAGTGATCCGCATAGGAATTACAAATAACCGTAGGGTCATTTGAAGAAATATAATTGTAAGTAAAATGATTAGGAAGGCCATCACTTTTCTTCTTAGAGTTGATGAATTTCCGAAATTCTCTGGGATTAGACTTAAAATACGAACCACTTTTAGAGATATAATTATTATATAAACAAGTAGAGAGGGATTTGAACTCGTGAAATATTAATAGGTAATTATCATAGTCAGACGGGCCCAGCGTGAAAATGTACTTTTCCACGCTTTGTTCCTCTTGTTCCTTAGTGTTTTTAACTCCTGGGTATACCAGGGATGACTATCATTAGAATTTTTATTAAGTTTCTTTGGGGACAATATTATTAAAACACAAATTTAATTTAAAATAAAAATTTTCTACTGCTTCATTTATATCTGAGAAACAAATAGCAATCTTCTTACCGAAAACAGTGGCCTGATACTGAAACCTTATATATTAAATACATTTTTTTTTACTGGAGTGGTGGACAAATGCATTTTGCGACTTTTGAGAGTAAAATAATATTAGGCAAAGAGCTTGTATCCGGCCACCCTGGCCGGTTTCTAAATCATCGCATAAAAATTGTGTTCCAGAAACCGGCCACTAAATTTCTTAAAAACTGAAAGCAATAGATTCTTATTTTTTGAACGCCAATTGGTCAATACGTAATATTAAAATTTACCCAAATACAACTAAAACTTATACATTATCGAACAGACAATACTGTAATTGGGCTGGTTAGTTTCCTCCTCCAACTCGTAATCGAGAACTCAAAAACACACTTTTAGCGTTTGCAACTAACATCAGACTTTGAACATTTTTTTTCGATAGGAATATGGACACCTTTTTTTTTTTTTTTTTTTATAATGAACTCGCGAACAAGGGATTGGCTACCCTTTTAATGTTTAGCATCTCACGAGCGGAAAGGATTAGAAGAAGGGGAAAGGGATGAGAGGTACCGGTGCACTCTTGTTTTGAAAAGCTGTGGGTTGTATTGCGTAGGAAAGAGTTGTCTTGGTAGGACATTCCACATTCGCGTTGTACGGCTTATGAAAGAAAAAGCCGTAGGTCTTGGTAGGTCAAACTTAACCAAAGTATAAAATAAGCCTGGTAAATTAGGAAAAGTACATTTGCGAACACTTATTATATATAAATTTCTCATTTTTAATCAATTAATTGAAAGTGGCCGGATACTCGTACACCTACCCTACCTAACGTCCTAACTCAATACTTTACAGAGCGATTGTGAATGAAGGTTAAGGATTTTCTGTCGCTGGCTGGTTGCAATTAAATTTGCAAATATTCTTCAAGTGCCACGGCGTCCAGTGCCCTTTCATATCCCATTGATTGAGCAGCTCTTAACCTCAAAACAACAACTCAACTCGCATTTCCATACATTCGGGGAGATAATAATTTCCATTACAATTACTGAATTGAAATGGACCTATGTATTGTGGTCGCACTGAATGCCAACACCGAGAGCACATATCAATCGTTGTATGCAATCTCCGTCTCATTTCCCAATGCAAATGCACGAGCTGACCAATAAGTTATGTAACATTGTTCGACAAGTTTCAGCAATTTACAAGCCCAATTAAAAACCAAACGAAGCGATTATTAATGCGTGAATTAAAATAAAATCAATTTTAACCGCTTTTAGTTTGAGGCTATAGACCACAGGGGGTCCGCCACAGGCACATTAACGCTCAATGAATGCATATAAATTGACACGTTAAATGTATTGCAAATATGTAGCTGTTGCCTCTGTTAACACTTGTCAGTGCTTGTCTTATGTATGTATGGACACATTGGCCAGTGGCTGGAAATGTATGTATATCTGCATATCTGCATTAATAAAGTTATTTAAAATAAGTGAAAAGATATTGGTCCCCGTTCGGCTATTTCGCATCTTAATTTATCAGCATCCAACTTATTGCTGGTGCGCCTAAATAGCTATTTAAGTCGGAGATAATAAAATGTGAGATTTATTTATAAGCACTATGCATGCTAGATGCAGTCAAACGGATTTATCAGTTCAAATGGTTTCAATGGAATTTGCAGCGGACTGCCTAGTCTGTGTCTGAGTTAGACTTAACAGATTGTTGGTTATACAACTTGTATAGTGGTGAAATTGAAAAATGTAACCTCTTTCAAATAGATACAAACTGAGCCAATGCTGGAGGTGGTCTTATTAGTTTTTGTCTTTTAATAAAAGCTACACACAATGTTTTCTTTGTTCGGAGGTCCGAATTATCGAAAAGCGGAACAAGGATTTAGGAAAAAGCATTCAACCATCGACCAGGTCTATCGAATAACAAACGAAATCCAAAAAGCTCTGGAAGCTTTTCTCGACGTAGCGCAAACCTTCGACAAGGTGTGGCACGAAGGTCTGAAGTACAACTTAAGGCTTAGCTTACCAGGAAAACTCTATAGAATCTTAGAGTCTAACCTTGAAGACAGAATCTTTCGCGTAAGGTACGAAAACGATAACTCGAAATTCAAAGAGATAAATGCCGGTGTCCCGCAAGGAAGCGTTCTAGGCCCAATATTATTTTTGCTGTATACTAGAGACATACCCCACGATGAGGGAACATGAGCCTTGGATGATATTGTAAAAGCTTGTTTCATTTACATATTTGAAGCTAAGATTTTTGAGTCCTCTGAATGGGTTAAGACCAGAATCCCGAAAACCGGAATCCCCAAAGCCAAAAATGAGAAAAAATAAAATCCCGAAAAGCCAAAATCCCGATATTTAGCATGCTCAGGCATAGGTACATATTCACTGTTAATGCTAGAGACTTTTTTAAACACAATTACATGTCGCTTTTTGCATCGCTTAAAATTAATACATTTAAATTTATCCCTTTTGAGGCAAGCTCAGAACATTCAAAGACACAACTACATAAAATACTGCAACTTATCCACAAACAAGAAATTTATTGCAAGATTTTAAAACATAAACAGAACATAAACAGATGTCGACCTTAATTCTGACAAAAGGAAAACGTAGGTGTCTTGTCGTGGTCGCGGACAAGAATAATTTGAAGGATGAAAAATAAAGTGGGGACGCAACTTAACTAAGTCTAACGTCAAGAACAAAAAAAATTTCAGTGCCAAACTATCTTTTTTGGATAGGAAGGGGCTTAAGCTATGCTCCCAAAAAAGAAAAATACAGCCGTTTTGATTCGCCTACTGTTTATATTTTATTTAACGTTTCCCGCGAGTTGTGCCTTCAAAGTGAAGTTTGGCAAATTAAATAAAGGTTTTTTGATGGCAGACAAGTTTTGATAGATTGCGATCCAACCATACCTCACTAAGGAAAGAAGCCAAAAGAGGTGTTCTCTCAGGTAGTTTTATAAAAATTTTATGTCATTAAAAGTTGAGGCTGACCATTGAAAAAAACATAATTTTTTAGGCAGACCGCAGTACTTTTGAAATCTTTTTTAAGATTTTAATCTTTCTTAATTTGATGTTACAACAGGAATGAGGTTAGAAAGTTTAACCAAAGGATCAAAAGGTCCTGCCAAGTGTATAAACTTCGAACTGATCAAGGGAACATCGTTGTAGAATCGCAGTCGGTGCTGAGGACTTGGAACGACCACTTCTGCAGACTGTATAACAGCGAGGACGAACCAAATACCGCTGTCAGGCAGAACGAACCATTCAAACCGGGCGACGACGTTAACGACGAACGATACCGCCCACCCGACCTGGAGGAGGTGAAAGTAGCTGTGTCTAAGCTCAAGTGCAACAAAGCTGACAGAGCAGACGACCTAGCTGCCGAACTTTATAAATCCGCTGGCCATGAGCTGGTTAGGAGCATGTACCAGCTTATCTGCAAGATATGGTCGGAAGAAAGCATGCCCGACGAATGGAACCTCAGTATTGTTTGCCCGATCCTGAAGAAAGGAGACCCTCTGAGTTGTGCCAACTACAAAGGCATCAGTGTTCTTAGCATCGCATACAAGATCTTTTCTGCTGTACTGTGTGAACGCCTGAAGCCGTTTGTCAACACATATCAGTGAGGCTTTGTGCCAGGAAAGTCCGCCATCGATCAAATATTCACACTGCGGCAGATCTTGGAAAAAACCCAGGAGTTCCAAATCGGTACACACCACCTCTTCATCGATTTCAAGGCCGCCTATGTCAGCATCTATAGAGACGAGCTATATAGCGCAATGTCTAGTTTTGGCATCAAATATTACAAATATGAAAGATATTATACTATTTGCTAAGTTTTCTCCATACAAATATTTGAGCTCCGTCCACTTTTAAGGGGCGTTTTTAGGAAAAACCATATTTTCTCATGATTTTAAAGAAATTAAGAAATTAGAATCAATTAATTTTAATTTTTAACCCATGCCAACTTTTGGGGGCGTGATCTATACAAATAATATATGAATTCGGACCAAGAAACTTTTGTTGTAAGGATGGTGTAAAGAGGTGAAAGATTTGGTGTTACACGGTATATAGGGTCGGGTATATAGAAGTTTGTCACAGATTAACTCTTGCACTTATTCAGTTGTTTTTTTTTATGTAACCGATTTTATAAGCAATTTTATATACAGCAATTTGCGGTTTTTAGGATTTTTAGGGCACAAGACGTGTATAGACACTAAATCTTTGTGATCTAAATGTAAAGATTAGATCCTTGTTTAAAAATTATTGAATCCCCTTTTGATGACCTTGCCTTTCTGGAAAATAAATCGATCAAATTCTACACCGAGAATCACGAACTAGTTATGGAATTAGTCTTTCTTTCCGCCTTCGAAAACATTGTAGTGTTTTTAAAGCGAAAAACTTTTCCTGACTTAAGATAATGTTATATCCTCCAATCATCAAGTACTTGGAACAAATCTCTAATTTTCTTCTTCTTTTTTTTCATTTAGGCGCGAGGTTATAATTTGAAGTAATGGATTATTACCCTCCACCTCTATCCGCTTGCGGGGCACACCGATTTGACCTCAGAATATACCGGCAGGCCACCCGGTTTTGGATCTCTTCGTCACTAAGGCCAAATAAATGCTGTTGTCGTTGCATTTGCGTGGTCCATGAATTTTTAAACCTTCCTCTCCTTCGCGATTGCGCTGAAATGTTGATTGACATTGCCTTTTTGACGGGGTTCGTAGGATCTCTCCTTGAACGTGGCAATACCAACTGAGCTCCATTTTTCTGGAGATAGATTCTTTTACATGGAGGCTTCCTCGGATCTTCGTACTTCTTATTCTATCTCCCTTTGTTACTCCCTTTGTTACATATTTCTTATACGCTGTCCAACATTGTGAACCATATGTTACGCCTGACGCACAACTGCGGTGTAGAGCTTTCCTTTCAGCATAGGGGGCATTTGTCGGTCACAGAAGATGGCGGAGTTTTCTCGCCACTTCATCCATGTTGTCGTCATCACAGTTTGCTTTGCTATTGATCATAGATCCCAGGTACTTGCCCTTTTCACACTTGGGAAGCACCTTTCCATTCAATTTAATGTCTGGAATTGGTTCGGGTAGGTCAGAGAATGGGCAGCACAGGTACTCTGTCTTCTTTTGGCTAATACGATACCCATTCCCCTCTAAAACATCCCATATATCAAGTGCTCGCTGCAGGGATATATGATCTTCATTTATGATGGCCCCATCGTCAGCGAAGAATAGTTGATGTACTTTCGGGTCCGTGACTTTTCCTTCAAGCAGATAATCAAGGACTACAATGAAAAGCACAGGACTTAGGACGCTTCCCTGGTGCACACCGACTTTAATTGAGAACTCATCAGTGACTCCGGAAGGACATCTTACTCCTGTCTTTGATCCATCATACATGTCCGTAATCATCCGCAAGTAGGCTTCTGGAACTCCTCGTTTTCTTAGCGCCACCCATATCAGATCTCGTGGTAGTCTATCGAAAGCTTTTTCAAAATCAACCAGCACCATATGCAGATCTTTAAGGTCACCCCGATGTTTTTCTATTATGATCCTTATGCTTTGGATTGCATCAGTGGTTGATTTGCCCGTGACAAACCCACACTGGTCCTCAGATAGCCTCATTATTTTTCGTATTCGGCTATCTAGTACCCGCTCGATGATCTTCATTGTGTGAGACATCAGCTTGAAAGAACGATAATTGTCACAGCTTCGTGTGTCACCTTTTCCTTTAAACAATGGGAGGAGATAACTTTCCCTCCACTGATTAGGCATTGGATCCTGTTTTATTAGTTTGGGGATGAAGGTCGTGAACCATCTGGACCCGCTGTCTCCTGTTTTCTTCCAGAACTCTGAGGTTATCTGGTCCGGCCCAACCGCTTTTCGCTTTTTGGAGTACTTAACCGCCTTCCCAACCTCGTCGACTGTGATGTCTGGTACTTTTTCTCGGTTAGGAGTAGTCTCTTCTGGAAAGTGGAGCCTGGGAAACTGTTCGCTCAAAAGTCCCTAACAATACTGCCGCCACCTGTGCAGAATTTTGTCGTCATCCACAAGAAGCTGTCCCTGAGCATTGTTGATGAACTTTGGCGAACGAATCTCCTCGGCGTTTCTCCTCCTCTGAGCGGCAATTTGGAAGATTTTAGCCCCTTTATTCAAGGTGTTTTGTCGAAGATCCTGTGTGGCCTAATGTGTATTAGCAGTGAAAGAGAAAACTTCCTCCAATTCCTGATACAGGCTCTCCGTTCTCTTTGCTTGAACCTGGGCGCTTTTCTTCTTAGCAAGACTCTTGAGGTGTCTATATTTCAATTCCAGGCGAAGCATTTCATCTCTGTTGTTCGAGGAGCACTTCTGCCAGCCTTGAATGCCGCTTTCTTTTCACTGATCACTAGTTTCACCTTATCTGGCCACCACCATGTTTCATTGACCTGTTTGCGGTGACCTTTTAAAGTCCCTAGGAGTGAACACATAACTTGTGTTCTGAGGTAGTTTTGCATAGTCTTTAAATATCCTTCGCCTTTTTCCTTATAAACTCTTTAAAACTCTAATAAACTCGAAAATTGCCCTAGACTGCCGACCATCTTTTGGGGAGATGTCAGAGCAGTTCAGAATTCACCTGAACTGGGTGCCTGAGCAAAGCGATATTTCAGGTAACTAGAACTCTGATGAGGTCGCCAAAGCGGAAAGCCAAGCTAAGTTAGCAAGTACTTTCTTAATCTTGAAAATCTGGAAAAGGATTCCTTGGGTATACCAATCCCTAGATGCAAACTCATGTTCACACTGGGTGCAATGAAAAGAACAATCCTTAGATGGCAGCACCTGACTGGCGACGATACAGATTTTGTCAAAGCTGAATCTGAAACGCTTTAAGAGCTTAACTGCCCGTAGTTAACTGCCCGTAGTGCTACAATCGAATCATAACAGGTCTGTCTAAAAGACAAGCATGCCACGAGGTTAAGTGTTTGTTGTAATGACTTTTGCAGGAGCTGCATGAATTGGTGGAGGAAAAGACCGTCTTTTTTCAAAACCTTGAATATCGCTTATTACGGAGGCATGATGTTTTTCTTCGGATACCCTTATATGAAAAGGCTTTTAGCTTACGTACGAAAAAAAGTCTTTCAGAGGAAAACGAGCTCGAAATATCAGGAACCCAACCGAAGTCATATGGTTTTCTATTTATTGAATGATTTTGATGATCGGCATCGAAGCTTTAACTTTCTTGCCACTCTGAATCTTAGAGTCACTGATGGTTTGAATTTCACATCGAGCGAGGTGTGGAAATCATTCACACTTGGCCCCCTTATAAATAGAATTGTAGCGATTTTGTAGCGGAAGTGTATAAGTTAAAATGTGTAGACAAAGGTCAAGAGGCTAAGGTAATAAGGCACTAACCGACAGACAATCTTTGAACAGATTACTAAGGCAACTAACTGCCCACTTTAAATTAGGAAGGACTAATAATCAATAGTCATTGCTTAACCTTTGCCTTTTCGTGCTTAAACACCATGAGAAGACAAGCTCCAGACGCTCGATAGATTATGTCGAAAATGAACTAAATTTCACTACACACATGACACATCCTCACTTAACCTACAACTGAGTGATGCACATCGTGCAACAGTGCAACCGATGAAATTCCTGGCCATTTGCATAATCTATTGCCAATTAAATTTCGTTATCCAACTTTGAGTGGGTGGCTCGATGGTACAAAGTGTTTTGACACTTAATTGTCAGTGCACTGACAGCATTTGGTTAGCATTCGCTTTCAGTCATTCTCGCAGCGTAAATTACACAGGGCCAGCTGTTGACAACCGGACCCTGTCTAATAAGCCTCACAGTGTGTGGTTGCCCCATGCCCAGTCACTCAAAAGCCACCACTACTGAGGTGCGGGTGCGGTTAGATTTTTTATTGTTCCCTTGACGCTCATTAATTTCCCTGTAAATGGATTTGGCACGTCTGTGTTCCCGAGCTGGACACAAACCAAGACCAACCCGGTTGAACGAACACGCTCCCATAACGTCAATAAACGGATTTAGCCATAATTTAAAAGCTATTAGCTCGCACATAAGCTTTAATTACCGGGCGGAGATTTCCCTTTGACTTTTCACAAGCTACCGTTATTAATAAATGTAATAAAACATTTTATTAGGTTCATTTGTGTCAAGTCACGTGCGGTGTGTGCGATGATCGATATCTTTATCAAGGGTACAAATTGTCATTGTCGACGCTGTAGCCGTCCCAAAGTGATTTGCGCTATGAAAAGCCTAACCTTAAATTTATTACTAGCACACAGGTGACATGTTTGTCATAAATAAAAGGAAATCGTGTTTTCTCGCCTTGCCACCGCATTTTGATTGGTTGACGAAAAAAGAAAACGGCACTTGTAATTTAAGGCAGGAGGTGGTCACCTTTTGACTTATTGCCGGACAAGCTGGTGCTGATGAAAGTTATGTGTTCGCAGGAAATCCTATTTTCTAACCTCGCATATAATGCCCAATCTTTTGGTCTATTTAATGTCTGTAATTCGGTTGAAGTCAGGCTATTGATTTTGTTTAGGCTCCACAATTCCTATAGGCAATTGCCATTCTGGCACAAATGTGCCATATAGCGTTTCCTTGCCATTCTTCGGGTGGTTGGAGAGAGCTCACATGAATGATGCGAAATCACTGGAACAATTGGATCTGGGAGTGCAAGTGGAATTTCAATGAGTTGACTTTCGGGCCAAAGTCAACTCAACCAAGACGGTGTGGCCTTGAAGCACGAAAGGTGAATCGTGGAAAGGCATAGTGCTGCTATATACAATACACCTACTCCTGGGTGCTCGCTCAAACGGCACTTAAGGCGGCTTGGGGGCGTCACTTTCCTGCCAAATCGTGATATGTTTGGCAGAAATGAAAATGTTCGTAGGTACACCTATACACATTTATTCGGAAACGTTTTTCCAATGTTTTTGTTTCATTTTGTATGCAATGGAAATATAAAGCATGAAATCAATGATTAGGCGTGTGTTATTTATTGGAACTGGAGGCTCGTATCACGTTCGGGCTTACATTTAGAGCTTCGAGTGTTTAGCATAAGAATACAAGTTACCAGAAGTTGATATATTTTTAAGAGCAATCATTTTAGTAATTGTTCGTAAGAAAATTAAATGAAAAAAATAAAATAAAATATTAAGGTCTTGCTCTGAATGGTGGTTCAATTCAATTCAATTCAATTCAATTCAATTTTATTTATAATGGTGAGTGAATGTGAATGGTAATTCTGCAATAAAAATTAAAATTTATGTCAAACTAAAAAAAAAATAATCAAAAAAAAATTAACTAGAAAAGTGTGGAAGGAAAGATTACAGGAGGAAATAATAAGGAATTGAGAAGGTATGAAATGATAGACGAGGAAAGGTAGTAAGAGACAAAAATTGTGTTGAGCTGTGTTGTTGTGTTGTTATAAAAAACTTAGTGCGGCATTTTTGAATTTATTACTTCCAATCATTTGTTTAGTTGCGGCGGGAAGAGAGTTCCATAGTCTGGTGGCATAGATGAAGATAAATCGGGAAGAGTTCAAATAATTAAATGAGGGAATTATAAGATTGAGTGTCCTGGTGGATTGGGCGAATTGTAGCTTGTCAAATAGATATGCAGGCGCCTATTGTTTACAAGATAATGCATTGACTGGCAGCACCTAACTTTTAAATATTGTTGAAAAGTACAACTAAGTACTTTTTTGTGATAGTGCGATATGTGGTCGTATCGGTGTAGTCCATAAATGTACCTGATTGCATCGTTAAATGCAACAAGTAACTTGTGTAGAGAATGGAAATCGAGCTTACAGTAAACCATAGAAGAGTAATCAAATATCGGAACAATTGAAGTTTTGACAAGCCTTAGTTTTGTATCAACTGGAGTGAAGCTGGAAGACAACCGAAGTTTTCGCAAGCACGCATAAATACGGCCTATTACGTAATTAATATGATAAACGGCGGAGAGCGAGCGATTTATCTTAAAACCAAGATTCGCAACAACATCAACAAACTTAATCGGATTATTGTTTGGAAAGATAGGAGGAAGTTCACGAGTATCATAATTTTGCTTAGATATTAAGATCAACTGAGACTTTCCTCGATTAATTTCTAATCCATTAGAAAGCGACCAGTTATGGATTTTCGATAGATCTTCATTAATTCTCACAAACAGCTCTTCAACTAGTCCGATTGGGCGAGATAAGTATACCTGAGCATCGTCAGCATATAGGTGAAAGGAGACGTTAGAGCAAACAATAGGCAGATCATTTATGCAAATGCAGAATAATAATGGCCCCAATATCGATCCTTGGGGTACTCCTGATTGTAAGGCTATGAAATCGGAGGATTGTCATTGAGTACAACCCTTTGGTAACGATTGCCTAAATAACTACATATAAGTCGCACCGATCTTTCACTGAAACCAAAATAAAACCTGAGTTTCTGACACAGAACCCCATGGTTTACTCTATCAAAAGCCTTGGAGAAATCAAGCAAACAGAGTACTGTAAGGTGATCCATGTCGTATTTAATGCTAATGTCATCGAGAATCTTCGGCATGGCAGAGGAACAACTATGACGTGATCGAAATCCAGACTGGACTGCAGACAGTAAACAGTGTTGTTCCAAATAACATGACATTTGGCTGGCCAGGATCTTCTCCAAGACTTTTGATAGACACGGCAAAATACTAAAAGGACGAAAATCAGTTGCCATAGATGGATGAGATTTTTTTGGTACCGGAATTACTTTACCTAACTTCCAACTATGGGGACAAGTAGATGACGTTATACAAAAGTTAACTACGTGCGTGAGACAGCTCATAATGTGGGGTAAAATCATTTTTACGAACCGCAGAGGTACACCATCCTCACCGATAGCATTAGATTTAATATAGCGAATAACATTAACAACGTCAACTTCCGAAACCGCTTTAAAGTCAAAATCAGACATGTACAACAGTTGATCTTGGAGTGTAAAATGATAGTCGCTTAGTTAGCGCTGGGAAAGAAGGCATCACTTAGTTCAGAAACATCAGGAATTATGTCAACCGCTGCCTTTTTTCCAACCCCAATAAAGCGCAAGTTGCTCCATAACTTTTTTGATGGAAGATCGGTGCTTAGTTTGGAAAGAAAGTATCTTTTTTTAACTCTTCTTGTTTCTTGTAGCACAGGTAGAAAAGTTACGGGCGCGATGAAAAAATTCACAATTAAAATTTGTTGGCCTTTGTTTCCACCGTGCATAAAGTTTGTTACGAACCTTAATCGCATTTTCAACCTCACGAGTAAAACAGGGACATTAACTATTGCGGATTTTAGAGGAACATGCCTTCCAAAGAGTTCGGGAACTAACGACTGAATATGATCCACTTTGAGGTTTACGCTTGAGGCTTGATAGCAATCAGATTTTCTGGAAGGAGTTCAGCATCATATTGTAGGGCATTGTAATCTATTGAAGCATAGTCTCTGAACTCGAAAGTTGTAGGAGAGGGAGAATGTGCCAAATCAACACCATAAGTACAAAAGAGCAAGTCATGGTCAGATAACCCCGCCAAGGATAACTGATCTTGAAGCAAGACCTCCGATTGATTTAAACCATAACAACTCAAAAAGGCTAGGGGGCACATCTGGAGCAAACCGTGTGGCATAAGAGTTCACTATATGGACAACCCGGCGGCAGCAGCGAAATCAAGTAGCTGATAGGCTTTGCTATCGGATCTTAATAGGTCAGCATTAAGATCACCACAAATGACAATATGCTCATAAAGTGCAGTAAACTCATGCAATGCGGAAAATAACATATCTGGAGAGGTACTTCGATTGGGGTTGTACGGGACATCGATTAGGCATTTCGTAATTTCATCACTAATTTCAAGCAGAAGAAACTCAACTACACTTCCAATGGACCTTTTTAGTATTTTGTGTGTCAACGAAGCGCTACGATACACCGAAACTCCCCCATCAGTCGTTTTAGTGACCCTATCATGTCGAACAAGCCTATAGCCCGGAATTTCGTATATCTAATTGAATGTGTCGACATGATCAGTGCCTTCTTCTCCAAAACGATTGCCGAACGAGCAAAATGGTTTCTAATTAATTTTATAATAAATACATCTATCCTCAAAATTTCTGCTTCGTCGTATATGTTTTTATTGGAAATATAGTGCAAGTAGTCACTTTCGGCGGATCTGTATTTACGTATACATGCGCGAATGCATTTTCTTTCAAAAATCCTAAGTTTTTTCATAACTGAAGGGCTTATATTGAACCAAATAGGACAGCCGTAGGTTAATATTGGTCTTATTAAAGTTAAATAACAAATAATTTTGATATCAGAAGTAATATTTCCAGAGTAAAATAATCTTTTTGAACTCATAAAAGCTGTCCTTGCTTTTTTTAGTTGCATTTTAATATGACCATTATAATACAAACACTGATCCAAGTTAACGCCTAAATATTTTACACACAAAGAAATTTTAGGTTGTAAATTATTATTATCTGGATTACTATAAATTTTTAAATTTTTCCAATGCTTTCTCAAATCCAGATTTGCTTTGCTCAAAACTGTCCTGAATAATATAACTTCACATTTCCCAAAATTGATTTTTAGTCTCCACTCACAACAATAATTTTGTAACTGGTTAAACATGTTCTGTAAATTACTCCAAATTTCGTATATCTTTGAACCTGAAGTGTAGAGAATTATGTCATCTGCGAGAGCTATGGTTCCCTCTCTATTTTTTAAAAATTCACTTATATATAAGCTGAACAGAATGGGTGCATTCACTGTGCCCTGTTGAAGTCCATTTATTATATTAAATATTCTGCTTGTTGTTTCCTCACCATTTGTTACTACAAATTTTCTGTCGCGTACCATGTTTAATATGATTTTTATTAAAAAATTTGGAAACCTATACATTATTAATTTCGCAATAAGACCATCTAACCAAATTTTATCAAATGCTTTTTCAAGATCAACCAACCATGCACCTGTTGGTTTTTTACCAATTAGATTCCAACTTACATCAGACACTAATTTATTTATTGCATGTATTGTCGAATGATGCCTACTAATTTACAATTATGTAAAATTGCTTTGCTAACTAAAATTTCAAATATTTTCCCCACATTTGACAGAAGACTTATTGGTCTATAGTTTGTTGGAGCTGTTGTATCTTTTTGTTTCTCTTCAATCGGAAATACTTTTGCTATTTTCCAGGTCATCGGAAAGTGTTGATTGTTTAGTAAATTGTTAAATAATATAGTAAATTTTCGTATGACATTATCTGGTAAATGTTTCAAAGCTATGTTCGAAATGTTATCTAATCCAGAAGATTTTTTATTATTTAATTTTAAAAAAATATCGTCAAGATCTTCCAAAGTTGTAAAATAAATGTCCGTTTGCTCATCACTTGGTTCATCAGATTTTAAAATATTACTAAACTGAGCTTTTGGCAAAGTTTCAAAATGTTCTTTCTGAAAATGAATGACTGTATTTTGAATTGTGTGTGTTAGCCGAATTGTCTGAAATCGAACTATGAACTTTTTCAAAGCGTGATCCTATAAGATTTAACAGTTTTCGAAACTGTTGCAAAATTAAATTTTTAACATTTCTCAAAATTGACTTCAGGCGTATAAGCTCCGAATTGTTTATATAATTATCATGTCTATAAAATGTGTTTATTCTTGTTAAAAGAAAACTTTTATACTTTAATAATCGTCTTATAATTGGTGTTAAATAGCATTCTATTGAGTTTGTATTTTTGAATTTAGGTACTGTTAAATCAATCGAATTATTTATTACCGTGTTAAGCTTTTCTATACAGGGTGTTTCCAAATTCGCTGCAAATATTTTGACACAAGATTCTTGGGTATATTTGAAGAAAAAAATTATTCTACAGTATGGGCCTATCTCAAATTTTGATACCACTTATTGGGAATTTAAGAAAACACCTACTTTGAGGTACCTTGACCCATACTAACACAAATATCTCCGCTAACACTTGCAACAGGTACTTCATTTAGGACTTAAATTTTAGAAGAAATAGTACTCCTTTTAACTGCATTAAAATAAAATTGATGACTTTTTTAACTTTCGAGATATTTGCTTTTAAGTCGGATCCTTTTTCCCTGCCCATGACATTTTTTTGACTTTCAAGACACATTTCTGCGAAAAACGCGTAATAAACATATCAGTAATTTCTTTTTTCTAGTGCACCTAACAATACTTAATAAAAATGCCTGAGGCAAGTTACCCGAAAAACCCACAGATTTTATGATACTTGGGAAATTCCATAGCAGGTAAAATTATGAAAAACTCGATTCATAGTGTTCAATTCCTATTATTCTGAATAAAAATGCTTGTGTTTGGTTTGTGTTTTTTTTATTTCATTAAGTTAACTTTACAATCAAATAAGGTGTTCAAAGTGTCCTCCTCCATTTTGTATGCATGCTAGAGCCCGTTTTTGGATTGCGCTGTCAACGTTTATTGAGGATAACTCCTGCCTCACTTGTGACGAGGCTTGGAGAATGCGATCTTCTAAATCATTTAGAGTTGATATTTCTGTAGAATAAACAAGTTCTTTCATTCTCCCCCATACAAAAAAATCCATAATTGTAAGGTCTGGAGATCTTGCAGGCCAGTGAACTGGTCCATTTCTTCCTATCCAACGACCAGCGTACTTTTCATCCAGCCAGAACCTCGCGACCAAAGTGGGCTGGGGCTCCATCCTGTTGAAAATATGACGAAGCTCGTTGAGTTACCGGAACATCCTCCAGTAGATCTGTTAAATCATTGCGCAAAAATTCCAGATAGTTTGCAGAATTCAGTGTGGGAGGCAGTTTGAAGGAGACCGATTAAGTTTTTTCCAATAACACCTGCCCACAAATTGACGCTAAATCTGTGTTGAAATAATGACTCTCTCCTTGTGTGTGAATTTTCCGCAGCCCATGTGTGTACATTGTGAAAATTTGTAATCCTATCTCTAGTAAATTGAGATTCGTCCGTCCATAGGATTCAGCTTATAAAACCGTTGTCATCCAAGTTCCGCTCTAACAACCAGTTGCAAAACTCAAGTCTCGGCTCCAAATCACTCGGAAGCAGTTCCTGCACAGGTGTATGGTGGTATGGATACAAGTTTTCGGTATGCAGGAGACGAACAATTTTATGTGTTGAAACATTAATTCGCAAGGATAAGCGCCTGATGCTGATTGATGGATCATTTGCAACCGCTTTCAGTATTCTTTCATCAACTGCAATTCTTCCTGGTGAAGCTCCTGCGTTAGGTCGTCTTGTTGAAACAGATCCCGTTTTCCGAAGTCTTCGAAACGAATTTGTAAATACTCGGGGATTAGGTACTCTTCGGTTAGGACAAAGCTGATGGTATCTTTGTTGTGCTCTAATAGAACTTCCGTTGCACATCCCATAAACGTAGATAATATCGGCGTATTCTTCGTTTGTAAAAGATGCCATTTCAAGTAGGGTTTCTTAACAACTGTTGTGTCACCTCGGCTTCAAAAATGACTTTGATGGATTTAATTTTGTTTTCTAACCTTTCATACAATTTACATTAGGTAAATTTTCCAACTAGGCGACCAACCTCAAACTTAATCCTTTTTGGGATTTAACAGAAAAATTATAGGGAAATTACCTTTTTATCAGGTAGTCTAATAAAAATGCATGCTCTAAAACCTACGTAAATTATTAATACATAGTCAAAAAATCGTTCTTGTTGTCAATCGCGGTTACAAAAGTAGGTAACAAATCATATTTCCACCTTATACCTGTCGCGGCTTCGTGAAAAGAGTTTTTCATAATTTTACCTGTTATGGAATTTCCCAAGTATCATAAAATCTGTGGGTTTTTCGGGTAACTTGCCTCAGCAATTTTTATTAAGTATTGTTAGGTGCACTAGAAAAAAGAAATTACTGATATGTTTATTACGCGTTTTTCGCAGAAATGTGTCTTGAAAGTCAAAAAAATGTCATGGGCAGGGAAAAAGGATCCGACTTAAAAGCAAATATCTCGAAAGTTAAAAAAGTCATCAATTTTATTTTAATGCAGTTAAAAGGAGTACTATTTCTTCTAATTTAAGTCCTAAATGAAGTACCTGTTGCAAGTGTTAGCGGAGATATTTGTGTTAGTATGGGTCAAGGTACCTCAAAGTAGGTGTTTTCTTAAATTCCCAATAAGTGGTATCAAAATTTGAGATAGGCCCATACTGTAGAACAATTTTTTTCTTCAAATATACCCAAGAATCTTGTGTCAAAATATTTGCATCGAATTTGGAAACACCCTGTATATGTTTCAATTTCTGAGTTTGATAAATTTCTATTGTTAGGAATTTCGTTTCCATCGAATTGTTGTCTGCATTCAATTTCAGTATTTCTTTTAAAATTTAACCAATTAGTCTTGTCAAAGTTATATTTATATGTGGGTTCATCAATAAGTAGGTTAAAAACTGAGTCGTTTCCCAATGTAACATTAAATAATATTGCCGAGTGATCGCTATCATATAGTAAAACCGGAATTTTATTATCGTATCTTACTGTTCTAACTTCAAGTCTAGCATCTAAAAACCCTAAATCTAAAAACGAGTTACTCCTTGGAAATGATGAAATAACAGATGAATAAAACTTTATTTTATACTCTATCTCATTATCATCAACAAATGCTCTAATAAAATTGCCTCGTGTATTATTGCCAGGATTTAGCCAACTTGTGTGCTTTGCATTTATGTCAACGGCCATAACGTAGTAGTTTTCTAAATTATTTAAACTAAGAATTTCAAAAAGACGTGTAAATCCTGAGAAAAATTTTGAATTGGGTTTTCTGTTGAATAAATACTTATAATATAACGGGTGATTTTTTAGCTGGTTTGGTTTTGGCAACACTGGTTTTGACAGCTGACGTGTGTTTAGTACCTTGTGTCACTGTCAAACAGCTTCAGTTTGGTTTGCAATTTAACCATGGATCGTCTTACAAATGAACAACGCTTGCAAATTATTGAATTTTACTATCAAAATTCGTGCTCGGTTCGAAATGTTCATCGCGCGCTGCTTCCATTTTATGGTCAGCATTCTCGATCTTCTGAGCAGTCTATTCGGAAGATTGTGACCAAATTTCGCACGAAATTTACTTTGTTGGACATTAAACCACCATTTGACACCATTAGATTATTTTTTGTGGGGGTATGTCAAGGCTAATGTCTATAGGGACAAGCCCGCTTCGATTGATGCACTGGAAGCCAACATCCATGCATTCATTCGTGAGATACCGGCCGATATGTGTGAAAGAGTATGCCAAAATTGGACTCAGCGGATGGGCTACCTGAGACCCAGCCGCGGTCAACATTTGCATGAAATTATCTTTAAACATTAAATTGCGAGGTTCAAACTATCGATTCAAATAAATATTTCATTAATTTTTTCGAATTTTTTGTGTTTTTTTTTTTAAAAAGTTCTCAACCTCTTAAAAAATCATCCGTTATAAGGACCTTCTGTTACAGTAGTTTCAATAGAAACAAAATTTTGAATTTCAGATATTTCGATACTTACTTACTTAAGGTGGCGCTACAGTCCGGGGTGGACCTGGGCCTCAGCCAACAAGCTTCGCCAGCCAGCTCTGTCTCTAGCTAGCCGTCTCCAGTTTCGCACGCGAAGTTGGCTGAGGTCCCCTTCCACTTGCGTGCGCCACCTGAGTCTCGGTGCTCCTCTACCGCGTCGTCCCTGCGGTGTGGATTCGAAGATTTTCCGGGCCGGGGCGTTGGTGTCCATCCGCTCTAGATGACCCAGCCATCGTAGACGTTGTGTTTTGACTCTTTTGGCTAGGTCGGTATCGCTGTACAGCCCGTACAGTTCGATGTTATATCTCCTCCTCCACTCTCCGTCTATGCAGACGGGACCGTAAATCGTCCGAAGAATTTTCCTCTCGAAGCAGCATAAAGTGTTTTCATCCGCCTTTGACAGAGTCCATGCTTCTGCACCGTAAAGCAGGACTGGGATGATGAGGGTCTTATACATGGACACTTTAGTTGCTCGAGAGAGGGCTTTGCTACTCAATTGCCTTCTTAGCCCAAAGAAACAGCGATTGGCAAGAGTTACCCTTCGTTTGATTTCAGCGCTGGTGTCATTGTCTGAATTGATAGCGGAACCCAGGTAGACGAAGTCCCTAACTACCTCAAAGTTATAGCTGTCGATGGTGATGTTTTGTCCAAGACGTCGGTGTTGGGTGTCTTTTCTTGATGACAGCATATACTTGGTTTTGCCCTCATTGACTGCTAAACCCATATTCGCCGCTTCCGTCCCAATACTCACGAAGGCTTCACTGACATCACGCTTTGTTCTACCGATTATGTCAATGTCGTCTGCGTATGCAAGTAGTTGAACGGACTTTTGAAAGATTGTACCTCTGGTGTTGGCGCGAGAGTTCTGCACAATTCTCTCAAGTATGATGTTAAAGAAGTCGCATGACAGCGCGTCGCCTTGTCTAAATCCTTTTTTGACATCAAAGGGGTCGGTGAGGTCTTTGCCGACCTTGACGGAACAGCGTGAGTTTTCCATCGTCATCCTGCACAGACTGACGAGTTTGGCAGGGATGCCAAAACTAGACATTGCGCTATATAGCTCGTCTCTATAGATGCTGTCATACGCGGCCTTGAAATCGATGAAGAGGTGGTGTGTATCGATTTGGAATTCCTGGGTTTTCTCCAAGATCTGCCGCAGTGTGAATATTTGATCGATGGTGGACTTTCCTGGCCTAAAGCCACACTGATATGTGCCTATCAGATTGTTGACAAACGGCTTCAGGCGTTCACACAGTACAGCAGAAAAGATCTTGTATGCAATGTTAAGAAGACTTATGCCTCTGTAGTTGGCACAACTCAGAGGGTCTCCTTTCTTCAGGATCGGACAAACAATGCTGAGGTTCCATTCGTCGGGCATGCTTTCTTCCGACCATATCTTGCAGATGAGCTGGTGCATGCTCCTAACCAGCTCATCGCCAGCGGATTTAAAAAGTTCGGCAGCTAGGCCGTCTGCTCCGGCTGCTTTGTTGCACTTGAGCTTAGACACAGCTACTTTCACCTCCTCCAGGTCGGGTGGGCGGTATCGTTCGTATGCTTCGTCGGTAACGTCCGGGTTGAATGGTTCGTTCTGCCTACCAGCGGTATTTGGTTCTTCCTCGCCGTTATACAGTCTGCAGAAGTGGTCTTTCCAAATCCTCAGCACCGACTGCGATTCTACAACGATGTTCCCTTGATGGTCCTTACAGGCTTCAGTTCGAAGTTTATACCCTTGGCAGGACCTTTTGATCCTTTGGTAAAACTTTCTAACCTCATTCCTGTTGTAACATCTCTCTATCTCTTCAACCGCGCACTTCTCGTGCTCTCTCTTTTTCCTTCGGAGAAGCCGGTGCTCCTCTCTCCTCCTCTGCTCGTAGAGCTCGCGAGCAGCTCTAGTCCTTCTGTGCAGCGCCGCTTTGTATGCTTCCTGTTTAGCTGCATGTGCTTGCCGGCATTCATCGTCAAACCGGGGGTTTCGTTGTGGTCGCCGTGTGAAACCCAGCACTTCAGAGGCGGCATCTCTGATGGCATTTTGGCAATGTTGCCACTGGCTATCAATACTTGATGCTGGTTGCATAGGACTTCGTAGAAGGTTTTGAGAGACTCGGTTGGAGAAGGACCTGGCGATCTCTTGCGATTGTAGTCGGCCGACGTCAAACTTCCTCACAGTATTTACATTACTTGGCACTGGTCGGGATATCCGCAGCCGTACCTTGGCTACAACAAGGTAGTGATCCGAGTCAATGTTGGCCCCTCGGAAAGTTCGGACATCCATGATACTGGAAGAGTGCCTTGCGTCGATCGCAAATGGTCAATCTGGTTGACGGTTGATTGATCGGGAGATCTCCATGTCCCTTTGTGGATATTGAGATGCGGGAACTGTGTACTAGCTACCACAACGTGTCGCCCCGCAGCAAAGTCGATCAGCCTGAATCCGTTATCGGAGGTCGTGTCGTGCAGGCTATACTTTCCGACAGTACGACCAAAGATGCCCTCCCTTCCTAGCTTGGCATTAACATCGCCTAGGACAATTTTAATGTCGTAGCTAGGGCACTGCTCATAAGTTTTGTCCAGGAGCTCGTAGAACATATCTTTGGTCTCGTCATCTTTCTCCTCTGTGGGGGCATGTGCGCATATCAGGCTAATGTTGGCGAATTTAGCCTTGATGCGGATCGTCGCGAGGCGCTCGCTTACAGGGTTGAAGCTCAAGACTTTTTGCCTAAGTCTGCCTCCAACAACGAAACCACATCCAAATAGGCGCTGTCTTTGATGCCGATAGCAGTCGCCGTAGTAGATGTCGCAGTTTTTCATCCTTCTTTTGCCCGGCCCGTCCCACCGCATTTCTTGGATGGCAGTAATGTCTGCCTTGCAGTCGTTAAGGGCCTCCGCTAGTTGCTCGGCTGCACGTGGTCTGTTAAGGGACCTAACATTCCACGTGCAGATCCGGAGCTCGTTGACCTTTTCTCGTTTGCATTGGTCGTCAACAGTAAATCCGTCCGAATCCGAGACTTGTTTCCGCTTCGTGACTGGTGTTTCTTTACGTGGCCGGGAAGTCACCCCGACGGCACGACCCCCGACCTGGAGGACCAGATCCTTTGCTTAGCTCTAAGGACGGAGAGCCGGATAGCCCGCTCCTTATAGGCCTGAGCTCCGAATACGTCGTAGTAGCCCATATAAGGTGTTCACTAAGTAGTTCGGCCTGACTGGAACTATGGACGCCACCGTTGATTCCATCTGGGGAATTCCTCCGCTGCCGTCCGGATGCAAGGAGAAGTGCCTTAGTGGGAACACTCCTCCTGTAAATATTTTTTGATATTTACAGGAGGAGATATTAAAGATATTTCGATACTGTAATAAATTTGCCCTTCTGCTATTGGATATAATCGAATTAACGTTTAAAGATATTATTTTAAGGTGTCTTAAATTTGTTCTATTCATCCAAAGTATTGTTACTAATTATATTAAAAAGGGTGTCTATCCTTTTTGATTGCAATTCTAACGATTTTGTTAAATTTTCAAATTGTTGTTTCATTATTTTAAAAATATCATTCTTAATTTGAGTTGATGGATTTTCTTTATTAGAAGTTGTGTCAAAAATTTTATTTGTAATTTTGTTATTTGTAGTACCTTTTACTTTGTCAGCGAAGCTGATACTTGCATCTACGTATCTTTGGAACATTTTTTCTTTTTCTTTTTGGTTTTCCTTAACAAATATTATTTGTTTTTGAATTTTTTTCTTGAGAAACTTATGAGCTTCACAACCACCATAAGAAGCCGGATGACCGTTTTTTTTTTCAAGTGAACGCAGAATAGCTTTTCTTTATCTGATAATTGCCTTAAAGTGCATTTATCTGGACTATGGTTGCCTCCACATTTGACGCACATGTGTTCCATCATACAGTTCACAGTACTATGTGAGAAAGGTTGACATTGACGACACTGAAGTATAGTAGGTCTTTTTAATTTTTCCCAACTGAAAATATGATTAAATAAGTATTTAATTTCACTTAAATAACTTGCCTTACTATCGGGAGAAAGGAATATATGTATTCTATATGAAAGGAAGTGTTTTTCTCTCTCTATTGCTGCGGTTTGTTACTAATCTAAGAGATGATTCAAATTTAAGTTCTTCACATTTAATATCTTTTAGCTCTTTTAGAACTTCTTCTGGTGTGTAGCTACTGTCTAACCCTTTTAATAAAAATGTTTGTTTTTTTTCATCACTAGGTGTATATGAATAAAATGGTGCTTTGGCTTTTTCGAGTGCATTTTTAACTTAGCTATGTATAATCAACTTTGTTATTAACTCTAACTGAGTGTATCTTTCCAATCTTTTTTATTCCGAAAGCGTTTGATGGTATGAGGGTCTTTAACAACTCACCAATGTCCTTAGATTCCTGGTGGAACACTTTGATTGGTGGTATTTTGAATTTTTTCTTGCTGTTGTCTTGCTTTGATCTTCATTTTCTTCGTTGCCTATCAAACTAATTTTTTCTTTGTTGCTAAGTTGACCCTTTTTTGCGAAGTTTTTTTGTGCCATGTCGTTCAAAATTGAAGATATCTTGTTTATTTCCGTATTTGTTGAGTTGGTTTCGTTAATTTCATCTATTTCGTCATTATGTGCATCCATGTTTTCTATGTCCAGTTGATCAAATCGATTGCTAGAGAATGTGAGATGTTCCAAAATTGGGCTGCTTGACGATCTTCTTTTTTTTAGCATTGCCTGGATTTTTTATTTGTTCCTTTTTCAATTCGATTATTTCCTTTTCAAGTTCTCCATTTCTCTTGGTAAGTCTTTTCACGTCTGCTCTTTTAAGAGGAGCAGAGACTATTTTTTTTGACTTTGGAGTCATTCTTATTGTTATCATTAACAATAACGAAAATACTACAAGGCCAACGGGCTCGAGCTATAACCATAAGGTCCTTCCCAATAACTACATGTATATGTATAAGTAAAATTAACAGTAAAAAAAAATTATTTTTTATTATTTTCAGAAAAAAATCAGGAGAAAAAATTAAAATGATCTGACTCTAAAAGCTTTGATCGATCGATATTCAAATAATATGTGTGTTCGAGTATGAATGTATATCAAAGAAATATAGACCAAGAGAAAAGAAATATATAAATGTATACCAGGAATTCATTGTTGCTGCTCCAAGTGGCATCAGTTGAAAAACAGCGGGTACACCGGCATAAAGTCATCAGTAGAGATTGGTCGTTGTTGTAATTTTAATTGCTGAATCATCAATACTTTTTTTCACGTACACAAAGCCATTCCTCGTTGCCACCGATGACAGAAAACCTTCTTTGCGAAGCTGATTTGCATGTCGCAACAGAGAACTATTCGCAGGTGTAAGACTTTCATTGATGTAAATGCGGCGAAAAAAAGAATTGGCATTTTGTGCAACAGCGCCATCATCATCATCGGCGGAGTTCTCCAGTTGGGCGAGTCAAAGACCTTTGTTTTTGTAGAACGAAGAAAGAAAAGCTCGCTGTTCGACATGGAAAGTAAAGCGAATAAGCAGTGGGAGAGAAGTTCTTTTGCTGTTGTTACTTGTTAGTGCTTCTGCTGCCGTTGTGGTTGCTGCTGCTGCCGTCCGAGTTGGTCTTTAGGCGGAAAGCATCAATGTGGGGAGAGTACTCGTGACGTAGCTTAACGGCGATCTTTTTGGCAAGATCGATGGCATCTCATTTTTGAAGTAAGGAATACCTCTCACTATTACATCACAGAGACGTTGTCGGCGCTGAAAAACGGCTAGCTCTGCGCTTATTTTGCTATTTTCTTGTTTAAGTTCCGAAATTTCGCTCTCACACTGCTTGACTCGAATTGCAAAAGTGGCAATAGATTCGCTGATGATTTGATGGATTTTTTGTTCAAGTTCGGATAACAGGTGTGCAAATTTTTTTGTCAGTGTTGCTTCAAAATCTTGGAAATTGCCCGATAAAGATGACAAAGTTGATGCAGATGCGTTGCTCACTGAGTTTTGCCTTGGGGTAAGGCGCGAATTTATTTGGCTGCTTAGAGAGGGAGAACCGTGCAACTCGGAAGATGTCATCACTTTTTTTTTCCTTTGTGCCTTGACCTTGACGTCTGGATTTGCCAGACATATTACACTCAGAGTGACTAAGCAGATTGAGCCGGGGAATTTTTTTGTTTTTCCTTTATTTCGTTTAATTTACAAGAGGAAACGCACTGAAGCACATTAAGGTGTTGAATTATTCGTAAATAGAAAATGCACAGTATACTTTAAGTTACAACTTCTTTGGTTTAGTAGCCGATAGACTAGAATTTTACTCAGTATGTAGGAGCGATATAAGAAACACGTCAACTCAGTTGACATACTCGTAAACAACCCCGTGGTTTTCAGAAAAAAAAAAACAAAATAATGAAAGATGAATCTAGCCACACACTTGCACAATTAGGTACCTACAAATTTAAGCAAGCATAACCGACAAGTAGATTGATTAACATTGAATTATTATACGAAGGCAATCCATGCCGAAGGCAATCGTTGTAAGACATGCTGTAAAGGATTATTGTGGGTGAGGTTATCATTTTCGATTTGAGCTCCTGTTAAATCTGCGGCAGAACAGGACCACCGGGTTCAATTGGACGATGTGTTTGAAACACATTTTCTGTTGACAATGACTGGCTCCACTGTCAGAATCCTGCCGTAGGA
This sequence comes from Neoascia interrupta, assembly GCA_947623515.1. NCBI lineage: Eukaryota > Metazoa > Arthropoda > Insecta > Diptera > Syrphidae > Neoascia > Neoascia interrupta. The sequence goes on from OX392464.1 coordinate 40,916,278, forward strand.
TTTTTTTTCCCAAACTTGGGTTGGGACCAACCAAGTGGGTCTTTAGGCATTTTTTCGGCTTCTTTTCCTGAACATTATGCGGGAACCACAAAGCAGCCTGGGCTTGGCCTCGGCTTGACGTTTACAAGTTCAGTCATACGATTTCAGTGTTTCCTAACACAATGAAGCTCGGCTTCAAAATGCTGTTTGCAAAGAGGAAGAGTGAGCAAAGAGAAAGCGTAATGCCGCTTTATATCCCTGCCTAATTTTATGTATATATTCAGCGTATGGGGTGCCGTGGCGTAGTGGTAAGTGTGTGTGCTTACTACGCCGGAGGTCTGGGTTCGAATCCTGCCATCGCCACCTGAAAAAAAAGACTTGTTCTTTTCACGGTTCCCACCTTCGCGAGGGTCTGACAATCCCTCCGAAAGTATCATTTGTCTTGAAAAACTTCTCAGAGTGCCGTTCGGATTCGGCAAAAAAATTGTAGGTCCCCTTGTATGTGAAGATATTAACACACACCGCATATATTGTTGAGAAGTTGGCCGCCTGGTTCACATCGAGCTGTTGCGCCACTCGCGTATGGATACAAAAGAGGAAATAACAGTACAGAAAGAAATTTACAGATATAGTGATTGTAGCGAAGAGACAGCTTCTGTTGTAAAGGCGATGCTGTTATCAAGGTTACCCTTACGCTCCTTTAACACTATCCGGTTTCGACCGGTCGGGAAAAATCCGGACGAAAATTTATTTTTCGTGGCGTAGCTATGAAAATTGCCGACCGGCTGCCATTCACTGCGACTGAAATCACGGGGACCGTACGGCGACCGAAAGCTCAGTGATACATGTTTTCAAATGAATGTTTCGAACCGGTTTTAAATCGTCCGATTAGTAGCCCTCGAGCCTTTTGTTTTTGCATTTTTCATTATTTTTAAATTATAAAATAAGAAAATAATGAAATATATATATATGTAGATGCAGAAGTGTTGATTACATTAGTTCAAGAAAAGCCTGTGCTTTGTGACAAATTTCTGGAAATTTGCACTAAATACAACAACAAACTAAGCTTGCGACTGAAAAAAAAAAATCCTTCATAAACCGTAGATATAATGTGAAAGTTTTCTAAATTCTGTTTTTTGCCGTCCGGACAGAACCGGATAGTGTGAAAAGAGCCTTACACTGAAAAAATTATTGGTTGTCATATTGACAATCGCCGTCGGTTGTTAACCAGAAATTGTCACATTGACCAACAAAATTGTCAATATGACGCAAGACTTTCTATAGCATTGAATACGTTTAACAAACAAATAATCAATATGACAACTCTCCGATTGTCAATTCAATATGACAACAAGGGCTCATCATATTGACAACCAAATTTTCAAGTCGTGGGACGAATTCCAATTGAAGAACATAATTGTAATATTCGCAATCGCAATTGTCGATGTGACTACTAAGCTCGTCAAATTGAATATCTCGATTGTCAATATGAATACTCGCATCAGGAATGAGGCATAAAAATATGCGGTAGGTATACTGCAAAGCAAAATGTGTTCCAAGTCGTCACATTGTTAATGTGAAAATCTTTCTGAATGAGTCATAAAAAGAAACATTATCCTGCGAAAATACAGTACATAGCTACTTTATATTTTCAAATTAAGCTGCGTTGTCACAAGCAACGTTAAACAGGAACAGAAACAGAATCTCATACATTAGCAACTGAAACCTAAATTCGCTGAATGCTTTTTGCGTTGCTAATGTATGAAATTCTGTTTCTGTTCCTGTTTCTGTTCCTTACGACAACGCGGCTTTACCAGATTGGAAAACCTGGTTGTTATATTGACAATTGCATTTGTCAATGTAAAGAACTTGCTTTATGTATTCATCACATTGAAAATGGCAATTGTTAATATGTAATTTGTGGTTTAGGCCTGATTGAGCTCATCATTACTGAGTATGATTTAATTTCAGTTCTGCTACGTTCGTGAAAACACTCGCTTTATAAATAGAAGTTTTGTGAAAACAGCTTTGATATAAAAACGCAACTTTATGTTAGTATCCATTTGCAATTATTCATTTATATTCACACCTAAATGCATTATATTTTTTATGAGTCAACTTTTCTGTATATTTTTCTTTTCAGTTTTTTATGCCCTGCTTTTGTATTTTTTTCCACAGATTTCTATTTGGATGTAAATATTAAATAACATTAATAAAAAACTTTTTTTACTAACCTCACCTCAGTTACTATTTTTTATTTTCAGTTTTTGCGTGTTTTCTTCCTTTCTTTCTATCTATATCTAGTTTAAATTTACACACATCCCGATTTATTATATACGACCAAATGCTTTAAATAAAAAAAAACGTAACCTAAAATACTTTGTTCTTTTCAGCTTTTTAAATTTTCTTTAGGTTATCTATTCCTTTCAGATTTTTTAAATTTTGTTTTTGTCTTTAAGTTATTTTTTTTTACTTCTTTTATTGTTGATATCAAAACGACAAATATAAAGATATAAATATATCAAATTGGTTTTGCTTGATTTTTTTAGTCTTTATTCGTTTTCAGTGATTGAGATCCAAGTTTAATACCATGTGTCCAACGGCCACAAATCCGCGATTAATGTAAATCGTCATCAAATCCGCTACAAATAGCACTATTTACCATACAAATTTAAATCCTCTCGGAAAGCGATTATAAATAAATCCTCTCACAAATCCCAGTCACCCTATTCACGGACCTTTTTTATGCACCTTTGCACAGTTGGAGATTAAAAAAATGAAACTGAAGCTATCCCTGTACGACAGCTCTGTCGAAAATACGTTTTCTGTTGGGGGTTTTAAAACATCTTCACTGTCTTTTGAGAGCCAATATAATAGGAAAAGAGTGTGCGTGTCAAATATATTAGTCCGGTGGAGCCACTTCGGGATTTATTTTTAATCGTTTCCTTTTAACCCTCTTTTTATTGCCGGTGGAGACATAGTATAAGATTATTTGGGGTTTTTTATTGGAAAGCAAGATTTCCAACCTGAAAATATTTTTTATCGCATTGGGAATCGCCTTTATCTCATCATCAATCCGAATACTGTAGCCAATAGTTTGACAACTGTGATAATCGCATTGACAATTTTGGTTTTTAATATGAAAATCGAAACTGTCAATTTGAAAACTGCATCTTCATATTGAAAATTTCGATGTTCAATATGAAAATCTAAATCTACAATATGAGGAAAATATTCATCACATTGACGATTGCGGTTTTCACATCAACAAATAAGATTGTCACACTGACAACCGATGAAATTTGATTAACAGAATTTCGTCATATTGACAATTGCGATCGTTGGCTAAAAAATGACAACTTTTTTCTTCAATATGACGAACTTTGTTGTCAATATGACGCACCTTTTTGGTTCAGTATATTTTACATGCTTTGGGCGGGTGCGCCCGCTTGCCAGTACGGGTCATCTAGCTGAGGAAGCATTATGCATCTCCCAGTGGAAGTTCATATCCAATTCGGGATGCACCACGCTTTCCTCGGTAGTACGAATTCTGGAGCGGAATGGGCTTAGGTGATCTGTGATTAGTGATGTCAAAAATCGCACGAATTCGTCTGCGCAAACTTATAATTTAATAAGTTTGCGCAAATAAATAAGAAATAATGAATAATAAATTCGTCATTATTTCTCTATGTTACATTTTCGCCTGTATCAAACTTAATATACTCCATTCCTGTGGAATAGGGTAAAGTTATATGACAAATATTAAAGATATAACCATTTGCAAAGCTTGGTCCATACAAAATTTTGAGCTCCGCCCACTTTTAGGGGGCGGTTTTAGGAAAAAAACAGTTCTTTTCCGAATTAATTTTCGGTTTTGTCATGAATCTCACGAAATACAATTGATTTTAATTTTAAGGCCAGACCCACTTTTGGGGGCGTGCCCTTTATAAATTATATATGAATACGGAACAAAAAACTTAAAGATTTGGTGTTACATGGTATATAGGGTCGGGTATATAGAAATTTGTCACAAGCGAGCTCTCGCACTCACTCACTTGTTTTTTTTTTATTATTCTTACCGAGTGCCGCGAGGATCTTAATTTCTTTGGTGAATTTCTTTGGCAACTAGTACGAAAAACAATTTAGTATTTGAATTCTTAACCCTCTACCTCAAAATTTAAAAACATATTACAAAATGCCAGGCATACCTATACAACATTATTCGCCAATATCGTTGAAATACTCTAGGGTTCGAGACAAGCTTTTCTCGAAAATACAAACAAAAGTTCAAATTTTATGCAATTTATGTACATAATGACAATGAGCTGTGTGCGAAGGTTTATATTATAATGCCATTCCCAGTGGGAATGTTTTAAATATTCCCAGGGACTCAACAGGAACAACAACATACGAACACAAAGTTTCGAAGAACACAAAGGATACCCAAAGTAAAGAGTAAACTTCTAGTTAAACTGTTTCGACAGGGTTCCAAGAATTATTCAGAAATCCTTAAGATTCAAGTATTTAAAGAATAATGTATTTAAAGAATACGTATATTCTTTGAAACATCTAAATAAGGTGCGTGTTGAAATATTAAATGGAAACACCCAGTTGAAATCAGTTCCAACTAGTTTTTGAAATAACAGAAATAGAAACCAACTCTAACCGAAAGTTTTCAGCCAATCTAAGGAACAAAAATCGAACTATCCTACTGGCTCTGGCATGAACACTTCCCATGAATCCTTCTAAGACAGATGCAAATCTTAAACAATACCAAGAAACGCTCTGATCTTGAATTTACACCCTCGGGCTATGCTTCAATTTTAATAGCTGCTGCAGGAGTATAAATTACTGGGAATTCTATAAGTTTGGAAATTTTGAAATGCAACCTTATCTAAGTACCTTCGCGAAGTCAATTTGTATGCGTTATTGAAAAAGCTCGTCCAACGGATTCCTACAAATTTAATGTTATGAAGCTTCAGCGCTAGCGCAACGCGCGGGGTATGATTATTTAGTTTATGAAGTCAAGTCTAACGAGTAGGGAAACACTCTTGAAGTTGAAGCTGTAAATTAAAATTTTATGAATGCAGAGTAAACACTAAACCACCCTCTAATTTCCATAGCGCCTCTGTGCGACTGACGTCAATATTAATACAGCCAGAGCTGATGCCCGTATCGCTCGCTTTCTTCTGGATGGCAGGTTCGTTTTGCTGGCAGCGCCACTCTCTGATTTATACTGAATCTACAGGACGATATCTTGTGACATCGTTTCTGTTAAAGTCAAAGGCATGCTGCCCACATTCTCCCAGCCCAGCACAGATACTCGGGTGCAGCCGGTGTATGTAATGGGCAGGGGGTGTGCCTGACGTTGAGTTGCATTGCAAAGATGTTTGACATAACTTCGTAATAACACTAATTAAAATTAATTTTCACATTTATCATGTTGGCTCGTTGGTTTAGGAGGGCTTATATGTCGGGTTCACCTTGATATAGCATTAGAGATGGTCGGTGTTTGGGTTACCCTTTGGGTGCTTGATTTTATCGCTTGGGCAGTCTATCTGATGAATTGCATATACGGCCCGTAGCCATCAGTGAAGGATGTCTGCATGGTTTGCTGAGGGGGTGTTGGGTGTTTTGGTCAGGTCGTGTCTGTCCAATACGAGAATTTATGACCGGGCGGTAGATGGAAGGAATGAACAAGTGCGCCATTAATTGGTTGTGAGTTTGATTGATTTTTATGCGTGCCGTGGTGCAGTTTAATGATTGAGTGTTTGGTATACCCGAGGAATGCGTTCGCCAGAACTCCGACAGATGCAGGTCTTAATTGAAATTCTGTCGAGCGTGCTTATACAGGCAATCGTGTATTGTTTTGCCGAGAAGGCGTGCTTACAAAGATTCGGGGTTTTTATTTGCAAATTGGTTGTAAACCCTCAAATTTGTGGAAAGGAATTTAGTGAACAATGCCTGGTAGTGGTCTTTACTAAACTAATGCCTTGGACAAAGAGGTACAGCGAATCTCTCAGAAATGTATTGTACATTCCAACTTAGGGTAAATAAGTTGTCTTATAACGAACTTGTAAAATTAAAAATATCCTAACAAGCCGGGCATAATGTGTGTCTGTGTCTGTCGCTGTGTCTTACCACATTTTTCACCTAAAATCAGAGATACAGCGAGATACCCATTGTGTCGCTATATACGTGTTCCCGTCAGCTGAACTGCGAGACACAGACACAGACACAGACACAGATACTCATTCTGTCCCAGCTATAATATTGCAAACCTTTAAAGAACGGTAAATAATTATGGCTATTCGAAAACTAATATATAGTTACGGTCTATAGGTTCTGTATTTGGTGGTTGGGTGTTGTGAAGGGTGATTTTTTAGCTGGTTTGGTTTTGGCAACACTGGTTTTGACAGCTGACGTGTGTTTAGCACCTTGTGTCACTGTCAAGCAGCTTCAGTTTGGTTTGCAATTTAACCATGGATCGTCTTACAAATAAACAACGCTTGCAAATTATTGAATTTTACTATCAAAATTCGTGCTCGGATCGAAATGTTCATGGCGCGCTGCTTCCATTTTATGCGAAGCGAGTTTGGTGAACAGTTAATTTCACGTTTTGGGCCGGTCAATTGGCCGCCTAGATCGTGCGATTTGACACCATTAGATTATTTTTTGTGGGGGTATGTCAAGGCTAATGTCTATAGGGACAAGCCCGGTTCAATTGACGCACTGGAAGCCAACATCCATGCATTCATTCGTGAGATACCGGCCGATATGTGTGAAAGAGTATGCCAAAATTGGACTCAGCATGGGCTACCTGAGACGCAGCCGCGGTCAACATTTGCATGAAATTATATTTAAACATTAAATTGCAAGGTTCAAACTATCGATTCAAATAAATATTTCATTAATTTTTTCGAATTTTTTGTGTTTTTTTTTTTTTAAAAAGTTCTCAACCTCTTAAAAAATCACCCGTTAGAAACGGGTTAGGCACTAATCAGCGTCAACCTGGCGACATCCAGTGTAACTAGTACAACACATCAAGTGCTTTTTAGATACATCCGCGTGATAATCACCGGGTACTGGGGCTTGTCTTCCCTTGGACTTGGCTTGCTTAACTCATAAGTGCAAGTTTTGAGCAAAAAAGAATAGCTACACTATAGTTTGTCCAAAATGGCTGACTGATTGAGTCTCAGAAGTCAACTTTGTAGCTTGTATGCCTCAGGAAGAGAACGTGCAGCGGAGGAATTCAAATTCACAAATAAGAATCAAAGGAGGGTGCTGTCAACGCCCAGGAGAACAATTACTTTATATGTGCTACCCCGACTTTTTTCAATAAGGATTTCCCGTTCCCGTGGTGGCGAGCCCCAGCGTGGTTCAACGGCAGCTCTCACATCTTCAATGTGGGTTACTGACTCTGGTGCACCAAGCTCGCTGTGCCAGGGTTGAATTATGGCGCAGTAAAACAGTAGACTTTCTTATATTGTTTTTTTTTTTTTTAATTTCGTTACTCTAAAAAAAGGGTGGCAAAAAAAAACGTTTCCTTTATTTTTTTTATTTTTTTTTTTCTTAGAAAATACCAATTTTTTTGTTTGTTTTTTTTTCAATTATTCTTTTCAGTTTATGTTTTTTCAATTATGTTTATACCCGACCCAGGGTACATTAATTTTAATGCATAGTTTGTAACACAGCTTAATAATCATCATAGACCCCTAAAACCTTTAAGAGAAAAGGTCGAAACCGACAGGTGAATCGATTAGGTAAGCCATGTCCGTCCGACCGTCTGTCTGAAGGTTTTAGATCTTCAAAATCAAGCTAGAGTGCTAAAACTTGGTGCACGGCTTGGTTCTTCTGTTGCACAGACAAAGTGTGAGAGTTGGTTAAATCCGCCAACGGCCACGTGCCCACTACTTGCTTCAATGTAAGACAACCTCTATTAAAAATTTTATTTTAAAATGCCTTTTTGGTCAAGTTACACTCAAGTTACAATCAAAAAAAAAAATCTATGAAAAATATTAAAGATATAAATAATTTCTAAGTTTGGTCCGTACAAAGTTTTGAGCTTCGCCCATATTTAGGGGGCGTTAACGCATTTTGTCATGATTCTAACGAAATGACAATTGATTGATTTCAATTTTTAGCTCAGGCCCCTTTTTGGGGGCGCAGCCTACCTACCTTATGAATTCGGGACAAAAAGCTTTAAGATTTGGTGTTACGAGGTATATAGGGCCTGGGTATATAGGAGTTTGTCACAGACGAACTCTTGCACTTACTCACTTGTTTTTTGTTTTTTTTTTTTTGTTATTGCAACCAATTGCGTTTCGATAAGCCACTTTTTTTTTAATTCTGCGGACATGGATTTTTGAGAAAACATAAGCATAATAATAAACCTTTAGGTTGGAAACGGAAATTTTGAAACACTTTTTATGCAGTTAGCTTACGTTGTAAACATTGCATACTTCAGCCTAATTTAAATAAGATCGTCTAAACCGTTAGTAACCATTTAAAAATCATTTTCAAGAAGGTTTTTAAGTTTTTTAAGTCGAATATTCGAAGTTTGGTAGTTTTTTTTTTAATTTCAGAAGATTTGCAAAAAAATACTTTATAACTTTTTGGAGAAAGAGCAGGAGACATACCTTCTTTTGGACTCTTTTTTATAATTTTTTTAATTTCAAATCCATAAAACAGCTATTTTGATCTTTTTGCTCAGTTTCATTTTTATTTCCTCATTTCTTAAATTTTTAGTAATATTGAATTTTTTCGCTTAAGTTCGGTATAAATTTAACCCAAGTTTTGTTTTTAACAAAAAAAAATTGAATAATATTGAGTAGGGCGTTTTATCTGCTTAAAAAATTGCCCTCTTTGGATTCTCTGACTATTTCCGCAGTTTAGAAGAGTACCAAATTTTGTCGTCTACGATTTACCGTTCAGAAGTTATAGCACGATTGGGCGGGCGGACGTACAACGTAATAAGAGGTCCTTATTGCATTTTTGGATGGGCCGCTATCCGGTGGGCGGCATCGTTTGTATTCTTCGTTAGTATTTTCTTAGCCCAGTTCAAATGGCTCATTCTTCTGCCGAGAGTAGGAATCCTTTCGTCGGTATGGTCGGCAGAAATGTGTTTTCAAAATCCTCAGCACCGACTGCAATCTACTACGATACTTCCTTGATTAGTCTTATAGGCTTCAACTAGCTTTATAAACTTGTCAGGTCCACTCGTTTGAAAGAAAGCTCATCATTTCCTTCGGAGAAGTCGGTGTTCCTCTCCCTTCCTTTGCTCGTAAAACTCGCGAGCAGCTCTAGTCCTCCTATACATAACTGCTTTGCGAGGTTCCTGCTGGCATCCATCGTCAAATAAGGGGTTTCGTTGTGGTGGACGTGTAAAACTGAACTTATCAGCGGCCTAATATCGGTTGACTTTTGGCAGTTTAGCCACTGGTTTTCACCATTTAATGTTGGCTGCATAGGACTTCGTAGACGGTTTTGAGAGACTCGATTGGAGAAGGACCTGGTGATATCTTGCGATTGCAACCTTAAGACTTCAAACTTCCTCACAAAATATATTTCTAGCTGTCAAAGTTGACTATTTGGAAGTTTTTCGGACGCGTCCTAATAATACTGGCCAAATTTCTTGCATCGATCGCAGAATAGTCAACCGAGTTGACGGATGATTGGTTGAGAGATCTCAATATCCCTTGTGAGACCTTTGAGATCTGGGTAGCAAAGTCGATCATCTGGAATCCGTTATCGGAGGTTGTGTTGTGCAGGCTGTGCTTTCCGACCGTACCACTAAAGATGTCTTCCCTCCTAGCTTGGCATGAAAATTGTTTAGTACAATACTAATATCGTCTCATACGTTTTGTCCATGAGCTTGTAAGAACATTCTCTTTGGCGTCGTCCCCTTTTTCCTTTGTGGGGGCATGCGTGCATATGAAGCTAATGTTGCAAAAGTAACCTTGATGCAGTAACCTTGATAACTTCGACAGAAGACTGAACGGAACCAAAGTTAATTAATCATACAATAAATAAGAGACTTTCGAAGTCTTCCCAAGCCCAAGTTCGTATGGAAATAGCACAATCTGGCAGCAAAAGTGACTATTGAGATTGGTATGGTGTAGGGGAGCTGACGCAGCATGGCATAATTGTCCTTGCTGCAGGATTCCCATATAATCCATGGCTATTATTACTCTCAAACATAACAATGTCCAAGAAAACGTTAACCGTTCATATCAAGGGTACAGCTGCAATCTGTACCTGATTAATTTATACAGAACCTTCTTAACAGTTAAATCGAATTTAGTGCCCATAAATCCATGTGCCCATAGCATGTCAATGTGGTAATAAATTATTTTACTCACAGTTAGCTTCGCCTAGCCCCTTAAGCTTCTGGTCACCCAATGGATGTCAATCCACTTTGCTAATTGAATTTCTATAGCCTTTTGGCAAACAACCCCCGGGGGATTCCAAAGTGTTGCACAACGTTCGCATTGAACATGGCAGTCGTAATATTTTTATTTGCTGTCATAAACAGACGTTAATGCACCGAAAACAATTAACAACTAACTGTCAATAACAAGAGCTAAAGACAGAAAAAGAAATGCAATAGGTAGGTACACCCAACCATTTCTGTAAGCAACTAAATGCAAACAGCATTGTGTATACACAATTGGCGACCACTTAATTAGTCCACTTTTAACACGGTTATATGTTGGAAAATAAATGGAAATTCCAAAGCGCCAAACCCCCAGTTAAAAGTTCCAGTCTCAGTACTCTGTACCCCTTCGATGAATCGACGTACTTCAAACAATCGGATTAACAGCGTTAAACACAAACCGTCGTCGTGTAACTCGAATGACAAAGGTTGTCGTTTTATACTACAGGTCGGGTTCTATACACAAATCCGCCATTGAACTGACACATGGATGATGGCAAAGTCAATTATAATTTCAGAATTTATTTTTTATTACCATTGGAGCGCTATAAATCAAATCGAACAGTTTCAACAGGGATGGTGGATCATAAAAAATAAAAAAAAACTCATACCCCTTGCATTGCCACTCCTAATCGCCTTGTGTGTAAAATCGCGATAATTCGCAAGTTATCGCCCTCGTTGTCATGTAACTGACAATGACAATATGGCCAGAGCCGCGAGTTGTTGTGTCAATCGGCACCAATGCCCGTGTATGACAATCTGTCTTGGGGCAACATTGTAGAATGGTAAAGAGTCAAGACTTGTGTCTTTTGTGAGTGATTCTTGATTCCGGCACGTATTGTGGTCGATTAGATTATTGTTCTTTAATTTGTTCAGATGACACATGTGCACACGTCAGGAAGGTCGTCGAATCTAGAAGGAATCGATGGCCTCTTTGAGGGTTGGTGGTGGTTTGCTTAAGAAAGCTCGCTATATCGTGGATGTCACAATCAATCAATAAAAGCAGAAGTTGACAGGAACCACGAGTCTATTATCACCAGATGCGCACATGGAGTTGGCTTTATGAGTTATGATATTCTGCAATGACGCAGATGATTCAAGTGCTCGAATCGATTTCGATTTCAATCGTACCTATAACCATTTGGAATGATGGATGGGAAGCGCTGTTCAACTGGTGGTAGTTATTTGCAGATGACAATGTCAGTTTTTTCCCACGCTCGAGAGTGGGCGCCAACAAGGACATATGTATTATTATAGAGTCTGAGGACTGGAGGCGCCAATGAAATTCGAAAGAAGTGTTTTGCTTAAATTAAAGGAGTTTTTTCGACATAAAAAACTCCAAGAGACTCTTTACAACGAGATAAAAAAGAGATAATTTACAACGCACTGTTTGGAACACCTTCGTTCCATTTTGTTGTAAGTAAAGGAGGGAAGAGGAGCCGGGAAGTTGTCTTAGATGCCAGGTTCAATAAGAAGTGGATCCATAACCCTGGAGTACAAACGTTAATCAGGATTGAAGACAAACGCTCGCGTGTTTTTTATACTCCGTTCTCCGTCCCATGGCAGTATATTTAGTTTGTCAGATAGTTTGTATGCAACAAAAAAACAAACGGAGGAGAACATCATGTGGGATTGTTGCTTACCTACACTGGTATCATGTAAAGTTTTATAGCTTTTGAACTAGAGCTCGTCGCGAGATTTCCATGTCGATCTTCACATTTTCAGATGCAGAGTATTGAGTTGCCATTAGAAAACCTCCTCGGGAACTCAAAATGCTGTCGAATATCCAAATGCGCCCGGTCCCAGATTTCCAAAAATTCCTACATCTGAAAACCATAAACCGAACGTAAGTTTGATTAGCTAGTCGAGTAGAAGTAGCAAAAAGAATTCGCTATTCTCTGTTCGTGAAAAATAGTCAGTCAGTCTAGGAAGAATAGTGCGTTTTTCTCAAACTCTGGTTTTAATATCTTACTTGAGCTTTTCTCGGTTTAAAGCTCTTTTGGTTAGTCATAGATCATAGATCAACAACACAAATCTTTACAAGTTTTGTGTACTTAGTGGAGCCTAATAATAATTGTCTCCCTAAAATAAGCGCATAGCTCCTGAATTAACAAACAGAACTTCTAACTATCAAGGATGAGCTATCCGGAAAGCTTCAAAATACTTGTAAATATGCAAAGTACAGATGAACTTAGCACCCGTAAAACTAAACAAGAAAACGGATATAATATATAACATTTGGATGCTATCAAGAGATTTCTTAATCTACTGTCTATCTACATAGATAGATGTCAAAGTAGTTTTGAAAGGTTCCTCGTATGAGGTGAAAAGTGTCAGATATATTAACCAATTTAACCATGTTTGTTCAAAACAATTTAAGACAATTTAAACTAGTTTTGGTTTGTAACTTAAGAGTGTGTAGGATGTTTTAAAGTATTAAGCGCGCAAAACGAGATGCGCGTCTTCTCAAACGAATTCAAAATAACATCAAGACGAAAAAAAAAAAAATAAACACAAGTGTCAAAAAAGGACCAACTTTTCATTTAAAGCTCAATTCATGTCATAAGCAATTCCCTATTAAATTTCTACAACCACCTGACTCCAACCACGGTCAACTTTTCAACCCACCAATTGAGATGGATGCGACCCGGTTGCAGTTGATGTAATGGCCGACCGTGCAGTTGTTGTAATGGCCGACCAAATTTTCTACATACAAAATACAAGACCTCGAGGGGACGAAATTACAACGAGGCGAAGAAACGCCTAATGAATCTTTATGTTGATGGCAGTGGCGATCTTTGCTGCTTTCTTTCAGGGCTCAGATTCCCGTATGCAGATCCTCCACTGTTGCAACCAGTGCTGAACGCTCGGGCTCCTGTTCCCTGCAAGGCTCCTGTACTTTTGTTCATTTTTAGCATGTTCATCCACACTGAGCCAAAAAGGTACATAAAATTAATGAAAATTGACATACTTTCAATGTCAAATATCATGGAAAATGGTCCAAACATTTAATTCATTAAAATTATGTATTCTTTTTCATAGGTTTATGAACGAATTCATAAGCGTATGAAAGATTCATAAAACTTAAGAATTTGTGCATAAATTGCATGATCTGCATTCATGAACTTTCACGCTTTAAATAATGTAATTGTTCTTTAAACGTATGAAACTTTTCATAGAAATAATGTAAATAAACAATGAACTTAGAACTTTTACATTAAAAAATAGAATCAAGACATAAAACATTCCTTAATGACTTTTACATTCAAAGTAAGACAATTTTCATACCTTTTATGAATAAACCTTAATTTAATGTAGCTTTTCTTAAGATGTTAACAAATTTTTCATAGAAAAACCATGTCTATCAATTAACTAAGCGGAAATTGCGAGTAGGTAGTTTGCAAAATAACTGCTGGCAATAAAAGTTCCTATCCCTATTTCACTGCTACAATGCGTAATTTTGATTAATTCACAAATATGTACCAAACTTATTTTTATCATAATCAATCATTTTCGGTAATCGCTTATGCTTATAAGGGTCGCGAAGCGAGGGCGGCTAAATGAACATTCCATCGTTCCCGATTTTCCGCCACCGACTTAAGAGACACGAGCGCGATCCCCATCTCGGAGATGTTCTTCACCTGATCTCACCCACCATGGGGGCGACGAGATCTCATCTCGGTTACCATGACCTGTCTAGGAGGTCTATCGGGGGACATGCGAAAAACATGTCCAAACCATCGAAGAATTGATCATTCCACTCGAAGACGAGTTAACCATTTTTAACCTTGATCCACCAATTGCCTTAAGCATTTCTGGCCGGATTCCATTAACTTCAGCAGACTTACTCACTTTTAAGCGATATAATCGCGGCAGTGACGTCATCTAATGTGGGACTATTCTCCGCCCTAATCTCGTGCGCAATGGGATTGCCATCTTTCCAACTAACATTTCCGCTCTAATAAAGGTCTACAAGAGCTTTAAGGTTTAATCTTTTAGAAAGACCTTCACTCTTGAAGAGTGCTATAAGAGTCTTCTTAGAGCCTTACAAGCGCTAAATGGCCTAAGTATCAGAGTTATTAAGCTCTTATAAGGAAACATAAGTCATATCTCTTGTTGAAAGAGCTGTTTTCTTATTGCTACCTCTGCCAAAAAGAGAGGAAGATATAATGCTGCAAAACAATTTTTGTATAGTTTCTTAAAAGATGAAAAGAGAACAAAATACCTAAAAAAAAAGGAAAATCGATTTGTACGATGGCGCGTTATATCTCATTATGGCATCACTATATTATTAACTTTTAAAAAAGATTTTTCTTACATTATGGTACACTAAAACTTGGTGCTTAAAAGAAAGTCAAATAAGAGCTATTTTGACGTTTTTAAGAATGTATTCCCAACGACCGAATAGCCGGTACCGACAAACCAGTTGTCAGGTATGTGCGAAAGGGGCTTAAAGTGAGGCTTACAATGCCATGTCTCAGCTTCTTCAGCTCCGATCCAAACAGTCTAAGTCTTCTTCATTATCAGGATTATGTCAATTTTTTGTCCATTAAGGGCCGGTTTTTCAGTGCGAGGTCGTCCGAATTTCCGAGTTAAGCTGAGATAACCCAGAAATGAGTTTTTCGGTGAAGCAAGATCTGGGGTTAATCTCGGCTTAACTCACCAAATTTGGTGAGTTAATCTCGGATCATCTCTGGAGAACAGTATGAACTTCTTTGAATGTGTTTTCTGCGTGGAATGCCAGTTGATTTGCGCGCTGCTGTGAAAAATGACATTTGAGAATGACTCGAACTTCTTTTCCTGTGTTTTTCTAAGTGAAATGAGAGCTGGGAGAGTCAATAGTTTCGTGATGTCAGTTGATTTGCGCGTTGCTGTGAAAAATGACATTTGAGAATAACTCGAACTTCTTTTCCTGTGTTTTTTTAAGTGAAATGAGAGCTGGGAGAGTCAATAATTTCGAGAGTCAAAGGTTTTGACAATTTTGTTGACGGAGTTAACTCTGCACTGAAAAACTGCTCGCTGAGTTAACCCCAGATTCGTTTTCTTACGGGAATAACAGATCTTGGTTTAAGCTGGGCTTAAATCAGCACTGAAAAACCGGCCCTAAGTGGTTCGGGAGAGAGGGTGCGGAAGTTGTCCTTCCATCCTTTTCGATCCTGCGCCATGAACACGAGTTTCTAAGCTAGAAAGTCACTTAGCTGGGGAGCTGCGGAGTCGCGCTGCAGGAAACTACGCCCAAAAGTAAAAATGAAATTAGACCCCAAAATTATACCCGCTTTACAACAACAAAGAAAATGTCACATATTTTGGGTATAATTTCTTTTTTTGCAGTGAACTTTATTTTCAAAATTTGGGTGCTATTTCATAATGAAATAAGCCCGAAATTTCCGTGAATGTGATCGGGTCTGATTTCATTCTTCTTATTTTGGGAGAGCAAACAAAATAAATGGCGGCACGCGTTACGGAATAACGCCGCACTAGCTGTCTGCCAAAAAATTGCTTTTGACTGTAACACTGTTTGGGTTGCCCGCTTCAAAGGATTTAAACTCCTTTTTTCGCAGGGTTAAGCCGCTCGGCCGAGTTCCACTAGGGGCAGGCGCCTGTGGCCAAATACGTGCGATTTTTAACTATTAAAATAATAAAACTCCTGTTTCGTCAATTGCCAAATGAATATATTCCGATTATATGTTCCGAATATATTTCGGAAAAATATCGGACTCAATTATTTTTAAATTTATAGGAAAAAAAGTTAAGAAGACTGTCACTATAACATACCTACCCGTACTTGGCAATAGGCGCCTGCCAGACAACAAGCACCTACCCCTAGCGGAGCGACAAAGTCGCGTAAGCGGCTTAACCCTGCGAAAAAATCCAAAGCAAGTAAGTCCTTTTTGGTTTAATTTCATTTTATTTTTGGGGTTATTTTCATTGTTTTGGGCTTAATTTCCAAAGCCATACTTGGGTCTTATTTCATTAAGAAAACTCACCCAATTTCTTGGGCTCCAATTTACTTTTTTCTTTTGGGCCTAATTTCCTGCGGCTTAATTTCGCAGCGCTCTTAGCGGTGGTAAAAGGGCGGCGGCATTTATCGTCAACCTAAGAAGTCTGACGTGCGTGCGGTGAGTTTGAAAAACTAAATTTTGTAATAGGCGACGTGTGAAATCGGGTATTCTTGCTGCCGTATTTTGTGAACATAAGGAAAAGCATAGCTTACACACAC
The DNA here is from genome assembly GCA_947623515.1 of Neoascia interrupta. Taxonomy (NCBI): domain Eukaryota; kingdom Metazoa; phylum Arthropoda; class Insecta; order Diptera; family Syrphidae; genus Neoascia; species Neoascia interrupta. The sequence continues at coordinate 40,932,912 of OX392464.1, forward strand.
TAAAATAAAATGTGGTCTAAGAAAGAAGTGTCAGCCAGTAAAAGCAGTGCGAAACACTTCGATCTGAGTGACAACGGCAACTCTGGGTCTGGGGAAGACCAATATAGCAAAACCTCAGAAAGTGAACTGAAATTGAGCGGCTTCACAGAATGACCTTGGCATTATAGGGTAAAATATTTCTTATATTCTGGGCAAAAAAAAAACAAGTTGAATTGGAAAGCGAGACACTCAGTAGGTAAGGTGTTAAGACTGACTTGCTTCTGTACTACAGGGCTGTATGAAAACTCTGTGGTAGGTAATATTTCGTCAGAAAGACTAAAGTATATAAGCCTACGAGGTGATTGGGTCCCTCTGAGCTAAGCTAGAAATATGGATGAGCAATCTCTATCTCGAAGTCAATCTGAAGTTGACCTAGTTCAGTCGCGGCCATTATAAGGTATTTTCTAAATCAGGCAAATCGAAACCCTGAATTCGAAGAAGACCTCGAATGACCGAATTTCATGGAGGAAGGCTTTTGACTTTAAACTGGTGCCCTCTACCTACATTGTTCACAGCACATAAACGACATTTAGGTCCTTGCAAGTGGCACACAGAAAAATGTGCACAAGTATCCTTAACGATCATGTTACTAACTCTGGAAAATCGAACTATGTTCTCTTCAATCTTAAGTTTGACACCAACTGTAGAACCCCAGCTTTAAAGCAGTAGCGTGGGCTGGAAAATTGAGAAAAGATATCTGCAAGTCAATCCATAGTAGGTAAATATCAGCTTAATAGAGTAACAAATCAAACCTAAACTTTTAATAGCAGCAGTAGGTGGAACAATATCCTTACATAGTGGTATGCCAGAAACTAGTATGGCCTGCCAGAAACTAGTTTTAGCTGCGGGGGACGCATCCACATTTGGCCAATGAAATTCGAAATATGTAGATACATGGATAGTTAGACTAGTTCCCAATAAAAGTGCATACCCAATACTTATACTTATACCTAACTGAATATCCAGTTGATTCTATCCGAAAATGAGCTTACAAGATTTCTCCTCTTCTTAATTACAGATGTTTTAATTTTAGGAATGTCAAGTTGAAACGCGTCTCAATCGTAGCCCCATTCCAATGGCTTGGAGCAAAGTCCTAACAAAGTACATAAATCTTTCGGTATAGACCTATGTTCACCTCCATTGAATTTCAAATTGCCAATTACTGCCAAAGTTTATTTATAACCGCCAGAGTCGAAGGCAGTTTGAACGTACATACATCACCGCGTAAACATCCACAACTGAAGTGGGCAAATTTACATGTCGACTGGATTCGATAGGGGGCGACTCCATCTTCTTTGACAGATGATTGACGTTTCTTATTTTAAACAACCATTTCGATGAAATATTCCATTATTCATTGAAATTGTAACTCATCCTTCTTGGTGATACTCTGCGAACGAAGCAATTTTATATCCAGCCACAAAATGCGGTAGGACCATGGGCTACTTTTTTTAATGTAATCCAACACCAGACCTTTTCATATCAGAATCCGAGACATAAAAAATAGTCATTACTGTCATTACTGAAATTGACATATTTTGCATTCGTTGTCATGTTGGCATTTCCTTGTTGCAAGGTCTACTTAGTACTAGCTAGGCCGCCAACATGGTCGGTAAAACACATGAAAATGTGTCCACCGCGTTGTATTGCCAAATGACCCGGGCGAGAATGCCATTAAAATACCAACCGAGCTCTTGGCGTTGGCCAACTGCCCAAAAGCCTCAGTAAAATATAAACCAAAAAGCAACTAAAGTTAAGTGTCCCGCTTTGTCTCCACAGTCGCCTTGTGGATAAAGCTCGAATGGGTCCAGTCACCTGCATTCGTTTAAGATAGTCCGAGCTCGTGGCATGGTCGTGCGCAGTGCCACAAGTGTTGGCAAAAAGACATAAAAAAGTTCAACAAAAAATATACCTTCTACCTTCCAGGCACCGCGTGAGCTGCGCCGAATTGAGTTTGTTTACCTGCTTGCTTCCGCGTCCACAAGTCGGCCCCTTAAAGTGGACCCACAATAACACACCTTCGCTGCATTCGTTTCGTTTTTAGACCATTTAATCGGAATCGATAAACGAAATATACTGTATAGAGCAGAGCTCGGCGTCGAGCAACCTGCAAATGCCAGGTAATTGGAGTATGACTTTGTTATGATTGCGTTGCCTGGTGCATGCTGATGCCTGTGTCCAGATAGCCGAATGGAGTGGGAAGCCAGCCCACAGTACCCACAGTGCAACCCATCCACTCTGCCAGTCCGTACAGACCGCACAGATGGTTGCTTGCCCGATTGCGAAAGTGATTTTCATGAAGTAATAGTCGCACGACCAGTAGTGCAGTCCGCAGGCCATCTAGACTAGACAATAAGCCGATTGCAACAAATGGTGTTTAGTAGACTTGTGGACGGGTCTTTGAACGTCAGACCAGTCGGAGTTGTGTTACATTTTTCACTCGGTGCGTATGCGTGACCTTGACAGTGAGACACGCTCGCCCTCTGAATAGTTAAGTCTTCCTTGCTATGACTTTTAGTGGTAGGAGGAGAAGGATGATAACATTGCCTGCTACAGACGGGTCACAGTTCACAGATATCCTCGTTGACACCTCCGACCACTGGAGTGGTAAATCTTTGTCTGACGCTAATTGAATTTGGATTTTGACTGACTAATTAGGTTCGAGAACAAGGGCGCGCGGTGCCGGCGTTGGATTGGTTTACCCTGACAGGTTGTTGACTTGGGGTGGCTTTGAGAATTCGATATGTTTGTGGTTGGTGGAAGTAGAACTAATTTAATGGTTAATTGCGTCTATATGTTTCAGAAGTGTTGCGTAGAGATTTATTGCTTTCGATGGGCATAGGATCGAGAAAATTGCGGTCAATGTCAAATGGTGTATGGGTTGGGTAGGTAATGTTATCTCATGGCTTACCTACCGCATCTGTTGCGATACTTGTGGGAAGCGAGAACAGAACAGTTGCTGCGGAAATAGACCAAGAGTGCGAATAGCTTCGCCAGCCGGGGGTAATATACCTTTTTTTTTATAAGAGGGTAAAACAATGAGGTGTATAGTTGTGAATCTAGGTGGTTGATTGGAAATGATAATGTGTTGTTTTTTAAAATGTTATTGAGAGGCTACATTCTCCGCAGAAGCTAACGGTTAAATATAGTTTTACCAGTTTTAAAAAAGGGGGGAAGGGTTTCAATCAGTAAGTATTTATCGGTCTTTACCTTTTGCCAGTGACAGTTGTGCTTTCGGCGCAACTTCAATTTGAAAGAAACAACGACGGACAGAGATTTTTCCTCGATGCATTTGTTATTGCTGAAAATTTATTTACTCATAACGTGTGACGGTATTGCTTTCCAGCCAAGAATTTACCTAATCTATCAAGAAACTCGGCCCTACGAAAATTAATTCCGTCAATTAAGTTGTCAAAATCTGTGACTCTCAAAATTACTAGCTCTCCGAACTATCATTTCTCATAGCAAAAAAGACTGTCAAGTATAAAGACTTAGGCTTAGCGGTTCATTCCGTTGGCTGTTATCAAAGCTTAAGCTTAACTATATTGTTTGTGTAAAGTTCTATTAGTTTATTAAAATTATTTATGGATGTATACCTACCTATTTGAGTCTTGCTGTCTATTGTTCTTAATTGGGTGATTCTTTCGTTTCGTTACTCCTTTTTTTTAATCTGTTGTGTTGGCTAACGTTCATGTGGTTAAGCTTGTGTCAAATTTGGTTGCCGTAAAATAAATGCACCGAAAGCCTTTTTACGATTCTTAAAATCTAAAATTCAAAAAACAGCAATTTCGATTTTTTGTCTGTTACCTGCTAACCTTTTTTCAATTTAACCTGCGCTAGCATTTGCCACTTTTCTTAAATTTTGTGGACATAGAAGTCTTAGGAAGCGGTAAAATATGCTGTTTCTTTATTTTGTTTGTTTAAATGGGCTAAAAACTTGAGGCTGAACCGTTTTAATGCAGTAAGCTTGCCTCATAAAAGTTTCATATCAACCAATCAATTCCTGTAACCGCTTATTTTTATGAGGGTCGCGGAGCGAGGGCGGCTAAATGGTCCTTCCATCGATCCTGATCCTCAGCCACCAACTCAAGAGACACAGGCGCCATCCTTAGACGAGACGGGTCTCGGAGATGTTCTTTACCTGATCCCACCAGTTGTTCCATGGCCTACTAGGGGGGTGACGCTCTCGTATCTCGGCTAACTTACCTGTCTAGGAAGTCTGTCGGGGGGCATGCCATCAACGTTTATCCAAACCATCGCATAGATCCTCAATTTTAAGGTTCCTACGAATACTGACGTTTCACAATTTATCCCTATAAGAGTAACACGCACCTCAGAAATCTCATTTCGGCAGCTTGTACCCGCGTGCGATCTAGTTCTTTCGGTCATAACTCAAATTTCATGACCATAGAAGAGGGTTGGAACGAACACTGAATTGAAAACTGAGATCTTTGCTTTCACTACGCCTGTAGCATTGAGGTAAGGTGTGCATAAGGTAAGGCCTTGAGGTAAGGTGCATAAGAACCGAGCCTTCCCTGTCTTGGGGATGAATATCACTCGGACTTCTTTCCACTCGGACTTTCTCTGGGAACATAGCACAGCCTTAAGCAGGACTTGTAAAAACAATGCTCAATGATAGTTTGAACTGCGTTCTGGATCATTATTTGTCGGATTTTTTTCGTCCCTAGTGGTTTAAAGGGGTCAAAGGAGTTGATCGCCCAGGCCAGTCTTTTAACATCGGTTATAGCCCTGATCTTTTCTTCCTCCATCCTACTCCGAGAGCCCTGTGTTACTGTATCGTAATCTCCGTGGGTGTCGGTGCAACCTGGGAAGTGAGTTTCCGTCAGCACATCCAGCGTTTCCTTGTGTGTTGTAGTCCAATCGCCGTCTGTCTTACTGAGTGAAGACATCGGTATTGGCGCTTTTGAAAGGATTTTCCTTAGTCGGGACTCTTCGGATGTGGTTTCGATTGATTCGCAGATATTCTACTATGAAGTTCTCTTGGCGAATCTGATCTCCTTTTTCAGAATTCTTACGCTCTTCTAATAGATCGTCCATTCGATAAACCCCTCTTTTGCAAGGTTTCATCTAGATCTTGAGCTCTTGATGAGCTCCGCTTTCTTGAAATTCCACCAGAAGGGCCTTTCTTTCCTCCTGTTCTGCTGTTTGGGCAGACCTACTCCTGAAAAAGTAGGTATGATCCTACCATCGTCACCTGAAAAAAAGACCCACCTCCGCGAGGGTCTGACAAGCCCTCTGAGAGTATTATTTGTCTTGAAAAACTTCTTAAAGTGCCGTTCGTATTCAGCAACAATTTGTAGGTCCCTTTGCATGTGAAGATATAAACACACACGGCATACATTGTAGAAAAGTTGGCCCTGGTTCACCTCGAGCTGTTGCGCCCCTCTATTTATTTATTTAATCCTGAGGGGGCCACACTTGGCAGTAAAGTTATAACTGAGATATGAACCTAAAGGTCTAAATAAGACCCAGTGGCGTCTGATACATAGTACGCGGCAATCCCAGAGTCAGCGTCTAATCCTAGAGGGGCAACTTAACTCTAAACATTAAATCTACAAGGGCGTCTGTCTCGAGATAAGCGGTTTCTTGGTCGGCGTCTGTTGTCTATGTAAGGATCGACAGAATAGTAACCTGGAAGCTAGATATAAGAAGAAAGAAGAAAGAAAGAAGAAGCCTCGGATATGTGCTGATCCTTGTAACCCGGGGCACCCTTTGGAGCTAGGCCTGAGGGGGGTCAGCATGCGAGCGCTTGTTGGCCGGATGGAATGCCCCGCTCGGCAATCTACCGGGTTCAACCCGAAGAAGTTACCAGAAGCCCGGCAATGGTGACTCTATCCATAACGGGAGGCGGAGTGGGGCAGCGCTAAGCCAAAATTGGGGCTTATTTATGGTTAGTCTACAAATTGACAACGTTACATACGTCAGCCAAATTTTATCAGATCGTCATCATAACAGTTAAGGGACTAGAAATCTTCAAAAAATTGTTTTCGAAAATGTTTTTACGTTTCTGAGTCAAATCTTTGAAGTTTTTAAATATTCTAGGTTTGCTATAGTTTCGTTAAGAAATTTTAGAAGATTTATATGGCAATATCGAAATAAATATCGTATTAAAAAAATATGCTTTATTCCGTTTGTGAGGTAGAGGCGTAAATAGAGTCGTCCATAAAACAACTATTTTAGTTTTTTTTTTCAGTTCACATGGATATTTTTTCAATAATGTTTTCCACATTTACACATTTTTCCACACTTTTTTAATGAATTTTTGCGATGTTTTTTTCCGAAAATGCGTCAAAACGGCAGTGTTACAACTTTTTCCGGAAAATATGACTTAAGCACTTGGATTGCTTTGAGTGTTGTAGATTCACTTGTGTTCAATGTAGGCTTTGTGCACTTAGTTTGTTTGAAGTTCCGAGCCAGTGTATTCTGCGTGTTTTGGCTTTTTAGGTTATATCTTCTCCATTATTTTTCTCTCGAAAGAGCCAAGTATAATTTATCCTTCGCTGCTTATTGTCAAGCCAGCACTCGGAGCCATAAAGCAGAACTGGCAAAATAAGGGTTAAGTATATCTTAAACTTTGTCTTTCGCGAGAGGAGTTTTAAATCCATTTGATTTGCAAAACCGAAATAGCAGCGGTTTCCTAGGGTTATTGTTCGAAGGAGTTGATGTTAACTCATAAGGTAAATTACTCATTAACTACCTCGAAGGTGGTGCTACCTCGAAGGCGGAGGACGGATGTTTCTTTGTTTTTTGATAGCACGTATTTAGTCTTATCCTCATTTACTTCCAGACCAAGAGTGGCGGCTTAATCTAGCGCGGGGCCCGTAGTAAATTCTATTAAGGGGCCCTTGGATTGCTTTAGGTTATCAAGTTAGTGGTATTTAGTAAAAGAAAACTATTAGATACAAACTAACTTTTCTGCATTTAGTTTGAGCAAATTTATAAATACTATTCAGATCGACTTGTTCCCATTCAGAATATTTTATACCTTTCCCTTAATACTACATGCATTATTGCTACTTCTTAAAGCACTCTTCTATTAAGTTAAGAAATTGGTAAATAAATACTGAAGTCAGCTGCACCACCGAACAAAGACGAGGAAAAATGTTCATTTCTCTGTCATAAGACAAATTAATAAGTTATATTCACTCGCGTATTTAAGTTTTCACATCCTATTTATGTATGTAAGCAACCAGATATTTAATAACCGCATTCCTAAACGGACAAGAACATGTAAATATTTTCCAACCAGTGACTTTGGTGTTTTTATACCCGACCGATGGTATATTAATTTTAATGCATAGTTTGTAACACAGTGAAATAATCACCGTAGACTCTTAAAACATTTTAGAGATATGATCGAAACCGACAGGTGAATCGATTAAGCCATGTCTGTCCGTCTGTATGTGTCAAGGTTTTAGGTCTTCAGAATCAACCTTAAGAGCTGAAACTTGATACACGGCTTGGTTCTTCTGTTGCATAGACAAAGTTTGAAAATTGGCTTAGTCCGTCAACGGCCACGCTTACTATTGGCTTCAATGTGAGACAGCCTCTATTACACATTTTCTTTCAAAATGCCTTTTGCTCAAGTTAGACTAGTCATAGGAATTAAAATTTTGAGTAATTAAAATTTTGAGTGCTGAGCGATATCGGCCCAAGACCTTTGACAAGGCGAAAATTGAAACGCCCACAATATCGACCATGTCCACTTTTAACATGTTAGATCTTTAAAAATCCGATTTCTCGGCTCAAAATCGAACCAAAAATATATAACAACAAGTAGGAAGTGCAACAGTGCGTAGGCAAAAGCTTCAGTCCATCTACGGATGCAAAATACCCGACCATACAAAAAAAAAAAAACTGCCACACCTCCAAAAAGTGGGCGGGATATAAAATATAGCTCTTGAATGCTTGGGTGGTTGCATACATTTGGGCCTAAGGCTCCGCCTTTTTAACTAAAAATCACTTTTTTTATCGCCACGCCCAAAAGTGGGCGGAGGTACATACAACATATGCATGAAAGTTAAAAAATGGTAATATATACAACTTTTGTCATATAATTTGTAGTCAAATTTCATATATATATTTATTTACAGGCCTATAGTGGGCGTGTATGTGGGCGGACTCAGCTAATTTTCAAACTTGATCTGAAGGACTGTACTTCCAGCCAAACCACAAAATTTCAGCACTCTACCTTAAAATTGAAGGCCTTAAAGTTGTTTACATACGGACGGATGGACGGACATGGCTTAATCGATTCTCCTGCCGGTCCCATTCATGTCTTTAAAAGGTCTTAGGGGTCTACGGTGATTATTTCACCGCGTTACAAGCTATACAGCAAACTTAATATACCATGGGTCGGGTATAAATATTAAAGATATTACTATTAGTAAAGTTTGGTCCACACAAAGTTTTGAGCTCCGCCCACTTCAAGGGGGCGTTTTTAGAAAAAAACTGTTTTCTTCCGATATAATTTACGGTTTTAACGCATTTTTTCATGAATCTAAGGAAATAAAAATTAATTGATTTTAATTTTTAGCCCAGACCCACTTTTGGAGGCGTGGCCAATACAAATTATATATGAACTGGGGACAAAAAAAAATGTAAGACTTGGTGTTACACGGTATATAGGGTCGGGTATATAGAAGTTTTTCACAGACGAACTCTTGCACATACTCCTTATACTTGTTTATTTCTTTTCATGTTAGACAATGCGAAAAAAGAAAGAAATAAGACAACGACAAATATATTTTTTCGTGAGTATAATATGTTGGTTGCCTGCAATAGCTATAAGGGAAGTCCCCTATTAGTTTCGCAGTAGTGCCAACTCATTTTGCGTGTAGCGCGAAGCAAAACATTACTTGTGGTGCGACCAGCGCTCACTTTTAAAAATGTACTAAAAAGTTTAAACTATAGTTGAACATTTTGATGAGACTATTTCATGGTAAATATTGTACACACACATTCATTTGGAAAAAAAAATAACGCTTCGATCTAAATACATACATATATACTTTTAACGGTCAGAAAGACTTTGTGCGCGGGGCCCCCAAATGCGCGGGGCCCGTAGCATATGCTACACTTGCTACGTGGGTAATCCGCCAATGAGACCAACCAAATTCGCCTGCTCTACAATCACGGTAGGGCTGGAGCGGGCGATGATGTCGATATCGTCCTTGTACCCCGGTATTTGCTAGGATCTGTTCAAGATAGTGCCTTACGTGATAACTTTCGCCCCGCACACTATATCATCTCCAGAAGAAGATTGACGAATACACATGACAATGTATTTCCTGCCTATGTATTTTGCCGAAATCCAGTGCATGTTTGTAATAGTTCCGAGGAGCTGTTCCCAAACTGCACGTTGCACCGTGTGCTTTCTAATGTTACACGGCACCGCCATGCCAGGTAGAACCCCTGACGATAAATGCTGTCCTATGCAGCCTTAGAGTCGACGAACATATGGTGTGTCTCGACTTTAAATTCAATGGTCTTTTTCAGGATTTGCCTGAATGTAAAGATCTGGTCTCTGGTCGATCAGTCGGGCCGAAAGCCACTCTAGTAGTTGCCGATTTGTGTGTCGCAGAGCGGCTCAAGATTAATTCAGAGGCATATCACCGTTAAGTACGCGACATTTGACGGTGATATGCCTCCATAGTTCTTGCAAGACATAGGTTCGTCTCTCTTGAACATGGGGCATATGGAACTGATGAACTGTTTGTCCGTCCAGTCTTCGGGCATTCTTTTTGCCAGCCACAGTTGGTTAATGATTTGGTGCATGCACCGGCACCCCATCATAACATCATTTCCGTATTTAAATAGCCTCGCAGGTAAGCCACCAGAGTCGGCTGCCTTGTTGTTTTTAAGCCCCTTTATTACAGACTAACTTCTGCATTACTTGGTGGTGAGACTTCTTCTTGGTCGACTGGGCTCTCGATCGCTCCTGGTACAGTTTCTTCTCTTTTTTGTATCTCTTTTAAAACTTTTAGTATAACTAGGTATAGAAGTCTAGAAAAAAAGTTTTAAGAAAAAAAGAAAACTTTTTTTGGTTATTTCACTTTCTATGGCGCGAAATTTGCGTTTTTGAAGGTAATGTAACTAAAGGAAGTATGCACCTACCTACCTTAAACTTTTAATAATATGAAAACACAAAAATTACTTTTTCCATGTTTTATCACATTTTTATTATTACCTTGTGTAAGTCACATAGTTTCTCTAAATTTTTTACTTCTTTTTTGTTTTAAGAACACATAAGAGCCGCCACTATTTTTATTGCAAATTACCTACAATTGAAAAAATCAACTGACGGAAAATCAGATTTCAACAGAACAAAAGATTCTGCAACACCCTGTGTATCCCTTTTTTTAGAAACTCACGAAATTGATAGCTAGAGCACCACCTTTATTTAAAAAAAGCAAACTGTCAAAACATCTCAAATTGTTCAAAGTAATGATTTTTGAAACCACAAATCAACCATACGCAAATGAGAGAAAACAAAATACATTCGACCTCTGCGGAAATCCCAGTGGAATAAATTTTCAAACAACCACACTTTCAGGTTCCGAAAATACAATAATGAACGGTTGGTTTATTTTATGACTCCTAATTGACGAGTAATCTTCAAAAGCCATTTAAAATCCAAACCGAAGCATCAATTAGCTTAAAAATCCAATCGTGATTGCACCTCTTAATTACCATGACTAACGAGTCTATACCCATAAGGCTCCTTGTTCTACCTAGTTGCGTTCAAATATACACCCTGCACTTTGGTTGTAAGCGGATCCCAATTTTCACAGCCCCGCTCAGCAATTAAACCATTAAACCTTTAAATTCGAAGTTTATTTAATTCAATATTCGGCTCGCGATAAAATTCCATTTGCATAAATCCACAATCGACCATAACTGAAACCATAAATTCCATTTATTAGTTTTTCCATTTCGGCGGTCCCAAATGATTTAGCTTCGTCGCAAAACGAAAAAAAGGATGCTGGGGAGGAAAATCCTTTAATGCCTACCTTCCACCCAGCTGGATTTTTGGGGCTAGGCATCGTGTGCGATAAAAAAAAAACTACTGAATTTTAAAATAAATGGCTGAGTTGTGTATCTATACTCCCACCCGTTTTCCGCAACTGAACGCTCAATTGACCCCATAAAACTATACACCAGCAGCCTCCAAGCTCACCGTGATACAATACAGACAAGCAATAAATGGCCAAAGCCAGGAACCTTTTATACCGTCGTTGGGATAGATTTGCTCCCCCCACTGGCGCCCCACACAGCGCGCGTTATAGCCGCATGAAAGGATGTTTATTTCTTTTTGCGTACCATCTTGGGGCGTAGTCGAAAATAAAAATCCACTGCCTGTTCCACTTTGGCTGGCATGCAAAGCAAGGAACCCTGGATGGGTGGGGGCGCGGGCATTCCTTCCTTTTCAGCGATTTCTTAAAATGCTTCTCGGCAGATACTCTTTTCTTCCGCGCCGATTGTATCCATGAATAGATTTTGGGGGTTTTGTGTGTAAACGACAACAGCCCGGAATGACTCGAGAACATGACACTCAGCAGTTGTATTGTGCTGCGGCTTCAACTGCGACTTTTAACTCCGATTTTGGTGACTATAGGATTCCAAAGGAGGGATGATTATAAATTCTCTTGCTAAATGAAACCTACGTATATTGCGTTGTAGTCAGTCGGTTGTACGCACTTACTTACACATACGATCCGGGGGATGTAGTGTAGGAGGGGTCTGAGCAGATTTTCATTCATACCGCACAGGATTGCTCCATTTATGATAATGAAATCAGATTTCATGGTGCCAGGATGTCTGAATGAGTGTAGCATCGTAGCAGTTGTGTTGGCGCGAGGAATTATACTCGCAGGGGGGCGAACACATTCTGCCAAATTATTAAGCTTAAACTGAGGAGCCGGGGCCGCATCCTCGTCGCGCATCAGACATGTGTATTCAAGTGGATGTACGCGCTCCTTGGCATTCTTGTTAATCCAAAAGGAAGACACTTAAGCCTACATCTGACATTTGGAATAATTTATGCATAATCCCAGATGATGGTTCTGTTCCCGTGTTTGCCTGGTTATTGTCTTCATCAGTATGAACAACCTACCTCCCTCCTCCCCCCGCACCCGCTCCTCTGAGGAGGGATTCTAGGTTTCGTTGTTGATTTTCTTTTAACTGTGCCTGCAGCACACGGTGTGTGGTGATTAGCTTTTCATAAATTTGCCAAATATTGCTGCATGTTTTTTTTTTTAAACCCGGAAGGGAACTTATTTATGGTAATGCATCTATCTAGATATTAAAACTGTAACGCAGTTTAGTAAAGCCAGTCGCCAAAACAAATCCAAAGTAAGGTGCATGCCACGACGGGCTTATTTTTACATGCATGCAAAGTAACAGCTCCATCCCATGACGTCAGTTTTACAGCTAGTTCTGTCAAACAAAAGTCATAACAAACGCGTGTCGTAATCTTTATATTCTTTCTTTATTCTTTATATTCTTTCTTTATTCTTTATATTCTTTCTTTATTCTTTATATTCTTTCTTTATTCTTTATATTCTTTCTTTATTCTTTCTTTATTCATGGTTTAATAAGGTTAGTCGTCAATCCCCTGAAAAGTAGAAAACTGCAAGTTGATGGTCAAGAGACTAGGCAAGGTGCAGCTAACATTCGTGAGTAAAACGGCTACTTAGGAACCGAGAATCAATTGTTATCCCGCCGAAAGCTAATATGGTGAAAATTGAAATCTTAATCGCCCGAGAGGATCCCTATGATCTTTTTGCGATTATTCGGAAGCAGTCGGTTAAGTCTGTCTGCACCCAAAGTGGTGGCCCCACACAGACTTATTGTCACGATAAACCAAGTATCAGTGAAAGACATATGACTACAGTAAGCAGACCAAATCAAACTTTTGCTGCTTCTTTTTTCTTCTCAACCTTAAATACCAAGCCCTTCGGAGAACTTATTTCCATGAATGCGTGTGTGGCCTGCGACTGACATAAGATTCACTCTATTTAGCACTAAGGTCCGGCGAAGTTCAGCGAAAGCTTGAGTTCAGGCACGATCTTGGGCGAGGTAGACAATGCTTTATCGGTTTTGGATTCAACATGTTTGGACTATAAAAATGCCAACCCCAGATAATTGAATTCATCGGAAGTTGGGATAGTCGAGCGGATCGATGTGCGTACACACCTTTGTGCGATAACATAATGTTCTCAGTCTTATCGCACACATGACACTTTTAGTCTTGCAACAGTTTGATTGCCCTTTGGAGTATACTTTGCGCGAGTATGGGAATGCGCTCCCACACAAAACCTGGAACCAACACAAAACCTGTTTAACACAATTTTTAAATCTGTGTTTTGCCACCGATTTTCTAGTTGCTTGTTAACATAAAGGAGTTTTTTAGCACTGGCAGCCTTATGTTTCATGACATGAAACTTTTTTAATTTCTGTTTCTAAAAAAAATTGTCCTTTGACGATTTAAAGACCAAACAGAAAAATATTTTATCTGGGTTTCTGTGTTTTTAAGAAAATTTGCTCATACGAAAGCTGCTTTCCTGGATCATAATAAAACTTTTGATACTTTAAAATATTGCTAGTGTGTGTGCGATAAGACTTAGGTAGTGCCTAAAAGTTAATAAAGTGTTCTAGTTGGGCCGACCTTTGGTAATTTTTTCCTTGCATGATGAGCAATGCATGGTGAGAATTGGCTTATTTCACCGATGTATTCTTTAAGCTGAACGTGATTTGGCAAAACCACACTAAAATTTACAGTCAGGTCATAGATAATTTCACTTCATATCAAACTTGGTCTAGAATAGAATGTGTTAATCACAAAAGTAACTTTTATCATTTAATCTTTCTTTTGTTGTCAAACGTAAAAATGTATAAACCATAAGGAACGATATATGTGCTTGTTGTGCCTATGTATAAATAAAGGGATCCGCCAAAAACAAGTTTGATCATAAAAGCTAAAGCAGGGGAACCCAGCTCTACCCTACAAGATAAGTAGTCAAAACTAAAAAAAAACTAGGCTAAGGCGAATCGTTGGATAGCCCATCCCAATTGACCACTGTCAAGCTCCGAATTATCGAATCAGTCATAAATCTTGGTCTTAAATTTCAGTTTCTATTAACTTTAAATGTATTTAGAATTTGTCAGTCAAGAATCATCTTCCTTAAATTGGGGCGTGGCATAGAAGCCCTTTTCGATAACATCCTTGCTTTGCTTAAATTTTTTTTATCATTTTTATATTAACAATTTGGTTCACACTTAAAAACGGCCCCAAAAGTGGGTGTGGTAAAAATATTTTCATTTGAGTTAATAGCTAACGCACATATCTGAACATTTTATTGCGCAAGTGTTTTGGATTTAAAGCAAATATATCGAATGAAAACCGTTTAATAGAATGCAAATAAATATGACCACGCCCAAATGGGGGCGGTATTCGCTACACTTAGGCGAGAATATCGCATACCAAATTTCCAACTTCCTACAACATCCTACGACTTTTTTGTCTTTTCATGCTAATAAGATCGTCGATGGCTCTTTCTACTTACAATTAGGTCTCGATCAGACGCTCTTAAGATCTTGGGGTTTTTTTTCTCTATGTTACAAACTGTGCAGCAAACTAAGTATACCTCTTATCTTATGGGATGAGGTATAAAAAACAATTGTGAAAATTGCTAATTCTAACAAGTGAGTAAGTGCAAGAGTTCGTCTGTGACTCACTTCTATATACCCGACCCTATAAACCGTGTAACAACAAATCTTAAAGTTTCTTGGCTCGAATTCATACATTATTTGTATAGGCCACGCCCCCAAAAGTGGGCATGGGCTAAAAATTAAAATCAATTAATTGTAATTTCGTTAGAATCATGAAAAAATGCGTTAAAAGCAAAAAATTATTCAGGAAAAAACCGGGTTTTTTCGCCCTAAAAGTGGGCGGAGCTCAAAACCTTGTTTAGAGCAAACTTAGCGAATAGTTACATCTTTAATATTTGCCAAAGAATTTTTATAACCTATTCCACAGGAATAAAGTATATGTATTAAGTTTGATACAGGCGAAAATGTAACATAGAGAAATAATAACGATAGACCCCCAAGACCTTAAGGGTATATAATCGAGGCCGAATTCTGAGTCGAATGAGCCATGTCCGTCCGTCCATCAGTATATCACCAATTTTTAGGCCTTAAATTTTGAGCTAGGAAGCTGAAATTTTGTACGTAAGCTTTCTGTCATCCAAAGCAATACAAGTTTTAAAATTTTACAAATCCGACCGCAGATCGGTCTAAATGTGCAACAACCTCCTGTGCTGTCAAAACTGTAAGACGTCGTGGAAAGCTGAAATTATACATTTAGCATATCCTAGCGATTGTTAGCCTTAAAACATAAAAACAAAGTCTGCAGACCGCCCCTAGTGGGCGTGGTGTTGAATTAAAAAGTAATTATTCAAATGCAATTTATTCAATATTTTTGTTCCAAATCGAAAAATTTTTGCTGTGTATATTATGTAGAAAAGGAATTTGTTAGATTTATTCCATACAAAGTTTTGGGCCACGCCCACATTTGGAGGCAGAATTTAACAAAAACCTCAAATTTTCCAGAAAAACATGGATTTCGACTACTTTTTAGTCTAACTTAGGTAAGAATTAGAAATAAAATTTAGCACATTAGGTTCACCGGGTTCTATACTAGTTATCAATCCTATAGAGTTTTTGGCCACGCCCATTGTTAGAGGTCGATTTTACAAAATTATTGAATTTTTACCAAAAAATTACAGTTTTGTATATTTTAGTCGCAAACTTGGATATTTCTATGCTAATATTGATTTTCGGTTAAAGGAGTTGGACATGCCACGCCCCTTTTTTAAAAAAAGGTAAACAAAAACTTATAAGGAATAACTTTTTTTCTATTTAATATGATGCAAATAGTAACGGGACGGGGATGGAAAACAAGAAAATAAGCGAATGGAAAGGAAAATAGGAATGGAGAGGAGAATAGGAATGGGGTGGGGAATAGAAATGGAAATAAGAATAGGAATGGAAAAGAGAATAGGAATAGGGTATACCGCGGTCCGGTACAGACGGACCGAAGCTATGACATACGCACTGTTGAACATACTTACTGTTTTTTTCGATTTGGAGTGAACTTTCCGAGAAATCGGGTTTTTAAAGATCTAGCATGTTAAAAGTGGACATGGTCGATATTGCGGGCGGTCTAATTTTCGCCTTGTTAAAGGCCTTGGGTCAATATTTCACAGTTCCTGACATGTCTAACTTGACCAAAAGGCATTTTGAAGGAAAATGTAAAAAGTAGAGGTTGTCTCATATTGAAGCCAATAGTGGGCGTGGCTTGACGTGGTAAGCCAAATTTTACACTTTCTTTGTGCAACAGAAAAACCAAGCCGTGTACCAAGTTTCAGCTCTTTAGCTTGATTTTGAAGACCTAAGACCTTTACCGACGGACGGACGGACGGACGGAGCGACTTGGCTGAATCGATTCACCTGTCGGTCTCGATCATATCTTTAATAGGTCTTAAGGGTCTACGGTGATTATTTCACTGTGTCACTAACTATGCACTAAAATTATTATACCCTCGGTCGGGTTTAAAAAAATCACTTTTTTTTAAAGCCACGCTCACGAAAGTGGGCGGTGGCATATACTATATAACAGAAATGTTAGATAATGCTAATATCTACAATTATCTTTGTGTCATATTTTTTTGTAAAATTCCATATATATTTATTAAACTATATATTAAACTTAGTATACCCAGCAACGCAAGGCTTCTACTGCACCCTTACTGCTCTATAAGTTACAGGTTTGGGGCTTGAAGAACAAGAACATGTGTTTTTATTGTTTTTTTTTTTTATAATTCATCCGCGTTCAAGGGGTTATGGCTATCCTTACAGTGAGTTAACATAATGCGAATGAAAAGGATCAGAGTAAAAAGAAGAGAGGAGCTGATGCACCTTGGTTTTGAACTTTTGTGGACTGTAGTGAAGAGGAAAAACCTCCTTCGGAAGCCTGTTTCACATGTGTTACTTCCATACAGTAGCCACGGGTGCTGAAAAGTAATATCTGCGGTGTTAGTGGCTTTAGTTCTTCTCACGACATTCTCTTACATGTTTCCTAAGACTATCTTTTTTGGATGACAGAAACAAAGAGAGGCTTTTTGGGAAATCTAAGAAAAACGAGTGGGCATAATTTAGAGAAGAGTTTTGGCAACTCTGTTCAAGTTTTACTCAAATTAAGATGTCTACTTAAGACCTGAATGAATAGCGCCCTCACCCTGTGTCTTGAACTATCGTTACTAAAGAGCCCCGCAGAAAGCCGGTATGATAAAACTTGCTACAATTCTCTAACATGAGGCTACTTACACTGAGACCGACGCGGAGACCTTCACTCTTCTTCTAGGCACTCACTTTCTAGGAAATCCAATCGCACTCTAGTACTAATGAACACAACGCGGCTAAGCTCGAACTTTGCTATCAGAGTGTCGACTGAAGAGGCTATCAAATATACAAATGCATCTATGTAGAGTTTCAAGTTCGCTGGCCCAGATGGAATTTACAAGTTTTCCTAAAACAAGGTTTAAGTCAGCTGTTTCACCCGCGGAAAAGTAAATTCACTTCAAACCTAACCCTGGCTTAATTATCCATCCTTTCGCTTATTGCTTATGGGTGAAGTCGTGTTTGTACCAAAACCTAATAAGTTTGACCACAGCCTTGCCAGTCAAGATTTTCAGACTCATAAATCTTGAGAGACTTGAGCTCTTTGATCGCAACTATCTTTTGAGATGCAACGAAAGCGTGAAAAATCCTGGTAAACTCGCGTCTTAAAACTCTGTTGGTAGAAGAAGCCCATTTTGCGCTTTTCCGTCGATATTTAGGGCGCTTTTGATAACATGACCGTGATAGTATTTGAAACTCAGGCTTACTATCTATGGTATTAGTTCAAAGGATTAGGAAAATGCTTATGCAAGGGACGCTGATAACCAAGGCAGATTGTGAGAAGTGCATCATAACTGGTGTAAATAGGGCTGTGGTGTTCTGTCTCGCCTTTTATGGTGTAAGAATATAGACTTGCTGCTATTAGGCTATCAACTTGAAACTTCACACATCTTACAAGCCTACGTGCATAATGTAACCATACTGACTGATGGGACTGATCATAATCGATGATTGGTGGAAAATAAGAAAGGGATTTCATATAAGGCTCCATTAAGGACCGGTTCTCAATCTTCTTTAGTTTCAGTTGTCTTTAACTTCAGTTGTTTTTCTACGACAAGGAGGAAGGTCTCTGGTCTTACCCAACATGTCCATAAAGGTCTCACTATCCCTATATCCGATGAAGTCAAATATTTAATGGCAAACCTTGGTGGAAAACTTCTTTGGTCCAAGCATTTTGAATTTAAAATCATAAAAGCTGTGTCCGCTTTCCGGCAGTGCAGAGGCGCTTTTGGAAAAACATGAGGCTGATCTCCGAATAGGGGCCTCTGGATCTATATGGCCATGGTAAGACCACTCCTCTCATACGCATCGGTTGTTTGTTGAAGAGGCTTACTGCCTTTTTTACTGACTCCAAAGAGCGGTTTGGTTTGCCTTGGCTGGCGGGTGCCTTTTCTAGCACACTGGACCCTGCTCTAGATGCTCTGATGAAACCTCTTTCTCTATCCTTGACATATAGATTATGAGTGTACGCTGAAAGCCACCGTTCGCTTTTGGTTCTTTAAATTGTAATTTTGAAGCGAGAATTGCCCACCTCGATCTTATAAATATGCCCCCTGACGCAATGACACCAGAAATCCTTTTGTGACAAACCCAACACGCTGACTTTCCACACATATAATGGAACGGCTTCGTTCAAACTCTGAGCCAACGGATTACTTTGAAACTAGTCTGATTTGAAATCTTCTTAGAAGTTTTACTATCTGTTCTTTTTCTGTTAATTACCATAAGCGAAGAGGAGATTACAACATCACAGCTCTATACCAATCAGTGTCAAGTTTATGTCTATGACACACTGCGAAAGGGGACAGTACTTCGCATTCCTTTGAGGACAACAATAGACTTAAAATTCTAAGAAAAAGTTGTTTACGACCAATCAGTCCAATACAACTTAAGCCACAATCAACCTTGTGGTTCGGCTACTTTAAAATTAAGACCCCTGTCCCCTTACTCTAATCTTATTTCGAAATCTCAAGTTAGCTTTTTTCGATTTCTTCTTTTTAAAGCAGCAGATCCAATTTAAGGTGGACCTGAATTATAAATTTTCTTTCGCGACAAATTCTTGAACTTTTTTTTCACCGATGGTGGAATTGTAGGACGCGCCACCCTTCGTTTGCGATGAAGAAGAGTAAACCAACAAAAAAAGGGTACTTTAAGGATTATTGTTGCTCTTTATTTATTCAAATATTCCCCTTTAATCAGGAGTGATTGAAATTGGGGATTAACCTTTCCATTCAACCCTCGAAAACGGGAAAAAGGATCAATTTCGCAAATAAATTTGTAAATGAACCACCAGAATTGCAAAAACGAATAATATATATATTTTTATTGACGCATCAGGATAAGGTATACTGGAAGGACAAATTGAGTTTGACGAAAAAAAAACCTCATGAAAATCCTTAACGCAAGGGTTCCTTTTTCAATACCATGCAGGTGATCAGTTATTGTATTTTACCTGGCAAAAACCTCCTACACAATCCAATTGGACAATTTTTATGATACAATAAACATAACTGAATACTGATCAGGAGGAGGGTCTCCCTTTCTCTACCTTTACAAGTAGGAGGCATTCAACGTCGTCCCCAACCTACACATTGTGTGAATATTTTTTCGTGAAACTCCAGGCTCTAACTAATCAAAATGCGAAAGGTTAACATAGCAAAAAATCAAATGACAAATTATAATAATTTGCCCATGTCCTGATTTCATTTGAAGTCATCGTACCGAAAAATAAGGAGCCTGCCAGGCATGCAATTTTTATTTTTGAATGGTTTTTAATTAGTTATGTGTTCTCTGTGGCAGTGTACAAAGCTTTGCAGGCGGTTTACTTTATCCATCATGTGTGGTAGAGTTTATATTTCCAGCAGTGTATCGTCATGATATCACGTAGGATGCATTTTTTGGGTCCTATCGATTTTGGCTTTGAAACTATAAGCCCAATCGATTTGTTCTGATTGAGGGACCTACACAAGCGCATACTTGTCGTTAGGAGGTAAGGTATTCCCTTTCAGACAAAATGAAATGCAATTCAAGAACACTTCCTGTAATCCTCAGATTTGCTTTCAATGGTGTTTCGTCCTTTATGAATTTAAATAAGGGCATTATGGATTGTGTTTTCGCTGCACTATCTTCAGGTTGTTGCCGAGATTACATTTCTAGGCAAGGAAACGATGAAAACAATGGTGGTGTTCGACGATGTATGCAAATTACTTGTTGATCCCATTCATTAGGCAAAAAGTTTGGACACTCGAAACTAATGGGTAAAAAGTACTTAGTCTACAGGAAACGTCCAGCAAGCACGACAACGGATGGTTGCGAAGTGCAATTCAACCCTTTTGAATTTAATTTACTCTCCTTTCAGACTATTTTGTAAAAACGATCTAAGATCCAAGTCCTGCCGGAGGGCTTACATTGGTTTTTTGACTTCAAGTGCACAAGAAATAACTCTGCTAATATGGTTTGCGTTCGACTTGTTGGTTCATTCTCGATCCTTTCTACGGAATTCACGAGGAATTCATGAGCAAGAGGAAATGTTTATGGGGGCGTATTTCATAAAAGCTGAAACACTTAGACAGTTGCATACAAATGTGAGACATTGAGGAATTGTGTCTGCGTCTACCAACAACAATATTATTGTTTATGGCACAGGAAATACTGTTTCCTGCTTTAAATTGCTTTCATTACATTCCATTACCTGTGCAGACGTATATGTGTAACAGCGTGTAGCAGCTTATGCGTATATCCAGGGTTGCTGAACAATGTTCTACTTGATGTAGGTACTCCTCGTCGGTAATGAGAATGACGCTTGAAATTCACAATTATTTATTCGTCCCGTCTGTCTCTTCAATTTGTGATACATAATTTCCATCGTGTGGTGTCCTGAAGTTGTGAGTGCTTTTTAATGACTGTTATATTTTAATTTGACGCACTTGTATAGAAGTTCTGAAAGCTTGTTTCTTTTTTGATAATTTAATTATTATTTTATAACTGTGTCATTTTAATAGCTTTCCTAAAGGTGTTTTTCCCTATTATGAGCAATGACCTAACTCAACTAAACATTAACCGTGGTTGAACATCAACCGTGGTTCTCATTCACTATGATAAAACTGAATGTAACCGAGAGAACAAACCCTAGATGAGCAGGTGTTAGGTAATACTTGACAGGAGACGAATATTTGTCCAAAACTGGCCCTTAACCGCTCCTAGGGTTTTATCTGCCTTAAAAGATTGCACATTGGTGCTATAATCTGATAGGCAAGAATTGAAACAGCTTTGATTTTAATAGCTTGTAGCTTTATGTTTTCTTTTACAGGTCTAATTCATGTCTCTCATGATTTACCAAGATCAAAATAGCTCAATCAGGTCGAACTTTCTAGATTCACTTGGCAGAATGAATTTCCATAGGTTTTTCTTATATCCGACTGTCACTTCAACCTAATCCTGTGTAACGTGCAAGCTTAATAATTATATCTGTCAGAACTTGTTTTCTCAGAGTTCAATGGTCCTGAGGAACGGGCCCCAAAATCCTGCCCGGCTCTGAGCTACTTTTTATTTCGAAAACTTTGAGAACGAACATGTTTGTTCGACTCCCACCTTGTAAAATCTCTTCAAAAGAAAGTGACAAAAAAATTCTTACAGCTCTATCTCTAAACCTGAATATGTAGCTACTTTAGCTTCCAAAAAAAGATCGCCAAGTATGAACACATATGATGAGCGAACTGTCGGCTTTTGTAGAAGATTAAGCTTCGCATTTATTATTCAGTTTGTCTAAAATTCTATTTAATTACTGAAATTATTTCTGAATATACTTTACATTCTTTTGTATACTTTTTTCGTAGTTTGCACTTTGCAGTCTTCTTTTTTAATTGGGTAAATTTTAAATAAGGGTGGCAAAAAATTTTTCCTTCATTTTTTTTACAAGACACTGTTATAAGTTTTCTTTTGAAAGCTTTATGTGTAAGGTTAATTCATGTGGTTGTGCTTGCGTCAAATTTGGTTGATGTAAAATAAGTTACCCAGAAGTAACGATATTATTTTAGCTAGCAGCATCATTTTAGACGTCAGTTGGCAAAAGTGTTTTCAAGCAAATCTCAGCAGCCATTTACTATTTGAAAACTGTTATAGTTTTTTTTTTTAATTTCAAAAGATGGACTTCTCCCGCAATTTATTTCAAATTTTTTCCTATTACTGTTTCGGAGATAGAGATACGCTTTATTGCTCGTTTTCTCTCATTCTTCATGCGAATCAGGCAAAAGGATACGCATCAGTCCGTCCGTTTGTCTGGCTGTCGGAAGTTATAAGGTCTGCTATTTTGCGCTAGAAACTTGAAAATTCTGTTTAAACTAACTGTTAAAGTGGAAAAAATCTTTAAATCCACCAACTGAACCGCCTACTTTACTCTCTAGCACGAAAAATCAAAATTGTCGTAGGCGGTTAAAATGCAAGGATACAGCATTCTTGCAAAGGTGATATGTGATTCGAACTGAGATTTCTGAAGTGCTTAGGGATAGAGTGAGAAACGTCAGTAATGGTAGGAATCTTGAGCATGTTGAATGTTGAGCAGCTACTTCTCCGAGTGGAACGATCAATTTATTCTTCGATGGTTTGGACACGTTGTTCGCATGCAACCGACAGACAGCCCCCCTAGACAGGTTATGTTAGCCGAGGTGCGAGCGCGTCGCCCGCCTGGTAGGCCAAGAAACAGATGGTGGGATCAGGTAAAGACCCGTCTCCGAGACCTGTCTGGGGATCGCGTCGGTGTCTCTTGAGTTGGTGGCGGAGAATTGGAAACGTTCAGCGACCCTTCTAAGGATAAGCGGCCACCGAAAATGATGACGATGATAACGCTTACATGTACATAAAAATGCAATTTTTTGGTTCAAATTCAATATTTTTGAAAAATTTATACCTAAATTTTTTTTAGATGAACGAAATATGAACTGAAGTCTCGTTTACCTTAGATGCTATTTTTTTTAATTTTTTCCTAAATTAGGCTTAAGGCCAGTCGAAATTACGTTTTTCTGGAATATTTTAGGTTTTTTTTTAATTATGCCTCCAGATGTTGGCGTGGCCCAAAGTCTTGTATGAACATGAAAAAAATGTAGAACTTAGTGCTTTCTAATTAATATATTAAATTACATTTTTTCGATTTGTAACAAAACTATTGAATAAAATGTATTATTTGAAAAATTACTCTTTAAATCGATGCCAGGGAAGGTAAAGCGATTGAATTTTTATTTTTTGTGTCTTAAAATAAACAGGAAATAATAAGTACAAAATTTCAGGCTTTTAATTGCGCCGATTGTGGGCGTGTCTGTTTGTAGATTTCAAAAATTCTTACACTTGTACCGCTTCGGATAACAGTGAACCTCAAAACGTGTGACATACAGACAGACGGACGTACAGGCATGGCTTGCTCGATTCAGAATTCGGTCTCGATCTATACCCTTAAGGTCTTGGGTGTTTCCAGTTATTGTTTCCTTATGTTGCAAACTATGAATCAAACTTAATAAACCTCCTATCCTATGGGATGAGGTATAAAAAATCATAAAATTGGCCGATGTCAAACTCGAGTTATAATTGTTCAAACATTTTATCAAACTTATTTTCATACCCCATCCCATCGGACAGTAGACCTATTAAGTTTGATTCAAAGTCTGTAATATAGAGAAATAATCACCGGAAGCCTCCAAGCCCTTAAGGGCACATGATGGAGACCAAATTGTAAGTCGAATGAGCCATGGCCGTCCGGATATGTCGGTAGTTTTTAGACCTTAAATTTTGAGCTAGGAACTTGAAACTTTATATCTTTTTGAAATCCGCTTCCTTACACGCCCGCTGTACGTATAAGCATTAAAAATCAAAGTTGTTGTAGGAAGCTGAAATTTGGTTTGCGTTTTTCCACAGTTTGCTTAAGTGTATTGTGATTGGCATTTGAAAAAAGCGAAAACCGCCCGATGAGGGCGTGGTAATATTTAATTTGAGTTCTAATAAACGGTTTTATTCGATATATTTGCTTTAAACCGAAAAAAACCTACAAACTAACCTCCACAAGCGGACCATTAGTAAAGCGGTAGAGTGGGAGCCCTATGATCCATCACTACAGATCATAACCTCGCGCCTAAATAAACTAGTAAGTAAGTGCTACAGTGTGTACGCAGAAGTTGAATACCCCATCCTATCCCACATTGTAAAATGCTGATGGTATACTTATTTTCTGACATTTTATAAGTAATGCAAACTTCGACAAGGGGCGTGATCCAACCGCCCCTAATTACAAACTATTAATTAAAAGATATTTCCAAGTTACACTTAAATGTACGTAAAAATGCACACGTTTTTTCATGAATTTTAAATTCATTCGAATTTTGTTTCGAAAATGCGTCAAAACTGCAGTACTCAAACTGTTTTTGAAAAATATGACCTAAGCACTTGGTTAACTTTGAGTTGCTTTATAGGTGTGTTCAATATTGATTTTACAAAGTATACAAAAGTTATAGAATCCAACACTTTGAAAAACATCATGCATTTTCGACTCTTCATTTCTCACAAAATTTTTGATATTTTTGAAAAGTTTTATTTTTTAATTAAAGCCCAGTATTTCTTAAACCTAATTTTAGTTTTTCTAGTTCTTTCCTACTAAACTTCTTGGAAAAAAGAACACTAAGAAACATTAAGTCCATTTTTACATGAAATTTCAAACTGTAATTAAACTGTTATTTGTGCTTGAAAAAAATTGCCCTCTTTGGATTTTCTAACTATTTCCGCAGTTTATACGCACACGAAATTTTGTCTTCCTACAACTTACAGTGCAGAAGTTATAAAGCGATTGGACGGACGGACGGAAAACGTAGCGATACCATAAGAGGTCCTTTTTCAATTTTAGGACGGACCGCTAAAAATGTGTGAACAAAAAAACGATTTAATTGAGACAGGGTTGATGCCGCGCCCCTTTTTTGGGAAAAAAGATCCGTAACTGACAAATTCTAAATGCAATTAAAGTAAATAGAAACTAAAATTCAACAACCAAGATTTATGACGCAACTCGGAGCTTGACAGTGGTTAATTGGGATGGGGCATCCAATGATTCGCATAAGCTGTTTGTTTGTATAAACATACAAGCCACTATAAGTATTGCTTGTAGCTTACTTATGGGCTTATAATAGTATTCTTGTACTTTTCATTGTTAATTATGCTTAGTCCCGTCGCATTATTAAAATGTTTTATATGTTACTAGTAAAGAAGCCTGTCGAACGACAGGAACAACGCAGCACATATCGATTAAAACAAAAAATAAAAAATTGCCCTGGGCCCAACCCAACCCCACGCGAGCCGACAACTCTCGCGGTGAGCTACCTAGTCACATAATTTTGACCTGCAAATAGCGCTTTGAATACCTATGCATATAGCACTTTATTGTAGGGGAACTTTATAGTTTTTACTTTTAACTTTTTACTTTTCATTTTTACCTTTTTAATTTTTACTTTTAACTTAAAATTATATGCTTCACCTCTATGAGAAAAGCTCCATTATCGGTATTATAAAGTAAAAGAATATAATTTTTCGGTACTACATACCAGAGATCCTAACCTAGTGAACCCAAAGAATTCTGGAGGAAGATATCACGATCTGCAGGGATCCTTTATAAAGGTGAAGCATATCATTTTTCGGTACTACCAGGCCAGGAACTCCAATACCTAATAATAATACTGTAATGAGCTCAAAGACTTCTGGAAAGATTGGGCAGGAGCCAGAGAGATCCTTTATAAAGGGAAGCATATCATTTTTCGGTTCCACCAGTCCAGGAACTCCAATGAACCCAAGGAATTCTGCAGGAAGTGGGCAGGATCTGCAGGGATCCTTTATAAAGGAGAAGCATATCATTTTTTGTACTACCAGGCTATGAACTCTAATGAACCCAAGTAATACCGTAATGACCCCAAAGAATTCTGGAGGAAGTGGGCAGGAGCTGAAGGGATCCTTTATATAGGGGAAGCATATAATTTTTCGATTCTACCAAGCCAGGAACTCCAATCAACCCAAATTATACTGTAATGAACGCTGTGTACTGGGGTTAAGACTACCAAAAAATTTATTTTTTTCGAAATTTTTAATTTTCTGTTTATTTATCAACATGACACCCCAGAAATAGTGGTTCTAGTAAAAGGGGTTTCACCAAAGTGCACCAAGTGCGTTTTCTCTTGTTCCCCTATTACTTTCTGCTCGCCCTAGGGCCCTAGATTCACTCTTGTTAGTGAATCTTGTTGTTGGCAAGTATGTTATAGATTTACATACGATATATCTGCTATGTGCTTACAAAACAGTTCACTAGAAACTGGCAGTTAAACGGATTTAAAATTGTCTCTTACTACATTCATTTGACCCAGGTTCTGAACATGTTATATGGTGGTTTGAAAATGCCGAATTTGATATACATACGATTCGGCGTTTTCAAACCGCCATAACATATTCAGAACCTGGGTCAAATGAATGTAGT
This sequence comes from Neoascia interrupta, assembly GCA_947623515.1. Classification (NCBI taxonomy): domain Eukaryota; kingdom Metazoa; phylum Arthropoda; class Insecta; order Diptera; family Syrphidae; genus Neoascia; species Neoascia interrupta. The sequence continues at coordinate 40,959,709 of OX392464.1, forward strand.
AAGAGACAATTTTTAATCCGTTTAACTCCCAGTTTCTAGTGAATTGTTGTTTTAAGCACATTGTTCTTTTTATCGAACGCATTCGATTACAATAAATTCCACCATTTCTAGAGGAAAACCAGAATTTTCGCGGGAATGTTAATACGCTGGCATCAAAAAAATTTATTCATAAAAAAACGCGCACCACGAATTTCCAACAAAATCGATAGAGCCTATTTACACTCAATCGGGAATATCAATAAATCTTTTGTCTCTTAATGTATTTAACAAATAAAATACGCATTTAATTAACGAGTCAATTGAGCCCACAATCCATTCAAATGGATTAAGCATTTGTGCCTAATTAATCTGAGCTGGCGGGTGTATTATTGTGACCTATTCGTGAAAGTATTATGCTTCTTTTTGGTCAAACTTGTGTGAGTAAATACATCGATTTTAGCAGTTGACTCAAATTATTTATGGTTCTTATTCAAATGATAAGGGCTTCGTCGACGACTAAGCTTCTAAACCCAAACTCATATCTAGGCTCTGCACCCGAACCCATTGGGGCTCAAAAACCAATCAACGATTTGTTTAACTAGGTCTATAAGTGAATTCCTATCAGAACAAGGACATGCTATGTTTTCAAAAGCGATTGTTCTATTTGTTAATTGGAAATATTTCAATTTGTATTTATGCAAGGTAAAATGCATTTTCAATTAAGGTGTTTTGTGTTCGACCCTTCTCGGCGACCATATCTCCGGAAACAAAATTGACTTTATTATGGCACTATTCAGTTCCGGTGCTATTCTTCTCGACAGTATCCAATATCCATGCCACAAGGATTTGCACGTACACACTACGCTGGTGCTGATAACACCAGCTCCCCATATGCACCTAATGAACAGCAAATGTACGCCTGATTCATTAGCTATATGCGGATTCCGACTATTATCCCATCCCATAACGACGTTCCAAATTGCCCCTTTCATGTTGCATTCTTAACGAGATGGAATGTGTGCGGTATCCGTATCCCTATACTTTGTAATGATACGGCTGATGGCTCTACGGTCCTATTGAACATACAGCCACGGATGCGAAACGCCTAGGAACTCTGCCAGGTCTGTACGTGCCACGGAGAAAGATGCGATGGAGCCCGTCCCACATATATATTTTTTGAAAATCGATAATCCACCGCAGAGCTATAAATAAGCTGTTTCAATGACAGAGTAGAGACTCCAATCTGAAAATAACCAGAAAAATAAATCGCATAATATAGGCACTCGTGTTTGGGACTTTAGGCTTTAGGCACGTCTAATTACAGTGTGCTTTAATTGTTTTTGATATGGCACCACATACGACAGTTTGAACCAAATTTGATTATCCTTTCCAATTAAGTGTAAAATTCTGATTAAAATTTGTATCCATTAGAGCGTAATTAAGAAATCCAAGATCCTGGACAGATATCGAGCTGCCGCGTAAGCGTACACCCCATTACTTTGTATGACTGGGCAATTAGCTACACGGTAGGTGGTGCCCGAGGAGTACAAGCTTATGATTATTAACTTAATGGGCTATTAGAATAAAACATATGTTTGCATTAGAAACGCCTATTAAAGCTGTCCCGATGGTCGGCTACTGTCTTAACAGCCGGCGCACAGGACGGTCTTAGCTAAGATTGTTCTGGTGATTGGTTCGAAATCGAATTATGGAAACTGTCAACTAGCCACATACAAATGACAAGAACTAGTCAAGGTATTAATTTAATTTCATTATTAATCGTGTTTAAGGTCGAAATAGTGTTGGGAGAGCTGCCCGAGAATCTATCATCTAAAAGAATTTCCTGTATGCCGATTAGTGTGGATAAATTATTGTGTACCAGTTACCTAATGGTCTAGTTAATCTAATTGCTCTTAGTTATGTGGGTCTTGTAATTAATTCATTGATTTGAAGATATGATGTAGCATTGGCTGCGGCTGTGGGAAATTAAAGACATTCATGACAAATTTAAAAAATATGGGGCTGCAGACGCGTAACTTGTGTTTTTTTGTGTAAACTTTAGTTAAATGCTGTGTGTTAAGCAGATACTTAATTAAAATGGCGCGCAGCAGTAAATTATGGATTAAATTAACTTGGGCACCAGGATTGGTTGGTTGTAGCACAGTGGAGGCCATCGAGGGATTAGAATATGTGTTCATGGGTATCTATTTCCCATTCCACATTTCTCAAAAACTTTTCAATATTTTGCGAATATTTGATTTTATTATGAATATTCAAATAATTAATTTTTAGTGCATGTTTAAATTTCCTTCTTTCTGGCTGTAAAACCTATTAAGATAAGGCCAAAGCACTTTTTGCCTTTTTTACCATCAATATTCGAACTTTAACTAAGCCGTTATGCGTGTATATAAAAAAAACCTTGCATGCGTTCTCATTTTTTTCAAATTTATTTTGATGCTTTGAAAAATGATGGATTTTATAAGTGTATCAAATTTCATTTTTCTCGGACTTAGCGTTCAAGAGTTACTGGTGCGGACGGACTGACGGACGCGCAGATGGATGGACGACGGAGTGATACCATAAGAGGCCTTTTTCCATTTTTGGCCGGACCGCTTAAAATAGTTTCCAATACAGGGGATCAAACAATGTTTGGGTGATTCTTAAAAAAAAAGGTTCCGGGCGTTTCTTCACACATACACCGCATATGCCGCACTGTGGTTCAAAAAGCCAAAACTCGTCGCAAAAATACTAAATTCGATGTTTTTTTTATTGTTTTGTTTTTTATATCTAATAGATATAAAGGGTGATTTTTTAGCTGGTTTGGTTTTGGCAACACTGGTTTTGACAGCTGACGTGTGTTTAGTACCTTGTGTCACTGTCAAACAGCTTCAGTTTGGTTTGCAATTTAACCATGAATCGTCTTACAAAAGAATAACGCTTGCAAATTATTGAATTTTACTATCAAAATTCGTGCTCGGTTCGAAATGTTCATCGCGCGCTGCTTCCATTTTATGGTCGGCATTCTCGACCTTCTGAGCAGTCTATTCGGAAGATTGTGACCAAATTTCGCACCAAATTTACTTTGTTGGACATTAAACCACCAACACGTTTAGGTACTGTGCGTAGTGAAGAAAATATTGCGGCCGTATCAGCTAGTGTGACAGAAGACCGCGAAATGTCGATTCGGCGCCAACATCCATGCATTCATTCGTGAGATACCGGCCGATATGTGTGAAAGAGTATGCCAAAATTGGACTCAGCGGATGGGCTACCTGAGACGCAGCCGCGGTCAACATTTGCATGAAATTATGTTTAAACATTAAATTGCAAGGTTCAAACTATCGATTCAAATAAATATTTCATTAATTTTTTCGAATTTTTTGTGTTTTTTTTTTTAAAAAGTTCTCAACTTCTTAAAAAATCATCCGTTAAAAAGAGCTTCAAAAACAACAAACAAAATAGTTTTCGGCTAACTATTTTGACTTATAGAGCTTTTCAAAGTTAGTCAAGGAGAGAGCGTTATATATAATTATTTTATACTTTATCTTTTATTATTATAGAGCTTTTTGTTAGGCGTTTCTTTGCTCTCTAGAGAAACGCCTAACAAAAAAAAATAATTTCTTTATATTTTTTTCTACATTATGAAATACCTAATAAAAATTTTGAATTTTCTTTAAAATAGTCTAGTAGCCTCGTGCAGAGGCAAATTAAAATTTTATTTAAAAAAATAAAAAAAATTTTCTACTATTTTGAATAATTAAAAGAAAAGTACACATTTTTGTGGAAGTTTTTTTGCTTTGAGTTGAACTACAAAAAAAGTCTTCCAGGTTCACGCGGAAAATCGAACAGGAAAGTTGGCACTAGCTTTTTGTTAAACCGTATGCAAAATTGTGGCTTCAACTTTTTGCATTCTTCGGAGAAATTGTAATTTGTTTAAAACAAGTAAGTAAGTGCAATAGTTTGTCTGTGACAAACTTCTATATACTCGACCCTATGTACCGTGTAACACCAAATCTTAATTTTTTTTTTTGTCCCGAATTCATATATTATTTGTATAGGCCACGCCCACAAAAGTGGGTTTGGGCTAAAAATTAAAATGAATCAATTGTAATTTCATTAGAATCATGACATAATGCGTTAAAACCGAACATTATTGCAGAAAAACCGTTTTTTCGTAAACACGCCCCTTAAAAGTGGGCGGAGCTCAAATTTTTGTGTGGAGGAAACCTAGCAAATAGTAACATCTTGAATATTTGTCATAACTTTTTTTTCAATTTGGAATAAACTTTCCGAGAAATCGGGTTTTCAAAGATCGAAATCTATGGGCATGCTCGGCATTGTGGAGGGTCCAATTTCTACCTTTTTAGGCCAGTTTTTGGGCCATTATTGGTCTATACCAAAATTTGAGTTCTTACGCCCTGTCTTACTTGACCAAAAAGGCATTTTGAAAGAAAATTTGAAATAGAGGTTGTCTTACATTGAACCCAAAAGTGGGCGTGGTCGTCGGGGGATTTAATTAATTTTCACACTTTGTTTGTACAAATTAAGAACCAAGATAACCTACAAGTTTGAGCGTCCTAGCTCAATTTTAAAGACCTTAAAGCTTCACACATACGGATAGACGGGCGGACGGACGGACATGGCTTAATCGACTCACCTGTCGGTCTCGATCATATCTCTAAAAGGTCTTTCAGGTGTGCTTTCAGAACTGAAAGACGTCGTAAGTGGCTGAAATATGGCATATAGCATCTTCTAAAGATTGAAAGACATAAACAAAGTAATGTCGGTGGGCCCCACCTAGTAGGCGTGGCATTGATTAAAGGGTAATTTTTTAAGTACATCTAATTCCATATTTTTCTTCCGAATCGAAAAAGTTTTACTTGATATTTTATGTAAAAAAAACTTTGTTCTACATTTTGTTAAAACAAAGCTTTGAGTCACGCCCACATTTGGAGACAGAATTCAAGAATAATCTCTAATTAGCCACAAAAACATATTTCCTAGCCTTATTAAGGAAAGAATAGAAAAGAAATGTAGCATATTAGGTACACCAGATTATATTCTAGAATTTTTTAATCGAAGTTTTTGGCCACGTCCAAAAAATTTTTAGGGTCCATTTTACAAAATTATTTAAGCTGAACCAATAAATTACATACTTGTGTACATTTAAGCCGAAAACTTGGACATTTCTATGCTAACATTGATTTTTAGTTATATGAACTGGTTATGTCACGCCTCTTTTTTAAAATAAATCAAATAACCTTTCAAGGAACAAAAAAACAATTTTTTTGTTATACGCCTTGAGAACTTTTAATAGTATTTTGTATTAAATTTTAATATATTTTTTCGTCTGTCTACTTTCTTCTTACACTGTTTCATGTAAAACATTTTACTCAAATAGTTTATAGGACCCTACTGATCCTTCATAAAATAAGAAAAATACTGTTTTATATTTCCAAAATTTTACCTTTTGCATTAACTATTGCTAGTAAATGCGCATGGGTGGTTATTAGGGTTTATTGATTTTAAATCGAAAAAGATCAAAAAATGGTCTTTACCCTAGTTAGGTAACCAGGTCTGTTTCGATCGACAATCTTGGCTGATACTCATCAGCGGGAAACACCAAGATTGCCTTCCCATACAGACGCTTTTTCGGCAAAAGCCGAGCCAAACTTAAAACTTTCACTGCAAAAACGCAGTGTAAATTATAAGATCTACACGAATGCTCAATTCAAACATTTTGTTCGTGTAGGATTTATCTGCCGTGACCAGCGTAAACATTTTAAATTTCCAAAATTTTTGCATAAACTATGCGTTAAAATTAATATACTATATATATTTTGAAAATTTTTTTTTGAAAATTGGGGAACATATATTTTACTTCGACATAAACAAAAACCTTGCGTATGAAGATGACAGCGGAATGAGGTTTATGGACAAGCTGCTAGATGACAACAACTGCGAAACGTCAAACGATGATGCTACAGCCAGCGGGCAATAAATTAAGGGCTGAAGAAAACTTTTGGGTGCAGCTTTCTTCTATACACCTTCTTGCTGGAATTAGGAGAGTATGATCTTATGGTCGTCGGAGACTTCAATGGAAGAGTGGGAAGCAACCCAGTTCTCAATGTGGAACCGGAATTTCTAACAGGCTGAAGTGAAACCAGGAACGTAACAGATAAATGCATTGACGGAAACGGGAAAAAAATAATGGAAATGTGTGAAAATACAGGACTAACTCTACTAAATGGCAGAACCAATGGTGACAAAAACGGAAATCTTACGTTTATCAGATGCACCGCGTGCTCTGATAAACGTAAGATCTATAGATTACTGTTTGGCGCAGGGAAATGCTCTTAAACATTCAAGGAATCTTCAAGTTGTGGAAGCAAGTTACTCGGATCATCTCCAAGTTGCAGTCGAGTTAGAGCTTAATATAATACAGAGAGAGGCGCAGCCGAACTGTCTGCTTCCGAAACTTGAAACTTCAGTGGAAAAATGAAAATCTGGAAAAATATAAAGCTAACCTTATCCTGGAATCTAATAAAATAAATAGCACCGAGCTCCAATCATCGAGAGGTACAGAGGTTCTCATGGATTGCATATCAAACGCAGCGAAACCCTTACAATCGGATACGAGAACAATAGGAAGACAGCCGTGGTACGACTGGGAATGCGAGAAAGCTAGGAGAAATCCATCGGCACAAACAACATCAAACGCATGTACCAGGCAGCAAACAAAATTTTCAAAAGCACTTGCGAAATGAAAAAAAAGCTTTACATAAGTACCCGGTGTGGCAGAGCTTTCTTATGTTAAGGACAGTAAATCTTTTTGGAAAATGGCCAAAGCACTCATAGGGGCGCTGTTTTCACTGGGAATCAAAGTGGAAGCGGATGTCTTAGCGGGCTATTTTGAACAGCTATTAAGCCAACCCACCGTCCAAAACCAAGTATACTTCGAGTTGCCGCACACTGAAGTTTTTTCTTTAGACCGCCACATAATTTGCTGCTTAAATAAGGCCCTAGGGGAAGATCGTATCTCATGCGAATTTTTCAAAAACGCAACAAACGAATTTCTACAGAAGCTCACGGAAACTTATAATTATATATTCTCCAAAGGTGAAGAACCAGCCTCTTTCAAGAAAAATATAATTTTCCCGATATTTAAGAAAGGTGGTCCAAACGAGCCAACCAACTACAGGGGAATCTGATTCTTGAATGCGGTCACGCAAATCTTTACAGAAAACATTCTGGAACGGCTCACATGAAATTTCAAACTATAATTAAACCGTTCTTTGAAATTAGAAAAAATTGCCCTTTTTGGATTCTCTGACTATTTCCGCAGTTTATACGCACACCGAATTTCGACTTTCTACGGCTTACCGTTCAGAAGTTATAAAGCGATTGGACGGACGGAGACAACGTAGCGATACCATAAGAGATCCTTTTTCTATTTTTGGACGGACCGCTTAAAATGGCCCTAATTTGAGAATCTTTCGTTGTTGCTGCCGTTCACGTAAACTTTTGGGGATATTTTTCATTTTCAGTTTGGTGCCATTTTTCATTAGGGCCTTATTTCATGTAGCCAGTCAACGATGATCAAATCACTGTGTTGCAAACTACGCATTGAATAAAATATACCCTGGGTCGGAGTTAAAAAATGTAGGCATAAATATTTGCACTATGCCATAACATTTTTGGTATAGACACTATGTAATGTTTCGTTGCCCACTTTTGAAGGCGTGGTTAAAAAAAACTGTATTGTTATACTTAAATTACCGGGTTTTCAGACAAAATTTTGCAAATTGCAAACAGCATCTAAAAGTTATAATTTTACTTCGCCAACTTTTGGCTTTTGACAGCTCGAACTGCACCAGTAACTCGTTTCCGTGAGCCTCTCGAAGTATTCGTTTTCTTTTCGAGTGGCTTACAGAAATGAGCCAGAAGCAAAAAGAAACCTACCCTTACCCTTCCACCAGAATGGAATTTGATAAGCCTAAGTCGGCTTGCGTAAATGTTCGATTACACACAATTCGTATGCCAAGGCCGCTTTCGAAGCGGTTCGACGCGGAAATTAGATAGTTGGTGCACACAAATCTTCTGTGCTGTTGTGGGCAGTGCAGCGTCTGACAGAGTTTGAATGCGATTTTCGTTTTATTTTGAAATTAGTTTAAGCCCACTTAAGCCTATATTATTGAGGCTTAAGGCAGGCTCGCATTTGTTTCAATAAGAGATACACACACGATTGGTTTTTTTTAAGTGAATGAATGGGAGCATGAGCTGATGAGCTCTCTACCATTTTACGAAAACGAATGTGCGCGATTGATTCACAATCACAAGGCAATAAATGTTCCGAGTAGCTCTCGCAATTTTGTTTTCTAGCAGAAATGAAGATCAGAACAAATGTAATTGAAATACATAAGCCCGCCGATGCCGAACCCTATGAAATTTATTCGAAAGCTCGCGAATCATGCGCTGTTGTTTCAAATGCTTTGAATGTGTGAAAACATTGAGTGTGAGCCTATGCACGTTCAAAGATTCGTGAATGTGTAGGGAATACCACAATCCGGGTTCGGTTTCATGAGTGAATGTGAGCTCGGATATAAATGCATTATGGTATATACATACGTGATTCACGTGAACTTGATTGTTTTCTGTCAGCGTGAAACTGTGAATGGTTGATTTCTTAGCAAATGTTTGGCAACTTTATTTGAGATGATTCATGCACAGTTCTCTGGTATGACCCATCTTGATGGAACATAGTGATAGCTTGCGAGTTTAGGAGAGTTTCCAAAACTTAAAATTGTCTCTACAAATGCTGTCATACGCGGCCTTCAAATCGATGAAAAAGTGCTGGAAATTTTTTTTCAAGTGCGATTATTTTAGCGACTTTCCTGGACCGATATAGACGGGACTTATCAGAACCCACATTATAACCGAAAACATCTAATTTGTAATGTAAACCAGACTAATGCAACAATGCAGAGGTTTCCTTCCAGTCATCCATCGGGCAAGCTTTCCTCCGACCATATCTTGCATAATGTGAGCTGGTGCATGAGCTCCTGACCAGATCGCGGTTATCGAAAGTTCGGCCATCACTTCTGGCTTCTTTATTGCACTTAAGCATAGAAAAAATAGCTACTTTCACTTCATCCAGGTCGACTGGCCGGTTTTATTCGTATTCTCCATCGTTGTCTTCTTCGCCCAGATTGAATTATTCATTCTGACTGATAACGGGAATTAGTTCGTATTTGCTGTAACAGAGTTTGCAAAAAAATTTTTTTCCAATACCATACCTTAGCACCATGTGTACCATGTGTACAACAAAAAAATCAATCAGTGACCTCTGACCTCTGGTGCTAAGGAATTGTAAAAAAAATTTTTTGCAAACTCTGTTGCAGCAAATACAAAGAATGATTTGTGATGTTCGAGTTTTCAGGGGAGCCGAGTTGTCAACTAATCACCACTTAGTGCTGTGTAAATTGTGTTTCAGTGACAGTATTCCTCTGTCACCCAGGCGAAAACCAAGACTGGTGACCCGCATATGGTGGCAAAGGTTGCAGGATGCTGACTCTGCTTTCAGAGAGCGCTTTGCACAGCATGTTTCGGAGACGTTCGAACAAATTCCAACTGACCTTTTGAATGTAGAGGAGAAATGGCAGCTGTTTTTATCGACAGTCATTGCCTCTGTAGGAAATGTTTGTGGACTGAAGCGGCTTGGGGTAGCGGCTGGTCGCGAAAAAAGAACTGCGTGGTTTAAAATGCCTGGAGTTCAAGAAGCCAGCAGAGAGAAGAAGAGAGTCTACATTGCGTGGATCCAATGTGGAAACTCAACTTCTCGAGCCCGGTACAATGAGGCGCGAAGGACTTCCAATCTAGCAGTCAGAACAGTTAAGGAACAGTCATGGAAAAAGTTCGGCGAGAAGTTAGAGCACGATTACGGATCTGCAAACAAGATATTTTGGCAGACCATTCGCCGGCTCAGAGGAAGGTTGAATATCATTCAAGGGGTTAAATCCAAGGACGGTACACTTCTTTCAAATGAGAGCAATGTCTTACGCAGATGGACAGAGCACTTTTCGGAATTGTTCAACCGCCAACAGGGCACTGAAGATGGCATTCCCACTGCTGACGAGATAAGGGCGGAGAATAGTCCCTAGACGAAGTCACTAAAGCGATTAAATCGCTAAAAGTTGGTAAGTCTGCTGGAGTTGACGAAATCCGGCCAGAAATGCTCAAGGCAATGGGTGAAGAGGGTGTTAAATGGCTAACACGTGTCATTAAGGTGGCTTGGGATAGCGGGAAGGCACCTAGCGATTGGCAAACAGGAGTTATAGTGCTCATTTTCAAGAAAGGGAACAGGAGAGATTGCGCCAACTATAGGGGAACTTTTGAGACTCTCTTGAGTCTTCCGGCAAAAGTATTCGTGAAGGTGTTGGAGACGCGTTCCAGAGCTGTAATCGAGCCTTTGTTACGGGAAGAACAGTGCGGCTTTCGGCCTGGCAGAGGCACAACCGACCAGCTTTTTACTCTGAAGGTTATTCTTGAGTCATTCTTGGTTATTCTTATTCTACGCGTGTTTCCAGGGATACACTTTGGAGAGTTTTGCAGGACTATGCGCTGAGTGGGCCTCATCTGAGAGCCATCCAGTCTTTGTTATGGAAACTGCAAAAGCTGTGTACGGATTAATGGCGTCGAATCTCGTCTTTTTGATGTGCGCCAGGACTTCGCCAGGGCTGTGTTCTGTCGCCGCTCCTTTTCATAGCATATATGGACTGGATGGTGAGGCGCAGTCTTGGCGAGCAATGTTTCGAATTGGCTGGCATCAGGATGAGCCATCTGCTTTTCGCAGATGATTTGGCCATCCTTGCATCCAAAGAGGAACTTCAACGAGCACTGGATAGGTTTGCAGCCATCTGTGGTGATGCTGGGATGAAAGTAAACGTGAACAAATCGGAAGTGATGGTTGTTTCCCGAACTCTTGTGCAGTGTACCCTGCACATAAATGGAGTTCCATTAAAACAGGTGGAGAAGTTTAAGTATCTCGGGGTTTTTTTTCACGAAAGATGGGAGGAGTGATACTGATTTGTCCTGTAGAATTGGCCAAGCTGGAGCAATAGTAAAGGAACTGCGCCGGCCGATCATCAGGAAAGCTGAGCTTGGAGTGAAAGCAAAGATCTCAGTTTTTAGTTCAGTGTTCGTTCCGACCCTCATCTATGGTCATGAAATTTGGGTAATGACCGAAAAAATTAGATCGCGGGCACAAGCTGCAGAAATGAGATTCCTGAGGTGCGTTGCTGGTGTTACTCTAAGGGATAGAGTGAGAAACGTCAGTATTCGTGGGAATCTTAATATTGAGCAGCTACTTCTCCGAGTGGAGCGATCGATTCTTCGATGGTTTGGACGCGTTGTTCGTTTGCCCCCTGATAGACTTCCTAGACAGGTCATACTAGCCGAGACGCGAACGCGTCGCCCCCTGGTAGGCCAAGAAACAGGTGGTGGGATCAGGTAAAGAACCTCTCTGAGTCCCGCCTGGGGACTGCGCCGGAGTCTCTTAAGTTGGTGGCGGAGGATCGAGAACGATGGGAAGACCATTTAGCCAACCTCACTCTGCGACCCTTTTAAAGGATAGCACCGATAAGGGCTCTTCAACGATCATGCTTGCAGACCTTGGGCTTAGCTTGGCGGGTTCTTTTGATCCTTCAGTAGAGCACTTTCAAACCTCATGCCTATGTAGTAAGATATCTTTAACCACACTCTTGTGCTTTCCCTCAAAAATCCGGTGCTGCTCTCTTCTTCTCTGCAAGTCGAGCCACGTTATGCTTCCAGTTTAGATATAACTTGCCGGTCATTGACATAATAACATACGGACCTGTTAATTTGTGTCTCCGCTTATACAAAACCTGCAACAAGATGGTACCGATTGTGCTGCTGTTTAGTGCTGGTGGGGTGTTGCAGAAGCAGCATTCCTCATTGAATTTCCCATTGACAGTGTTTTCAAATTTGGCCGCAAATACCAAAACGTGCTAGGTTCTAAGTGCTTGAATCAGATCATCATGGGGCCGTAATGGAGTTAGGTACTAGGAATCCATTATGTCAATGTTGCCGGCATTCATTGTCGTGAAGGACTCGTCTTCATCCTTGAAGCTCAACCTTTTTGTCTTAGTCTATCTTCAACGTTCAACGACGAAACTAAATCAATACACTACATCCCTCATACTTTAGGAGACGATGTCATATTTTGCTAGGAAAGCTTACCAACGAAGAGATAGTTTCATGGATAAGGAGAATAAAATATTTTTATTCTAAAAATAACTTTTCAAATAGTTTTGAGCATAATGTGCACCTGCTCGCGGTTGAAATTTGCCAGACAAGAGAAATAGACTGTCAGTTAAGTCGCAAGCCAAAGGGGACCTGTCATATGGTAACTTTCTGTGACAAAAATTTCCTTTTCTAAAACAATGCAAATCCACTTAGCCTCTAATATCTACTGTCCTAAGCTGGTTTGATTTGAAAGTATACATTTCGTCCATGTCTCACACTGGCTTAAGGTATAATTTATTTTTTTTCCAAAAAGTACTTCATTCGAAAAGTCTCAAAATACGGATAAAATGTTTTTAAGGACGAACCATGACGAGTGAAATAAAGTGAATATATTAATTAGGATTATCACCCGCCTCCCCCGTTGGATTAAGTAAATGTGCAAGTACACAGACAAGGCGAAAAGAAATCCATTCCTGACCTAGATTATGCGAACAAACCATCCCATTGTATAGTAGGTCACCTTTGTCGTAAGCACAAAAAAATGAGGAAAAACAAGAAGGCCCTGGAAAAGAAGAAAAATAGCACGCACACAGATTGAATGAAATGGTTTTTGGAAAATTACGCGATCCGCCTTGCAGTCGCAACAACAACGACACAAAAGCATGAATTAAATAGAGTGTCAGGACCTGGCTAGAATCAAAAACCAATAATCCACAATCGACTCTGGATGATGATGGTGGTATACATTGCCTTTGTGTAAATTTTAAGTATGATAAAAAAGTAATCTAAAATCAGTAATCAACCGGTGAATGAGCAAACAAAATAAAATTGATCTGCGTTTTGAAATTTAATCAAATTGTCATAACAAAAGCCTAGACGTAATTCTGCCACCCACCGCCATCGTTGGGTGTTGATTCGATTGCAATAAAAGCGTTCTCCACCTTAATACCTACCTGGTCTCTCCAGCTATGGCAATCTGGATGAATCCAAGCGAATAATTCGCATAGCACTTTACGTGCGACGTGGGTGTATATGTACGGTTTAACCAGCATTCATCTCTCAAGCAAAACTCAGTCACCGCACCTGGTGGCTGAGTGGAGTAAATTTCACCTTAGAACCTTGGGGATAGGTAAACTTTTTCGGAGAAGTTTGCACGACAAGCAGCAAATCGTTCACTCATTACTAAGTGGTTTGAAGGGTTTTGGATAAACGCCAATTGAGGCAAGGTGCGGCGACTAGAAATAGGGGATAATGGGGGTTCTTTTTTGTTTTGCTAGAATTTCGACTATTCAAATTGAAGCTAATCCTGGAATTATTGGGATCACAATGAGCCATGCATGCATACAAAGGGAACAAATTTGCTCGCTCGTCATGACAATAAGGTAACACATTTTTCCATAATGGGAATTAATTGACGTACCATGACGTGATGGGGAGCACTTCAAAAGTCTCATCCATCAAACACATTTTAAATTATGCACACTCCTCAAGGGATGTTTTGTCAGGGGTTTTCTTTTCTTCCTTTTTTTACAGAAATATGAAAAAACCTCCCCGTCAACTTCGCTCTGGGAAATGCTTTAAGGTTAACATTCATTGAATGACCCAGCCTGGCTGTCTACACATTGTATTTTTTTTTCTTTTTTCTTTTAAAGGCATCAAGTTCCAGCAGACATATCCGAAGGTTATGATGTGCGTATGTGTTATTCTATGATATAGAAACACATGAAATATAGGTATGTGTGTTAACAGAGGCTATGAATGCTGTTCTCGCATTAATGGAATCTTAGGGTATTAAATTCTATACCTGCCGGCGTGCCTAAAATTATTAGCTGTGAATTTTTTCTTTAAGGATTTGGGTTCCGAATATGATTTAATTTGCCATGTTGAGACAGGAATTTTAACTATAACAGCTTATTAAAGTGCTTGAAATATTTAAGCACGGAAACTATAGCTGTTTCTTAAAAAAAAACATTTACCTTCCTACTCAACGACAGGTGTCATGTCTGTCCTTAAAGGATTATTTTATAGTCTAAAAGCACGGAAAATAAATCTAAGTAACTTCTTGACCTTAGCTACATTAACCTCAAGTCATTTAAAAACTTTTTCTATGTGTTCTGGAATCATCTCGAAAGTATCAACACATGCAAACAAGTGACTGTATAAATAGCGATTCACATGCTATTTATGCCACATTCATATGTGACGTTACCCCTATATGCCACATTCATATGTGACGTTACCCCTTTTTACAAACTATCAATATTAACACAGATATTTCCAATTTACTCTTAAATGTACATATATAGGTAAAAATGCAATTTTTCGATTCAAATACTTTTCAAAAATGAGGGTCCAATGTTTTTAAAAAAATGACGCCTAAAAGGGGGCCTGGCTAAAAACTTTGTATGAATGAAACCTGGAGCGATGTCTCGTTTACCTTACCTGCAAATTTTTTATTCTTTTCTAAACTAGGCTTAAGGCCAGTCGAAATTACGTTGTTATAAAAAATTTTAAGGTTTTTCTTAAATTCTGCCTCCAAATGTGCGCGTGACCCAAAGTCTTGTTTACACAAAATCTAGAACTAAGGCTTTTTTATATAATATATTAAGAATGTTTTTTTCGATTTGGAACAAAACTAGTGTGAGGATTACAATCCGCTTGGGCGATTCGTTGGATCCCCATCCCAATTGACCACTGTCAAGAGTCAAGCTCCGAATTGTACCATAAATCTTGGTTGCTAAATTTCAGTTTGATTAAGCTTCAATTGTATTTAGAATTTCTCAGTTAAAAATCTTCTCCCTAAGAAAGGGGCGTGGCATCCACCCCTTCCCAATAGCATCGTTTTTTGTTTATATTTTTTGTCAGAAGTGGTATACACGTGTTGATTGCATTTTCATATTAAAAATTTGGTTTATACTTAAAAACACCCCCAAAAGTGGGCGTGGCAAACATTTATTCATTTCGTTTGATAGCTTTCACACATATAAAATTTTAAAGTGCAAGTTTTTTGGATTTAAAGAAAATATATCGAATAAAAACCGTTTATTAAAATGCAAATTAAATATGACCACGCCCGCATGGGACGGTTTTTGCCTTTTTTTGAAATGCCAATCACAAAACACTTAAGCGAGGATAACGCAAACCAAATTTCAGCTTCCTACGACAACTTTGATTTTTCATGCAATTAAGTAAAATGGGCGTGCCAGTGGGCGGATTTCAAAATTTTTTTCACTTGTACTGCTTCGGGATATAGAAAGAAAAGATATTAAGTTTGAAGTTCCTAGCTCAAAATTTAAGGCCTAAAAGCTCATTCGATTAAGAATTCGGTCTCCATCATATGCCCGTATGCGTATACGGTGATTATTTCTCTATGTAACAAACTATGAATCAAACTTAATAGACCTCCTATCCTTTTTGTATTTAAAAAACTGCCCTTTAAATCGATGCCACGTCCACTAGGGGAGGTAAGGTCAATAAGTTTTTATTTTTTGTATCTTACAATAAACAAGAGATAATAAATACCAAATTTAAGGTTTTAAAGACGCCTTACAGTTGTGAAAGCTCTGGAGGTAGTTGCACAATTGCACCGATTTTTGGCGTGTCTGTGAGCGGATAACAATGATCTTATGCACCAAATTTCAGCTTTCTAGCTTAAAATTTAAGGCCTTAAAACGTGTGACATACAGACGGACGGATGGACGGACCGGACATGGTTTATTCGATTTCGGTCTCGATAATGTGCCCCCAAGGTCTTAGGGGTCTTAATTACTTGCTTAAGATGGCGCTACAGTCCAGGGTGGCCTGGGCCTCACGCCTCGGCCATTATGCTTCGCCAGCTAGCTGTGTCTTCAGCTAGCCGTCTCCAGTTTCGCTTGCATGCAGTTTCCACTTGCGTGCGCCAGCTGAGTCTTTTCGTAATTTCGTTTTTTCGTTAATTTCGTTAATTTCGTTAATTTCGTTCGTAATTTCGTGCGCCAGCTGAGTCTGAGTAATTTCGTTTGCAGCTAAATGAATTTTCATCTTTCTTCAAAGCTTTTTACGAATAAATAGTTTAGCAAATATGTAAGCTTATTTGTAGAATATGTTTTAATATCGTTTTTTTTTAATTTAAACCACTCGAATAAGCTTTACACAGACGTAAAAGTGGGAAAAGTAGGTAAAATCAATTCAATTTTTCCAAGGGTAAACAAATTGGAAAACAGGGATGGGATCGGCTAGGTGATCGGTGATTTTCACATTGATGACAGTCAATATGAAAATTTGAGTTCACATTGACTGTCACAAGGTGTCAGAAATCTTTGCCACCTTGAAGCTCAATACTGTAGCTTCATCACAGCATTTAGAGTTGCGCATTGTTTTAATGAGCAACGGCGATAACTGAATGTGGTTCCGATGAAAGCCATTGTTTTACGATCCAAGCAAAAAGTAAGCATTCCAGTGACAGTGAAATAGTTTGCCTGATGTTGTCTTTATGCAGTATCGAAGTGTTTATGAGTCGAACAGTTGAAACTGTTCCAATCGAATTTGATTTCCATGTCAAGGGTTTTCGTAGGCATTAAATTGCATGATCTTGTGAAAAAAGCATTTGCTTAAGAAATTCCAACCACTCAGTTTAATATGATTTTAGGTTTAAACCGATCGAAGACGCAGATATAAAAGTGCCAATTGTTGTGTTCGGTTTTACCTTGCAGCTGTCACAAGTACATCCAAAATAGCAGATCAAGTATGTCTTTGCGGTAAGCTACGAAAACTGATTCCCACACATCCACAGGGTAATTAATGACTAATAATGTTGTTTGTAAGTTTGGCTTCAGTTACAGGTGCTTATGAGAGTCTATAATGCATTGTACACTATACATTTACTTATCCAAAAAGCTTTTTTATTAAACCACTAACAAGATAAAATCGTAAAATATCTAGCCGTCTATAAAATCAACGACAGATTTTTTTATTCAGTCATAAAAATTGTGTCTGAACACTTGTTTCTGAGTTTTATAATTTGTTTTCGAAAAGAAGCATGTATGTATAACAAATGTTTGCAGTTCAGGACTGTTGACATGTCTTGATGTCTTGTTTGGTATTTTAAAGTGTTTATGACTTGTTATGTAATAAAAAGGAGTGTCACGTTTAATAGAAATAAGTGACTTAGCTTAGCTTTTATTGGAGTTTAACCAATAAGCAAAAGCAAATGAGGACAAAAAGTCTAAAGAGTAAAGATTAATCTTTAGGTAACATTGCCTAAATTGATTTTTCTCATCCAAACGCAAATAGAACGGACAACAATGAGATACATTATAAGTCTCCTACGGGAGTACGCGAATAAGAAAAGATTATTTGCGGGCAAATGAGGATTTTACACAGTTCATGTTTGTCAGAAAGACAAAAAGTGAATTTTGATTTTGGCAATAGTATTATGTTAGCCTTCTTCCCAAATAGCGGCAGATCACATGAAAAGCTGCTGTTAAAAATGTCACACACATTCTTAGAGAGTAAAATCTGTTCGCCGTACGCTTTCCTCAACCATGTGTATCCCGAAACACCTAAAACGCCCAGAGCACTCTCTACAATATTGTGAGAGGTTAGGTGAATGCACTTTAGGGCTTTATGAAGTGCTAGTTAGTTTTTCGTTTTATGTATTTCGGGAAACATTGGGAAACAAATTAGAGAAGAGAAGAAAATGCACTTTTCAAAAACTAAAATCTACACAGAAACACCCGCAAGTGTTATGCCTCTAGGCAGGAATCAGGAAAGCAATAGATGGGATAGTCCGCACAGCACTCAGTTACAGCATTTGACATTCATTTGACTGTGGCCCATTTAAGCTTTATGTCAAAACAGAAGATGTGGAAGTTTTTGGCGGATAACCTAACTTCGATAACCATAAACGGCTACCAAGAAGCGTCTAATTTTTAGAGAAATTTTCCTTCATACTTTTTTTTTTTGCTGGCTTTTGTCCATTCAGGACTTTTTCTATAATGGCACAGCTCCCATCCTATCTTGACTATCTTCCCTTGTTTAGGGTCTCTTAAGCACCTAACCGTGCATTAAACGTACCATCAAAGTCCAAATATGTAGGTAGTTCTTAGAATAAGAGGTAGGTACTCCTCCAATGAATCCTTTGAAAAATCAGACTTTTGACTTAATTTCAATTTATTTGCGAATGTCTCACCCAAGTTCACATCAAATTGAAATAATAAAAAAGTTATTTATGATAATGAAACGTAAATGTCTTTTGACTTATGTTCAGTGACATTTCCCTTATTACCCACGAGCCACGAATAAGAATCAAAATTCCAGGAAAGAAACCAAACAGAATGGCACACGAGGCACAAGTGCTACAATTTGAACTCGATTTCCACGTAAATCGTTGTGCCTACTCGAAAATCGTTGTACTTATTCGAAATCATATTGAATTTCAAGTGATAGAAAGCCCATGATTGCCATTTGCAATTATGTATTGTGAAGCTAACACTTTTACAGTATACATACGACAATGGTTTTCGAGGACGAAGAACGTACCTATAATCCTCTTTAATCCCCACATTCTTAAAATAAAAATAAAAAATAAACCATTTAATCCCTCACAATCCCATAGGAATTTTTTGTATGAATATTTTTGTTCTTTTTCATTAGAAACCAAAAAGTTTTCCATCTAAAGTTTTGTCGAGAACCAAAACCCAGGAGTGTGCTGGTTGCAAAAAAAAACAAAAAACTTTTTGCATTTCCAAATCCTTTTTGACCACCAAATATTTCCAGCTGAGTTTTACAGTATTTTTTTTAAGATAAGAAAAACTTCAAATAATGGCTTTGAATGTTGTTGAATTGACTTTTAGTGGGTCACTGATGGAAAGTGGTTTAAAATTATGTCCTACCACCAACAAAGTTTTTCTTGTTAGTTTGTCAAAAAATTAGAGAGCTTAACATGCGGCTGTGGTGGAAACTAGGTACATACAATGGACTTGGCGAAATAGTTCTCCGAAAATAATCTCTTATAACGCTATCAAGCCTTTTGGGAAAACATAGATAATGTTTAAGAATTTGTGGGTTTTAAATTAAAATAAATAAAACCCAATACGGTTTTAAAATAAAAATACCCAATACAGGGCAAAATCCTGCATTCCTGATGTATGCATTAAAACATGATTACATCCCTAAGCTCAGTAAGTTTTGCTTCAACGATGGTTATAATCGTTGCATGCATTTATGCATTTTTCTATAACGGTCTACTAAGGGGTTAGGCCACACTGGACACAAATGCGCTTGCAACAATTTAAAGTTGCATTAAACTCAAGTGTATGCCCCACGTTAGAGTTCCACGATTTATCGGATGCCGTCTCACCTCAGTAGTCAAATGCAGTTGTTAAGAGGTAATTTACAAATCGGATTCTTGTCCGAAAAGCCTACCATTACGTTCGCTACCATTGAATCACTGAATCGTAGCATTGCCGCAATGGATGGTATCTCAAGCTTATTTACTTCAACATTAAGGCATATATATTTGTATAGCAGTCTAAATATATATCTATGTTAGAATAACAAGGCAATTTGTTAAGCTTCATATTTCCCAAAAAGACAAACGAACTCCTTCCTTGAAATCCAGCCCACTTTCTGTGTGTTTTTTTTTGCAAGCAAACCACCTTCACATTTTTAGATTAAAGACATGCAGCCATGTCGAAAAAAAATTAACCAAACACTGAGCCATATTTTTCGGTTGTCTATTTTTATTGCTTTATTCGAAACTAATGCACATGAAACGAAATTTCAAGGTATGTCCGTTGCCGAAACCCGATTCGGCAAACAAAAGCACGCGAGGGGTGTAGGGAAACTCTCAAAATCGCTGGTATTAATCTAATTTCGTACGCTTTCCGTACACATTCCTGGGCGATCCAGTATGCACAACAATTGTATCTGTATGCCAGAGTGCACTGCACCAAACCAATGGCCCGATCTCAGTTGACTGGGCGCGAGATCACCCCCACGATGGTTCAGTTCAGCGAGCCAGTTCAGTGCCTCAATTACGCTCAGAAACAAGATCTTAGGATCGCAGCACATATCGGTGAAGTCGTCGCGTCGTTTCGTTGTTGGTCGTCCGCACTACAGTCGCGCAGTTGTCTTGGATTGCTACACAATGTGTGATCCAGTCCATTGATTAGGCGTTGCAACGCCCAACAAATTGCCCACATTTGTGTTTGCCGATTAAAGCAAGACTGCATAGCTAAACTGCAAAAGTTTATGCCTAGCAGATTCAAAGGCGGAAAGGTGCACGGAACGTAAGAATGACAAAAAATTGTTTGAATCTTAAATGTGCTGTGCGGGTACAGTGAGTCAGGCAGTGGCATTTTGGGTGGTAAAATAAATGCTACAATAAATGCTACTAGTTTCCATGTGCGCACACCGCACGTTCGCAAGGAATCATATGCATATCTTTCATGTCGTGTACTAACAATTTTTTTTTGCATGCAACTAGATATTCTACCATCCACGCAACAAATATTGAATTCGCTGTATTTTTCCCCAATGCCACAAGAGCATTTACAGTACATGCTGCAGATTATGTCGTACCCTAACCTCATTAAAACAAAAGGGAAAGTGCAACAGTGCGTATGCAAAAGCTTACCCGAAAAAATACCCGACCATACAAAAAAACTGCCACGCCTCCAAAAAGTGGGCGGGATATATAAATATAACTGTAGAACGCCTTATACTAGGTGGTTGCATACATTTCGGCCTAAAACTCCGCCTTTTTAACTTAAAAAAATCACTTTTTTTAACGCCACGCCCACAAAAGTGGCCGGAGGTACATACAATATGTAAATAAAAATTAGAAAATGCTAATATCTACAACTTTTATCATATAATTTTTTGTCAAATTTCGTATATATTTATTAAGAAACAGTCATTTTAAGCTAAAATTCCTTAAAAAGTGGGCGTGGTCAATGAAAGAGCTAAAATTTTTCGGCTACTTCAAAGACAATCACAAGGCAATGTTTAATACAAAAAATTAATGCGCTAGCGCTATTGTAACATAGCTATAATTTGGAAAAAGTATTTTTATACCCCGTCTCATAGGATAGGAGGTATATTAAGCTTGTCACATAGTTTGTATCACGGTGAAATAATAATGGTAGACCCCCAAGACCTTAAGGGCATATGATCGAGACCGAGTTCTGAATCGAATGAGCTATGTCCGTCCGTCCGTCTGTCTGTCACATGTTTTTAGGCCTTACATTTTAAGCTAGGGTACTGAAACTTCGCACATAACGTCATGCAAAGCAGTACAAGCATAAACATTTTTGAAATCCGCCCAAAGATACGCCCACAATCGGTATAATTATGCAACTACCTCCAGAGTTTTCAAAACTGTAAGACATTCTAAAAGGCTGAAATTTGTCATTAAGCATCTCCTTAGATGAATGTAAGACACAAAAAAGACAAATTTAATTGGTAAACCTCCTCTAGTGGGCGTGGCATCTATTTTAAGGGTCAATTTTCAAATGCAGTTTACTTAATACTTTTGCTCGAAATTGAAAAAAATTTGCTTAAAATTCTATGTTTTTTACGCTTTTTTTCACATTTTGTTAATATAAGACTTTGGGCCACGCCCACATTTAAGAGCAGAATTGAAGAAAAACCTAAAATTTTCCAGAAAACCTTAATTTTGACTGGCCTTGAGCCTAATTTAGGAAAGCATGAAACGAAAAAAGTAGCAGGTTAGGTAAACGAGAATTCTGTCCAAAATTCGTCCATATAAAGTTTTTAGCCACGCCCCGTTTTGGGGGTCGATTTTTCAAAAATATTGAATTTAAACCAAAAAATTACATTCTTACGTACATTTGAGTGTAACTTGGAAATAACTGTGGAAGTTTCTTATAACAATAGTTTGTAATTAGGGGCGGTTGGACCACGCCCCTTTTCGAAGTTTGCATTACTTATAAAATGTCAAAAAAAACTATGCCATCAGCGTTTTGCAATGTGGGATAGGATGGGGTGCTCAACGGTCCGTTTTACGGAGTGTAACTTCTGCGTATAAACTGTAGCACTTACTCACTAGTTTAAATTAGAGATGGTCGCAGATACAGGCCTGTTAGGTGCGTGTATGTAAGCGGATTCAGCTTATTTTCAAACTTAAAAGACTGGACCTCTAGCCAACCCACCAAATTTCAGCTCTCTACCTTAAAATGTAAGGCCTTAAAGTTGTTTACATTCGGACGGATGGACGGACATGGCTTAATCGATTTTCCTGTCGGTCCCATTCATATCTCTAAAAGGTCTTAGGGGTCTACGGTGATTATTTTACTGCGTTTCAAACTATATATCAAACTTAATATACCCTGGGTCGGGTATAAAAATTCAATTACAAACTGGTTCCAACAGAATTTTTATTAAAAAGTCAAAATTATTTTTCCTACCACCCATCTTAAGAAAAGCGTTCTACAATCATACAAATGAGCTTAATTTTTTCAGCCGCATCTTTAACTTTTAGGCCTGAGAATGATAATTTGTTCCCATTCATATAGATCTAAGGTCCTTAGGGCAGCGCTCTTTTAACTTTAACGTTTTCGTTGGGCTTACTTCGCTGATTTCCATGGCACTCTTCTTCCGCTTTTATGTTATTCATCAAAGAGCCAACGGTCTCAAATGCGTTTTTCCGATGCGAGATTTCTTGACAATCAAAAGAGCTTCCAATTCCACGGATCATCCCGTGGACCATTAATTCTTTAACAGCCTACATTCTAATCCTTTTATTCAGTAATCCCTTTATTTTTTCTTATGCACCCAGACTATTGAAAATGGAACTAAAATCTATTTCTGAATTCTCTATGAAAAAAAGGACTCGAGTAATTTATAAATTTTCAAAGGAAAATTCATCAGACATTCGATGGAGTGAAGGGCACATTGGTTGAGTTAACCCTTAAATTGAATTAAGATAAAGACAAATTTCAAAGACTGTGCTACTCATTGAACTCCGTAATTTTCTTGAAAAAAAAACTGATTTTCAAATACAAAAGGCATTTTGCAGGATTCTGCGAAATGCATTCCTTATAACATATGAGGTATGAGTGGTTTAAAAAATAACCTTCCAGGGAAGTTGTAAAATGTTCGCAAATTTTTTTTTTTTTTTGAATACTGGGGTGGACGGAGGCCAAAACTCCAAAATCTTTCAAAGATACCAATAAGCCCACTATAGCAGGTATATAATACCGAAGTAGCCGGTATTGGTTATGCCCGATTTCCACGTGCTAACTGCCAGAACGCACTTCATAGTAGAAAATTTTCGCTCTCTCATAATACTTCTTGACTACAACTAAGTTAACTTAACAAGTAGTTTACGCTTCCGTAGTGTTTATCGCATTGGGTAGGTTGCTATCCAGTGAATGCACCTACTAAAGCCGTTCATTCGTTCAGCTTCACCCTACGGCGATAGATCGAAGGGTCTTGTTCTCTGTAGTCGTCGCTCGTTGTTTACATCATTGAGAGTCTCATTTAAAGTACGGATCATTTCATTGTTGCAATGAACATGAAGACGAGCGCTTAGCTTCCGAGCAAAGTTTGTTACTTCTTTAGTCACAGTGGCTAGCTATTCCTAAATCTCTGTGAATATCACTTTTCCTAATATACCATGGAGCATTCACAATTGCTCTATAAGTGCTTTGGAAAGTCTGCAACATGGACATGTTGCTCGGCTTGGTACAACCCCAAAGTTGTATACCGTATGTCCAGGACGGCTTTAACACCTGCCTGTACAAGAGCAGTTTGTTTATATGCCTAATTTCGAAAATCTTCCGATAAGCCAATACATTTCCCTGAGCCTAATATCTAGCTCGTCACGCTTCTCCGTTACGTGTGGTTTCCACCTTAGTTTAGCGTTCAGTGTCATCCCTAGATACTTCGCTTCATTTGCATAAGGTATCTGTGCAGAATTTATGAACATCAGAGGTAAATTGTTTACCCTTCTGTAAGTAAAATTCACATGCGTTGACTTTTTCTCGTTAAGAGCGATTCGCCAAGCCTTCGTCTAGACACAAATTCTGTCCAATGCTCGTTGGAGGTTTCTCGTTGATGACTCCACTGATTCACCTGTTGCCAGGATGGCCGTGTCGTTCGCAATAGTGGCCATAACTGTCTCGTCATCTAGAGGTATGACTCTTGTGTAGAGCAGGAACAGGGTCGGACCAAGGACGCTTCCCTGGGGTACGCCAGCTCGAATTTACTTAAGACCCGAGTATTCAGTACTACACCTAGCATGAAAGAGTCTGCTTTCAAGATAGTTTTTCAACATTCTAAACATGTCTTCCGGCAAGTTTTGCCGTAGCTTAAATTTCAAGCCTTCGTTCCATACCCTGTCGAAGGCTTGCGATACGTCGAGGAAAGCACTTGAACATATTTTTTTTCCCTTCTAAGGCTTTTTCAATTTCATGCGTTGTTCTGTAGACTTGATGTATTGTGGAATGGTTAGGTTTGAAACCCAATTGATGATCCGGGATCAAACGTCTTTCTGCAATTATTGGTTGTAATCGCTTTAGCAAAAGTTTCTCGAATACTTTCGATATCATCGGCAAAAGCGATATGGCCCCATAAGATTTTTTTTTCATTTGCATATTTCCCCGGTTTTGGAACCATAATGACTTCAGCAACTTTTCAATGCCTTGGAACGTATAGAAGTCTAATGGCGTATTCTTTTCAACACCGAATCGTTAAACTGGTGGGGAATACAGAAAAAAAACTTTATTTTCTCGAACACCTGAAAGGAATCGTGTTTATGTAAGTGTTCCTTTGAACTCCGCAATAGTTGGGTGTCGACACTGATTTCTGGAGGCTGGGTGCAGCTTTGATTGTGTGTGTGAAATGACGTTTCGACGCAATTTTCATTCGTTATTTTTTACTACGCAACTGAAGTTATTGGAAATCGATACAGAAATACTAAATATCAGAAAGACAAAGCTAACAAAATTCTTTTTAAGTAAAAAGTGGAAAAAATCGACGCCAACAAAAACACGCTACGAAATGAAAAAAAGTAAACAAAATAAAGTCAAAACAATTTGACACTTAACGTGATGACTGCACCGGTGCAGGATTTGTCGTTCTGTACACAATGGAACAGAGTGTGCACGACGCTGGATTTGTCGCGAACTCGGAGTATTATTTGACAGCTCGGTGTAGCAGTTCGGTGTTCAAAAGAATACGCCATAAGAGAAGCATTGATCATATAAAGTAGCTTGACTAGTGCCTTTTTCGGTAGTTCTTTCAATACTTCGCCTGTGATCAGATCGTAATCCGTGATGACTGCACGGGTGCACGATTTGTCGTTCTGTATACAATGAAACAGAGTGTACACGACGCTGGATTTGTCGCGAACTCGGAGTATTGTTTGACAGCTCGGTTTAGCAGTTCGGTGTTCAAAAGAATACGCCATAAGAGAAGCATTGATCATATAAAGTAGCTTGACTAGTGCCTTTTTCGGTAGTTCTTTCAATACTTCGCCTCTGATCAGGTCGTAACCCGGGGCCTTATTATTTTTAAGTTTGCTTATTGTCTGTCGGAGTTTAACTAACAAAACTTTTTTTATTCTAAAGCTATCAGGTTCCGCGTTGTTGTTTTGAACGTCAGCCAACGGCGGACCGTCAAAAGGTTTGAATGTTGCTTCTAAATGTTCAGCAAACAAATTCGCTTTCTCTTTGTCTTCTCTTGCTCATTCGCCGTTACTTTTTTTTTCTTGATAGACTTAACTGCTTTCCACAGCGAGTAGTTTGAGCTCCTATCCGCCGACAAGCCTTCAAGGTATTCAGTGGTCTCACTATTTTTAAAATCTTGCAACATTTCTTTCAGTTTGTTAGAGAGGTGGTTCAAGAGGGTTTTGTCTGGGGGAGCATTCGTGCCTTGCCATCTTTTACCGCTTTTTTCTTTTCACGAATCAATTCTTGGATATGTTGTGCGTACATGCCCGTCGGTGCTAACTGCGTTCTTTTGGGACTAAGTGTTGTTCCAAGCAGCGCTCTGAATTGCTTCAACTGGGGTTTTTAACTCGAAAGGAGTTCTCAATGGCACATTCAATGTTCGCTAATTGAAAATGAATCGGTTTACACGTATTTTGTCACACTCGGCATCAAATGCCTGAATCATGAACATTATTTATGGATTACAAAGCGACCGAAAAGCCGGTTTTAAAGAAGCCACAGGGTACATTTTATACCTACCTGTAGTACAATGATTAAAAAAAAGACATTGAGATAATTAAAAAATTGAGGTTACGTTTTTGTACCGAAGTTGTTCTGGTATATGGTTTATGCAAATAAGTCATAATATTTTAGTTTAAACAGGCTCAGCTAGAGGTGAAGCCTTACCCTATGGGCGGACAAATGTGCGCATGTTGCTCAGGACATACCTACAAAATTTCGCTTTTGTGATTGTTTCTAAGCCCTCAGTCAATAGTCTCATTTACGTACTAATGATGCAGATTCTCTAACATTATGTTAAACTGTAAGGGGAGGTTCATGTTAACTTTGAATTTATAAATTTCATAAAGAAAAAAGCGGACACCAATGCGCCAAATTTACTCCACTTCATCGCTGATTGTTTTAAAATATGTACTGCGCTCCTCATAAAATTCAGACCCCCAAAGTCTCGTCTAAGTTGCTCAGATTGTCTCTCCAATCACAATTCCCGCACAACTCTGCAGACATTAAAAACGGGACGGGATTCCCGCCGTGTTTTATTGTTAAGCAAGTAGTATGCCCAGTTTCTTACCTAAAGATCTTTCTTACTTTCAAATACTTTTGAACGACGAAGTAATACCGAATTCCAGTCAGTTCCGAATTAAAGTCGCTAACCTGGGGTGGAATCTTGATACCTGAAAACTGATAGTTCATCATCACACTCTCTTTATTTCGGAATCCCGTAAGGTGATGATCACAGTGACCATCACCGTTTTGTGATGAATTTCAGATGACAGCCGAAACGGTTACTTCCAGCTCCAGCTTTCACTAACCTCTTCGGGTAAGTCCACAACCAACCAACCACTGATTGGTCTACCATTAAGCCAGGTTTACACAGTCACTGTTTGTCAAGACCCCTCTCACCCAAACGGGTAGTTATCATTTAGTTCCTCGGGCTGGTTACTCCGGTCCTACAAAGTTTTATCACAATGGACCTTCTTGGTCTAAGTGTGTCCCTGACTAGCGGAGCAGCAAAGTTACTTACCCTGCAAGCTCCCATATACAGCATTACACTCTTTAGAATCTATAAACAACAATCGGGTTTTCTTTTCAATTCCTTTGATTGGGTAAGAAACACGTTTTAAATTCACTTGAAGTGGTGTAAAGAGGAAAAACTATGGCCAGTTTTTTGCCAAAGACATGTGATTCCCACAAGAGTCAAGTGTAAGTCTTTTTCTGCTTGCAGTTTTATTAATGATATTTCTGAAAATTTTCCTTGCCAAAATGTTTGGGGAAGTTCTAATCAAGGTCTGTGGTTTGTGGTTATACCTGCTTTTACTTACCCAGAAACTCATTAACTATACAATAAAATTACCCATAGAAGTTCTATGATCTGTGCAACTTTGAAGTCAACATAAATTAATTCAAAACATGCCTTCGAAGACATGGAAAGTTTCAACCAGTGAGAAAGTGCAACAGTGTGTTCGCAGAAGTTATAGTCCGTAAAACGGACCGTTGAATACCCCATCCTATCCCACATTGCAAAATGCTTATGTTGTTGTTATTTTTTTGACATTTTATAAGCAGTGCAAACTTCGATAAAAGGCGTGGTCCAACCGCTTCTTATTACAAACTATCAATAATAACACAGATATTTCCAATTTGCGCTTAAATGAACGTAAAAACCAAAAACTTTTTGATTCAAATTGAATATTTTTGAAGAATTGACCCCTGAAAGGGGGCATGGCTAAAAACTTTGTATGATCGAAATGTGGAATGAAGTCTCGTTTACCTTACCTGTCAATTTTTCTTTAATCTTTCCTAGATTAGACTCAAGGCCAGACGAAATTGTGTTTTCCTGGAAAATTTTACGTTTTTCTTCAATTCTGCCTCCATTTGTGGCGTGGCCCAAAGTTTTGTATGAGCGCTTCTAAGACATCTTAAAGTTTTGAAAACTCTGAAGGTATTTGCAAGATTCAAAAAAAATTTTACACTTGCACTGCTTCGAATAACAATGAACTTATGCACCAAATTTCAGCTTGCAAGCTAAAAATTTAAGGCCTAAACCCATGTGACCTACAGCCAGACGGACATGGCTTATTCAATTCAGAATTCGATCTCAATTATGTGCGCCTAAGGTCTTGGGGGCTTACCATTATTATTTCACTGTGTTGCAAACCATGTTAAACCAATTTTATAAACCTCCTATCCATATTGGGTGGGACGACATAAAAAGTATTAGAAATGGCATCATGAACGTGAGAATGTGAGCCTTTCGAGATTGACAAAATTTTTAAATGACTCGGTTACTTTTCCTCTTTAAGATCGGCCTACTGGCGCATATCGTGGAAAAATGCGTTGCTGTGCTAAATTGTAAATTGGCCATCAAGACTTAGTGAAGCGGGTTCTTTCGCAAAAGTTAGCTTGTTGCAAGACATTTCACTTAACCTACTGATAAAGTCGGTGATGGTTTTTGGTCGCAGTTTTATGACTTTAATAGTAGAAATAATGAGTCTTCAGGACCTTCAGGTCAACATGCAGCCTACTTAATTCGGTACTCGAGACACACTCGAGCAAATAATTCAATCCAGAGCTCCCTCCCAGTTCAAAATCAGCCAGATTTTTTATAGTTCAAACCAAAATTTAGGTTTTAAAGATATCGTTCTCAAAGCCAGTGCGGCTTATTAAATCTGAGTGTTCAAAAAGATGTCAAAGTATATCACTTCTTAGCAGTGTGTCCAATTTATAAGGTACTACGATGCCTTTTCTTCACAAAGAGTCTCCTAACATTCAAATGACGCAGAAGCTTAGCTAGTTCTAAGCGAAGCCTCTTCGTATTTGCAACCAAGCTAAAGCAACAGTTTTTTGTTAAATTTAAAACAGAAAGTTTTTTTTCGTTAAGGGATCTTTTGGCATGTTTTTCTCGTTAACTTAATTTTCTTATAATATCTTAAATTTATTCTTTAAGCTGGCAAACATTTATTGCACGCATTTCCGATCTTCCCTTCCAGTAAGTAAGAACAGCTTTTTCACTCACTGTACATTTGCGGCTTAAAGCATTGAAATCGAATGTATCCGCACATGTACTGAAGTGCTCAAGTTTAGTTCCTTAATCTCATAAAGAACTATTAAGGTGGAAAAAATGCGCATACGGAATGCGCATAAACGTACACCTCGATGGCATTTTAAATTCACTGGATCCACTGAATAAGTGCGCCAGAGTGGGATGGTTGAGAATGTGACGTTCAAACTCAGAATGCTCTCGCGAAAGCAAGGTCATGGGTTGTACTTTTGTAATTGCGAGCAATAAGAAATTCAACTTTTTTTGGGCTGCGCCATCGCCTCAGTTATTTCCTCCCTGCCCAAGATACATCGCTTGGTTGTAATACAACCACGCATCGAGTGCAATAAAAATTTCCAATCGCTATACAGCCAACATAACAACACATAGAATGAACTGGACTTAACTTTACTCCACTTATTAAGCGGGGTTAGCGGCAACTCCACCACCACCACCACCACCATTAGCAGCACCACCTTCTGCATCTGGGGGAAACAATTCGTAGTCTTCGTGGTTGTATCTAGCCGGTATATATTGGGGCCCCTCTCAGGTGATCAGCACAGTTCGTTAACAGTCCTAGTCGATTCTAGGAGGTTCAACAAATCCCGACGATCGTGCAAGTCGAAAATCCCCCCAGTGTTACGAGTGCTATTTCGTGTGTGTGCTATCCCATCGCAAGAACATTTTGAAAAGATCCTTCGTACAAAATGAGACCATTCGTAAGTATCTCATAGTCCTGCTTGTCGGTCATATCGTAGTCAATTGGGTTACTTGGTGGTGGGTGTTAAGTCTGCGGACAAGTGCTTGTGATTGATAGTAGGTGTGGTGCCGTGGTTACCGCATCTCAGTGAATACACGGTATCTCCTCTACTCGGTGGCCTATAATAGTGGCGTACCTCTATGCAGAGTATCTGTTGTGAAATAGTAACGCGACGCGGTTGATTGAGTCCGTTATCAAATTACACCGTTCAGCGAAAGACACAATTATTGCAATCTGTAACGATTGCCCCTGGCTACGGGCGGGCAACCTGTTGCTGTTGTTTCTGTTGCAACATGTGCTTGTGAAATTTCGAGCAATTTTTGTTTTGTTGATATTCTTTGTTGCTGTTGCTAAAGCGTCTCTGGTTAACCACATTGGTACCCTCAATTGGACTCAAATCGGACGAACCCTTCCGAGGAAATTTATCAGTTCAGTGTTAGGTTCAGATGTTCGCATGCTGTGTTGCGGAGATACCTCTGCCATGGCCTTTGACATTTTCATTTTGGTCGTTCGACCAACCACAAAACCCTGTCGAGAGCCATTAAGCACTATTGTAAATTGTCGGGGCAATTAAAAGTGAAATGATTTCAATTAAAATACCATAAACAGACAGGTGGGGTGTGCCCGCTACTTACTTAATTTTTTGTCGCTTAGTTTATTGCCATTAGTGGCGTCGTGTTATGACATTAACTTAAATTGACTTGTTAATGCTTTTTGTGGCATTGTAAACCAATCAGATTGACACGCAATTAAGGCAAAGAATTAAAAACAAATAGAAATTCGTTGCGGATGCCAACTATTATGGTTGGTAGTGTAAATGACAGGGACTGCAATGCAATGCATGGGTGTGCCGCACATTGATCTTGGTACCGTTTCAAGGTATGACGGACATTTCAATGTTAATTGTCGATGTATGTCCAGATTAAGGGCAAACAGGCTGACATTATTCGGTGCTGGTGTGAAGGTCATTTGAGGGAAACCAAAGTAGTTGATTCAAGGTTTATGTACAAAAACGCCGCCCAACCACAAAGGATAACAGCTAAAACCTGACCTCCTATAACATAGAATTTATATCGAGTTTTTCGTCTTTCGACCTAGCGTCGTAGGTCGGTCTCCTACAGTCAGTTTTAATGAGATCACAAATAAGAATGTTTCAAAGTTAAGCCAATGAATGCGAAATAATTTAGAATTCTCAAAGCAGCGTAAGAAGTATTTCATGTCATTGGACAAGTAATACATCAAAAAAGCCCTTTACGGGTATATCAATCTCGTGTCTGGTCACTGGCGCACTGCAATTTCTTTAAGATCCATGCAGCTGAAATTCGAATGGGAGACCCAACCATAGAGATCTCATTGACTTGTTGGAAGATCTTCGCAGAGTCTCCTGCCTTTCATTGTTTTATTATTTCTTTATTGACGACTTTCGACGACTTTATTGACGATTTTATTGATAATTTCGAATATTTTCGAAGTACCATCAAACTCTTTCTGGCCTCTAGAAGAATGCAACCGCCATATGAGTTTAAGAAGAGATAAATCATAAATTTACCAATGGGCCTAGCATTGGCCGAACGCCATTGTTTTGGATTTTTTTTTCAAGTAAAGCATCTCGAATCTAGAACGGCTGCTTTCAAGGGAAATTTTCTACTCTTGAGCAAGTCCCAGCAGCTTGAAGCAAAAATGTAAAAACATCTTTCCACTTCTCAATACCTCTTAGGCTTACTTTTTACTTTAAACATGTTTAAGTCTAAATGGATTTCTTAAGAAAAAGCATTCTAAGTTGGAGGAAGGTCCCACAATACGATATTACACTGTTACGCTTTGTATGAGTGACAATGGCGGAATTTTGTAAAATAAAATTTAAAAAGCTGGATTATGTAAAAGAATCTCGACCCATCCCAAATCATCGAATAAAATCTATAAAGAACCTTTTTCGGAAGACTTAAAATCAGTAAGTTTGAATGTGACAAAGAAAAATTTTGATCATATTATACATTATCAGATCAGATTTTTTTTTGGAATTTGTTGTCCTTGTTTTCTATATTACTCTTTTTAAGATAATGACCCAGTCAAATAAGATTTCTGTAACCCTTTCGCATTACTTTTGTATTCCTTCCCTTATATATATTAAAATATTTTTTTAATTATTTTAAAACAAAAATTGAAGTAAAAAACTAACTTAAAAAGAGAAATAAACGTAATTTTATGGACTAAAAATTTAGATTTCACAATGTAGAAAAAACGCAATTCCGAAAAGCAGATTTTTTTTGCTAGACGCTAGAATTTTGCAATGATTTTTCAGGATTTTTCAAAACAGAATATGGACCCCTTCACTTATGGTTTGTTGTATTCAATTTCATTTCAGTTATCCGAAAATTGTTATGCGATGAGTTTATTATTTGGCATTTTTTTTAATTTTTGTTGGCATAAAAGAAATAAGCCTGGCAGATTACAAGAACTTGAGCAACGGCCCCTCTCTTAGCAAAGCATTGCAGTGGAAACACTTGCTTTAAATATAATATAAGCATAAGCGCGGTATTGACATACAAAGCGGCAAATGGAGCATAAAATCAGAGGCGCTGATGCAAGTTACTTATAGTTACTTGCGGAAGTTATAATGAAATTAAAATAAATTGTGCGAAAAAATGTATCCACGCATAATAGCTGCACATGCAACAACAATTACTTGCTTCATTCAAGCGAAGTTTTATAGTCTGGACTAGGGGCGTCTGCTGTCAAAGTAACGAAGCATAGCAGTATACCATCACTTGCTTCGTCGAGTGTGCAAATAAATTGTTGTGAGCTGACTAAATTAACCTAAATAGATGCTAAAATTAGGCTAAAATTTAAATAAGTTTTTTTCCGTTTCAATTCGAGGTTATACTTAAACAAGTTGGAAAGTGCAACAGTGCGTATGTAAAAACCTTAGCTCGTCTGCGACGGATTGCAAAATGCCCTACCCTGGAAGGATAAAAAAGAAACTGCCATGCCTCCAAAAAGTGGGCAGAAGCATTTACTATATTTAACAAAAAGTTAGAAAACGCTAATGTGCTTTTCCAAGTTGTCTTAAATTCAACATGACATCGGGTTTTAAAATAATTTTTGCTTAGCTTTTGGTAACTAGATAAAATCTTTTTCGCTTATAAAAGTGAACTTTAAAGTCGTTAAATTTAAAACCGAGAAATTAAGACAAAATCTTTAAACCATTTTTTGCTCCGACGTTTCGTCGATTTCTCTGGGAGATAGTTTTTAATGATTAACAAAAAACACTTTTTCGAATATGGTTTGAAATATTGTAAAAGTATTCAAAAAGGGCGCAGCCACTTACATTTTTAAAAAAGACCGTCAAGTATGAAGTCATACACGGAGCGGTCCGTCAGTTTTTTTTTTTGAAGGCTTAGCGTAGAAATTGCTAAATTTGCGTATAAAATGCTGTTAAGTATATTTGCGACTTTGTTTTTCTTTTCTTTTGAGGACGATTTCGGACTTTATGGCATTTTTTAAGTGCATCTCCATAACTCATTTGTTTCGCTTATGTAATATTTATATTATATTTCGAGTGCAATTTTAAGAAGATATGCATAAGATCTGTTTATACGAGTTATTAAATGCTGCCATTGCCGTGTAGTAAATAAAGGGGAGATTTTTGACTGTTTACCCGGTATTCGGGAATAAATTTCTTAAAATTAATATTTTTTCATTAATTTTACGCTAGGTACTGTTAATATTTTTTTAACAAGTCTACAGTACCGAATCTTAAGTTAAGGTACTCAAATTTATATTGAAACGCGGGGTGACAAATAGACACAAATAACTTAAAAGTTATAGGCATTTTTTTGGACTACCATTTTAGTAAATCAACTTAAATGGTTTTATGCATATCTCAAAAACCTCGCAGTATTTCAACCATTTTATATTTTTTTCTTTGAGCCTTGAAAAAATGTCTATGCCTTATATTTTTTTCAAAACAGTATATATTACCGTTATCGAGATAGTGTGGGAGACTCGCGGTTTTTGAGCTTTTTTTTTGCATTTTTTTGATTTCAAATCCATAAAACATCTATTCGGGACCTTTCGTTGAATACCGTTATATTTTTTTGATCCTCTCCTCATATAATTTGCGCTTGCGTAACTCTTTTGTCATACTCAGAGCACAATTTTTTAGTTTTCGGTTATAAAAGCGATTTTTTTTATTTGTTTTTTAAACGCTTCCAGAAAATTTTAAGTTAGAAATGGTATTTTTAAGAGATCTTAAAAATTTTAGAATTCACTTTGTACGTTTTATGAACAAACCATTTTTTATTATAATCGGTTTCACCGTTAGGATTGCAGCATATTTTGGAAAATGCTTTTGAAGTTTTCGAGCTTAATCTCAGAATCTGCGAAGTATTCGAATATTTCTATAGTTTTCCCGAAAATTACGAATAATTCTTGATGTGTGTGATTTTTTTTAAATCATTTGGCCGATTGCTTAATCGGAGAAAGTGGTGGGGACAACATTTTTATCACGGCTTTTTTTCGAAAATTCGTCAAAACTACAGTTCTAAAACCGTTAAACCAAAATTTGAAATGTTTGCCCAATATCGGCTTTTGAAATAAAGTGATGAAAAGATATGACGTTAAGCACGTTGAAAATGGGCATAGATTTTCCAATCCTTATTTGTCAAAAACTTTTCAATATTTTGCAAATATTCGATTTTATTATGAAAGCTTAATATTTTTTTTAGAGCATTTTTCAATTTTCTTCCTTCTGGCTGTAAAACTTTTTAAGATAAGGCCAAAACACTTTTTGTCTTTTCTTCCATCAATATTCAAACTGTAATTAAGCTGCTATGCGTGTATACAAAAATTGTCCTTGTATGCGTTCTCATTTTTTTCACGGACTTTATAAGAGTACCAAATTTAATCTTTCTACGACTTACCGCTCAAAAGTTATAGGTGCGGACGAATGGACGGACGGACAACGTAGCGATAGCACAAAAGGTCCTCTTGCCATTTTTGGACGGACCGCTAAAAAGGTTAAGATTGGCTAATTTCGGTCTATTATGTTTTGTATAGTTGCCAAAAGAAGCAAAACCACTCACTATTTAACCGGCTATTTAAATACATTTTTGGGTCTCAACAGCTTTTTGTATTATATTAAAAAAGTCTGTAGTCTACGTCTATTTTTGTAGCTCTTCAACTACATTTTCTCAATGCTTTCGGTATATTATGTTTTTTTTTTTATGATATCATAAGAATAAATTAACACAATTTTTTTCAACTTATTTATTTTTGTGTTAATTTATTCTTGTGATATCATAAAAAAAAAACATAATATACCGAAAGCATTGAGAAAATGTAGTTAAAGGGCTACAATAATAGACGTAGACTACAGACTTTTTTAATATAATACAAAAAGCTGTTGAGACCCAAAAATGTATTTAAATAGCCGGTTAAATAGTGAGTGGTTTCGCTTCTTTTGGCAACGCGAAACCTGCACGTTTAGCAGCTCCCAAAGGTACATTCGTACCACCAGCTTAAGATTGGGAAACCTTGCTAGCTTCATAATTTTGGTGCTAGACTAATGCCTTGTTTGAAATTACTCTATTTATTTATTATTATTCTCAGGCAAAAGCATTAGAATATAAGGGCTTGGCTTCATCTTA
The DNA here is from genome assembly GCA_947623515.1 of Neoascia interrupta. Lineage (NCBI taxonomy): Eukaryota > Metazoa > Arthropoda > Insecta > Diptera > Syrphidae > Neoascia > Neoascia interrupta. Next base: position 40,995,574 of record OX392464.1, read on the forward strand.
TTCTGAATCATGGTATTACGAAGAGTGTTGGTGGAATTAAACACACTTAAGCAATAAGTTTGTCAATAACTACTAATAAGGCTAAGAAGGCTCCATGGTTAAGGACCAGAATAAGGTAAAAGGCTTTAGTCTAAACAAACACTCTTTGACCCACTTGAGGATCACGGCTTAAGAGCTCGTCACGACAAAAGACACATTTTTTTTTTAGATTTGACCAAAATGCTTAAGAGTGCCAAAGCCAGACTTTGTGATTTTTCGAACTTTTAGGATCTCATGATTCTGTTATTAAGGCGTAGAGTAGAGTTGTTATATCGGCGGACGAAATAGAAAAAAAAAAAGATTTTGGCTCATCGATACGGGACGATCCTAGTAACTTCACCTACAACGGGTAGGTATAGTGCTTCAACCAATTAAGGTATTTAGAGATTTGAAGAAGACCATCAATCCACTGCGTATATTTATGTTTGGACCTTCTAGGACTTAACTAAGCTTAAGCTTATGAACTTAACTAAGAGGGGAGGGTATCTTGGTTCTCATTTTGCACAGAAAACAGAGCTTCCTTGTGGTCTATTTAAAGCGCTTGGTGCCTTAAGCAGTGGCCGTTCAGACTCCTAGCTTTGCAGGGCACTAATTTAGTATTAAATATTGTTTATGCAATTTCTATACAATTAATTTGAATGTGACTTTTTTGAACCACTATAGCTAGAGTTAGTATATACCAAGCTCATATTTATCGTAAGTACCTTAAATTAACAGTGTCCAACCGCATTCTTATTTTTCAACATTTTTTTTTGCTTCAAAAATTCTTTTGTGCAGAATACAAGAAGACAAAATTACGCGCCTTTATTTGTACTTCACAAACCACCATACTGGCTTAGCAATATATCCACCCCCAGTTTGTAAATAATTATTATCTCCTTTTTTGCCACAACCAATTAGTCATATTTTGTTGTGAATCATAATTAAATAATCATATCATCCCTTGTCAGAGCTAATGAAGTTGTTGCTTATGGCACATTTAATATAACAGCAGCGTCAAGGACTCAAACCCAAATGCGTACATAGAGTTTTCTAAAATCTGAGTCTTCTCTAAAATTTGATAAGCCAAATACTTCAGTTAGTTGCGCAAACTATAAATAATGAGAAATTACGGATAAAGATTTCAAAAGTCAAATGAACCGATTGACAATTCAAACAACAAAAAGCCATCAAACGTAAAGACTCTCTGTGTACATAAATCGACTAATAAAGCTGTAAGCGGAGTCCTCTGCCATCAATTTCCTGTTAACATGTGGTTGACATTGATTTGCATCAATATTGGGTTTCATTGATTTTATGGGCTTTTTATGGCTGGTAATAAAATTGTGTAATATGCGAATGAATTTGAAAATTTGTGTAGGGACGAGAAGAAAAGCCATTCCTTGGAAATGGGACATTAGCCTGATATGTATTTTTTTTATCTGATAGAAAAAGTCCTTTGACGAATAGAGTTCAGAGAGATATAGTGTTTTTATTTCAATAAGCAGCTTCTTATCACGTTTTCCTTTAATTTCCAGATTTTATTGACTGCCTTCTTGGTGTCGACGTGCTCAGCTTCGCTGTATGGTGCTATCTCAACTCAATACCACACTCAGGATAAGCTAGGACAATACTCATACGGATATGCGGATCCAAACTCACAGAAGAACGAAATTCGCCTACATGACGGCATTACCCGAGGCTCATACTCTTACGTGGACGCTAATGGCCATGTCCAGTCGGTCTCGTATGTAGCAGATCCACATAATGGCTTCAATGCTGTCGGAACGAATTTCCCCAAGGGTCCAGCCCCCGATGTCCACTCACTCGGTGCCCCAGTTGCCTATGCTGTTGCTGCTCACGCCCCACTGGCTCTCCACAATGGCGTGCCAGTAGATACACCCGAAGTACAATTGGCCAAGGCTCAACACCTTGCTGCTCATGCTGCTGCTCGTGCGGGCCATCACCTGTACAAACGTTCCTTGTACGCTGGACCCTGGGCCTATGCTCCACAGCACGTACCAGTCATTGTGAACGGCGTGCCGGTAGAAACCCCAGAAGTTCAACATGCCAAGGCTGCGCATTTCGCTGCCCATGCTCAGGCTCGTGGTCACTCCAATGGTGCTCCAGTTGACACTCCAGAAGTACAACACGCTAAGGCCGCTCACTTTGCCGCCCATGCCGCTGCTCGCGGTGGACACCCAGTTGTGCCACAATCCTACCATGTGCCAGTCATCCACAACGGCGTTCCAGTCGACACTCCCGAAGTACAACATGCCAGGTCTGCTCATTATGCTGCTCTCGCTGAAGCGTCCGCTCGTGCTGGCAGCAGTGGCCCAGCTGCGCACTACGCCCCCACCTACAACCACGGACCAATCCACATTCCTGTGATTCACAATGGAGTGCCTGTTGACACACCCGAAGTACAGCACGCCAGGGCTGCTCACCTCAACGCTTTGGCCGCCGCTAGCCATGGCAGCCACGGAAGCTACCAAGAAGACGACGGACAATATCGCAATCACTACAACCAATGGTAGAACGACTAGGCACGCATCGATTATGTCATCATCTAACACTGCCCCAACAGGAGAGGACCCATTTGTCAGGGTCTTGCCTGGAAGACACTCTTTTCCCTACTTCCCCCTCTATCCCTTATCCAGAACAAATACTCACCCAGGATATGATGAATCGCATTATTCTCGCGCATTTGGATTGATTGCTCTAATTGTAACGGTATCGAATTTCATACAGTCAACTGGCTACCAACACCCTTGTACATACAAATATAAATATACAACATAAAACATTTATACAAAGCAAATGAAATAAAAAAGAATTCATAAAAAGAAAAAAAGAAAAATCGATTAAGCCTGAAATGTTTTTCGCTCAATGAATCATGGTGCTCGGTGGTGGTGATGGTGGTGGTCTCGGACGCGCTCACCGCACCGAGCACAAGACTCCTCGAAACGAGGGCCGCCCTCGGTAGCGTGTGCTGCTAAAAATGTCGGCAATTTATGTATCAAACGCTTGAATCAAAACATCATGAAAGGTGTAAGCATATGCAGATTAAGGTAGGTGCAATTATTCGGGTGTAATTAATTATTTTAATTTATTCGTTTGATTAAGGCACACAGCACACCACACACGGGCCCGCGGCGACTGAGTCTGAATTGTGTGTGTGTGCTAAGGAGCTGATGGTTAGAGTTGTGCTATGTGTTCCGCTCGCACCAGATTTTATTTATTTGGACGGGAAAGTAATTAATTAATTCGCAAATGCACAAGTAGGTACTAAATAAACTTTCGACAGTAAAGAGGCGGACGGTATAATGCTGCTGCTGCTGAATACGTAAATTGTTGGCATCACAGATTAACATCCTGCAGTACCTGCTGGAAATGGATTGTTTTATGGAAATGGGTCATAAATGAGTCCATTTATTATAGGGAAAATGTGTTGACTTTTGCCAAGTTTCACTTAACCGAATTATTCATACGGTATTATCCGCATTAGCGACTATGTCGGTTGGGCGTATATAAAAAGTTAATAAGCTGAAAATGTGCTTTTTAAAGAATAAGAGAAGGATGGTGTTTGAATAGGAGCAGGAAAAATTAGAACATAAGTTCAAGGATGGAGGGGGATGCTGTTTCCTGCTAGTTAACGTGTCCGTTCGTAAAATAAACAAATTAGTGGAGCAACAGGCAGATTGTGACCAAAGGACATAGATGCTCGCGCAGCGATCGATCACACCAGCTAGTTGTGGATTCACATCTGCTACACCTAACACCACTTGATCTACAGATAAAAAAAACTTGCTGGCAATAGTGCGATACGGCTCACAAACTCAAACTATTTCAAGGTCAGCAGCTACGGACACGGCTCGATCCTGTCGGAGCTAATGCAAGGCAATGCAACTCTAACGGATGAAATTCCCTCACTGGTCGACTTCGACACACCATATGAAGTCATTTATCCAGCAAAAGAGGAATGGGAAAATAGTGCAATTGTCAGACCTAATGAAATTGCAATTTATACAGATGGTTCGAAAACAGGGGTCGAGAACAGGTTCCGGTATCTTCTCAAAAGACCTGGAACTTAAAGTATCCTTAAAACTACCGGATACATGCAGTGCCTTCCAATCAGAGGTTCTGGCTGTACTTAGGGCGGCCGAGCTTATGCAGATGAGATCGATATCCGGCAGAGATATCGCCATTTACATCGATAGCCAGGATACGCTCAAGGCAATGGAATCGATCAACATCAGATCTGATATAGTCAGGGGCTGTCGCACAATGCTCAAAGCATTGTGCAGTCAGAACCGGGTGAGACTGTGCTGGGTGCCAGGACACTGCGGTATAGAGGGAAACGAACAGGCTGATGAGCTTGCAAGAAGAGGAGGGATCCTCGGAAATATTGAGGTTTCTAACATCAAACCACCCCTCTGCGTACCTAGAGGCACTATTGAGTTTTAATTAAACGATGGCCAACCAAAGGTGGTCTCGTCTGACTGGACACGGGGTATCTAGAGCTCTCTGGCCACGACTAGACGAAAAAGGATCGAAGGGACTATTAAAACTGAGCAGGGACAAGCTAAGGGCTTTAGTAGGAATTCTGACAGGACACTGCCTCCTGCATAAACACGCAAAGAGGCTCATGCTTTCTTATAGGGATATTTGTCGCTTCTGCAGTGATATACAGGCGGTTGAGGATATAGCACACATTCTGTGCGAATGTGATGCAATCTCGCGTATGCGCAGGAAATTTTTAGATGAATATTTCTTCGAAAGCTTAGAAGAAGTAGACGACACAAACTTTAAAGGCCTCCTTGGCTTTTACAGGGAAAGTGGCTGTGTCACGAGGGATAATGTTTAGGTTGTTTTTGCCTTTTGAATGTTAAGTTCAACTGGTTCTTCAGGGATCGCGATGGGCCCGTTTTTGGTGCCTAGTGTTTGTGTGGTCCTTTTCACCACACCCCTGTTTAACCTAACATAACTTACCTACTGCTTTTATTTATTTTTCAATTACTTGTTTTTTGTGCAATATATATTGTGCCATACAGCCTCGTCTATATCTCACTCAGCTTTGCTCGCCTATGCATGGCCTTTTTCTATAGTTTCGGGTGCGGAACAGTTCTTTTTGTGTGCGTCGCTTACGCGGCCCATCGCCAAAGGACGTGCGTCCACGTTTAAATTCTGCTGCCCATCCAACGGTTCACATTGAAAGTGAAGAGTACATTAGTCAATTTTTTTACTCATCTCAATCTACAATTTTATAATCAAGACATGGTTAAAATTCGTGTAAACTTCCTGCTTAATAGAATAAGCTCATGCTTGTGATACAGACGTCACTATTGTAAGCAGTGATTTTGAGGTAGTTAAGGAGTTCATCTACCTTGGAATTAAGAACACCTTACCGGATAAATATAATGTACCAATACCGGATAAATATAATGTTGTGGTGTGTCTTAAAGAAAAGACTCCCAACGTCTCTTCGACTCTTTCATCGTATACTTTCATCGGCCTCACATGCAGATGCTCACAGCGCCACTATGTGGCATACATCAAATTTTGCCCGATGTTTCTGTCAGTGAGCTTGATGCCCCGATTTCTTTCACCGAGCTGGAAACAACCCTTAAAAAAATGAAAAACAACAAGGCACCAGGCTTAGTCGGTATTCCTGTTGAATTTTATAAAAACTGCACCCGGGAATTAAAAAATTATCTTCTTATTTTCTTTAACAGGCTTTATAACGAAGCATGTATCCCTAGTAGTTTCAACAAAGCAGTTATTTTTGCTATTTTTAAGAAGGGAGATGCAAACCTTCCAGAAAACTATAGGGGTATTTCTATTTTGAATTCAATAAGAAAAATTTTTACCTCTATTATGTATGTATGAGAGACTCTTGAAATGGATAGAAGGGAAAAATCTTCTAAGCAGCTTCCAAGCCGGTTTTCGTCCAGGCTTTTCGACGATGGATCACATTTTCGCTATAACCAGCATAGCCACAAAATATATAGAGAAGAAAGGCAAGTTGTATACTTGTTTCGTAGATTTCAAGGCTGCTTTTGACAAAGTGAATACGCAGGCTTTGATGTACAAACTGTCTTGCTTAGGGGTGTCTCGTAAGTTTCTGATGATGTATTCCAATTTCCTGGCGTTATCGAATGCAACTGTTTGGGATGGTTCCGAGTTCTCTGACTGGTTCGAAACAACAGGAGGTGTTCCGCAAGGGTGTATCCTAAGTCCTCTTATCTTTGCCCTGTTCATTGACGAAATCAGTCAACTAATTCCTGGCGGAGTTTCTTTCGCTAGCGTATTGGTGAAAGCATTGCTCTATGCTGACGATTTGGTTTTGCTCGCTGACAATCTATCTACGCTCCAACTGCAAATTAACAGACTCGTCTCGTTCTGCGATACTTGGGGACTTCATATTAATGCGCAAAAGACAAAAATTCTTATCTTTGAGGCCCGGAAAAGAAGAAGACTACCAGGAGAGAATTGGTCTCTTATTAACGCTCGCATTGAGATTGTTCATGAGTTTAAGTACCTGGGCGTCTTACTAACACGCAAACCTAACTTTGTTAAGGACTCTATTAACAAAAGTAATGAGGCCAAACTCGCTCTGAACATGATGTCGCCTGAGTTTTTCGCAAATCAAAACATTGATCTGGCCTCAAAATATCGAGTCTTCAGTGCGACTGTTAATGCCTGCATGTGTTATGGAGTCCAAGTTTTCGGATTTACAGCCTGTTCAAGCTCCCTAACTCAACACCGAATTACGTTATTTACGTTGAGTCAGGTATTGCGCCCATTTATATACAAAGTCTGAAAGCAAACGCGAACTATAAAACAAGTGTAATGAAAAGGAATAACAGTTGCCTATATAAATCCATCATGCTACAGCTTCTCCGTACTAATGCCTCGCCTTTTAAAAAATGGAACCAGATTGCAGCATCAGATGACACAGTCCTTTCTTTGTTAGAGTCTAATGTTGATCAATGGCAAGACAAGTTTTCTGATCTGATTTCAATTGTAGACGAAAAGCTATAGATTCAAAACCTCTCCAAAGCAACTTCTTCCACATCTCGGAATATCTACAAAAACTTAAACTACCAGCTTTCTGTTGCTAACTATTTTAGCAGAGAATTTTCATCCCAAGTAATTAGTACTGTCTTTAAAACCAGAGTCGAAATTCTGAACCTGAACTTTATACCTCATCGAAACGATTTGTTAAAATTGTGTAGTTTATGCAACAGAAAGGAAAACGAAGATGTGTGCCACTTCATTGCTACCTGTCCTATTTTACAGGAAATTCGAAGTTTATATTTCCAACAAAGTCAGATTTCTTTGCCACGCTTTTGCGACATTATGAATGGAACCGAGGGATGGCTAAGCCTGTATAACTATTGCAAGCAAGCTCTTACCTACCGTAATAGCTTTATGTCATAACATCAGTTGTTCACAGAGTTACTGTAGTATAACTTCTTTAATTTTATATTTCAAATCATTAAAATTGTGGTATTTTTATGCCTTCCAGTCATATACAAATGCATTATTTTATGTTTCAAACCATTAAATTTGCCACTCTATGCCACTTTTTAGGTAAGTTCTCCATTTGCGTCTAAGCTAATAATTTTATTTAAATTGTATATATGTATTATATTATTAAATAAGAAAAAATACATTTGCGTTTATATTGTTTTTATTAATGAAATGTCTCTTCAGGCAGACGGCAGGTTTTTGCCATGCTGTTATTCTCGTAAATTGCTCTGTAAACTCTAAAACGAAAAAAAGAATTTATAATAATAATAATAAATACATCAAATTTTACATTTTTTAAAAATAAAATTTAACCAACATTTTTTGGTGAGTTTTTTCATTAATTTGCATATTTTAATTATGTAAATAGACCCAATTTTGGGGCAGTTTTTCATTTAAAGTTTGAAAATTGTTGCAAAAGTTTGGGGCCCCAAATTAAAAATATACATATCTTCCCAAAAAAAACATACAGCCCCAATTCGAAAATTGTTCTGTTGCCTTAGACGTAGGTAAACAACAACGGGACATACCTGGGGACACAGGTTTAATTTTTGTTTGGGTCTTTTTTTGGAGCAAAATTTCATATAGCCAAAATTCAGTTTTTTGAAAATGCTGAAAAGTTTTTGGGAAATGCATAGATCCCGTTTTTCACAGTGCTTAGGTGTAAAACTTTTTATCCGCGCACTTACTTCACAAAGCTGATATTGATTCGCAAGCAGGGGAAAGCGGGGATGGTTGGAATTTAGGGGTTAGTCGACTAGTCGACTTTTTTATTTTTTATTTCAAAACAGTGACATGAAATTCATTTCCATTTACCTGTCCAGGTTTTCTCAATTCGAAACTGTTGGAAAAAATAGTAAAATAAACATTTTTTTACAATCATAGTGATATTGTGTTTTCTTATTATTTTTTTATTCAGAGCCTGACTTAAAACTTTTTTCCTACCTAACGCTAGTAATAAATGCGGTTCTTATTGCGACCCTGAGTACATTAATATGATTGAATAAAAGACAGTTAGATTAGAGATATGATGGAGACGGACAGGTAAATTGATTAAGCAATATCCGTCCGTCCATCCATCTGTATGTATAATGGCTTTAGATCTCCAAAATCAAGCTAGAGAGCTGGTGCACGGCATGATTGTGAAGTGTGAAAATTGGTTAAATCCCCCAACGGCCACGACAACTACTGGCTTCAATGTGAGCCTGCCTCTATTTCACAATTTCTTTCAAAATGCCTTTGGGTCAAGATGGACAAGGCCTAATAACTTCAATTTTGGTGCAGAGAAATATTGGTAAGAAGCCTTTATTAAGGATTAAAATGAAAATCGAATAACGAATTGAAATTTAAAATTAAAATTTAAATTTAAAAAATTTAAAAAATTTAAATTTAAATTTTAAATTTAAATTACCACACCAGCGTTAAAATTTTCAACGCTGATTCGGTCTAGTTCTGTCTGTTAGATTTCAAATCCTTATTCGATTTTCATTTTACTTTTGAGGCATGTCTTCTCAATTCAGTTCAGCTCAAAAGCCTCAAGAGCCTGTGTCATTTGTAGGAATAGATCTTTGATTAGCTAGTCACATTTTTTCAATGTTGAAATTTTTACACAGGCGGTCTTCGCCTACATGGCGATTTTGTAAGCTTCTTTAAGGCTTTAGATTATGTCATGCAGTGGATCTATTAAAAAATGATTTACTTCTTCCATAGCCGGTAGCCCGAGGTTAATTTATTCATCTGCAACGATTAATCTATATCAACATTAGCTGAGTAATTAGAACTTATTTATTGTAGCCGACACATTCCATGGCATATAATTATCTAGCCGATACATATTAATCAAAGTAATTTTCATAAATTGATCCATCCAGTAAAAAACTGCACACAGCACTCCCATTTTGGAGAACCTGATCTGGTTTTGCGTAAATTTTTGAAAGATGCAAGGAAATGCAAAACAGGGTCGTTCCAACTCGACAGTTGTATTTATCTATATTATGGCCACAACAATCATAACAACGGTGTTTGTACAATAGCTATATTCTCAGCTGTTACAAAAGACTGCGGCAGGCCTTTGGTGGTGATGTCTGCGAACGACCTTGGGGTGATCCACACTCCCATTGTGGCTTCAGCTCAATTGAAGCACACGGTGCTACAATTACCTTTCCCAAGATCAATGTTATGCCACGCGAGGAACTGGTTGACAGCATCATTCGAAGCGTGGGTAATGCAATTTGAATTTGGATCAATGCGCACTACACCCCTCTTCAAAGTAGAGGTCTTGAATGCAGCTCGACGTGTTCTCACACTTGGATTTGGGTGCGTCGCTGATGGCAGTTGTTTCTTTTTTATTTCATGCATTGACACCTGCAATCGAATACCCATAAATTGATATTAAAAAAAAACCTAGTTTGCAGAAAACCACATTTGCCGACGGGTATTGATTGAGTCAAAACGAAGTCTATTATGACATCCTGTGTCCTAGTAACGATTTACAATTCAATCTCGTGAGAGAGTTCAGACCGGTTTGTTTAGGTAGCACAGATATAGATCGATATCTGGGCTAGGAGGTTTTTCGAACATCTGTGCGTCGGGTTTGAGGTGCGCCTCGGTGTATGCAAATGTGTTTACCCGCCGCAATGGTTTCGTTCAATACAAAAAGGAATGGATTGATAACTTTGCCACAATCAGGGCAAATATTTATTTTCCGTTTGATGAGGCTACATAGATTGTTGCGCTAAGGGGTGCCATCTGCAGTGCCTTTCAATTTGCATGTGTGTACACAGGAGGCACACATTTCTACATTTCAACAGGTTGTTTTCGACCTTCCTTTATTTCAGAAGGGATTTTATAGATGCCAACCTATGTGTCTGTGTACATATCCTTTTGCTTTTATATTTTTTCCGATTAACTTTGAGTCTTTGAGGGAGAATAATATAAATATTGTCTTTTGCTTTGAAGTCGCATATACCTTTACATTATGGACAGTGCCATATTCTGCATGTGGGTTTTGAGCTGCAAAAACGAACACATTTTTGTTCCCTATCTATCTTTAGGTTAAAGTGCTGCCCTTGCGGAAAGTGAAGGTTTTTATTCCGACCCATTGACCTTGGTGTTTCCTTTGGGATAATACCTACATATAGCCAGGAAGGTTCCAGGAATTGATAAAAAATTGGCTCAAAAGTCGGGTATTTCTCAAGACAAACTGACATTTCTTTTCCTTGGTAGGTATAAACTCATACTGTCAAGGCGGTACCAAGGCCGCGATGGTAAAGGTTAGATTACACGTGCAAACTTTATATATTTTCCTTATATGAATGAGGCGTTCTCTGTTAATAGGAGAATCTAATTAAAAGCTTGGATTGTCTTAATCGAAATGAATTTCCGAGATGTTTCTAGAGATCCCATAGTTGGTAATAACACGAATTCTGACGCACAACCAGCCCTGAGAAGTTTTTCCACGGATTAGTTTCTAGCAATATCTTAATGGCCTGGTGAAAAGAATATGAATTGTAGAGCATCCTAATTCTTTGAAATGTTTGAGTAGACACAGTCCGAGGAGCTTTACATTTTTAATTGGCGTAGACCCAGTCTGACAAATTAAGCCCAAGGAACAGTGCAGATTACCATAGGTATATCAACGCCTTGGCCTTGGGCGCAAGCACATAAAGCTCCAACTCCAGACTTCAACTCCATTTATTCGTCATGAACTATACCACAAAAATTAGAGAAATCAAGAAGACTTTATGGTGTCAGGGTCTGAAAAGCTTTTGGCCAATGGGTTGAGAAATTTCTTTTTGGATCTTTCTGAAGATATACTTTTTCTTGTTTGTCTCTTTCATATTCATGTACACTTGTAATTTTTCGTGGTTTAAACTTGAGCTTGAACAGTTTTATCAAATAAATATAAGTTTGTTAATTAAAGTCTGCTCCTCAGGGTTTTCCAAAATTACAGCCAGGATCTGAGACACGGCATCTGTTGTGGGCGATTCCCCCTTGTTTTCCAAGTCCAGTGGCGGTTGTACTGGCGACGCTGTAGAGCTTTGATGCCTTTTGTCATTGCGTCCTTTGTCAGTCTACGACTTTTGATCGTTGGAGTCATTGGCTTAGGAATTTCAGCAGTTATTGGAAGTCCATGACTTAAATTCTGATCTTGAATGTTTTAATTAAGCGTTCTCGTGCCCTTTGCAGTTCTATGACTATTTTGCCTCCTCGATAATTTGCTGGGTGGTTTCCGTTGCAATTGGCGCAAACTACTGGCACTTGACGTCTTCTTTGCATTCTGTCAAGAGGGTTTTACCGGTACATTTCACACAACGTGGCATTTTTTGGCAGTAGGCACTTATTGTGCCTGAATTTTTGGCAACGCTTATACTGTGGTATCAGTCTATTGCCCTTACGTATGGGTTTGATTTTGCGGCGATGTTAACTATACCCGACCCAGACTATATTAAGTTTTATGAAGTTGTGACGCAGTGAAAAAACCGTAGACCCCTAAGAACTTTTATAGATGTCAATGAGACCGATAGGAGAATCGAGAAAGCCATGTCTGTCAGTCCATCCGTGGACGTGACTTAAAAAAAAGTGACTTTTTTAAGTTAAAATGACGGGGTTTTTAGTCCAAAATGTATGCATACACCTATCGTAAGGAATTCAACAGTTATATTTTTACATCCCTCCCACTTTTTGGAGGCATGGCAGTTTTCTTTTTGGTAAAGTCGCGTATTTTGCAATCCGTCGCAGACGGTTGGTTCTTATTTTGTACAGACAAAGTATGAAAATTCGTACAATCCGCCGACGGCCACGCCCACTACTGGCTTAAATGTAAGACAATCTCTATTTTAAATTTTCTTTCAGAATGCCTTTTGGTCAAGTTAGGCAAGCCGTAGGAAATCAAAATTTTGTTATAGAGCAATAATGGCCCAAAACCTCTAAGAAAGCAAAAATTGGACCATCCATAATATCGAGCATGACCACTTTTACCATGTTAGATCTTAAAAAAACCCGATTTCTTGAAAATTTTACTTCAAATCGAAGAAAAATTCTATGACAAACATTGTTGATATTACTATTTGATAAGTCTGGTCTATACAAAGTTTTGAGCTCCGCCCATTTTTAGGGGGCGTTTTTTAGAAAAAAAAAAAACGGTTTTTATTCGAAATATTTTTCGGTTTTAACTCATTTCGTCATGATTCTAACGCAATTACAATTAATGGATTTTAATTTTTAGCCCAGGCCCCTTTTTTGGCAGCTTGGCCTATACAAATAATATATGAATTCGGGACAGAAAATTTTAAGGTTTGGTGTTACACGAAGTTTGTCACAGACGAACTCTTGCACTTACTCACTTGTTTTTATTGATATCGTTTAAGCTCTCAGTGATCACAGTCTCTCATTCCATGGCTTGCTTTTCCTTTTTAATAATATATTAACGACATCAATAGTTTTAAAGCTTTTGCGTTTTACGTTTCTTACAACGTCTTTTCCTGTGCAATAAAAGGTGGAACTTCTTAACGATGACTTGCCAGTGGTTTGGTCAGTATTAGGTCAGTATTATACCTATACTGACTAATTATGGTCAGTATAGGTATTACGCGATCCTTTCTGCGTTAATTTAAGAGATAACGCACGATATGAATCAGTGTTATCAGCATTTACTGTACACACATTCCGTTTATCCGGTACGAAGAACTTAAGCTTTTAATTGTCTGTTCTCACCGTGTTCGCGAGCAGTTTGCGCAATTTCCCGAAGTCTACTATCCTGACGATGTTTTTCGAATTTTCACCTCTTTTGTAGCCTTGCTCAAGCCAGGGGCTTATCTTCTTTTTGTATAACTTCGGGAGAGGGTTTCGGCTTAAACTTTTTGCTAAAACCTTTTTTTAGAACAGAACTATCGCTCGCTAGTCGGTTATAGGTGTTATACAGTTCGTTTTGTTAGACGAAAGACTGGTGATGATCCTCGTTTTCTTTTCGAATAGGGTCGACTTCCATTTTTAGATCTCAGAAGTGTCGCTCCATTTCTTTAAGCGTCCCTCCAAGTTCATTGTTCTCCTTTTCTAAGTTATTAATTTTTAATGTGTCCTAGTTAAGCGGCCGGCGCACTGCGGACTGCTTTTCCGGACATGTTTAACCTAGGTAGTGGTGATCGATTGAAATTAGCTTTTTCTCAAGGGAATTTATAATCCATAAAAGGATCTTCCAGAATCCGAAGAGCCTGCCCCTGAATTGGGTGAATTTTCCAGCCTACTGGGCTGCCACCTGGGGTAATAGTATCTTTCGTTTTGTTAATTGCCTTTTCTTTTTACTTGTCGTTTATATGAGAAATACATAGGTTAGTTCATTCTATTTCCGTTTTTGATGCAGCCGCCCCTTGGGGACAGACGCCGACCAGTGAGCCGCTCAATATGTGACCGACGCTTCTGAATTTTTATTAAACCTACAGATTCATTTATAAGTTTAAACTTTGCTGCCAAAGGTTGCCGCAAATGGCGCGCTATCGACAGCATCGGTTGCAACATTAAAGACTACTTCTTCCGGCAGATTTTAGTTGGCTCTTCCAACCGATATACTTCACCTCAAGGCTCTTTTAACCCAGAACTTGCAGGGGATAAAAAAGATAACTTAAAAATATTAAGTATGTATACGAAACACTATTTTTTCGGTTTTTTTTAGTCACCCCGTGAACGGTGAGTTCACAATTGTTCTCATAAAAATTAAAAACGCGGCTTATCCGAAAATAATTCAAAATGTTATCAAACAACCGCGAAAGCCTTAAAAGAATTCTTGTATGTTTGTTTGTCTTACACACGTGTCAATACCATTCATCAGAATGCAATGAAATTTTGGTGAGCGGCTGTTTGCACACTCGCTAAAATAGTTGTTTAAGAAAATATAAACTAATTGCGAAAGTTAACGCATCAAATGAATAGTAAACGCTTTATGGATTGTTCATTTTTGACGATTTTGAGATTGATCGATTGGTCCAAGGAAGAAATTTGGCCCATATAAAAAATTCCCAGTAAATTTGCGCACATTTACTTTGTTTAAGATATTTTATTGTAATCAAACAAAATATAAAAAATTAAATAAATTCTGTAAAAAATTTGCCTTTGGAGGCCAAAGTGTTTGGGTGGGATTTAAAGGATTCGATGGTTTAAAGGATTTCATCCCTCTTTTTCGGGAGACCTAGCTGTCCGATAAAGATTGTTGAAATGTTCTTTTTAAAACTACTTATTTAAAGTAATTTCCATTTCAGTTCGAATTGAAAATTTAAAGCTTGGACAGGATAACGGTCTGTCGGGTCAGCTACGGCGGGTGTCAGCCGTCTGGCAGGCGCCTGTGGCCATGTACGGATATTTGAAAGTTGCACTCATTTTTTTCTTTTTTTTCCTATAAACTCTAAGCTAATCGAGACCGACAATTTCTAATAGCATATTCGGAATCGGGACACCCAAATCCATATATTAGAATAAAAAAATCCAACAAATTCCACTCCGACCTACAGTAAACTTAGTGCCATAATAAATTTACTACTTTAACGATAAATGTAGAAAAAAACAGTTCTCAAATATACATTTGTTTAAAATAGTCGCTAAGTTCAAAAAGTTAAAGATAATTTTAATTTTAATAGTTAATTAAGTTAAAGATAATTTTATTTTTTATTTAAGTTTTTAAATAACCCAACTTTTTGGTCATTTATTTTTCTTAAGAACCATCCTTAAAGTAAAAGAAAACTTTTTGATTAAAGATGAATGGAATCGGTAATGCCATTCTCAGGTTATAGCGAGACCAAAGGGATTATGGATCGATTTGATGTTGACCACCGAGGCGAAAGCCAAGATCAGTGTTTCAATTTTGTTTGGATATCAAAAAGCATTTGTAATAATAAAAAATATTGTATTTGAAGTAGTTTTCATTCCAGTTCGAATAGAAAATTCAAAGCTTGGACAGGACAATGTCCGTCGGGGCAGCTAGTATTCTTATAAAGGGTCCGCCATCCAACGTTTTTTTTTCAAGTAGTGCTTATTTCATGAATGATAACATCTAGCTCATGTCTGATTTGACAGATAATTAGTTTTATCCTTCCGCTAAACGAATATCGTTGTGTATACGCTTGAAGAACGCTGGGAAATATGTGTTTTCGCTTCGCAAAGTGGGCCTGCGATCGACTTTGAGAAGATTCCGATTTTGCCAAAAAATCATCTTTTCAGATGAAGCTCTTTTTGATCTTGGCGGGTATGTAAACATTATCTCATTTGGATCACAGAAAACCCGCACGAATACATTGAAAAGCCGATACACCCAAAACAAGTCCCTGTTTGGGACGGATTTTGGTCCAGAGCCATAATCGGGCCCTTTTTCTTCGAAAATGAGCAAGGAGTGGCCGTTACAGTCAACGGCGATCGTTATAGGGCCATGTTGAACGAATTTTTGTTCAACAAAAATTGAAGAGGAGGATATTGGCAACATTTGGTTTCAACGGCGCTACGTGCCACACAGCTGAAGCTACACTCGATGTTTTGCGTCCTGTTTTTGAAGATCGCATTATCAGCCGCAGAGCTGATGTCGTTTGGCCACCTCGGAGCTGCAATTTGACACCGTTGGACTATTATTTGTGGGGTGCCGTAAAAGATAACTGTAACACCGACAAGCCAGAGACGTTTACGTTTTTTTTAACGTTTTTGTTGGAGGTTGCTATTATCCGATGCACTCAGACACAACTACTGGTCCATTGTACTACCATGCAGACACCTTACATTAATGTATTTAGTTTAGCCGTCTTTCGAAGAAAGATGAGAAGGAGCTTCAGTGATGAAGAGCTTAGGTGTTCGGCACTCACCACGTCAGCCCCAAAGATCCGCCACCTGATGCGAGCAAAGGCAGGACAACTACAGAGAAAGTGTTCCGCTGTATCGTCGTCCTCTCCACAGGCAAGACAGGTGGTGGTTTCGCTTAAGCCTAACACATTCAAGTGTCTAGCAAAAGCTTGGTGGCCGGTAAGGACGCCTACAAGAAGTCTGCAATCGATTCTCCTAAGAGATAGAAGAAAAGACTCTGACCCCTCGCAGATGTCCGGGCGTAGTCGTTTAGTCTGTCTGCACCCATCGAAGTCACGCCAACGAGCCCTGTGCTCACGAGAAACCCGATGCTCACGAAAAGAAACACGAGAAAGTATCAATGGCAGACGTGACAACAGATACAGGCAGGCCTAAAGCAGGTTCGGGTCCTGAGAAAACCTCTTCTGAGCCAAGTCTGGCAAGCTCATCAGAGTTCTCATTTCCCTGGATACCAGTGTGACCTGGAACCCAAACAAGATTCACTGCATTTAGCCTTCCGACTAAGTTCAACGAATTCTTGAGTTCGAGCACTATCTTGGACGAGGTAAGAAGGTTGAGCAACGCATTTAGAGCGGCTTGGCTGTCACTGCAAACGCATATGCTTCTTGCCCTCCACCTGTTAGTCAAAATATAGCGCATAGCCATTAGGATAGCGAAAATCTCCGCTTGGAAGACAGACGCATATTTACCTAAGGGGTAGTGGAGTTTAATGTTCTCGCTTTCCACAAAGACTCCAGCACCAGACGCCTGTCCGGTTTTGGAGCCATCCGTGAAAATACGATGGCATTCTTTCCCTGGCTCAGAGTATGGCCGAAGCCATTCCATTACCTGAGGAAAGTTGACTTGGTAATTTTGTCGCAAAAGGATTTCTGGGGTCATTGCGTCAGAGGGCATGTCCATAAGACAGGGGTCAAAGGACAATTCTCGAACAAGTTCTTCAAAATTCCAATGCGTGTGGTATCAAAAACAACCTCTCTTTAAGCGAAACATGGTTTTCAGCGTACACCCCATGATAAATATATCAAGGGGGGGAGGTTCATCAAAGCATCTAGAGCAGAGCCCGGCGTGCTAAGGAAGGCCCCTGTGCAGCCAAGACAAGCGGTTCTTTGGAGTTTGGCAAAAGAGGCAGTAACACGTTTCCGCGAAAGCCGGTTCCACCAAACAACCGATGCGTATGAGAGGAGTTGTCTAACCATGGCAGTATAGATCCATAGGACCCTTTCCGGAGATAAGCCCCATGTCTTGCCAAAAGCGCCTCTGCACTGCCAGAAGTTGGACAATGCTTTTTCGGTTTTGGATTCAACATGCTTGGACCATAGAAGTTTTCTATCAAGGATTACTCCCAGATATTTGACTTCATCGGATATCGGGATAGTGACACCTTTAGGCACTAGTTGAGTCAGACCAGTGACCTTCCTCCTTCTCGTAAAGAGAACAACCGTAGTTTTAAGAAGATTCACTGAAAGCCCATTCCTAGTCCATTCCTAGTGCACCAATCATCGATCAAGTCCAGGGATCTCTGCGCCTGAGAGCACACAGTCCCTAGGTTTGAGCCGACAGAAAAAACGGCGACATAGTTTCTAGAAAGGTTGAGAGCCGATAGTAGAGAGTCTACAACCATGCACCATATAAGGGGAGACAGAACACCACCTTGCGGGCAGCCCTTTTTTACCCCAGTTATGACGCACTTGCCACAATCTGCTTCGGTTAACAGCATCCTGTTCATTAGCATTGCCCTAATCCATTGAACTAATGTTTCGTCTACACCATGTTGTCTGGCTGAGTTGCACATGCTATCAAACGTCGCGTTATCAAAAGCACCCTCAATATCGACGAAAACGTCCAGCACGTACTTCTTCTGGTCAAGAGCACATTCAATCCTACCAAGAAGGTTTTGAAGCGCAGTTTCGCAGGATTTTCCGCCTGATAAGCGTGTTGCATCTCAGAAAGAGAGTGCAAACGAAGAGCAACTTTGCGCACGCGCAGCTCAACCAGTCTCTCTAAGCTTTTCAGCAGGAAGGAAGACAGACTTATGGGTCTGAAGCTTTTGGCTAGGCTATAGTCTGACTTACCAGGTTTTGGTATGAAAACGACTTTAACCATACGCCAAAGGGTGGGTATGTAAGCCAAGGCAAGACTCGCAGTGAAGATTCTTTTCAACGTGGGCAACAGCTGACCTAAACCTTGCTTCAGCGTAACCGGGTAGATTCCATCTGGACCAGGTGACTTAAAGCTCTCAAAAGATGCAATAGCATATTTGATAGCGTCATCAGTCACCACTCTAGATGCAGTGTACCAGTTAAGCCGCGTTGTGTTCGCTGGTTCTGCAGTGGCCACCGTTGCCGGTACCACTGAAGAGCACGTGGTGACCTGATTTCCCGGGAAGTGAGTCTCAAGGAGAAGACTGTAGGTCTCCGCCTTGGTCTCAGTGTAGGTGCCATCAGGTTTGAGTATTGAAGCGAGTCTGCTTGGTCTGTTCCTCTGAAGAACTTTCACAAGCCTACTAGTTTCACTTAGAGATTCGATCTCGTCACAAAATTTTTTATAAGAGTCATTTTTCGACTTGCGAATAAGTCTCTTAAAATCCTTTTGCCTTGATCGATATAGATTCCAGTCTTCTACTAAATTGGTTTTTAAGAACCGATTCAGGAGCTTCCTGGTCTCTTTGCGAATCCGCTGCAGTTCGGCATTCCACCAAGATACCGATTTTCTACGGAGGTTTTTCGTAACTGGGCACGCGAGTTCAAAACAACGGGTAAGGATGCTGTTCAGATTTTGAGCAGACATCTCTACCCCTTGTCGTGAACTCAGTTTGAGTGGAACTTGAACAGAGTGGCCAAGCTCCTCTCTAAACTGTGACCAATTCGTTTTTCTCGGATTTCTCCTCTCTTGCAAAGGTAGAACTTCGCAATTGATTTGACATTCGATGTATCTATGATCTGACAGGGTGCTATCTGGCACCCTCCATTTTGCGATAGTCCTTGAAAACTTGTTGGACAGGTCAATTGCTGTCGATCTCCTCTTGCGTTACATTTGCTGCTGCCCCAGACAGTATTTTGAGCATTAGCATCGCAGCACAAGACGAGACCCAATCTTTTGGATTCACAATAATCTACAAGCTCAACAACTGCCTTTGGTAAAGGAGGAGTCAAAGAGTCATAGGGGAAGTAGGCCGAGGCAACGACAAAGGTTTCCCATTTGCCGTTAGCATGGCAGGGAATAGAGGCAGCAACCAGATCTTGGGCACAAAACCTTTCGATCGTGACGGCCTCTATGGATTTGGATGCGATAAGACAAGTCCTAGGTCTTTCGGACTTCTTATCGTAAAGAATGTCGTGTGAAGCACTCAACCCACCAAGACCACAGATGTTACCTTTCCACACCCATGGTTCCTGGATGGATGTTATGCATGTTTTTGTACTACATGCCGCAAGCCTGCTACTTAGAAGAGCAGTAGAGGCCTTGCAGTGCTGTAGGTTAATCTGAGTAAATATTATGGATGTAGACTCAGGGTTACGTACACTATTAGCGCTGTTTGGCATTGAAACGGAAGTGAATCCTACCAAAATGCAGATAGGGACGCATGTTCTACCTAGATTCAATGACCTCGGCAGAAGCCATGTCCATGCCCACGACAAAACAACAACCATCTTCATTAAGACGTTTTTTTTTTGGTCTATGCGAACGGACAATCCAGGCTTTTGTGTCGAGGCCAGGATTCTGGGCTCGCAAACGCTTCAGCACATCCGCCGTTTTCCCCAGTTTCCCAGGGATCCAGCAGACGGCTCGCGTTAGCTTGGGTGAGTTGTAGACCTCAAAAGTTGAGGTCCCAAGGGGAGGGATTTTCGGCACCATACTGCATAGCCATTCAGAGGTTTGCTGCGATGAGGTCTTCACCCAAAAGGTTCCGTCCTTCAAACCACAGCTCTCCACCTGAATGCAAGCATTAGTTGCCTCAGCAAGTTCTAACAGTCGAGTTTTGCAGTGTTCGCACTCCGCAACACTCAAACTGTTGTCATTACCTGCTTTCCCAATTCGAACTGCTAAGGAGGAGACAGCAGAACTCCGATAAGAACGCCTCTGATCTCCCACCTTAGCTGTCGTGCGTTCAAAAGGTTTTCCAGGTTCAGTGGCACACTGACCTTCAGAACCGCCCGCGTCGACACAGTGCTGTCCACTAGTGCTGCAGCCTGTTAAGGTCACATCACCAGCATCCATCACCAGTGCACGGGCAGTACTGACGGTTCGTGCGCTTCCTGGACTCATGCCCGTGGGAGTGCTCGCGACGTCCGGTTTCGATCCGCCAGCACTGCAC
Organism: Neoascia interrupta; assembly: GCA_947623515.1. Lineage (NCBI taxonomy): Eukaryota > Metazoa > Arthropoda > Insecta > Diptera > Syrphidae > Neoascia > Neoascia interrupta. The sequence goes on from OX392464.1 coordinate 41,016,275, forward strand.
CCTTCAATGGGAGGGGCACCGGCTTCACTCGGAGACCGGGCGCAAGCAGACACAAGGGCCTGAGGGGTTGCGTTACTCGTAATGAGCTTGGGTTTTTTCTTGCTTTTCGGTTCAGCAGAAGAGGAGGCGATGTCCGATGTAGAGGACTGATTTCCTTCAGTTGGTGAGACTTCCAGCGACCTGTCCCGCTTCATGGAAATCGCCGAAGAGCCAACCGGACTAGCAGCGCCTTCAGCCCGTAAAGCTTCTTTGCGCGACTTATCGATCTGCTGTTTCCTTTTCCTCTTCCGCCGACCCTTAGTTTGGCGCACCTCAGAGCCCGTCTCTTCCGGAGCCCGTTCAACCACAAGGGTATTCCGAGTCGTCGCGTCAGTAGCAGTGCACTGGGTAGCAGCCTCACTCATGCTCATATTTCCGAGCGAGTCGGATACCGAGCTACAAGAGTCGGAGGGTATATCAAAAATGAATGTTGGGGCCTCCAGAATCCGTGCCCCGACCGCAGTCGAAAAGACTGCGGGTGGATTTTGGCTATCGCCGGTACCACCTGGAGTAGAAACATCCTTTAGGTTGTCCATTCATTATGATTTGTGAGTTTTTAGTAATAATAACTAACTCTAATACACTATCAGTTGGATGGAAGGGGAAGGAAGAAAGGGATGAGAGGGATGCGTGGAAAGGGTTGATTCCGGGGTTTGGATTTGTCCCCGAAAAAACAAACTAGGGTCCGCGGGGTCGTCAAGCCCGTCACCTCACCTAAGCGAAGTGCCCCTGCGGGAAAGCCAGAGACAATTGACGCTTTAAAAGACAATATTCATGAAGCCATTGGTGAAATACAGCTGCACACAATCGATATAATTTGCTTGAAAATTGGACCGATCGTGTAGACTACTGCATGGCCAGCCGAGGCAGCCATTTGAATGAAATTATTTTCCATTATTAACCGGAAGGATTGTACTTTCAAACAAAAAAAAATTTTTTTTAAAATATTCAGTATATTTTTTATAGCATTTTACAAAAAAAAGTTATTTATTATTATATTTTAAGAAAAGAATATTAAAATTTTATATGACGCTTTATGTTTATGCTATCTACGAATTGATTGGGCATTTAAAAATACTCTAGTTATAGATATAAATATAATATTCCTTTAAGTAACTGTGATGGCGAATTGTATTTATTTTCTAGAGCCGAAGGAACTCAAGGCTATTAAAACATAAGGAATCTTCCCCATAATTATGACTCCCAAACAATATACTATACTTTAGCTCCGATCAATCTTAATCAGGTCAATGTACAAAAGCTCCAATTACGCAATCAACCCAGTTCTGATCTTTGTTTGACCAAATGGCCTTTGGTGATAGGACTGCCAAATAAATAAGCCATGCTTGTCTTTTTAGTAAAATTCTATCCATTACCTAATCACCATCTATTTCCAAATCTATCGATTTACCATTCCAGCCTGCCCGATGGCAAGTCGAAATAGCCTGACGACCCATTCGCTGTGGTCGCTAGAGTCAACCGTCACGCAATCGATACATGCATTAGCTTCCTAGCAAATCGATACCACCAAGACCAAGACTATTGTGGTAAGATTTAGGTACCTATAACTGTATATGCTGTTCAAACAATGGCTTCGACCAGGGACCTGCCTGACTAGCACTTTCTTCCCCGAGTTGTTGGGGCCGAAGGGGAGCCAGGAGCTGCCTACCCCTCTCGTCGTCATATTGTTGACGTCGCGGTCTCCGGGTCGACACACCTCGAACCAAGGCACATACGAACGAGCACTGGATCTGGTTTAAGTATAGACAAACAGCTGCTACCAATTTCCAATTGGGAAACGATAATAATAAATTACGGGTAAATTGCAAGCAGCCTGTGAAAATCCGATACAACAGTTATAATTGCGTTAATACCCCGCCAGTTATTTGACCACAGGGGTTAAGACGACCATTGTGTGCTGGTGTGTACATAATAATGGTCTGGCATGCGGTTGGAGTGTATCGCTTTTCGCCTTGGAGATTAGTGGGGATACATGACTGCGTAGCCAGGGATAGATGACAATTGATAGCGTCGGGATTAATTGGTGCTTAGGAGAGGTGTGGGCTTGCTGTTGTTGGTAACCACACTGAGTGAAGTCGACATTCGGCAGGTACGGGACCATTTTTGAAATGAGGTTGTTTGTACACAGTAGCACCAGTGCTTTGGTGTGATGCAAACTATCGTGCAAGTTAACAAATTGCGACTGAGGTGTCCGACGTGATGTCGGACATGAGGTAGGTAAGGAAGGTGTTTGAGAAGCACAGCTGTATAAATATGGGTGCTGCTACGTTTCCATTTTATTTCCAGACAAAAATGCCTTTTCTCCACCGCACGTTAAATATTTAGCAATTTCAATTGAAACCCTTTTCGTTTGGCAAATCCCAATATTCACCACAAAGGACACCTACCGTCTCTGAAAGGATATAAGAGAATGCGAAACGTGAAAAGACAATCTAATCAGGGTTTTGACTTGAAAATCCCCTTTTTTACGGACAGCAAACAATTCGTTGCTTTCAAAAGTTTGAAGATTTTGAAAGCCAACTCAAAGTGTCAACTGTCCCATGGGATTTTGTCTTCACACGCCGAATCGAATACTCGTTTGCCTTACTTGGGCAGAAATATCAGCTAAGAATTTTCATCTCTCCTAGTTTGTGTAAGGTATACAGCATATGCATACCATACCTTTAGGGTTGTGGGTACTGTGCCTGTCTACTTTTCTCTAGCTTTTCATTCCATTTGTCATTGCATAAATGGAAATGTCAATCCCTTGCTTGTCATACCTTACATATGATCCCATTTGAGGGAAATCCTTGCGCCCAGAGGTAGTGATATGAAAAGTTTTCCCAAAAGTCTCATGCAAATGGCTTCACCGAAAATTGATCTATCAAATTCCTTCCGGTGACCAGCAGTGCAGATACATAATTTATTTAACAGCTCCTCAAATACTCATAAGGGAATTCGATGGGTAATCTCTTCGCTTTTTTTAGGGAGCCAAGGTTCAGTTAGGGAGTTCCTTGTTTTTCATTCGATTTTATAACACATCAGGACATTCAAGTGAATGGAGACAGAGTTTCGTACGGTATATGACGGATTGAAATTTCACGAAGTGAGATTAAGAAAAAATTAACAGAAATCCAGGAGCGTCTGTCTCGGGACGAGCGGCTTCCTGGTCGGCGTCTGTTGCCCAGGCTAGGATCGGCCGAATTTAAACCTGGCAGCTAGGTATGTAAGGGAGAAGAGAATGAAAACAATTCCTCAAAGGTTGAACATGAAGCGAAATTTCATTTATTCAATTCGAAGAAAACATAATGGAATTAGTTTTTTAAACAAAATAATAATAATACATATGTATAAAGAAAATGTATGATTGAGTACTGTAGTCGAAGGTGGAGTTAATCAATCGTAGTCGGCACATCTGAAATTGCAAGAACACAAAAACAAACGACAATTGAATTTCTATCGTCTCTGCATACTACATTTGAGAAAAATAAAACATAAAGCGGGTGGATTCAGCTGAACACAATCATCAACACAAACCAATTAGACACAACTAAAGCCATCTTCTAGACCTCCCAACATCTCACACAGCAAGCAGAACTTCTTGCCGGAGCAAAACACAACAGCGCCCTCTATGAAGGGGTTAACCACCCACTTCACAAAGGCTTGCAACACAGAATGTGGGAATACACTTTCACCACACCCTGGTCACTATTCAGGATGAGGAAGCAACCCGCTTCACCAACATCCGCCAGATCATCATGTGGGAGGGCACACCATCACCACATGCATCAGATCAAAAACTTTGGAAGCTCAAACAATCACCACACGGGATCACACACCATCAACCGTATCAGTGGTGCTTTAGAACATTGAAGGTGTGGAAGCACACAGCATCCACCACACCTTACTGCTCTATCACTAGAGGGGGAGAGCTCGCCCTATCGCCAAACCTCTCTGTTCACATGTCCTTGTGAGTGAAAACCATCACCCACGCTATGGTTGACGATGAGGCCCAGAAGAACAAAAGCACAGGATACGCGAGCAAAGGGAAAATTAAACACAATATAATGCACGCACAACACAAAATATCTATGCAGCAAGTCCAGCTGATTCCACCTTCTTTTTCAAAAGCTCACAAAATATAGGTACACATAACTAACTACACACAGAAACATAAAAATTCAGTGAGAGTTACTCACCTTTTTCTCCTACAATATGGACTCTTTTCTTTAAACACTACTTTCTGCACTGTTTAAAAACTATTTTCTTACTGACACTTAATATTTTTGTAAATTGACTTGAAGTTTCCTTCGGTAACTATTTTTAATTTTGAATTCCTAATTTACAGTGAATTTAATGCTACAAATGCGCTTATTTTCCCTTAGGGTGATGGGTTGAATAAAATAAACCACTTTACTGTTTCTTTATTTATTTTGGAGGTTTACCATTCGCGGACAGACAAATATAACAAGCAATACTACACAAGCTTACTTCATTTTCCCTCTTATAAATTACTTCCTTTCAGGTATAAAATGCACCCCCCCCCCCCCCAACCATGAAAAGAAAACGAAAACAACCTCGGATATTTGCTGATCCTGGTAATCCAGGGCACTCTTTGGAGCTAGGCCTGAGGGGTGTCAGCATGCGAGCGCTTGGTGGTCGGAAGTTCCCGCTCGGCATCCGACCAGGTTTTACCCGAAGAAGTTGAGAGCAGCCTGTCAATGGTGCCGATATCCATTACGGGGGGCGGAGGGGGGCAGCGCCAAGTCAAAATGAGGCCTCAGGTGGAAACTCTACAAATCGACAACGGCACCAACTCAAAATTGGCACGTGGAATGTCTCGTCGCTAAAGAGGAAGGAACTTGAACTGGTTGAGGAGGCCAAAAAGTATCAGCTCGATGCAACTGGCATCTCCTCAAATAAGTGGAAGGGTTCTGGAACCAAACACTTCGATGATGGGTGGAAGCTCTTCTGGTCTGGCGTCCCAAATCACATGACTGGACAGGCGGGTGTGGGGATACTCACAAGCCCCCGGTTGTCAGAAAATGTATTCGATGTCATTCCGCTGGGGGGAAGGATTCTGATCTTAAAGCTTAAGCTTGAACGATCGACTCTGGCCCTGGTTCAGGTTTATGCACCAAATCGAGAGTCAGAGTATGAGTCCTTTTTGAACGAAGTTGATGCTGCCCTGGACAGAGTGGCAGAAATTGACTTCTTTCTCCTGATGGGTGACTTCAATGCACATGTGGGTACGGACGACAGTACTTGGAGGAGTGTGATCGGGAGGCACGGTGACCCGGATCAAAACAGGAACGGAGGGAAGTTGTTGAACTTTTGCTGTGCATATGGCTTGTCCATCATGAACACCTTTTTCCCACACAAGGACATTCACAAATATACATGGTACAAGCACAGTTTAAATCAGAAGTTACGGATTGATTTCTTTGTTGTACCATCGTGTCTTCAAAGAATGATTTGTAATGTTCGAGTTTTAAGGGGAGCTGAGTTGTCAACAGATCACCACTTAGTGTAGCGTAAATTGTTCTTCAGTGACTGTATTCCTTTGCCACCCAGGCGAAAACCAAGACTGGTGACCCGCATATGGTGGAAAAGGTTGCAGGATGCTGACTCTGATTTCAGAGAGCGCTTTGCACAGCATGTTTCGAAGAAGTTTGAATGAATTCCAACTGAATGTAGAGGAGGAATGGCAGCTGTTTTTATCGGCAATCATTGCCTCTGCAGGAAATGTTTGTGGAGTGAAGAGGCTTGGGGTATAGGCTGTTGGTGAGAAAAGAACTGCTTGGTTTAAAACGCCTGGAGTTCAAGAATCCATCAGAAAGAAGAAGTGAGCCTACATTGCGTGGATCCAATGTAGAAACTCAACTTCTCGAATCCGGCAAAATGAGGCGCGAAGGACTTCCAATCTGGCAGTTAGAACAGCCAAGGAACAGTCATGGAAAAAGTTCGGCGATTGGTTGGAGCACGATTACAGATCTGCAAACAAAATATTTTGGCAAACCATTCGCCGGCTCAGAGGAAGAAAGTTGAACATCATTCAGGGGGTTAAATCTAAGGACGGTACACTTGTTTCAAATGAGACTGATGTCTTGCGCAGATGGAGAGAGCACTTTCCGGTGTGCTCAACTCCAACAGGGCACTGGAAATGGCATTCACACTGCTGACGAGGTAAGGGCGGAGCATAGTCCCACAGTAGACGAAGTCACTAAGGCGATTAAATCGCTAAATGTTGGCAAGTCTACTGGAGTTGATGAAATCCGGCCAGAAATGCTCAAGGCAATGGGTGAAGAGGGTGTTAAATGGCTAACACGCGCCATTGAGGTGGCCTGGGATAGCAGGAAGGCACCTAGCGATTGGCAAACGGAAGTTATAGTGCCCATTTTCAAAAAAGGGAACAGGAGAGATTGCGCCAACTATAGGAGCATATCTCTCTTGAGTCTTCCGGTTAAAGTATTCGCGAAGGTGTTGGAAACGCGTTCCAGAGCTGTAATCGAGCCTTTGTTACGGGAAGAACAGTGCGGTTTTCGGCCTGGCAGAGGCACAACCGACCAGCTTTTTATTCTGAATGTTATTCTTGAGAAGGCCTGGGAATATGCCAAACCGGTCTATTCGTGTTTTGTAGATCTGGAAAAGATCTGAAAAATACACTGTGGAGAGTTTTGCAGGACTATGCGCTGAGTGGGCCTCTTCTGAGAGCCATCCAGTCTTTGTATGGAAACTGTCGAAGCTGTGTACTTTTGATGTGCGCGTTGGACTTCGCCAGGGCTGTGTTCTGTCGCCGCTCCTTGAAGGCCAAGAAACAGGTGGTGGGATTAGGTAAAGAACCTCTCTGGGTTCCACCTGGGGATTGCGCTGGAGTCTTTTGAGTTGGTGGCGGAGGATCGAGAACGATAAAAAAACCACTTAGCCACCCTCGCTCCGCGACCCTTTTAAGGGATAAGCGGCATTTCAAAATGATGATGATGATAACTTAAGGCACTCAAAAAGCTCTTCATCAGCACTAATGGTTTTGCAAGGTTTCGTTATCGTCCCATTATTGGTTCGCAGCTTATTAACTTATAAAATTTGTCAAGGAAACGTTTACCATAATTATAAAACAAAAAGTGCTAGGAACATTAGTTTTGCAAACGTGGTGCTATAATCGTTCCCACCACTGAGGTTATAAGGCTATAAGTGCTGAGCAGCTAAGTTATAGCTAAAGCGCAGGTTCTATAGACGTTTTTAGCACCTATTTTAGTTTGACACATTCAAAGTACTACTTTGCACACTTCGGGCTTGCCACATGTCGCACAATAGAAAACTATGCAATTGCCAGAAATTGTTGAGAGAACATTTCAAGAAAAAAAAATTAAATAGAAGACTTTTACATTTTCGACAGAATGACATGAATTTTACCTAGATTACTTTTTATGCTTTTTTTTACTCTTTTTGGCCCGAATTTATTTTTTATTTGTATAGGCTACGCCGCCAAAAGTGGGCATGGGCTTTAAATTCAAATCAATTAATTGTTATTTCGTTAGAATCATTAGAAAATACGGTAAAAGCGAAAATTATTTCAGAAAAAAACAGTTTTTTCCTAAAAACGCCTCTTGAAAGTGGGCGGAGCTCAAAACTTTGAACGGAGAAAACTTGGCAAATAGCAATATCTTTAAATATCTTTAATACTATGGATATAATTTTTTTCGATTTGGAAATCGGGTTTTTATAGAACTAACATGTTTTTTGTCTATTTGTCTGTGTAACTGTGCAACAAAAGAACCAAGCCGTGTACCAAGTTTCAGCCCTCTAGCTTGATTTTAAAGACCTAAAACCTTCAAACATACGCACGGACGGACGGATATGTCTTAATCGGTTCACATGTCGGTCTCGACCATATCTCTAAAAGGTCTTAAAGGTCTACGGTGATTATTTCACTGTGTTACAAACTATGCATTCAAATTAATATACCCTCGGTCGGGTATAAAAATAGAGTGATGGTAACCTTAAATCAATTAGCGCTATGTTTGAAATAAAAGCCCAAAACGTTATAATACATAGTTCTAAATGTACCCAAAGTTTCTAAAAGATAACTCAAAACGCCTAAAGTGCTATAATGGTGCTATCTGGGCCCCTTAAACCCCTTGCCTTCTATATTTAATGTTATATTTAATGTTTGAAAAGCGCGTAGTTCCTTTTCGTTCTGTTTAAATAAATCACTTAATCATTCATCATAAATCAATTAAGTGCATATCTTGTTTTATGCTAAGTAAATGCACGCAAATCTTTAAGAACATAACATATACCTTAGTTAAAATGAACGAAGCACTTTTCTTCAAAAACATCTTCACTACACAAAAATATCTAGAAGCCAAGTAAAAATAGAACCACACCATCGAAGAGCGTGTATACTTACAACAGATTTTATCAAAAATGTATTGGCAGGCAAATAAGACCTATAAGAGCTCGAAGTAGAGCCCTTATTGCACCCAAAATAAAGATCTATAAAGTACCAAATTTCCGTTAAGGGTTTTGTTAGGGGCTCCGTTACTTGTACAAAACCGACTTCAAGAACCTAAGGTTTTATGATGTGGTGCTGTAAGGGTAACTGTGGCCATAACAAGGGCTTCTCGGTTTCAATAGTTCATTCAATCCCTGCCTGACGGCAAGATCGCTCGTTTTTGCCATTATAAAAAAATGGTCAATTTGGTTGAGGGTTAATTGATCGGGACCATGTCCCTTTCTGGATGTTGTGATGCGGGAACGTTGTACTAGCTACCAAAACTTGCAGGCTGTACTTTCCCATCGTACGGTCAAAAACCTGGGTCTAAGACAATCATGATTCTTGATGATGTACTTAAGTTATTGTTCATACGTCACACCTTTTTCTATAGTGGCGAAAATCTAAAAAAATGAATAATATCTCGAAAATCGCTTTCAAAAGTCGTGAATGTACAAAACCTTTCATGGGACAAAACCTGGAATGACAACAATTTCAAACGACAAAATCTTAATCTCAATCTTTTTTGTTTAAGATTGTTAAATTAAGAAAATTGAACGTGGAACCTCTTTTATTCCACAAAAATTCGGGGATGAGAAATTAATACAGTTGATTTCAAATAACCTCATGTACGGCAATAACTTACGTAACAAGAGGCCTTTCGAGGTTTATTATTCCTAATTTTTAAGTACTGCTCTATTTTAAAAACAATTAATGAGCCTCTGCCCAAAGGTGGCCGATAAATACATTTAAAGTGCTGTGACCAGTTGCGTGACAAGTGAACTCCATTCATCCACCTTCGTCGCGGTAAACTTAAATGTCAATCACTGTCGTACGCCAATTTGTTTATAATTTGCATATCAGCAGCAATAATCCGCTCATATATGTATGCTCTGCTCATACACGCAAATATACAATGAAAACAAAAAAAAAGGAAATTAATTCCATAATTTCCGGCTCCCGCTGAGCACCACCCTCCCGGGTTTTACCTTTTAAAAAGCGGCTGCTTGTATAGGTAGGATATGTGCAAAATAAAGCTCCAATGTCAAGTGGCATGAAGAAGGGACTTACCTACACCAGCAACAGGAGGATAAGGCTGCATACAATCCAGTCAGTGCAGGCTATTGTTGCACACAGTGCACTCGAATGCACTCGGGGTCATTGAAGGATATACTGTAACGATATACATTCACCGTCCTTGCGAACAGGTGAACAGTGTTCACTCCTTAGCTATGTGCACATTCAATGTCGAGTGCGCGCTATTATGCTTTGACCTTCGCGTGTCGTTTGGAATTAATTTGGCCCCATATCATATACCTTTTACACCCTCAAACATATACCTACGTGATCGTCTTAAATGATTGGCGCACAATGCTCTCACCATCAGATGGAGGGTATTTACAAATTTTTAAGGACACTTTGCCGTCAATTCCCCAGCACTTGATTCAATGCCTGCTAATGCTTATGCCATGTATCGTTAGCTTTTGACAGTTTTGTCGAGTCGCATGTGTTGCTGCTCCAATGCTCGCTCATTCATCAAAGCCACACCAGCATGGGGCATGATGGGTGATGGCTTGCTATCCTTGTGACAGATGTCTTCCGAGTGTGTACTTCAGATATTGATGGTAATTTTGGCCGAGTGAATGACGCGGCTCTTCAAGTGACCTTGACTTTTGAGGAACTGGAAAATATTTGGCAAAACAAACTACCAGCCATGTCGCATCTATTTTTACATTCTACCCTCAAGGCACAACGACGCAGCACAACAAAGCATTGCGAAACTTTTAATTAAAAGTGACAAACAAACTTTTGTTTGCTCCTGCGGCCCGACGCGCTACGATGGGGGTAGTTCCTTATAACGCGGGGCTCTCGTTTTACCTGTTTCCAATTGGTGTCCTGATGGGGACACAACAGGGACGATACTGTTCGACGGTGGTGAAGTTGATTTAGGTACACAGTTTTGCCGAGTCACGCGGGCGACGCAGACGGGTAGATTTTGCTGTACAGGATTTGCAGTGAGCCTGAGCATCATTATATTGGTGGCAAAGGTGTGGTATGTGACTACAAAAATTTCGATACACAAGGTTTTTGTTATACTCACCTTTCACTTTATGTAAAAGGTCACGTACTTGGAGCCTAAACTTGATTGAGTTATTATTCAAACTTGTTTATTCTGTTTGCACACCAATTAAGGACCTTTGTCGACAGCTTTCTTCGCTTGAACAAATCGCTGCTATAAGAACACCAATTTCGAAAAGTTAACCCAGGATTAGGTTGGGCTTCAACATTGTGCGTTACTTTAATAGCCTTTGGCGATAGTCTTAATTGCATTAAAATTTTGTGTTCGTTGTAAGGAAACATGGCGATTGCAAACGAGGTGGCTTTCGCAGGCTCCGCCTGATGTTTAATTGGCAAAGTGTAAAGTTTTTCTAAGAAAAAGAGTGATGGGCGAAGGCTCTTTACTCTGTGTTAGTTATACTTGTTGTCGGTGGAAAACCTTTTTCTTTATTTCTTCTTATAATTCTGGACTAGTTCTAGTGAAGGAATTTTTCGAAAAGCATTATTAAAAGCATTATTTGAACGGTTTCTATACCCCATTGACATGGGAGTGCATTCATTTTGGCAAACAGTTTGTAACCCTGTTAAATAATAAGGATAGACCCCAAGACCTTAAGGGCATATGATTCAGACAGAATTCTGAAGCTAATAAACCTTATCTTTCCGTCTATCCGCCCGTCTGTCTGTCTGCACCAATATGTCACATGTTTTAGGCCTAAAATTTTAAGCTTCGAGGCTAAAATTGTGTGCATAAGTTCTTTGTTGGCCGAAGCAGTACAAGTATTCAAATTATTCAAGTCCGTTCACAGACACGCCCACAATGGGTGCAGATGTGCAACTTCCGACAGTGTTTTCAAAACTGTAAGATGTATTTTCGACGCCTGAAATTTGACGCTTAGTATCTCCAAGTCATTGTAAGATACATAAAAGAAAAATAGAGCCTAGTGGGCGTGGCATCAATTAAAAGGGTATTTTAGTGCCAAGCGAACGGACGGATCGCATGGTCGGAAAGCACAGACTACATGACGCGACATCAGCTAACGGATTCGAGCTGATCGACTTTGCTGCGGGCCGAACCGTTGTGGTAGTTAGTTACACCCGATCAATCGACCATCAACCAGATTGATCATATCACGATCGATGCAATCTTCCGAGGAGTCAAAAGTTGGGTACTCGGATTACTACTTCATTGTAAGTAGCGAATTCCTTGCTTTGGCGAGTAGCAAATCCCGGCAGGTGCATCCATATTAACAGGAATCATATGTATAAAGCGGCTCTGGACAGATGGACTAGAGCTGGAGCACCAGCTTCTCAGAGAGTAAAAGAGAGGACACGAGAAGTGAATAGTTGACGAGATATACCATGTCTCCACCGATCACTAATCCGCGATTTATATAAATCTTCACTTCATTTCCTGCGTATCTCAAGAGTTACCATTCAAATTAAACCTGAATTTCAAAATTAATTTAAATTCAAAAAAAAAAAACTCTTTAATTTATTTATTCTTTTTGCAAACCTCTTTCATGCTATTTTTGCTCCTCTTCGCAAGGCTTTATAATAGTTTGAAACTCGGAAAATGAAACTAAAACTGTGCGCGTATGACCGAACAGATCTGCCACAAATACATTTTCTATTAAGACTTTTACAACGAAATTGTTTACTCGTTCTCGGAAAATGTCATCGTAACTCTCTTTTTAGTGCGCCAAGAGGTTGCTCGTGTTAAATAAATTTTATAATTGTCACTTCGCGACACTTCAGGATTTCGCGACACTTCAGGATACGCGACTGTTCGCGTATGACAGGGTTGTCACAAACACATTTTCTATTAAGATTTTTATAACGAAATTGCTTACTCATTCCAGGGAAATGTCATCGTCACTCTCTTTGAGAGGGACACTTTGGGATTCACTTTTAATCGTCTTCCACTAAGCGCTCCAAGTAAAAGAGAGATGCTACTATACCTAGAAGGTTCAAGGCATCTACCAAAGGGTTAAGAGGAACTACCAAAAGTAAAGTTGATGGTGTAAAGCACGAGCTGAAGCCTGTAAGGACAGTCAAAGAAATATCATAGTGGAATGGCTCTTGGTATAATAGCGAAGACGAACTGTCAGCAGGATGACATATTTTACTTGACCGAAGAATACACCAATGAAGAACGAACGATACCGCCCAACCAACATCGATTAAGTAAAAGTAGCTGTATCTGCGCTTAAGCCTGAGCTTACGCCTAAGCTGCAGAGCGTTTCGAAAAAGTTGACGATCATTTGCTGAGGAGCATTTACCTACTCATCAATAAAGATATGGTCGAAGAAATAAGCATATGTATATGACCAATGGTTGGAACTTCAGCATTTATTCCTCGGTCATCAGGAAAGGAGACCCTCTGATTTGCGACAACTACAGAGGCATCAGTCTCCTGAACATGGCATACAATATCTTTTCTGCTGTACTGTGTGAATGCTTAAAGTCGCTTGTCAACAACCTGATATAGGTTCATATGAGTGTGGCATTGGGCTAGGAAAGTCTATCATTGACCAAATATGCACCTACACAGCGGCAGATTTTGAGCAAAAGGCCTGAAATTCCATATCGAAACTCGCCACCTTTTCATCTATATTAGGCCCCCTTTGACAGCATCTATAGAGCAGCATACTTGAGAGAATGGCAGAACTCCAGCACCAACACCAGACGCAAAATGATTTGAAAGTCCTTGCAACTACTTGCATAATGTAGGTAACATTGACATACTCGGAAGAACAGAGCGTGATGTCAGTGAAATCTTTTTGAGTAATGAAGGCCGAAGCGCGAATAAAGGCTTAGCGGCAACGAGGGCAAAATAAAGTATGTAGAGGACGGCTATAATTTTCCTCCTACAGAAGATGGTGTAGAAGGATGAAGGATGAAGTTCGACTTCATATTGGACTGTGTGTTTTTATATGCTGGATAGTGGCAGGTCAATGCTTTTCTTTGAAATCACTTCGTGGAATTATCCACCGTTAAATTAAGCCTAAGGGGCAGTTGATAACGTTAAGTGTTTTTTAAGCGGAGCCGAACATTATTTTAATCTTTGTGAAATGTAAATGTAAATTTTCAATGTTACGCGTCTTCATTTCTTTCTGTAGGTACGTGCTGTGCAGCAACACATAGCTACCTAGCCAGAAGAGCCAGAATATAACGGCTGCGATGGCTGGCTAATTTAGAGCGGATGGCCACAAACGTCCAGCCTGGACATTCTCCGAATCCACTCCGGGCAGGGACGGGTTGAGTTGAGGAGCAACGAGACTCAGGTAGCCCACGCAAGGGGAAGAGGACCTCAGCCTACCCCGTGTGTAAGACTAGAGACAGAGTTGGCTGGCGAAGTTTCTTGACGGAGGCGCAGGTCGACTTCCGGAGTCGAATGTAGCGACACCTTGAGTCAGTAAGGAAACCCACCTCCTCTTGATCCCTGCGGCACTACTATCAAGTTTTTCGCGAGGAGGGTCCTCACCCTTTTATACTCGACTTACTAACGTTGGCTGCGCTGCATTTTGCTATCATCCTGATGTCTTTTTGTTCTTATTCATGATGCTTAAAACAGTTACACTCTCTGAGGTTAAGTTTTCACCCAGTCTATTCCGCCAGCTGATTGCGTCTTCCTTGATATGGGAGACAGTGAAACATTATTTGTTCTACGTTTTCAACTGTTTCCATGCACGTCGGACAGCAAGGGTCATCTTCATGCCCAACTCTGTGGAGGTATAGGCTCAGAAACATCCATGATCAGTAAGAGAAAGCATCTGCAGCAGTTCAAAGTTTAACTGCTAATGATGCTGCCATCTACCTTTGTCGGGACAGTTCCAACAACGTACATACCATAAATCATATGTACGGCGTTAATTCCTTGTTGTTGTGGGCTTCATTTCCTTATCGAAAAGGAAATAACCCCCACGGTGCTTAGTTCCTTTTTTTTGGGGTTATATCACTGCACCATGCGCACCACCAGTAGCTTTATACTGCCTCACCCCTTTATCGGTGGCAATGCGCAGTATTCGGATTCTCAGGAAGCCGGCAGTCTCGTTGCGGTGAGTGCATGCACCGTTGAAAAAAAGGACGATAATAAAGGATAAACCCGCAAGGAAAAATCTATGATCGCATTCATTTTTTTTCAGACATTCAACAAGTTGTTCTTTAATATTAAAATAAAATCTAAGCTGCGTAAGGCTTTTTTAATGATGACTAAGTTTGAGCCTTTTCATTCGTTTGTGTTCGATTTTGAATGTATTCCACGAGTAACAAGTACCATAGAAAAAACGAAACAAAGCCCCTATAATAGAGAACATCTCATTTTTAATCCGCAATAAGATGATTTCTTCAGTAGCGTTGAGTTATCTTCGTTTGAAATTTTTCACGTGCTCCTTAGAGGTTCTTTTGCCCAACGTATGGGACACGCACAAAAGCCATATATTCAAAATGCTCCTTTAATATACATGAGCATAAAAAATACACGCGGTATGCTTCGGCGTGTCGGCATGTAAAAATGTATGTGCAAGGCAATTTTTCAATTGTACCCTTATATGTTTGGGGCTTAGCAGCAATGTTGGGTAATTTTAAAATTCACTCATAAATTTGCGAAAATTCATTCCCTAGCTAGATAGGGGCACGCCTCGCCTATTGCTGTTTTAGCACGAAACTGTTGCTATACCCCGCCGGGAGAGTAGGTAACATGTGTTTCCTTTTATTTCCTAGATATTCGTGCCGCCTTTAATGCTGATAACGATTATTGACGTATAAAGACAATTATTTTGTGATGTAGATAATCTTTTTACGAGCGCCGCTTGGTCCCTTCAGTGTGTCACTGTTGAAAATAGGAGAGGTATGGTCGGTAATTATTATCCTACGCCGGATCAGGCACCATAGGCAGCATAGGGACACCACCCGGCCTGTGTTGAATGGCAATTTACAGCCTTTCGATATGGTGGAGGTGTGTTCTGTGCACGAGCCTTTTGCGTTGAGAGTTAAATTCCGAATGACATTTTAATTCTATTGGAAGTTTTACTTTTGGCATTTTATTGAGTCAGGAAATTGCCATCGAACATTGGAACTGGTTATGCTGGTAATGGATTTTATTGACTGTCAAATGACAGGAATGACGCAAATAGGAGCGGCCCTCGATAAATGGAGAGCAATTAAAGCTCTCACAAAGCACTTCAGGAATGTTGGACACTGTTTAAATATTCTTTTACCAATGGATGGAGGTGTCTATTGCCTGTGAAAGTCCGTTGGATTTTTGTCAGAGAAGCGAACCCATTCCAATGCGAAAAGGATACATTTAAAACACCTCTCGACGTCGTAAAAACACGTTGGGCTTTAAGTTGAGTACAAATGCGTGCGGCGTACTAGCTATAAATAGCAACTGCTAATAGAATCCACTTATAAGGCTTTCACGAAATCACCTTATTGTACTATCGAGTTACCATGTCAATATAGTTTCTGAAATGCTCTCTACGAACAACGACGACGGCAACAGCACAGCATACACTCGGTTATCCTTGATCCCTCTTTCAGAATAGGGGATTATCTGATCTTTATATGTGCGTAGCGTACATAATTTAATAACGTATTCAGCTACGCATTTGCTGCTGGTTGTAAAAAGCAAGAGTGCCATTCCTTGTTATTTGGTGGATTTATTTAAATATTTATGGTCACACCTTAAAGCTCCGACCCTTTTTTTGTCATTTTCATGGGGTAGCTGTTGGATGTTAGCCCATTTCGTACTCACAGACTCAACGTATATCAAACAAAAGGTAAATTGAGATTAGGTTAGAAAGTTTTCAAATTAAATGGCGAAAATAAATTAAAAAAATCGTTTGCGGAAATTTGTTGTTTTTTTTTTTGCAATGGTTTGTGAACTTGGCGGCGGATTTAAAAAAGAATTAAAAAAGTTTCGAGACAAAGAGGTTGCATTCAAAAAGCCTTGTATAAAAATCCATAGAACCTACTAATCAGCTTATGGTTATAGTATACAAAAGTGCGTACATACAAGCCAAAAGTTTTGTACAAAATTTTTTTCGCAATGATGTTCAACGAGGTGGCTTTTCTTACCGATTGTAATCTTAAAGAAGCTTAATATAAAAATATGACATTGAAATTTAAACAATAAAATTCACCACTTTTTTGCAATTATAAGTACTCTTTGTCTTTCAAAACTTTTTTGCTTTATTTTAACTCAAGAGGCTTTTCTTGTCGCTTTCTATGTCCTCAAGTGAAGGACAAATAATCAACTGCATGCCCTTAGATAAGACTGCATTAAATAATATAAAAATCCTCTATTTAGCCGTGTTATTAACTCTTTTTTAAGATTTATAGCTAAGATATTATGACGTGGCGAGAAAATGTGAAAGTGCACGCAGGAGTCACTAAATTCGACCATTTAATCACTAAAGGAACACATCCTGTCAACTGACAGTAAACTGACATTCGATATTCGGGTATCGAAAATCCCCCTTCAATGACTTCAATCTAAAAATAAAAATAAATAAATAAATAAATAAATAAATAGACTGGCGCAACAGCTCGAGGTGAACCAGGGCCAACTTCTCAACAATGTATGTTGGTGTGTTAATTTCCTTACATACAATGGGACCTACAATTTTTTGCCGAATCCAAACGGCACTTTGAGAAGTTTTTCAAGACAAATGATACTCTCGGAGGGCTTGTCAGACCCTCGCGAAGGTGGGGACCGTGAAAAAGAACAAGTATTTTTCTTCAGGTGACGATGGCAGGACTCGAACCCATACCTCCGGCGTAGTAAGCACTCACACGAACCACTACGCCACCCCACCCCACTCAATCTAAAAATACCAATGGAAAATTACCATACGCCAAATTTTGATATCCTTTCCCAAATCAGGATAGTATAATAAGAGGTTTTTTTTTTAATTTTGCCTCCAATTTTGGAGTCAAAATTCTGCCGGGGCCAAATTCTTTTTACGAATTCTGTTATTCAAAATTCCGGGAAAGCAAGTGAAATTGGAATGAGTTAAATGATGCTTTCGAAATTCTTCTTTTTCAAAATTTTTCCTTTTCCTTTTCGTTTTCCTTTTTTGCATTTAAGTCAAGGCATTGGGCAGCATGCCCCCTCCCCCCCCCCCCCCTTTACATATTTCACTATGGCACCTTATCACAAAAAGAGTTGAGGGCTTCATTTTGACCCCAACCCGTTTGAATAAAAAAAAACGTTTTTAATTTTCCGGAAAAACGTGGATATGACCCCGGCAGAATTTCGACCCCAAACTACAATGAAATATATATGGACCCCCTACAACCCTTGCCTGTTTCGTTTTTGTACCCCATCCCATTGGAAAGGAGGTACATTAACTTTGTCACATAGTTTATAACACGGTGAAATAATAATGGTAGACCCCCAAGACCTAAGGGCATATGTTCGAGACCAAATTCTTAATCGAACAAGCCATGTCCGTCCGTCCGTATATCTGTATGTCACATATTTGTTGGTCTTTAATTTTAAGCTAGGAAGCTGAAATTTTGTGTTTAGGCTCCCTATCCGAAGTAGTACAAGTATTAAAATTTTCTAAACCCACCCACAGTCACGTCCAGTAGTAGTAGTAGTAGTAAAAGCTAACTTTATTTATACAAGCATATTCTAGTGTTTGTATTACATGTAGTTTATCAAAAATTAGCGTTGGCTTTTGCCGTCAGCCGAGAGAAAGGGTTGAAACAAAATATAAAATAATAAAAACGCTTCGTTTATAATTTGTAGACGATACCTCAAAGCCGTTTTAAAAAAGTTAAAAAAAAGTGATCCAATTTTCTCCATTTAATATATTTGTGACTTGATCTAGTGCAAGAGTATTTCTCCCCAGAAGCATCTCCGAGTTGAGTGGAGTATTGGGCACGATCCAATAAAGTGAAGGACATCCTCCCTCGTTCCCAGGTAACACAACGTACGTTCGTCTCTTATGTCTGTTCTATGCGGCATGAAGTTCAGATGTAGGAGTTCGCCTCTGTCTTTGAAAATTGTTGAGATGACTTCAATATCGTTCCGGTCATGAAAATAATTGTTCTCCCCAAGGTCGTGGTCTAGTGATTTGTAGTGGAGTCTTGTTTGGCTTTGTTGACATTGCCTCTCAAATAATACCCGCGTTGAGCACTCAACCTTTTTCAGCAAATCTTTCAAAGCGTTTTCCAGGTTTGTTCCGGTTAGATTTTGTAATTGAATACTATGTTCTAAGTTTTCATTTTTTACGGTGTATGGCAATGTTATGGGGGAGGCGATGAGTTGGTAGTGCCAGAATTTTTTGAACATAGAGGAAATGAAGCGTAAGTGTGTGGAGGTGAAGCGTTGGTAGGCCCGTTTCAAGATGTAACATGTTGGTCGGCGTAGTTTCCGGTAGGCGAAATATTTTCTTTAAGAAGTATCTTAATAGTTTTTCGACATCTTCAAAACACCAGACTCCCCACACTTGTGCCGCGTAGCACATTATTGATCTCATGACTGCTTCGAATATTTTATACTTCACGCTTGGCGCTATATTTCTTTTTCCTAAAATTCCCCTCCAGTTACAGTTTATTGCACGTTTTGATTCCTTCAGCTTTTCTTGTAGGTTTTTTTTGAATGATGTCTGAGGGGTAATCAGAAAGCCTAGGTATTTGTATTCTTTGACTGCCTCCAATTCCACATTTTGCCAGTTCCACTTTTCGTTTCTCGCAAGCCGCCCCAATTATTGCGGAAGATCATTAGTTAAGATTTACTCGTGTTTACTTGGAGGTTCCATAAACGACAATATTCCTGCAGCTTGTTGATCATCAGTTGAAGCATGTTTGGCGTTTCTGCTAGTATCACAATGTCGTCAGCGTAGAGCAAGATCTTTACAGTTCGGCAGCTCTAACTCGACTGCAACTGGAAGATGATCCGAGTAAATTGCTTCCACAACTTGAAGATTCCTTGTATGCTTAAGAGCATTTCCCTGCGCCAAACAGTAATCTAAAGATGAGCACGCGGTGCCTCTGATAAACGTAAGATTTCCGTTTTTGTCACCATTGGTTCTGCCATTTAGTAGAGTTAGTCCTATATTTTCACACATTTCCGTTATTTTTTTTGTTCCCGTTTCCGTCAATTTCCGGCATTCATCTGTTGCGTTACTGGTTTCACTTCAGCCTGTTAGAAATTCGGGTTCCACATTGAGAACTGGGTTGTTTCCCACTCTTCTATTGAAGTCTCCGACGACCATAAGATCATACTCTCCTAATTCCAGCAAGAAGTTGTATAGAAGCGTGAAGTCGTTAATCCATTTGTTGCAGTTGATGTAAACTGGTATTATAAAGATTTTCAAGTTGTCGGCTTAAATTTTTATTAAATCATATTTTTTAAGAAAGCAGCACCCAATAGCTTTCTTCAGCCCTTTTTTTTTTGCCCGCTGGCTGTAGCATCATTGTTTGGCGTTTCGCATATGTTGTCATCCAGCAGCTTGTCCATAAACGTGATTTCGCTGTCATCTTCACACTCAAGGTTTTTGTTTAAGTCGAAGTAAAATATATGTTCCCCAATTTTAAGTTTTTCTCCACGAAGTTCAATGTTTATTTTCGGGTTTTCACATTTAATTTTGTCCACGAGTCATAAAGCTTGCCTTCAGTCACGTCTATAATCGGTGTAACTGTGCAACTACCTCCAGAGCTTTCAATCTGTAAGACGAGTTAAGAGTCTGAGATTGAACTTGAAAGAGTCTGACTCGACATTTATTACCTCCTCAACATTCAAAGATATACAAAATTGGAATAAAATCGCTAAATCGCTAAAATGGCATGGCATTGACTAAAAGGGTAAATTTAATTCAATATTTTTGCTCATGATTGAAAAAAATTTCTTAATGTACTATGTAGCACTTAATTCTACATTTTGTTTATAGAAGATTTTGGGCCACGCCCACATTTTGCGCAGAATTAAAGAAAAACCTTGAGTTTTTCATAAAAATACAATCTAGACAGGTCTTAAGAGATTTCGTTTTAGATTTTGCTGTTGCAAAATTTTTAGCCACGCCTCCTTTTAAGAGATTGAATTCGCAAAAATATTGAACTCGAAACAAAAATTTGCATTTTTGCGTACATTTAAGCGAAACCTCGAGATATATGCCCATACCACGCCCCTTTTCAAAGTTTGCAATAACAGTAATTGATAATGTGGGATAGGATGGGGAATTCAACGGTCCGTTTAACGGACTGTAACTTCTGCGTACATACCGTAGCACTTTCTTACTGGTTTTACCTTGGCTTATCTGTCAAAAAGTGAATAGTCTGCCAAAAAAACAATAACAAACCAAGAGTTTTAACTAAAGTCAGAATTCTGAAAAGTTGTACTATGAAAAGCACAATTTTGTTTCACCATAACCATGTTAAATGAAAAAATTATATTGAATAAAATATTCAAAATAGTTAAACTTTAAATCGATGCCACACTCACTAATGGAAATTTGCCGATTTTATTTTTCTTTTGTTTGTCCTATACTATCACCAGGAAATGCTAAAAGTCATATTTCATCGTTTCACAGCGTCTTAGAGTCTTAAAGGCACTGGAGATAGGTGCACAATCTGAGTTGCTAAACTGAGTTACAGTTTTACACTTGTTTTGCTTTAGACGCCAAAGTGCTTAAAAATTTCAGTTCCCTAGCTAAAAATGTAGTCCTATAACTTTGTGAAATACGGACGGACCCGCTTATCCAACCTGCTTTTGTTTTTGTTTAACAAAAGAAGGTGTCAAAAGAGCCTATACCCATTTTTAACACACGGGCAAGATCGCCTTTGGTTTTCTCTGGATATATGAACTACCCTCAGGTCCTCTCTGACTTTTTCTACCCCAATGTACTGACCCCATTATACTGAATTTAAGGATCGGTTTTCGCGTTTTCCCAACGAATAATAGAGAATACCGATATTGGTCTAACAACAGTGTTTTTTTGTTTCCACCTCTCAATTCGTGTGAGGTATGACTTTTTATTGAAATCAATTTTAATTAAAACTAGTGGGAGGCTTACAGTCCGCTTAGGCGAATCGTTGGATACCCCATCCCAATTGACCACTGTCAAGCGCCAAATTGTGTCATAAATCTTGGTTGTTAAACTTCAGTTAAGAATCTTCGCTCTAAGAAAGGGGCGTGGCATCCACCCCTTCTCAACAACATCGTATTTTTGTTTATATTTTTTATCAGAAGTGGTATACATGTGTTGACTGCATTTTCATATTAAAAATTTGGTTTATACTTAAAAACGCCCCCAAAAGTGGGCGCGGCGAAAATTTATTCACTTGAGTTGATAGCTTACGCACATATCTGAACATTTTATAGTGCAAGTTTTTTGGATTTAAAGTAAATATATCAAATAAAAACCGTTTATTAGAATGCATATTAAGTATGACCACGCCTACAAGGGGGCGATATTCGCCTTTTTTTGCCAATCACAAAAATGCCTTTAAATGCCAATCACAATACACTTAACCGATGATATCGCATACCAGATTTCAGCTTCCTCCGACAACCTTGATTTTTCATGCTAATAAGTCAGTGGGCGGATTTCAAAATTTTTTACACTTGTACTGCTTCGGGGCCTAGAAAGAAAAGATATGAAGTTTCAAGTTCCTAGCTCAAAATTTAAGGCCTAAAAACTACCGACAGAAGGACGCACATGGCTCATTCGCTCATTCGACTTACCATTCGGTCTTGATCATATGCCCTTAAGGTCTTGGGGGTCTACGGTGATTATTTCTCTATGTTACAAACTATGATTCAAACTAAATATACCTCCTATCCTATGGGTTGGGGTATAATGATTTAGAGCGGTAGTGGAGTTGATCCTATAAGGCGACTCAAATTCGCCGCAGAAACAGAAACCAAACCAGCATCTCTCTTCCGAGACAACCCCTTACGAGCCGTCAAAGAAACCACTTTCATGTTTTATATAAATTGCACGTTGCAGTGAATCAAATCAATCTATCCGAGACAGCACCGCTATACAAAAACCATACGACGACTGACATTGAATAAATCAGTTAGATAGACTTCATCATCTACACCGGGCCATCCACCGCGCCAGGGATAAATTAAGCTCCACTCAGAGCATGGAGGGCAATTTGGTAAGGAATACGAGACGTGCACAACCCAAGCATATATCTATGAGCTTATACCTACTCTGTACATCATCATCTATGACAGGTGAGGCTTTTGGTGGTGGAGTGTAGCCTTGGTTACTGGAAGCTCTTTGTATGCGTCTTGGGTAAAGTATCCATGCACTTCATTGTATATATTAGCGTTTCCATATGCACATCCTCCAGTTGTAACATTATATCCTCCGAGAGTACGATACGCGCTGGTACTGCACCGTTGATCCGACTCTGGTCGTGAAGATTTTGCTCGAAGGTGTATCATCCAGTAGTTGGAACACTAAAGAGGTTCTGAGCAATCAATCATTGTGAAAAGAAGCAGCTTCTGCAGGAGAGTCTGCCTGAACAGCAAAGGCACCAGGTTAATCATCACCTGTGGCAACGGATGAGCTCAAATATTATCATAGAAGTTAAGCGAGTGCATGATGATCACAAACGAAACAAATGAAGTAAGTTTCGACAAGGATAAATCGTCGCCATTTCCTGTACTCTTTATTCGCCGCGTCACATGGTATACTGTGCCGACACCACCAACGCTGTGTGACCAAAAGCAACACAAGCCGGCACAATACCCTTACAGCTAAACCAACGAGTAGGTAAAAGTTCAAAGCAGCAATTGCACCCACTGCTGTGCGTCGTAACTCGAGGTGCGTGTAATTACATCGATGTCGAGGGAAAACTCCATGGATGCGCCCTGTGCCTCGGTTGGCCTAGAGTTTCAAGTGACGGCTATAAACCTAGCCCAGCCGGTTGTTCTAGTATGTGTACTCAAATTCACCGGAAAACCTCTCATTTGAAGGCACAAGGAACACAATCTGATGCGGTGGCACAGCTAAAAGGAGACAATGTGGACTATGCAGCTGCCCCCGATTTCAGTGAAAAGTTCAAGCGATAAGGATGAGCGGTGATTATATGGTTACCGGTATGGACCCGCTGATCTTTTTACTCCGAGCGAAATGTGAACCACAGATGCCATTAAAAGTTTTTTGTTTCTATTATCTTTTGCAAAAGTACCTACTTTTATCCTTTATTTACTATATACTTATCTATTTCCTGTCCTGTCCACTGCATCGTTGAGCTCAGGTCAGAGTGCAAGGTTTTTGTTTGTACTCTTTTAAATCGTCTCTTTTTGTGATGTTTGAATTTACAAAGGCCAAAGAAGCAGTATTTACAGTGGTTTGGCGCTTAGCTGCAGTGGCCGGAAGGTAGGAATCGGAAATGTTGCTGTCCTGTCGATGACATAGTTTCTATTCTCCACCTAGATAGTTTCCTACGTTCAGAGAGTGCGAGCCTTGCCGGTAGTAAATAAATTACAAAGTCTTCTGCTTACCTGCCAACTTTGTTTTGTTATATTTTTTAGCGGTCCGTCAAAAAATAGAAAAAGGACCTCTTATGGTATCGCTACGTTGTCCGTCCGTTCAATCGCTTTATAACTTCTGAACGTTAAGTCGTAGAAAGACAAAATTTAGTGTGCGTATAAAGAAAGAATCCAAAGAGGGCAATTTTTTTTAAGCACATATAACAGTTGAATTACAGTTTGAAATTTCATGTGAAAATGGACTTAATGTTTTTTAGTGTTTTTTTCAAGAAGTTTAATAGGCAAGAACTAGAAAAATAAAACTTAGGTTTAAGAAATACTAAGTTTTAATTAAAAAATAAAACTTTTCGAAAATATCAAAACGTTTTTGAGAAATGAAGAGTCGAGAATGCATGACGTTTTTCAAAGTGTTGGAGGCCATAGCTTTTGAACGGCTTATCGCTCAAAATTAATATTTAACACACGTATAAAGCAACTCAAAGTAAACCAAGTGCTTAGGTCATATTTTTCAAAAACAGTTTCAGTACTGCAGCTTTGACGCATTTTCGAAACAAAATCGCAGAAATGCATGAACAAACGTGTCCCCCCCTCCTTATCCTTATATCCGGTGCTGTTTGGTGGAATTCTATGAAAAAAATCACACATATCAAAAATAATTCAAAATTTAAAGGAAAATTATAGCGGATTTTGAAATTTCAAAATCTTCTGAGATTTAACTGAAAAACATAAAAGCATTTTCGAAAACAATTTTTTAAGTCTACTAGTAGCTTAACAGTATAAGCAATCTTTTTCAGATTCGATTAAAGTAAAAAGCTTAAAATAAGAAGGAAGGCTACGTTAAAAGTTTTTTAAATTGCCGTTTTAAACCTAAGTTTTTAGGTTTAAAACGGCATTTAAATTTAAAAAATCGAAATTAAAAGCGTCTATTTACAAAACGAAATAAAAAAGGAGCTTGTTTTACCGTTTGCGCATAAACCGGTGGCCATAGTATTAAAAACAAACATCCAAGGCTAGTGCTATTGGAAAAAAGTCTAACGGGAACTGGGAAAAACTTCAAAATATTTGTTTTATGGATTTGAAATTTAAAAAATTTTAAAAAAGGTCAAATGTCTCCCCGGTATAAAGTATAATTTTTAAATTAACACCGAGCATAGTCCATCTTCTTAAATTTTATACAAAACTGTAGCAGACTTCAGATATTCAAAAACTTCGAAGATTTAACTGAAAAACGTGAAAACGTTTTCGAAAACTTTTTTTTTAAGATTTCTAGTTCCTTAACGGTTATAACCACCTTTTTTAAATTTGGCTGAAGTATGTAATGTTCAAAAGGCAAGCGAACTGCATCAAAAACGATTTAAAATTGCCGTTTTCGACCCTAAGTTTTTAAGCCCATTCAAACAAGCGAAATAAAAAAGAGTATATTTTTGCCGTTTTCTCAGAAATCCATGTCCGCAGAATTTGAGAAAAGTGACAAAAGCTAGCACAGGTAGTTGTAAAATTGATCAAAAGGTCTAACGGTAATTAAAAACAATCGAAATTGCTGTTTTATGGGTTTTAAATTATGAAAATCCTAAAAAAGGCCAAGAAAGAGTATATGCTTCCCTCTATTTTCGAAACGGTAAAGCTTTTTGTCAGCCTATTTTTAGAGTAACGAAACCCAATATAAAATGACCCAATATAAGATCAGTAGGAAACAGTACAGAACCCAACAGGAATACTATAAAAAAAGTATATTATAGACTGTAAAATATATCCAGAAATAATTTTAATAAATAAATAGAATGTTACACAGACTGTGCAATATAGATGACTATAATCTTCAACAAAAGCCGACGGACCGCTCCGCGCATATCTTCATACTTGACGGTCTCTTTTTTTATTGCTGAATCAGGCTGACTATGAAGCTGGTTGAATTTTAATTAACTTAGCAATTAACAGACGCAATTTCTTTTTTAACATTTCAAAAGATTTGTAAGATAATCGAGGTACTTTTTGCAACGTTCTGTTTTATTTGTTTGCATAGAGCTGAGATACACAAGACTTACAATTACACCCAACCCTCGGAGAGTTTCAATTTGCTACTCTACGTGTGCTGTGTATCTACCCCACATGTAGGCACAATCCAATCAAATGAACAAGCGCAGGCATTTTTCCGCTCGTTTATAGCCACAACTCGCTGTTATCACTTTTAGTGTATTTCGTGTCAAACAGGACACTTTTAATAGCTCATATCTCTGAAAGTAAGTAGAGTGGCGCAGCCGCTCGAGGTGAATCACCCCAGCGGGAAATTGAAGCATACTTGCATGCATGATTCATGCATGCTGCGGAAGCTAAGAATGCATCCTTTTTCCTTCCTTCTCCCTTCCCTATTACATTAGCATTTAGCATGTTCGCCCTAGGAAGCCTTCCACGGAAGCAGTTAGGGAATCGGTTCCCGGCAAGCCATCTAGAAGCCTAGTTATTGTATAGCTATTGTATACACCTAAGTCATTAATGAAGTATGCATCTTAAGGGATACATACGGAATGTAATCAAAGAAGTGACTTAGCATGTATGATTTAGTATGCTTGATAGATGCATCTTTATGATGTTTATCTCCGAAATGTTAAAATAAAAATCAAACAACGGTTTGAAAAATAAATTTTCAGTTGCATTATAAATAGATAAGTTACAAACAACTTCAGCTATAACATGAAATGAGATCTTTGGAACATCTCAGCAAGAAACCATCTGTTGTTGAAAGTGATAACTTCGGGGGTTGTTTCAATGAAGCAGCGGATCATAATATACCTAGACCTAATAGATGTAATAGATAAAATCATTATATAGTCAAAACGAGGATCCAGTCAAATACGTTGCTGCCAATGAGCTCGATTTTCAAATTAAAGCTGTTCGGATTAATATAAAACGTTAACCATAGATCCATACAAACAAATAAAAGGTACTCACAACTCACGTCACGATACACTTCACATCGCCATTTTTCTTTTAAAACGTCCACTTTCATTAGATATTCGACTTATTTTATTCATTTTACGAAAAAATCACTTCATAAGAACTCTACACACGTCTTGTCAGGCATAAAATCACTGGCGAACTGAACTGTATCCGAAGAAAAATTTCTAACTGCTCAGTGTTCATAAAAAAGGGTTCGCTTTTTTAGACACACTTCCAATGAATGCATTTTATTGTAATCCTAAATACATCCCGAGAATGCTTTTCATGATTTTGCGATCGTAATATGCATTCCAAGAAAAAGTCTGTTATTGCTTCCAATACATTTGCCAAAAATGGATTCTATTGCAATCATATTGACATGCCTAAGAATGTTTTTCTCTAATTGATTTTTATCGTTGGCGTGGTATAAAAGCTTCAGAAGTTACCCCTAGTGATTGATTCTATATGCATCAATTATGCATGAAAGAGAATGTTTTTGAAAAAAGTACAGATTCCTACGATATCCCGCTGGGAGGGCCAACTTCTCAACAATGTATGCTGTGTGTGTTAATTTCTTCACATACAAGGGGACCTACAATTTTTTGCCGAATCCGAACGGCACTTTGAGAAGTTTTTCAAGACAAGTGATACTCTCGGAGGGCTCGTCAGACCCTCGGGGAGGGTGAAAAAGAACGAGTCTTTTTTTCGCCAGATCTCTGGTGTAGTAAGCACACACACTAACCACTATGCCACGGCACCACACTCTCTCTAAAAGTACTCTTCAAAAATACTAAAGTAAAAGCATTTGGCTCATCGGAATAAATCATTGATTAATTTGTTGCAAACGTCATGCAGATCGATTGCATATTTTAAGGAGTTCAGGATGTCACAACTTCGATTCACGTGCATATAAATGAAATATTGGAGTTTTGCAAATGTAGACGCGAAACCAACATGGAAGTAACACGCTAAAAAAACATCTCAGTAAGAGCAAAAGTTCGTCTGTAACGAACTTCTATATACCCGACCCTCTTTACACATTAACACCAAATTTTAAATTTTTTGGTCTGTTTCATATACTGAATGTCAATTTTTCCTATTGGCCACGCCCCTAAAAAAGGGCGTAGGCTGAAAATTAAAATCAATTAACTCTTATTTCGTTGGAATCACGAGAAAATGCGTTAAAAGCGAATATTAATACTTAAAAAAAAACAGTTTTTTTTCCCAAAAACGCCCCCTAAAAGTGGGCTAAGCTCAATACTTTGTATGCAACAAATTTAGCAAATGGTAATATCTTTAATATTTGTCATATAATTTTTTTTCAATTTAGAATGAATTTCCCGATAAATCAGGTTTTCAAAGATTTCACATTTTAAAAGTGGGCATGATCTTATTAAAGTGGGTGGGTCTAATTAAAGGCTTCTGGTCAGTATTGCCCTCCACCAAAATTTGAGTTCATATGTTTTGTCTATCTTGAACAAAAGGCATTTTGAAATAAAATGCAAATTTGAGGTTGTCTGACATTCAAGCCAATTTTGGGCGTGGCTGTGGGAGGATCTTCTCAATTTTCATACTTTGTCTGTACAAAATGAAAACCAAGCAACGCTGCAAGTTTCAGTTTCTTAGCTTAATATTTTAAAGACCACAAAGCTGCATACATACGGACAAACGGACGGACGGACATGGATTAATCTACTTACTTGTCCTATCTACTCGATCGTATCTCTAAAAGTTCTAAGGGCCTACGGTTATTATTTCACTGTGCATTACAGAACAAACTATGCATTAAAATTAATATACCCTCGGTCGGGTATAAAAACCAACTGAGGAACATATCGCAAATCTTTTGACCGCGTATTGTTGTAAATTTTGTCAAGTCTTTTGATGACCACTCGGCAAAGGGCTTTAGATATTATGTATTCACAAAAACAATATTATCTGCAAAAGTTTGACTGTTCTTAAGTCAGTTTGCAAGTACATAACTCAGTGCATGGTTTGTTGAACCTCATCAAGTGTTCTAAGCCACGTTTCGAAGGATAAACTGGGGTCTATAGCTGAATGGTTAGTTAGGGGTCTATAGCTATGGGCTTTAAACCCGCACTTATCCTGAAAAAAAAAATATCCTTCATAGCATCCTTTCTTCATTACCTTTAAAGTCTTTATTATATACATTATGTCGATTACGTGAAAAGCAAGTTGGAACTTATCCGAAATATTCCTTGAACAAGCTCACATTCCGGTTTTTAATTTGGCCAATTTATTGACACTGGTCTGCTGTTTCACTTTTGTGAGTGTCTTCTTTTTAAATAATTTAAAATTTATTCCCAACAATGTCGAGTTAGCAAGTGCAACGAAGTGGAACAAACGCCAACAATTAAAAACTTCCAAAAATATTTCTTAACTAGTCAAGACTTTAAAAACTGGCTTAAAAGAGTTTTTCTTTTTTGGTGCTGGAGAAGTTATCTATTCAAAATCCTTTACAATTAAATTGCCGACGTAAGATATCTGAAGACTGTTACTTTCTTTCAAAAACAGAAACTTTGTCTTAAATTTCGAACCTTGATGGCAACTGAAAATCAAATTCAAGGACTCTCGCACATCTTCATTGTTTGTACAAAAATAGAACACCAAATCATGATATAAGCGTCCTCCAGTGTGTCCGATAAAACTCAACTCAAGCACATCCGGCTTTAAAAGAAACCGCCCACACTTTGCCATCCCATTGCTAACTAATTGACTTTGTGCTTTTTCAATTAACTTATTCAATTTGTTATACAATCATCCTTGACTAAGGTCGAAATTTGATTTACTATTCTTCCTCTTCTTTCGGTAAAAAGAAAAACCCTCTCTCACTCCCAACTCTGTAATCCTATTAAAGGTCAATAGTCATATTTCTTTTTGGCCAAATTTAAATTGTCCCCCTAATGGAAGAAGACACGGCTAGATGTCTTCCTTTTTTGAGAGTCTCGCACTCGCCCACACCCATCAAGAACCAATACCATAACACGCTCGAGTCGAGTCGATGCCTGCCTCTGTCGCATTAATGTTGTTAAAAGTCCTCGAGCACTTTACACAGATAAAGTATCAATTCTTTGAAGTGACACTTTTGCAAGAGATGTGTCCCTCATTTGGAGTTCCTCGTCACTTTAGTAGCAAAGCAAGCACATAGACAATATGTTGCCTGTACGATTTCTAGGGACAACAACGGCAAGGGGAGAGACCCCTACATACATTTATAATGGAATTTCGTATTGCCATTTGAAAGTGTGCTTAGTATAATGGTATTGGTTCGGTTTGCATTATTAAATATTTCACATGGCGTTGCAAAGTCCCTGTGAATAGTCTTTAATAGATATCTGCCCTTAAGTAGCTTTAAGTCTTTTGGTTGGACAAATGGAGACACATTTGTAAGCGTCAGCACTAGTAAGGGCTGAAATAATAGCTTGGTGCCGTTGCGAATTGGTGGAAGCCGAACCTAAGCGACAGCACGAAAGGAACCGTAAGGCAATTCAGAGATAACTCGTGTAGGCTGTAGTAGGGTTCAGTGTGGCAGCTGTAAACTCAAGGGTTACAGGCCACTTTTGCTGGGTACTGATCTGATCTTTCAACTGGAATAATGGGTTTTCAACGAATTTGGGTACCACCAGGGTATGATGTCAATAATAACAGCTTTCACTTTTTTTATTGCCTATTTCTCATGATGCTATTTAGCAAATTGAAAATTGTCACGTGGGACACAATATTGCTGCTTAATGCTACTTAAATGAATTGAAATGAAATGTATATGAAATTTTCTGAAAACGGAGGCATGCATATAGGTTTATTATAAGGAAGGCCCTGTGACTGCTACGAATATCTTAGGCTCTTCCATTACCTGGTACATGAACTGTTATCTTTTAATTCAGTTGTCGTTCAAAAGTGTTTGCAATTTTTCTTAAAGGTGAAGGAAGGCTAAGAACTCCCGCATCCTACTGATAAATAAAGCCTAGGGAGCATTATTTGCTCGTGTGTCCTCCAGTACTGCCAATGCTTTTGCTTCTCCAGACAACTTAGACATTTACAGCTCGTGCTTTAACGAACAACCAGAGAACATTAACTTAGACAATTTTTTGATTCCATTTACCATTTCTCTCACTAACCACATTTCATGTCCATAGATTAGGGTTAAATGAATACTGAATAAAAAACTAAGATCATTGCTGAAATTTTTGCGAAAAGCAGATGGCTTACCCTCATGCCATCAATTTTAAAGCTTTCCTCGCCAAGTCTTCTCTTTACAACTTGATCTAGTCCATATATGCTACGAAAACATGAGGTGACCGAACCAAGTCCTGACGAAGTCCAACGCACACATTAAATGGACCAGATTTGACGTCGTTTTCAAAGACCGATAGCACCGGCGTCGAGGAGTTTTGTACACCAATCGTATTCGTAATTTTATTTATGACTCTTTCTTGCCTCATTCTTGACGCCTTTGCAGCTCACTTTTCATGCCCATGAGGCCTTTTTATCTTTTTTACGTTCTGAAGTAATACAGGTGTAGATAAAGTTAAATTAAACTGCTGTGATGTCATCTTGTCCTTATCTTAGTGTTATGGTTACCAATTGATATCGTCGCTAACACTTTAACTTTAACTTTAACTAAAATCTAACTAAAATCCACCGGAAGAAGTATTCTTTAATGTTTCAACGGATGCTGTCGATGCTGCTCCATTTGGGACAACTTTTGGCAGTAAGGTTTTAACTTATAGATGAATCTGAAGTTTAAATAAATGTCTCCAAAGGGGCGGCTGTATTTAACAATGAAAATAGAAGTGACTTACATATTTCTCTGACTTACAAAAAAAAATGGCAATGAACAAAACGAAAGATTTGATTACCCCAGGTGGCAGCCCAGCTATGCTGGAAAATCCACCCTCTTCGGAGGCAGGCTCTACGGATTCTGGGGAGAGCCTTTTATTGCTTATAAATCCTTTTGAGAAAAGGACAAAACTAAATCGATCACCACCACCTAGGTCGAACATATCCGGAAAAAGCAGTCCACCGGTAAACCAGGACTCAGTGAAAATTAAGAGCTTAGAAAAGGAGAATAATGAACTCCAAGCTAAGCTTACTGAAATGGAGCGACTCTTCCACGATCTAAAAATGGAAGTTGGCTCTCTGCGAAAAGAAAACGAGGATATTAAAAATACTCGCTTAACGTAAGACTGTGAGGTACGAAAGAGTGTGTAACACCGAACCGACCAGCAGTCGAATACTTCACGGACGAGGACGAACTTACACTTGAGACCGATTCAATTTTAAGGAAAAGTTCTAGCAAGAATCGTAGGGCAAATTCCTCTCCCGAAGTAATAAAAAAAGAAGATAAGCCCTCTAGCTCAAACAAGGCTAAACCAGAAGCGAAAATTCGTCCACCTCCCGAAATAAACATCGTCGGGATAGTAGACTTCGGGAGATTGCGCAACCTTCTTGCAAACACGGTGAGAACAGAAAACTATAAGCTTACTTCGCACCGAAATAACGTGTGGAAAGTAAATGTTGACAACGTCGATTCCTATCGCTCTTAGACTGAATGCAGAAAGAATCGAGTGGTATACTTATCAAAATAAGTACGAAAAACCACTGCGAGTCATTGTAAGGGGCTCCACCCATCATGCACAAAAGAAGACGTTGTAAAAGACGTAAGTCAAAGTCAATAATTTTAAGACTAAAGGCCTTAAAATTATTGATGCCGTCAATATCATTAAAAAGGAAAAGCAACGCACAGAAGGAGAAAGAGACACTGTGATCAGACGCGGCCTTACAATTTTTACGCTCTTATTTGAAAGAACTGAGAGCATAAACGATATTTATAAAATGAAAATGATACTTAACATCAGGGTTAAGATCGAACCCATGCGAAAGGGCAATAGACTGAAACCACAGTGTAAGCGATGCCAAGAATTCAGGCACACAAGTGTCTACTGCCAAAAAGAACCACGTTGCGTGAGAACCACGATGCGTCAGAATCCAAGCCTAGGACGTCCAAAAACTGCTGAAACTCCTAAGCCAAAGACTCCAAAGATGCCAAAGCCGATGCAAAAAGACGCCTCCTTTGCCAATCTCGCCAAAAGTGCGAGATTGGCAAAGGAGGCGTCGACAAAAGGCGTAAAAGCTCCACAAAAAAGCGGCGCCAGTTCAAGTGCAGCGGAGAAACCGCCACTGGTCGGACCAAAATCATACGCACTTTTTTTTTTTTTTTGGTAGGTAAAAACCTTCATAGGCACTATGGAATCGAACGCGCGTGCTCATAGTAGTGTGAGATTCTTACTCACTAAAAAACCTCCCAATCTTTGTAAGACTACGACTAAGTTTCCTTAACAAGTAGTTCATGCTTCTGTATAGTAATCGCGTTTGGCAGGCTACCTTCCAACGAAAGCACCTGCAATACCGTCATTATGTGCGGTTTCCTCTTACGACGCTAGATCCAACGGTCTTGTTCGTTGTAGTCGGCGTGCAAGATTTGTCTGATCCAGAGTTCGGATTATTTCGTGGTTGCAATGGCCGTGAAGGCGAGTGTGAAGTTTGCGAGCAAAGTTTCTTACTTCGTCGGTCACGGTTGCGATGCCTAGATCTCGATGTAATTCGCTATTTCTTATATGCCATGGAGCATTTACGATTGCTCTTAGTGTCTTATTCTGAAAAGTTTCTAAAATAGATATGTTGCTTGGTTTGGTACAACCCCAAAGTTATATACCGTACGTCCAAGATGGTTTTAGCACTTGCTTATACAATAGCAGTTTGTTATATACGCTTAGTTTCGAATAACGTCCGATAAGCCAATTCAGTTCTCGTAGCTTGATTTCAAGTTCATCGCGTTTCTTTTTAACGTGTGGCTTCCACTTAAGTTTTGCGTCTAGGGTCATGCCTAAATATTTCGCCTCGTTTGCGTACGGAATTTGTACCGAGTTTATAAATAGAGGTAAGTTGATTACCCTCTTGTAAGTAAAATTTACATGCGTTGATTTTGTCTCATTTAGGAGGATTCGCCAGGCCTTTGTCCATTCGCATATTTTATTCAAAGCGCGTTGGAGTTTTCCCGTTGATAGTTCGACTGTCTTATCCGTAGCGAGGATAGCCGTGTCGTCAGCGAACATGGCTACTGTCGTTGTCTCTACTTGAGGTACATCTCTTGTATAAGGTAAAAACAGCGTTGGACCGAGGACGCTACCTTGTGGAACGCCGGCTTGTATTTCTTTGAATTCTGAGTATTCGCTCCCGTATCTCCCTCGAAATAGTCTGTTGTCAAGATAAGACTCTAAGAGTTCATACATTTTTTCCGGCAAAACTTTCCGTAGCTTATATTTTAGGCCTTCGTGCCAAACTTTATCAAAGGCTTGGGATACGTCAAGAAAAGCGGTAGAACATATCATTTTCGCTTCTAAGGCTTTCTCAATTTCATTAGTTATTCGATAGACCTGGTCAATTGTTGAATGTTTGACCCTAAAGCCGAATTGGTGATACGGAATCAATCGTCTTTCTTCAATTATTGGTTGCAGTCGTTTGAGCACAAGCTCGAAGACTTTAGATATAATCGGCAGAAGCGAAATCGGTCTATATGATTTTTTGTCGTTCGGGCATTTCCCTGGTTTCGGAACCATTATTACCTCTGCGCCTTTCCATTGCCATGGAAAGTATGAAATTCTCATTGATGCGTTTATGATGTAGAGAAGCTTGACTAACGCTCTTAGCCTGGAGCTTTGTTATTCTTCAAATTTCGGATTGTTTGACGAAGTTCAGACAGTGTAACGGTTTTCATTCGATAATTGTCTAGTTCCGCATTGCGATACAGATCGTCAACCAACGGCTCCCCGTCAAACGGTTTGAATGTTTCTTCTAGATGTTCTGCAAATATATCATGCTTTCTCTTTGTCGCCTTTTACCCATTCACCGTTATCTTTTCTTATTGGCGCCGAGTGTACTGTGGGCTTTTTAATGGGCTTCACGGCTTTCCAAAGTGAATAGTTTGACCCTCTATCGGCAGTCAAGTTTTCGAGGTAGTTGGTTGTCTCGCGACTTTTAAAATCTTGAAGTAAGTGCTTTAATTTGTTAGATAACCCATTCAGAATGGTTTTATCAGGAGGAGCTCGAGACAAATGCCACCTCTTTCGAGCCTTTCTCTTTTCGCGTATGAGCTCTTCACTTTCGCGCGGGTAAATTGATCCGCATTTCCTTACTCCAGTCTTCCGGAAAGAAGTATTGTTCCAAGCAGCGTCTTGAATAGTTCTAACGAGTTTATCGACTTCGTCTTCTATTTCTAAAGGGGTTGTAATGTAGAGATACATTTTCTTTACAGTATTTCCCAAAGCCATCCCAGTCGGTGTTGTTATTCGTTAGCCTAGGCGCTCTCTCATTTTTTGCTAGACTTCCGCCGATTTTCAAAACGACTGCCGAGTGATAGGAACAGAGATCATAGCCTTCTTCTACATTTGTGAGGTGGCGGGGAACCCCTTTTGCGATAAAGAAGTCGACAAGGTCAGGTACTTTGTTTCTGTCGGTTGGCCAATACGTTGGCTTTCCCGTCGAAAGGAAAACCACAACACGTTTCATGCTAGCTTTGAAGAGTACTCTACCTCTTGTTGAATTGCACCGTGATCCCCAAAAGGTGTTTTTCGCATTAAAGTCCCCGCCGATGATAAAATTCGACCCAAGTAAGTCAAAGAGGGGAGTAAGATTGTCGTCCGCTAGCCTATACTGTGGAGGAAAATAACTCGAGGCAATATTATAATCTAGGTGACCTATTTTTACCGATACTGAAGTTATTTGCATAGAGTCAAGCTCAATTTCTTCGTTTTTGTAATGCTTAATGCAGTCTTTGATGTAGAGAGAGGATCCGCCTCTCGAATTTTCTGATGGATGATGCGCGTGGTAGTCGTTGTAACCTCTAATTTTGGGTCCGGATCCCTTCTTAAAGTGTGTTTCCGAAATCAGGCATAGGTCAATATTTTTTTCCCGTAGAAATACTTCTAGTTCGTCGATTTTCCTTAAAAGACCATTTGCATTCCATGTAAGTATGTTAATGAGCTTTATATTCATGATTTGTTATTCGTTTTGCGAGGTTTAAACTCTAGCTCGCTCAGTTTGTCAAATATTACTTGATTAACTTTAGTTTGTTGCTCAAGCTTTTCCAATATCATAAATAATATTTGAGATACCGAATCTGTTGTGGTAGGTTCTGGAGGTTTGCTTTTGTGTGACGCGACTTCAGCGTACGATCTTGGGCCGATAAGTGATGATTTTCCCTTTGTACTTGGACCGGCGACGTTTTCTTGCGGAGTTTGTATATTTTTCCTCGTCAATCTCGTATTTCTGACCGATTTTGGAGTTTTCGGCTTGTCAGCTCTAAAACGTTTTGGGGTTGTGGCCCTATCTACAATATGTTGCTTAACAGTTTCGTGACGTTTTTGTAGCTCTATTGCGATTTCGCAACCTCGGTAGCTCGCCGGGTGACTTCCATTACAATTGGCGCAAGTCGCTGGGGCCTGACTGCTTACGTTGCAATCTTTTGAAAGATGTCCACCGGCGCATTTGACACATCGCGGTTCTTTTTGGCAGTACGCTTGAGTATGTCGGAAGCCTTGGCATCGCTTACATTGAGGTACTAGTCTATTGCCCTTTCGCTTGGGCTCAATTTTTACCCTGATATTTAGGATTGTTTTTATTTTATAAATTTCGTTTATGTTTTCAATCCTATCGAACGTCAGCATGAAAATAGGAAGACCGCGCTTGACCACGGTGTCTTTATCTCCTTCCGTACGTTGTTTTTCTTTCTTAAGTATGTTCACATCAAGAATTTTAAAGCCTTGGGCTTGAACATCTTCAACAATTTCTTCCTTCGTGCAGGTTGGGTGAAGTCCCCTAGCGAAAACCCGAAGCGGCTTCTCGAATTTGTTTTCGTAAGTATACCATTGTACATTCTCGGTATTGAATTTTTGCGAAAGTGCGCGATAGGCATCAGAGTCATCGACATTGACTTTCCATACATTATTTCGAAGAGAAATTAAATTATACTACGTCCCCAGAGTATTTTTTAAGATATTTCGCAGCTTTCCGTAGTCTGCGACCCCAACGACATTTATTGCAGGCGGTCGGCGAATTTTTTCTTCAATTTTCGCTGTCGCTTTTTTTGACACGGTTGGTGTTTCATCGTGTTTATATACGGCCTCAACTACTGGCGAAGACCCAATTTTTCATTTTTTGGTAGATCTTTTCTTAAGAGCCGGATTAGTTTCACATGCAAGCTCTTCTTCGTCTGTCACGTATTCGCTTTGACGCTTCGGCGTGTCCTCACGTTTTGTAGTATCACGGGGATTCCTAAGAGCCTCGTTTTCTTTTCGTAACGAATCTACTTCATTTTTGAGCTCATGGTAGAGACGTTCCATATCTTTAAGCTTAGCGCGGAGTTCGTTGTTTTCTGCTTCAGAGCATTTAGTTATCGCTGAGTCCCGATTAACCGGCGGACTTCCTTTCCCGGAGATGATCGATCTAGGTGGTGGTGATCGAGGTACCCTTGGTTTCTTTATAAAGGGATTTGAAAGCAATCCAGAATCCGTAGAGCCTGCCTCCGAAGAGGTTGGATTTGCCAGTGATGCTGGATTACCACCTGGGGTATTACTTCCGTTCGTTTTGTCCATTGCATTGTTTGTATGCATTACGCGCTCGGCATACGGAGGGTGGATTTTAGTCGCCTCTTACGACAGGCATTCCTTACCTCTGGTATATTCTAACCCCTACCCGAAGGGGACAAACTGGAAAAACTTGAGAATCAGACTAAAATCAACAAAGTTATATTTGACAAACTGAGCAAGCTCGAGTTTAAGCCTCGAAAAAATTACAAGAGAACATGAATATGAAACGGTTATTTAAAATACTAACATGGAATGCAAACGGCCTTCTGAATAAAATAGACGAACAAGAAGTATTTCTACGGAAAAATAATATTGATTAATATATATGCATGATTACGGAAACTCACCTTAAAAACGGGTCTAGACCCAAACTTAAAGGTTACAATGACTATCACGCACATCACTCTTCGCAAAATTCGAGAGGAGGATCCCCCTTTACATTAAGAACTGCA
Organism: Neoascia interrupta; assembly: GCA_947623515.1. Lineage (NCBI taxonomy): Eukaryota > Metazoa > Arthropoda > Insecta > Diptera > Syrphidae > Neoascia > Neoascia interrupta. Next base: position 41,054,387 of record OX392464.1, read on the forward strand.
TAAAGCACTACAAGAACATAGAAGTTGAGCTAGACTCCATGCAGTTCAGTTTAGTTTCTGTAAAAATTAACTGCTTAGATTACAACATTGCACCTTGTTATTTCCCGCCAGGATATAGACTGGTGGAAGACGATCTTGATCGCATGTATGACTTCATCGGGTCCAATTTTATCATTGGACCTTATGAAGTCATATGAGTAATCGCGTTAAAGTCACACTCATATGAGAGTGACTTTAACGCGAAGCATACTTTTTGGGGTTCACGATTCAATGCAATTCAACAAGAGGCAGATTACTGTACAAAAACAGTACTAAACGTGGGTGGACTTTTTCTCCACGGGTAAGCCAACATATTGGCCAACCGACAGGAATAAAAAGCCTGACCTTGTCGACTTTATCATCGCTAAAGGGTACCCCAAATACCTAACGCGGAATCGAAGAATGTTATGATCTTTGCTCAGACCCCTCAGGAGTAATCTTGATCACCTTTTAATCAACTTTAGCTTTAACTTTAACTTTTCTACAGAGCATGTTGAAACTTGGTTGCGAGCTGCTCCACATTCCGCTGTTATGGAGAGAAGTAAAAGTAGTATTTATACCCAAAGCCGGCAAATACTATCATGTTACACCAAAGGATCGCAGATCCATTAGTCAATCACCATTTCTCTTAAAAAGTACCAGAGAGTGCGCTTGTGGGGTACGCCGATTTGACCTCAGAATATACCCGCAGGCCACCTGGTTTTTGGATGTTTTCGTAACTGAGGCCAAATAAATGCTGTTGTCGTTTGCATTTGTGTGATCCATGAATGTTTAGGCCTTCCTCTTTTTTGCGATTGCGCTGGGAACGTTGATTGACTATGCCTTTTTGACGGGGTTCGTAGCACATTTCCAATTTGGCAATACCAACTGAGCCGGTCGTGCTCCATTTTTCTGGAGATAGGTTCTTTTACATGTAGATCTTCGGATCTTCGTACTTCTTATTCTATCTCGCTTTGCTACTCCTAATGTCATGCGAAGCATCTTCATCTCAGCTGCCGTCAATTTGCTCCCATGTTTCTTATGCGCTGTCCAGCATTGTGAACCATATGTAAGCGCCGGACGTACAAATGTGGTGTAGAGCCTTCCTTTCAGCTTAGGGGCATTTTTCGGTCACAGAAGATTGCGGAGTTTTCTCGCCACTTCATCCACCCCACGCTTACGCGGTATTTGATGTCATTATCAGAGTTTGCTTTGCTATTGGTCATAGATCTTAGGTACTTAAAGTTTTCACACTAGGGAGGCATAGGTTAGGTTAGGTTAGGTTGATGGATGCCCTTTTGACAATAGTCACGGCTTCACTTAGACCAGCAGTTGGGTCCATTGTGTCCATTGGGAACCTTCTTAATACTTGGAACGAAAACAGAAATAGACCGCTGTTAGAAGCTCAGAGTTCCGCCCTCTTGGACCCATTCGGATTTGTATACAAATCTTAGGAGGTCCTTTAGATCTACATTATTTAGATCTTCGAGCTCGTTGAAGAAGTAGCTGCCGAGAATACTAAGCCTGATGCTGTTTATGGCTGGGCATTTGCAGAGCAGGTGACGAACAGATTCAATTTCTTACTAGGGAGGCATGCTTCCATTCAATTTAATGTCTAGAATTGGCTCGGGTGGGTCAGAGAATGGGCAGCATAGGTAATCTGTCTTGTTTTGACTAATACAGTACCCTTTCCCCTCAAAACATCTAACCATATATCAAGTGCTCGCTGCAGGGATGTATAATCCTCACTTTTGATGGCCCCATCGTCAGCGAAGAATGACTGATGTACTTTCGGGTCCATCGATTTTCCTTCAAACAGACAATCAAGGACTAAAATGAAAAGTAAAAAACTAAGGACGCATCCCTGGTGTACACCGACTTTAATTGAGAACTCATCAGTAACTCCGGAAGGAAGGACATCTTACTATTGTCTTTACTCCATCATACATGTCCATGACCATCCGCACATAGGCTTCCACCTACGTTCTAGTATTGATAAAAGGCCCTGTTCCATCTAATTCCCATTGATATTTTCAGCAGGCAAACAGCTGCTATCACGGCTACTCGCCTTAAAGCAACCTCTCAGTGGACCGATAGTGAGAAAGGTCACTCCGCTATTCTGAACACATTCAGATCCCTTTTTAGAAACATAGACTTCACTATACCCCAGTTACAATTTGGCAAGAACTTCCAGACAACTATCCCCCCAAGATCTTCTTGGGATGACTGTGCCCCTCTGGAATGTGAATTGATTCACTTCTACACTGATGGATCAAAGACAAATGATGGGGTAGGTAGGGGTGTGTTCTCAGAAAGATTAAATCTTAGTCTCTCTTTCCTCTTCCGGTCATTGCAGTGTTTTCCAAGCTGAAATCATGGCGATTAAGCAAGCCTTGTCCTTTCCTTGGCACGATAGTTCATCTTTGGTCCATCGATGTAAACAACAATGTCGAAATCTCTTACTACATCGTTCAGAGAACAGAATTAAACTTAGCTTGTCGGAGTCGTAACAGGGTTTTATGAAATAGAATTGGATCAGGACACAGGACTGTTACATGTTTTCTATCTTAGCTTACTAATTTCGTAGTGTGTATCTATTACGAGACATGCACTTTGAGACATTGACAACCTGTCATGAGAGCCATAAAACTGACGATAATATGCTGCGAATGTGAAGCAACCAAGAAAATTGTTTCAGTAATAAAGAAAAAGTTATTGACATCTGTTTCGCACTTCAAAAACAAGGTAACGAGCTAGTCCTCGTTAAGACATTCATTAACCTCACTTTTTTTAACAGAAAGTACTTCTTCCAGCAAGAAAAAAGTCTCTAACTGTCAGAGTTGGTGCGTAAATCTGCTTCAAGCACACAAAAGTATCCGGCCTAGAAGTGATACGATTTCTCTTAATTAAAGTTGAACATCTGATGCTCCCCAACATGCTTACCCAACAAAAAAAGAATCCCCAAATAATAACTCAATCCGAAAACAGTTCGCAACAGTAAAACAAACATTATAATTCTTTTGACAGTCGAAACAGTATCTACTGCGAAAATTGCTTTCGGCCCTTTTTTGTATGAGGAGGCAAAAGTTCCAGGACACATTTGACATAGGCAGCAGACAGACGTCATTCAGCAAAGTTTCCCAAAACAAAAGTAAGAAGTTTACACAGATATTGCTACAGCTTCCGGGATACGCATCAGAAAGGTTTAATCGATTACGGTCAGCTTTAATTAAAGGAAAGTGAAGTTTGTACCAAATCATCGTTTGGCGCGACCGAAGGGCAGGGACTCAACGCGAAAATGGTAAATCGGGGTTGCGAAATGAAACTCCTTCAGCAAAAGATAGAGAATAGTAAAGTTTTAATGATATTTGTGGTGGCTTGTGTCAAGTGGAGCATTAATTTCTGAGGCAGCAGTCGAATTAGAGGCACTTCCAGTTCCGTCACCGTTTACATTAACGTTGACGTTTACGTTAACATTCGCTACGCCTTTGGATGTAGATACCTTAGTTTCGGTGATTGCTGGTAACTCTGGGCTGAGCACTGTCACTGTGGCGGCAGCGGGCTGTGGTCGATTGATTTCACCTTGAAGAAGTCCTTCGCCGGTGGAGATTAGTGTCGCCTGCATTTGAACTTTTCCCTCGACGTCGGTGTCAATTTGAATCGTGCTGTGAGTTTGGTCGTCCGAAACTTTTAAGTCCGATGACGATAGTGGGGCTTCGGGCTCGGCAGCTTGCGGTTGGGGCTCTGGTGGTGTTTGCAGCCACAACTTACCATCAGCGTCAATGTTAATGGTGCCACCAGCCAGACTTTCTAAAATTTTCAAATCTCCCGGTGATGGTATTTTGTCTTCAATTTTCTCCTCTGGCAAAGGCCCTTCTGAAAGGGTTGTATGAGTTTCGGAGGTTTCCTGTGGTACCTGCAGCTGTACTTTTCCATTCTCGTCTACTACAAATGAGTCCCGCGTTATTCCCTCGAGTTGCTTCAAGTCCAGAGCTGGTACTGACTCTTCCTCAGCTTTTGGTGCTGGCAGTGGTGTAACTGATATAGCTGCAGGTAATTGGGACCCAGCTCCTAGATCGGCTACAGAGATGGGTGCTTGCAGGATGCCTTTAGACAACAACTTAGTATCTGGTTCACTTGTCAGGTGGATTAGTTTTGTCAATAGGGATTCCTGATGTGGTGAAGCTATTTCCTGTGCAACAACATTCGATTGCTCTTCTTCGCACTGTTTTGACGGGGTGGATGCATGTTCCTCCACAGAAGCCTCAACTACAGGGGCCGGAGACGGAACATAGCCTGACAGTGGCAGAGCAGTATTAAGAGTCAAACCAAGTGGTTGCGATACTAGCACAGGTGACAGCGAATTCGTATATGTCACTTGGTATGGTACCAGACGTGGGGCCACAGCCTCGTGCAGAATACTACCTGAGACGACTGCTATGAAAGCGAGGAACACCACCGTAAGAGCTACCTATCGAGGAAGAAGTGAAAGTAGTGCATCAAGGATTGTAATCCAAAGTTATCCATACCCAAAGTGCGCTCCATTTATGTGCAGTTAATATTGCGCCTGATCCAATTGCGATGACGAAATCCAACTAATGCATTTAAGGTCGGTTGCATGTCTTTTATATGGCAGCGCAGAAATTCCAGGAATAGATTAATTCCAAGTGCGAGATTAGTCGTACCCACTCATGCGATTGACAGTGTTACATATGTTGGCTAGAGAACGGGATAGACTGGTTTCTGCTGTAATAAGCTAAGAACGAAAGTGAGTCAACAGTGAGTGTGAAGGCGTTCCTTTGGCCTGAGTGTAGTAGATTTGCACTGACAGCAAGGTTAACATCAGCAGAAGTGGTCACTACCTTGTAAGACAGCAAATTATTTAAGTTGTTATAGAGCTTACGACACACGAGTTGCAAGATTTAACCCATGTTCTTATTTTTAGGTTAGAATGATAAACGTTTTTGTCTAGACAAGTTCAAGAGTTAGTTGGTTCTACCCTACAAACTACCAAGTAAGGTAAACAAAATGTGGAAAGGTTATGAAAAAGGAGTAAACTGCAAGCTCAAAAAATGCGTAGTTAAAGTGAAATAAAATGCAGCCTTTAATGTCAATGTTGCCACGCTTGACATGTATTTTTTATTGTGAAGTTTGAATGTAGTTTGTGTTTAACTTTGGTTTTTTTTTGGACTGTGGTTCAAGTGCAAGTGCGTGTGGGCATATGGTAAACGTGCACTTATTTGGAAATTACGACTTTAATACGGTATGCCAGCCAAAAGTTGATTGAAAAAAGACTTGATAGAAAAGACCGAAAAAAGAAGAAGTATTTTCTGTATTACGATGAACATGATGTTTTGTGTTTAACGCTTTTTTCTAAAAGTCGGGGAAGTAAGGAGCCACAAACGGGAGTCGAGAGTGTATAGTCAAGTTTGAAGCCTCTTTCAGGCCTTATGGTTCTGAAGTCTCAAAATCGGTCCCGTCCAGGGGTTTCGATTTTGGGGTATTTGAGGTCGCCAGCCTGATAATATGGATTTCATAGTAGCGTTGCTCGAAGTTTTCGTACTTTCCAATTTATTTTTTCCATTCGAGATCTCTCTAAGTGATTTCCTTGTTTTCGTTCTAGCCAACAGAGTGATCCCCCTGTTTACTGTTTCAATTGGATTTCATTTAACAGAAAGCCCGGCCAAAAAGTTCAAAGACAAATTTTGCTTTTGATTCGGTTTCATTCACTCTCATTCTGGACAGAGTGACAGACGGCTTCGAAACTATCCAGTCTCGCACTGGTTTATTCAGTTGCACTTAAGAGACCACACTGAATACACAAGCGTTAAGCTTTCATCTTCTTTCTGTAGCATTTTCAATAGAAAGCTGGGTGTTGCCAACAGAGTGATCCCCTTGTTTACCTGTTTCAATTGGATTTCATTTAACAGAAAGCCCGGCCAAAAAGTTCGAAGACAAATTTTGCTTTTGATTCGGTTTCATTCACTCTCATTCTGGACAGAGTGACAGACGGCTTCGAAACTATCCAGTCTCGCACTGGTTTATTCAGTTGCACTTAAGAGAACACACTGAATCCACAAGCGGTAAGCTCTCATCTTCTTCCTGTAGCATTTTCAATCGAAAGCTGGGTGTTGCGAAACTATCAGACAGAACCATCAGAACCATTTTTATGTCTCCACCGCCTGCACCAAGCCACCACACCGCACAAGCATCTTTTAAAAAGCTATGGCTGGACAGTTATCACCACTGCGGCTTGTTCTAGTAAACGGGCTACTCCTGCTCTAGAGCAAAGTTGCATTAAGCGGGGTTATACCCACGCAGACGACAGAACAGTATGAGGTAAGTTCTTCCCCACAAATATTACGGACTTGGTTCAATTTGCCCTAAGCAAGCTCGCAAGGTGGACGAACAGTATCGGCGGTCTCGGAGTTTGCCAGAAAGTAAAATGATGTTTATAACTCCCCCAAAAGCTAAGAGTGTAACCAGACAATGTCAGATATTTTAATCTTTATTCCTTGGGACAAAGCTGGACACCTGGATATTTATGGAAATCGCAAGATATGAAGAAAGTTCAAAGACTATCTTACGTTTGCATCCCAGGTGGCTTGTACTGCTGTTCTCGAAATAATACTTTACCTCCTTCCCGTCAACATCTTTTAGATTCACAATACTACTTTATTAAATTTATAATTATTTATTAATATATAATGTAAGAAAGTGGATCTAACTATAATTTTCTTGATAAGTTTATGATGTACTGCTTAAATGAGGAGAAACTGATGTGGCTGACTGCACGCGGTAGAAGCAGTGACTGATCAGATAGTTGACATATCAAAACTATATTTGCTGATGAGTGTTGAGCACTAGCGGCTGGTCTTCGTAGTAGGTTAATTAAATTTTAGGCGGACGATTTGAAATATATTAAGGCCTCTACATCATTCCCCTTCAGTGACTTGGTCGAAGAATAAGATATAAGTCAGGAATAAATAAGACTTACTCGTTGTTGATGCCCAGTCTATCCGGTAGTCGAACTCGTCTTCCTGATCTCGTCTTACGTATAACATTTTCTGAAGTGGCAGGTGTTGTTGCTGACGAAATCGGAATGCTACTTTCTCCAGTTTTAGTATGGTCATCTGATAGAAGGAAAGCTGGTTTTAATCGGTCGATAGACACCGTAACGTGTTTTCCTCTGACTTTGATGACGAAAAATTTGTTAGCCCGTCTCACCACAGGAAAAGTCCTTCATATGGTTGCTGTAAGGGTGCTCTAACAGCATCCCTTCTGATAAAAACGTGTGGGGACGTTGCTAACTCCTTGAAAACAAATGTTGCTCTAGTGGACCCATGATGTGAGGCAGGTACAGGTTGCAGTGCCTCGAAATGAGGCTTCAGTTGACTTACGAAGGTTACAGCATCACTGTTGCTATGTCGGGGGATAGAAATTCACCAGGCACACGGATAGTCTCTCCATATACCATCTCGGCTGCTGTGGCCTTTAAACCTCTTTGAATGACGCTCTGAATCCCAGTAAGACAATTGGAAGTTCTTCAGCCCATGTTTTCGATTCGTGGCATTCTATGGCGGCTTTCAGTTGGCCATGAAACCTCTCGACCATGCCGTTGCCTGCAGGATGGTATGCTGTGGTTGTCAAGTGGTTGATGCCAAATAGCTGTGCTAGTGCCTGAAACAAATCCGAAAGAAATTGTCGTCCACGATCAGATGTTACCTTAAAAGGGACGCCATAACGGGCGATCCAGTTGCCGAAAAGAGTTCGAGCCAGCGTGTCAGCAGTAGAGTCTTCCACTGGATAAGCTTCTGGCCAGCGGGAAAATCGATCGACTACAGTAAGACAGAATCTTGATCCACGAGAGTATGGCAATGGTCCAACGAAGTCTCACGTGGATGTGCTCAAACCTTGAGCTGAGAGGAATAAATTGTCCAATGTCTGAGGATGTGTGGCGCGTGATTTTACTCCTCTGACATGGTATACAAGCACGTGCCCACGTTCTACAATCTTTGCGCAGTGATGGCCAGACGTATTTTGAGGCGATTAGTTTTACACTCGCTTTGGCACCGCTTTGACTCAAGCTGTGCAATGACTCGGAAACTTAACTTCGAAAAAGTTGCGTGACGAACGGTCTAGCTATGCCTTGTGAGACATCACAGTAAAGATAAAGTCCTGAGTTAGGTACTGGAGTCTTGATAAGCTGTAATGAAGAACCGTTTTGTATTAGGTTAGCAAGTTCAACGTCACCCGTTTGTGATGCAGCAAGATCGTGAAAGCTAATCGGTTTACTTATGCCTTCAATTCTAGACAGCATATCTGCAACAACGTTTTCGGCTCCAGCGATGTGCTAAATCTCGGTTGAGAACTGTCCTACTTAGTCCAGGCATCTAAACTGCCTTGGTGAAGACTTTTGGGGCCTTTGACTAAAAGCAAAACAAGAGGCTTGTGGTCGGTGTAGATCTTAAAGTTTCTGGCCTCTAGCATGTACCTTATATGTTTAATCGCAGAGTAAATTGCTAACAGCTCCCTATCATATATGTGCTTTATTTCTGTTGTTGAAATATGATAGTGGCTGCCAGCCTGCCGTAGATCTCTGCTGAATTACTGCTCCCATTGACTAGTCCGATGCATCGGTGAATATTCCTAAGCTGTAAGCTTGCGTCGGGTATGCCAATAAAGCTGCCTTGGCAAGCGCGTTTTTTGCAGAAGTCGAAAGCTTGCTGTAAGATTTGTGTCCAAGTTATGGGCTGGTTTCCGCGGCTATTTTCCCCCTTGTTGTTTTGTCAACTGCATTTGTTTGTCTGCTGCATTTTTGATAGAGCGTCGATAAAAGTTTACTGCTCCTAAGAACCTGCGAAGCATCCTTACAGTTTCGGGTGGGTTGTATTCGATTATCGCTTTTACTCTATCTTTTGAGGGTCTCGTGCCTTTGGATGAGATTGTATAACCGAGAAAGGTGATCTCACGCTTCCCAAATTCACTTTTTGTCAGATTAATCACAACACCATAATCGCTTAACCGTTTAAACAAGTATTTAAGGTGATGAAAATGCTGCTCCTCGTCTTCAGAGGCCACCAAGATGTCATCGATGTACGGAAAACAAAAGTCCAATCCAGCTGTCACCTCATCAATAAACCTCTGAAAGGTTTGTCTAGCATTTCTGAGGCCGAAAGTCATGAACGGAAATTCGAATAACCCGAACGGCGTTGTTATAGCAGTCTTCTCGATGTCGCTTGCAGCTACGGGGATCTGATTGAAGGCCCTGCGAGATCAATTTTGGAAAATATTGTTTTTCCTGCGAGATTCGACGTACAATCTTGTATGTTGCGTGGGGGGTAGTTGTCGGGGATGGTGCGCGTGTTCAGAGCGCGATAGTCCCCGCAAGGCCGCCATTCGCCTGCATCCTTTTTAGGAGTAAGGTGGAGAGCCGATACCAAGCAACTTTCAGAGCGCCGGGCAATTCCCAACTTCAGCAATACCTCAAATTCACCCTTAGCAATATGCATCTTATCGGGGGCTAGGCGTCGAGCTTTGCATGCAACTGGTGGGTCTGGTTTGGTCCTGATATGATGAGCTGCGGAATGTAAGACTTCTCTGGAAGCACCATGTGGTCTAGTTATAGGGAAACTCCTTTAGCAGTTGAATATAAGTAGATTGGCCAGTGAGAGATTTTACCTCTGCTATGCCGCCGGTTGTAAGAGCGCTTGTTCCTCGAGTTGACAGTCCAGTAAGCCCATCAATGAGTCTGATATGAGCGACGTCAACGAGCAGTTGATAGTAGGCCAAAAAGTCTGCGCCAATAATAAGCTTACCAACATCAGCCACTATGAAACGCCAAGTGAATGCTCGACAGAGCATTAGGTTGACATTCACAGTTCGACATCCATATGTTGGAATGGGGGTCACATTTGCGGCAAATAATGTATATAGTCAGACTTTTGGCTTCGATGACGTGGACCCGTGGGCGGAAAAACCGAAACGTCTGAGCCTGTTTCTACCAAGAACTGAATTTTAGAAGTCGCATCAGTAACAAATAGGCGCTTGGATTTTTGGATGTCATTTACCGCCGCTAATGACGCCCCTCGTTGTTTCCCTGCAGACTATAATTGCAAGGCGATTGACATTTTCTCGCATCGGCTCCCCAACGGAGGTGATAGTAGCATTGACCATTTCTCTTTCGTGTGGGCTTACTCGGGATGGTATCTTGTTGCTGAACATCGCTTGAAAAATTTTGCTGTCTACCACGTGAGCGTGAACGCGAGCGGCTGTTCGAATTGTTGTTCTTCTTACGGCGATAGACTGATAAAGCTTCGCCCTGTTTTGTTAGACTTTCGACCAGACGTAGTAATCGTGAGTTGACGTCATCAACTTGTGGCGAAGTACTGGCGACATGGTGTTGGGGAAAAACCGCTTTGATTCGGTCTGCTAGTACTCCCCAGCTCGTCGAGACTAGAAGGGTGAGCTGCGAGAATCGTTTGTACGCTGACTGGTAACCTCTCGAGCCAATTGGCTTTTAGCGCGTCGTCAGTCCTAGTGGCGCCAGCAAGATCTCTCAATCGACGAAGGAAATGTGACGGCTTCCTATTGCCGAGTTGCTCGCGGTCAAGCATCTGCCTAATCTGCTGGTCCCTAAATGGGGCCAAGCGAGAAATCAATTCATCTTTTAATTTTGTATATGCGTTACCTTGAGGTGGATTTATGATTATATCCTGGACTTCGGTGGCGGTCATTTGGTCCACATGGGCTATCACGATGTTAAATTTACGTGCGTCCGAGCGTAAATTTATCAATGAGAACTGGGCTTCAGTTGGGAAAACCATAGCCTTACATTTTCTATTCAGAATGGTGGTGGTCTCACTTGCACGTGGCTTTGATTTGGATTCATGTTAGACTGATTCGGTTCAGTCTTGTCGTCGGATTTTGATATCGTAGTTATATATCACGTCGGTGCCACCAGTTTAGATTCACAATATTACTTTATTAAATTTATAGTTCTTTATTAATATATAATGTAAGAAAGTGGATCTAACTTTAATTCTCTAGATAAGTTTATGATGTACTGCTTTAATGAGGAGAAACTGATGTGGCTGACTGCACGTGGTAGAAGCAGTGACTGATCAGATAGTTGACCTATCAAAACTATATTTGCTGATGAGTGTTGAGCACTAGCGGCTGATCTTCGTAGTAGGTTAATTAAATTTTAGGCGGATGATTTGAAATATACTAAGGCCTCTATAATCTTATATGACACTTATGGCCGGCAAAGGCAGCATTTTTATATAGGGAATTCCTGCAGCTGGGTCGCGACAATATATGGCCAATGCAATCACCCTATACCACCACCCTATACGGCACAATACGATCTCTTATATTTTGTACTACACTGACATCTAACTTGACTTTGAATGTTAAATTCAAGACCGAGTTTCCAAGCGGTAATGCATGAAATCGAAAGAGGTCGTAATCGCAGTATAAAACTTTTATACGGATCCGAAAAAGGGTTTGGAACATGGATTCTTTAGGTTTACTTTCATTTTAGAGTCAAGCTCTTGTGCATCTCCAAATGAACAGATTCATTAATCCAAATGAGTTCCATATTATGAACTCGACAGGCTGTGGTGCTACTGCCTTCTATACTAACAACAGCCAAGCTGCAAAAAATATCACCTTGGAATGGCCGACACACTAGGTGCTTCGAATAATATACCGAAATCGCCAACACCCATAAAATTTATCAATTTTACTTAGAAACTGAAGCCATAACAATGTCTGTCTTCTAAATAAGCCTAGCCAGAGCCGGATGGGAGAAAAACGTGTCCTTTATCAGACATTGAATACTCAGAGACAACCGTACTACCAGGTGCATGAGACTACCCTAGACATGCACACGCCCTACTATAATTTGCTAAGGGCCTGCTTTTCAATGCAGATTTGAGCCCAAGTTCACCAAGATCTGTGAATAGCGGAACAAAACGAATCTGGACTTAAATTGCTGATGCAATTGTTGTTTTTCTGACGATTTGGAGTTAGTACAAACGTTGAGAATATTAACGAATGTAGGTCCTTATAATTTCTATACCCTATCCAGGGAATATTAAGTTTGTTATAAAGTTTGAAACGCAATGAAATAATCACCGTAGACCCCTAAGAGCTTTTAGAGATATGAATGGGACCGACAGGAGAATCGATTAAGCCATGTCCGTCCGCCCGTCCGTATGTAAAAAACTTTTGGACCTTAAATTTTAAGTTAGAGATCTGAAGTTTGGTAGTTTGCTGGAAGTCCAGTTCTTCAGATCAAATTTGAAAATTAGCTAAATCCGCCCACAGACACGCCCACAACAGGCCTGTATGTGCGACCATCTCTAATTTTAAATAATACTTTTTAAATAACACTTTTGTTAGGGAATTTAGCTTAAAACGACTGTTTTTCAATAAATATATATGAAATTTGACTAAAAATTATATGACCAAAGAAGATATATTGTAGATATTAGCATCGAACTTTTTTATATATATGGTATACGTCTGCGCCCACTTTTGTATGCGTGGCATTAAAGAAAGTGACTTTTTGAGTTAAAAAGGCGGAGTTTTAGGCCGTTTTAGACCACCTAGTATAAAGCATTAAATAGTTTTATTTTTATATCGCGCCCACTTTTTGGAGGCGTGGCAGTTTCCTTTTTTGGTAGGGTAAGGCCCATTTCACACATACCCGGCAGCCGGCTACCCGGTCGTGGGTAAAACGTTTTTATGGGCGCGTTCACAACGGTAGCCTGTGCCGGTAAGCCGGCTGCCATTTATTTTTCAATCCGTCACCGACTGAAGTTTTTACATACGCACTGTTGCACTTTCCCACTTGTTTAGGTTGTTTTGCTCCTTATTAATAGATATTTCAAAGTTAGTCTTAAATGCCGTAAGGGTGTAATTTTTTCGATCAAAGTAAAAATCGACCCTTAAAAGAAGGCGTGGCCATAAAAATTTATAAATAAAATCTAGAATAGTCTGGTTTACCTTTTGTGTTAGTTTGTACTTCATATTCTCTCCTTAATTACGCGAAAACCCAGGCCAAACTCACATTTTTCTGGAAAACTCAAAGTTTTTCTTCAATGTTGCCACCAAAACGTGGGCCTCCCTACATTTTGAATTTGATATAAACAAAATGTAGAACCAATCATGGCTATTCTTGCAACTGATAAGACGTTTAAGCGGCGACCACAAAGCAGCCTGGGCTTGGCCTCGGCCTGGCGTAACAAGTTCAGAGATACGATTTCAGTGTTCCATAACACAATGAAGCTCGTCTTAAAAATGTTGTTAGCAAAGAGAAAGAGTGCATAAAGAGAAAACGTAATGCTATGAGGCTGCGCAGCCAAGCCCGAGTTCAGATGTGCTGAACTTTTGCTTCGTGTGACGCAAATGGGGGTTGATGTCGATCGCACACACGAAGTCAATCAGTCTGCCTTCGGCTCTATTTGTATAGTATGTTCGTCATGCACGGATATGATGCAGAATTTCTAAATGTAAATATTTACATTTCGGGCCAAATTGCGTGATATTTTTATTATTATTATTATTTATTAGTTAGACATGAATGTTCCACATTAATATGTACACAGCACTAGCTACCAGGGTTTTCGGCATGCTTAAGGAACGTAGTGATTGCACTAACTGAAGGCTCTCTCTCCTTGAGTGCAATGTCATTGTAAAGCCGGTTCAAAGCTCACGTAGCGTAACGGGCCGAAGACGAAGTCTGAAGCTGTTGTGTGGTTCCCGCATTATGTTATAAATGCTAAAGAGCGCATAATTAAAGGCGACACACAGAGGTGTCACAATCAAATTTATTATCGGGTCACCTTTTCTACTAAGCGGGAGAGCCACTTAACTTAACCCTCCATGATCAGTTTGCGCTTCAAACGGTTGGCACCAAAATCCCGTAATTCAATATCCTGATTACGAAATCTCGACCTCAAAATTGCGGAAATAAAAATCCCGGGAATTCCCGAAGCTTTTGAACGATTTCCGGGATTATAAATTTCATGGTTTATAAAATTCAAATATAAGATAAGATAGATATCTACAATAGTAAGATATATGCCGCGTAGCAGCGCCCTAAGCAGCTGTATGTGAGGCCGAAGGCAGGCCGGTGTATGAGTGGAATAGACGCCTGGAATTAAAAACTCGAGTCTCAAAATCGGGTTGGCATCGAAATCACGGAATTCATAATCCTGGCAACACAACGTCAATTAAAATCCCAACCTCAAAATCCGGGAAACGAAAACCTTGCAAATCAGAAATTCTTTGATTTGCGGGATTTTCAATTCTCGGATTTCTCCCGAAAATCCTGGAAATAAAAATCCTGAATGTCTAAATTCCGAAAATCAAACAGTGCTTGGGTGGTTCCTCGGCCGGCCTTCGTTCTCACATGCAGTTGCTCGGGCCATACGCTCCGGGCGTACGTCCAATTTCAACTGCTTTGAATTTTATTTTGAACAATTTGAGTTTTCCGAGATTTTGATGTCTAGAAATTTGAATTACGAGATTTTTCAAGGTTGGGAATTCGAATTCCGGGTAAACGGTTTAACTCCTCTACGCGGCGTATATCAAATTTTGTCTAATTGGAAATTCATAATCGTGGAAATTTTCTGGATTTTCAAACAATTCTAGTTTTCTGGTATTTCGATTTCCGGCATTTTTCGAATTTCAATGACGGGATGTCCACCAATGTTAGCTGATTTGGTTTTTACAATTCCGGGATAATTTTGGAAAATTTTAGTTTTCCGGGATCTCGATTTCCGCAGTTATGATATTTTTTTCAGATGTTGGGATTTTGACACTCGAGATTTTGGTCTCCTGCCAAATTGTACGATCTCCTCTTCAAACAATCTTCAAACCCGAACATCCAAAAATAATACTCTGATCACACAAAGACTCACCGAGACTCAGGTGGCGCACGCAAGTGGAAGGGGACCTCAGCCAACTTCGCGTGCGAAACTGGAGACGGCTAGCTAGAGACAGAGCTGGCTTGCGAAGCTTGTTGGCTGAGGCCCAGGTCCACCCTGGACTGTAGCGTTACCTTCAGTAAGTAAGTAAGATCACACAAAGAAATCAACTAGTGATCTTTGTGGTGATTTAAGTTCTGTCCGTACCACGCGCATGATCCTGTGGAGAGACATCCAAAAACTTCTCTCCATTATGGTTATGATCAGGCTCAACGTGTCTGCGAGCCCCTCTCCTCTCATTGGTTTAATGTTGAGCATTAACGTCGCATATGGCCCGAAGTAAATCAATTTCTGTTTCTGCTCTTTCAAGAATAGCAGCCAATTCGCCCATAAAGTGGAGTGGCTGCTGTAAAGTTAGCTCTGGATCCTGTGCATAATATCAGTCGTTGAAGTTCCAACACAGATACCGTCTCTCTTAGTAAAATAAACCCAAAAAATTCATTGCGGTCAACCCTGCAATCATTCTCCCCCTTCTTCTTCTTGTCCCCTAAACAAAAAGTAAAGTTCTTGTTGCCGAACAGAATTGTACCCAAAGAGAATTTTCCAAAAAAAAGAACGGAAATATAGGACCAGGTGGACATAGGTGGGTTGAAGTCAAAAATGGTATTCACAACTATTTTCCATTAAAAAATAAAATGTATCTTGAAGACTAACATAAACAAACTACACACATTTGCAAAAAGGACTTCTGGACTTATGTAACCATACAAAGACTGCCGGTTTTTGTCTAGTCTAAAGTAAAACTGAACATGCTTAAACTTTGTATTCATTCTTAAATAAACCAACCCATATAATCGCATCACTCTCAGAGAGACAAGTGGAAAAAAATAACTGTTGCCGCTGATACCTTCATCAATTTGGCCCGAAAGCCGAAGCCCAACCCAAATATTTATCTGACAATAACAAATTTAGATCATCTTCTAGCCTGGGCCAAGCGAACGCGATAAACATCTTGATAACACTCAGCCAATATTCATTAGATTCACTCAACAGGACACGTCGCTCTTTCTTTTGCCAAATTTGCTGTCATCCCTTTTCAATAAAGTAGCCTTAAGCCAATCCACACATCTTACGTTTATAACTATCGACCTTGAGGAACGGTATCAACAAGATCTCCATACACATCCACATGCCAGGCAGGCAGGTCAACTCTCTTCTAATCATGTAATCCTTGCCCCCACTATGACAATGCGTGCTCATGTTCACCGAATTAGTTTTGCTTCATTTGCATGAAACATAAATAGAGCTCTGTTTGCCATGGACGAAGCTCGATAATAAAATCCGATATCCCGGTAGTTCAATTGACACGACCTAGATGTCCTTTGTCCTTTCACTTCCACCCACACCCTGTGCCAAAATCAAGAACAAAACTGCTAATGGAGCCGCACTGGGCAAAATATCGAATTCCGGAGAGGATAGGCACTCTAATAGTTGAACCGTTTTTCCCTTTGTCTTGGCTCGTTATAATTTGTGTTTAAGGCATTATCGATACAAAATAATGAGCACTGACAAGGGCAACAAGACATTAATGATTATGACGACAATGTCAGTCGCACAAAGAAAAAAAACCAAAACAAAAAGGTCAAAAGGCCAGAGAGTACTACAGGGATCCTATGCCTATCTGCGAAATACACGTGCAGACAAACTTCAAACACGGAGGCATTGCTGTGCCATTTGATTCGAAGGATTCCGCTAATGGCTTGCGTGCCGCATTACGGTGGCTGACTACTTATGGGACTGCGTCGTGACTTCCAGGCCTCAATCACTGTGAAAATGGAAACTTGCCACCCAGATTCCTCTGGCTGGCACGAGAGTCTAATTACGTTAATTATTTCACGTGCTCCGGTGGAGCGGCAATCACTTTCGGCACAGAATATATGAAAACGGAGTCCAGGCGCAGAAGCAACTTTCTTCGTTTGTCCTGTGCAGTGGAATGCATTAGCGGCAGGTATTCATCTACTCTGAATGGTTTCAGCTGATGAAGTGACTACTTGAACGCCACCGAGAACAATGACTACGTTTGGCTATTCATATTGAGCCAGGTCCTTGTGTGATTTTTCTTTTGAACATTGTGCTCACCATGCAGAAGGAAGCACTGGAGAGTGTTTTTACATAAGACATCCTCATGAAAGGAAATGGAGAGCAAAAATGCGCTCCTCAAAAGGCGTCCTTTGTTTACACACTCGAGATGTAAGGGCCTTGAAGGTGGCATTTGAAATTTTCGATACTCTGCAAGTGACATCGAGTGTTGTCTTCGAGCTTGGTCACCGACCAAGAAGAAGAATGGAACTGGCGGGCATCCTACCGAGAGTGCCATTCAGCAGTCAATGCCAAAGTAAAGGATGTTTCCAATCAATTATTTCAAGAACAACCGATATAGATAGTCGTTAGCACTGATGCGAGGAGATATTAATGAGTTTTAAATCTCTGATGGTGGAGATGCTGGCGCAGTTATAACAAAAAAGTAGATTACCGGCGACGATACTGCTTGAGGTTGAATTCATGTTGACAATGGGGACCTTTTTTTACTTGTTGAGATGTCATTTAAAGGAATTATATTCCAGACATCGCATTAGGGGGGAATAAAAGACAGATTAGATAAAAGCTGAGATACAAGTATAGAAATGGTGGTGGGAGACACAAAAAAGTGTTTCACGATGTCAACGGGGGTTTTCCTAGTTAGAGGAGACAATTTCACATGAATCGCAGTTCACGCATACACGAAATAAGGAGAACTATGTCCTGACGGAGCGGCCTTAATAATCGTGCGACAAAACTGAGTGGCAAGGAAAACGTTTTTTTCGGGCATGATGCATCATCGTTAAGTTAGCCTAAATTGCGATAGGAATCATTCTTTGATATTGATTTTTCCGGTGTCGGGTACTAAAACATCTCCGCTCCCCCAAAAAAAAGACACTAAAGTTGTAAGCCTTTAACTTTACGTTAGCAGGGGATTTGTTGGAAGATATGTTTATAGCTTGCCATCATTTTAATGGCATACTTAGGAAGGGTTGAAGGCCGTGTTGGCAATATTTGTAATTCAAACCTTCTTTGTGGAAGGAGTCTTCCATTTTCGAGTTTTATAGCCTTGACGTGATATAAATTTTAATGCTTGTACCAAAAGTATTGAGCAAATAAAAACCAAATGTTTTTTTGAAAAGACAAAGCCATGGTTTAGTTCAAAAATACAAAACCCTTGGAAGTCTAATAAGTCAGTTATACCATATGAGTTCCTATGTTAAGCTTAATTGATTTTATCAAGAGTAAAGCTTTATGTAGTCCGGTGTAAAAGATTTCTCCAATCGAGTCATTTGGTTTCGAGTCGCAGTTGGTTTCTTAACAGGAGCCAACCAGGACGTTTTGGCTGGAAATTTTGGCACCAATTTCACAGGTGTTGAAATAATGTTGACAAAACGACACCACATAATCAGAAAAAGGAACCAAGGCATGGTTCTAGCTGTAAAGCAGCTGCCTTAATGACTAACAGAGTGTAAAAGATAAAATTTATGAACTAATGCACCATGAGCTCGAAAAAGTGCTCTGTTCCATATATGTTATGTTCTGCATTGAGCTCAAGGGCGAACAGAAAGGATAACAGTTAAAAGGCAGCTGAATGCATAAAACACAAACTATAAGTTTGGATCATTTTTGGGGTTTAGTGCTCGTTCCTCCCTATGCTCAACGTTCCGTGGTGAACCTTCAAAGACATTTGAGTTAGAGCCCGCGCTTTAAAAGCCAGGTAAGAAATGTTTGTAGCACTTCCGGTGCCGACGACATCTACAAGTGGTCCTCAAAAGGTAACTTTGTTCTTAACAATGCAATCATCACTAATCGATAAAGGCAATATATTTTTATTTCGGTTTAGCATAAGCTAAAGCCAGGGATATATGGCGAAAGAAAAACGCCGACTAGAAGCTCAAGCGTTTATATAGTAGACAATACACGATTTCGGCTACTACAAAAAGTCGCGAAATTCCATTTGCGACAATTTGCCGGATTTCGACTCTTTCACGACAAAAATTGGAATTTTATACCCGACCCAGGGTACATTAATTTTAATGCACAGTGAAATAATCACCGTAGACCCCTAAGACCTTTTACAGACATGATGGAGACTGATAAGTAAATCGATTAAGCTCTGTATGTGTGAAGTTCTTAGGTCTTTAGAATCAAAATAGGACGCTCAAACCTGGAGTGTATCTTGGCTCTTATTTTTGACTCAGACAAAGTGTGAAAATTTACTAAATCCGTTAACGGCCACGCCCACTACTGGCTTCAATGTTAGACAACCTCCATTTCAAATTTTTTTTCAAAATGCCTTTTGGTCAAGTAAGACAAGGCTTAGGAAGTCAAATTTTGGTAAAGAGCAATTATGGACCAAAACCTCTAAGAACGCGAAAATTGGACCGCCCACAATACCGACTATGCCCACGTTTAACATGTTAGGTCTGTAAAACCCGATTTCTCGGAAGGTTGACACCAAATCGAAAAAAAGCGGTTCTAGGAAAAACGGTATGTTTCCGAAACAATTTTTGGTATTAAATCATTTTGTTATGATTCTAACGAAATTACAATTAATTGATTTTAATTTTTAGCCCATGCCCACTTTTGGGGACGTTGCCTATACGAATAATGTATGAATTCGGGACAAAAAATTTTAAAGTTTGGTGTTACACGATATACAGGGTCGGGTATATAGAAGTTTGTCACAGACGAACTCTTGCACTTATCTACTCACTTGTTTTATTTAAAGATGAAAATAACGGTTGACTGAAATCGCACGGAAAGCTTATGTTTGTATGCTAAGTTTACCACAAAAAGCTTGCAAATTCTTTTTTCAGCCATGAAAATTTAATTTCCATCACAACTGATCGCACTGATAGAATTTTCTTTCGAGATTATGAAAAGAAGTAAATTTGGTTCAGAAATAAATATACACAACCAAAATTGCACATATCCCAAATCATACAGTTTTGTCTGAAACACGCCCCTTATTTAGTTTTATGCTTAAACAACTTAAAATGAAATGTCATATTGGACTTTTTTCTAGGTTTTTGGTGTTTGTCATTTTGTAGATTTTGCTTGTTTTCTAGATATCGGGGTGGAACCCTTCACCACAAGTTTTGTTCTTGCAACATGATCAGTAGAGGAAAAAATTATTACCATTAACTTAAAATTTAAAAAAATCGATGAATAGAATGGAATAAAATAGAATTGACTTTATTTATATAACAAAGAAAAACAAATCGTGTTAATATAATATATATAAAGGGGCGTGGCATCTACACCTTTTCGAGGTGTAGATGCCCTCGTTTTTTCACCTAAACGAGGACAACGCATACCAAATTTCAGCTTCCTACGACAACATTGACTTTTCTTGCTAATTTGTAAAGTGGGCGTGTCAGTGGGCGGATTTTAAACATTTTTAAGTTTGTACTGCTTCGGGACTTAGAAAGAACATATATTAAGTTTCAAGTTCCTAGCTCAAAATCTAAGGCCTAAAAACTACCGACACACGAACGGACGGACGGACGGACATGGCTCATTCGACTAACAATTCGGTCTCGATCATATGCCCTTAAGGTCTTGGGGATCTACGGTGATTATTTCTCTATGTTACAAACTATGAATCAAACTTAATATACCTCCTATCCTATGGGATGGGGTATAAATAGTACGGGCCAATGATGCCGTCAAATCACAATCCAGCCCGTATAGGGTTATGTTTTATATCCTTTCGTTTTTCGTAGATTCCAAATAAGTTTTCCCGTCCAAGGACAAGCATGTAAAAATAATCATGATGGTAAGATATCAAATGCAAATACTTTTTTAATACTTACCCTTGATTTGCTGCGAAGTCAACGACTCTAAAGATTTCCTTAACATGATCTTAATTATTTAAGGTGGAACCACAGTTCAGGATTGATCTGGGCTTCAGCTAACAAGCTATGTTTCAAGCTAGGCGTCTCCAGTTTTGCAATTTAATTTGGCTAAGGTATCCTGCCAGTTACGTGTGCCACCTGAGTCTCGGTGTTTTTTTAGGCTTAGGGGGAGGCTCTATGGGAATGGGCTTTAGATGACCCGTTCATCGCAGGCGTTGTATTGCGGATGTTTCATCTAGTTCTGTGTCGCTGAAGCACAGTCTGTACATTTCGATTTTCTCCACTCTCTGTTTAGGCAGACGGTACCATAAAAGAAAGATTTTACTCACTATGAGCATGCTTAAAGGAATTAAGCTTTTGTGACACCTTCTGGGCCCTTTCTCAATTCTACTTCTTATTTCTCCGGTCGAAAAAAGCGGATGTACATATAAACAGGTACATATAATTTTTACCACTCGACTTTGACCAGATCTACTAATTCCTTGAATCTAAAAGTTCGGATGTCCGAACTTTCCGAGAGGCCAACATTGACTCGGATCACTACCTTGTTGTAGCCAAGGTACGGCTGCGGATATCCCGACCAGCGCCAAGTAATGGAAATACTGTGAGGAAGTTTGACGTCGGCCGACTACTATCGCAAGAGATCGCCAGGTCCTTCTCCAACCGAGTCTCTCAAAACCTTCTACGAAGTCCTATGCAGCCAGCATCAAGTATTGATAGCCAGTGGCAACATTGCCAAAACAACGAAACCCCTGGTTTGACGATGAATGCCGGCAAGCACATGCAGCTAAACAGGAAGCATACAAAGCGGCGCTGCACAGAAGGACTAGAGCTGCTCGCGAGCTCTACGAGCAGAGGAGAAGAGAGGAACACCGGCTTCTCCGAAGGAAAAAGTGAGAGCACGAGAAACGCGCGGTTGAAGAGATAGAGAGATGTTACAACAGGAATGAGGTTAGAAAGTTTCAAACCTCAAAGGATCAAAAGGTCCTGCCAATGGTATAAACTTCGAACTGAAGCCTGTAAGGACCATCAAGGGAACAACGTTGTAGAATCGCAGTCGGTGTTGAGGATTTGGAAAGACCACTTCTGCAGACTGTATAACGGCGAGGACGAAGCAAATACCGCTGTCAGGCAGAACGAACCATTCAACCCGGGCGAAGACGTTACCGACGAAGCATACGAACGATACCGCCCACCCGACCTGGAGGAGGTGAAAGTAGCTGTGTCTAAGCTCAAGTGCAACAAAGCAGCCGGAGCAGACGGCCTAGCTGCCTAACTTTTTAAATCCGCTGGCGATGAGCTGGTTAGGAGCATGCACCAGCTCATCTGCAAGATATGGTCGGAAGAAAGCATGCCCGACGAATGGAACCTCAGCATTGTTTGCCCGATCCTGAAGAAAGGAGACCCTCTGAGTTGTGCCAACTACAGGGGCATAAGTCTTCTTAACATCGCATACAAGATCTTTTCTGCTGTACTGTGTGAACGCCTGAAGCCGTTTGTCATCAATCTGATAGGCACATATCAGTGTGGCTTTAGGCCATCAAAGTCCACCATCGATCAAATATTCACACTGCGGCATATCTTGGAGAAAACCCAGGAACTCCGAATCGATACACACCACCTCTTCATCGATTTCAAGGCCGCGTATGAGAGCATCTATAGAGATGAGCTATATAGCGCAATGTCTAGTTTTGGCATCCCTGCCAAACTCGTCAGTCTGTGCAAGATGAATTGTGCAGAGCTCTCGTGCCAACACCAGAAGTACAATCTTTCAAAAGTCCGTTCAACTACTCGCATACGCAGACGACATTGATATAATCGGTAGAACAAAGCGTGATGTCAGTGAAGGCTTCGTGAGTATTGGGACGGAAGCGGCTAATATGGGTTAAGCAGTCAATGAGGGCAAAACCAAGTATATGCTGTCATCAAGAAAAGACACCCAACACCGACGTCTTGGACAAAACATCACCATCGACAGCTATAACTTTGAGTTAGGGACTTTGTCTACCTGGGTTTCGCTATCAATTCAGACAATGACACCAGCGCTGAAATCAAACGAAGGATAACTCTTGGGCTAAGAAGGCAATTGAGTAGCAAAGCCCGCTCTCGAGCAGACCCTCATCATCCCAGTCTGCTGTACGGTGCAGAAACATGGACCATGTCGAAGGCGGATGAAAACACTTTAGGCTGCTTCGAGAGGAAAATTCTTCGGACGATTTACGGTCCTGTCTGCATAGACGGAGAGTGGAGGAGGAGATATAACATCGAACTGTTCCGGATGTACAGCGATACCGTCCTAGCCAAAAGAGTCAAAACTCAACGTCTACGACGGATGGATCATCTAGAGCGGATGGACACCAACGCCCCGGCCCGGAAAATCTTCGAATCCACACCGCAGGGACGGCGCGGTAGAGGAGCACCGAGACTCAGGTGGCGCACGCAAGTGGAAGGGGACCTAAGTCAACTTCGCGTGCGAAACTGGAGACGGCTAGCTCGAGACAGAGCTGGCTGGCGAAGCTTGTTGACTGAGGCCCAGGTCCACCCCGGGTTAATAATAGTTAATAACGTCATTTTAGTTACCGAAATCTTCGACTCTCTAAAAAAGGAACTGCGCCGAACGGTGATCAGAAAAGCTGAGCTTGGAGTGAAGGCAAAGATCTCAGTTTTTAATTCAGTGTTCGTTCCAACCCTCATCTATGGTCATTTGGGGAACGAGCGAAAGAATTAGATCGCGGGTACAAGCTGCCGAAATGAGATCACTCAGGTGCGTTGCTGGTGTCACTCTTAGGGATAGAGTGATAAACGGTAGTATTCGTAGAAATCTTACTGTTGAGCAGCTACTTCTCCAAGTGGAAAAATCAATTCTTCGATGTTTTGGACACGTTGTTCACATGCCCCCGACAGACTTCCCAGACAAGTCATGTTAGCTGAGATGCGACCGCGTCGCCCTCCGCGTAGGCCAAGAAACAGGTGGTGAGATCAGGTAAAGAACATCTCCGAGACCCGTCTAGGGATCGTGCCTGCGTGTCTCTTGAGTTGGTGGCGGAGTATCGGGAACGATGGAAGGTTCATTTAGCCGATCACGCTCCGCGACTCTTCGAATGATAAGCGACTTTATGTTATCTTTTTCTTTTACTGATAATCATGGCATCCGACTTTACATTTTATAACTCATTTCGATAGCTCTGGTTTACTTAATATTTATTTAATATTTTGAATGCAATTTTAGAAGATTATGCATAATTAGATCTGTGCATACAAGTTTTAAAAAAGCTGTCATTGTAGTGCAGAAAACAAATAGGGTCATCCTTGACTATTTGCCCGATTTTGAGATTTAAAATTATTACAACTATTTTTTGATCAATTTAAGGTACGGTTTTTATTCGAGACACTGGGTGACAAATTAATTTTTCTATACTTTTTTTTTGTTGAAAAAGCTGAAAATTAAATAAGCCTTTTTTGATTTCATAATTTTTTTTTTAAAATTTAGTTGATAAAACTCAGTTTGTGTAAAATTTAGTTGATTAAATCGAAATAGATCAGACTTAGTAGATAGTCGTAGTTTATAGTCATGGAGGTATCGTTTGAGTAGAGCAACTTAAATAATTCTAAGCGTAACTATGTCGAAAACCATTTAATATATCAGACTCGATATGATTTGCTTTGAATTTCAAACTACATATTTTCCTTATTTAGAGTACAGAATTTAATACCATACCGGGCACATAAGTCTTCATTAAATCCTTTAAAAATCACGCGATTTTCTATAAAAGTTTTAATCCTCTCGGTAAATGATTAGAAATAAATTCTCTCATAAAACCCATTCACCCTATTAAAAAACCTATTTTAGACAACTTTGTAACAGTTTGAGAATCAAAAACGGAAACTAAAACTGTCCCTGTACGACAAATCTGTCACAAATAATTTTTCTATTGAAATTTTTGCACCGAAAACCTTTTTTCGCTCCCAGGAAATGGCATTACTACTCTCTTTTAAGAGTCTAAATCGATAAAAGAGTGCTCGAGTCATATTAATCCTATATTTGGCCGGTGAAGCCCCTTTAAGATTTTTTTTTTAATCATCTCCGCTAATCTCTTTTTATTGCCGGTGGAGACATAATTGTTGTGAAAACGGTAATAAATGTGGGTTTTCATACCCCATCCCATAGAATAGGAGGTATATTAAGTTTGTCACATAGTTTGTAACACGTTGAAATAATAATTTTACAATGTGGGATAGGATGGGGTATTTCAACGGTCCGTTTTACGGACTGTAACTTCTGCGTACACACTGTAGCACTTTCTCACTGGTTTAATTTGCTTTTGGTTTACATTTCAGAAAAATTTAAATTTTAAACGAAATCTGAAATAATAAAAATAATTTTGAAATATTTTCGAGCTTTCCAGACGTGCTAATGTCTCCAATAATGTTTGTTTATCAAGGTCTTTTATAGCTTTCCTAAAAATTTGGGCTCTACCGCATCGGAGAAAGTGCGATTTATTTTTTATCACCGCAGTTTTAAAACTGTTTAAGAGAAATCAGATTTAAGCCTTTACTTTAGATATTGCTATTGTTGCTTTATATTATTGCCCAATATCGGTTTATTTGAATGGAGTGGTTAAAAGAAATGGGAAACTGCACTGTACGCATGCAAAGGTTGTTTTTAGCATGAGAACTCAAACTGTAATTAAACCATTTTTAAGTTATCTTTGCAATAAAAAACAAACTTTTAATAAACCGTAATATATGTTTTAAAAAAAGCCCTTATTATGCGTCCCAGTTAAATTTACAGCGTTTTGCGTGACTTTTATTCCTCTTTTGACGTAGAACCATTCTTTTTTTAAAATGCACAATAGAGTGTGTTGGCTGTCTTAAAGGAAGGCTCCAAATTATTTTAAAGTATGAGTTGGAGCAAACGAATTACATTCTCCTTGGGCTCCAAAGAAGAGTCCTTAAAGGGTGATCAGAATACATCACGTCTCTAGAGAAAATCTTGTTACTTCCGCTCACCGTGGAGCACGAGCAGACAAAATTAAGAAATCAAAAACATTTGTTTCAACTCCCTGTCAGGACAATCCTGCTTACTGCACCTACCGCGAGAATTGCTTAAGCCAATCAAGCTATCGGCGACTGATTAGTGCTATGTCCAAATGTCACCATCTCCCTTTTTTTTCGAAGACTAAAGTAATGAGACGAGAGTAGAAAACAGTCACTTCAATGACTTCCCATTTCTTGTTGGTTAAAACAGTACGAAAGGCTTAGCTTAAGTTCAAATAGCTTAAATTATAGAGCTTAAAATTCTATCTCAAACAGTTTCTTAGCTTAACCAGAGGACACACCTCGGGTGCAGGTGATAATTTTACTTTATTTCGTGTCCTTGTTAAATACCCGATTGAAGTTATGAGAACATTTCGCACCTTTTTAGATTGCTCCCTCGACAAACAAAGGCCGTAACTGCGACCTTTTATGTGTCGTCCCAGGACTCTTCATATTATAAGGTTAAGTGATATACAAACAAATTGCTATTATTAATCTCGGCCTGAGTAATAAAATTCAAACAATTGCCTTCCCTTGGCATTCTCCAACTGTCTAAGCACTGTAAGTAAAGTGATAAATTTAAGTACCTTCCTACCTACGCACTTGGAAGCGCGAACAAAAGATTCCTTCTGTCTGCCACAACCAGCTGCTTGGGGCCTTGTTAAATGAAGCAGTAACCAGTGTCTGCTCTGCAACACTAACGGGTTGTATCTCTTTGAAAATTATATATCTGTAAAGTTTTTCGGCCATCCCTCATTTTCCAGAAGGACCCTTACTTTCCCATTCAAAGTTTATTGTTTTTCTAAACCCAAGAATCCGGCGAACCTTAAATTTAATAAAAGACCGCGTTTAATAGTATTTCTGTTCGCGCGGGAAATCCCGGCAAAGAAAACAAAGATAAATGAATTTCGCAATCCGCGCTAATAACATGGCGTGTAAAATGCTAATTGTTCGTTTTTTTTTTTGTAGAGGGGATGCTGCTACGTTTCGGCGGAACTCAAGCGCGAGCAAACAAGTAACGCACAAGCACAACCCTTATCTGGCCATTTCCTTACATCTGTTTCCATCGAAATTTTTCCGGAATCACACCCTTGGCAGCTTAACGAGCGGTAAGTAATTGGCTTTCCCCGTTCCGATAAGTTCAGGCCGTGTAGAGCATGGACCAGGAGCTGGAACCCTGCCCGCTGTAGTAATTAAACAAAAGCACGACAAAAAGGTTAACAAAAAAACCGAAAAGATTTTTTCTGGATCTTTTTTTTCGAGGGCAAGTGGCATTATTATTTTTTTATACTCCCAGTTCGGCTTTATGCTGTGGGCTACTTTTTAATAAAGTTGCTGACCCCTTTCAAAGTTTTGCACTTTATTTTAATGGCGAGCATTTTTGTTGGACTCGTTTTGGTGATTATCTCGTACTGAGGTGCGACAACGGTATCTATAAGTGGGGCTACGGAGACTTTATGTGCATCCATTTATCTTGGATGTCAGTGTTCCCACGACACTATTGTAGGATCGAATATCCACGAGCAACGAAAAATGAATGGCCGCGCCATTCACATTCAGTGAACCGTTGAATGGACCCGCAGTACATCAATGTAGCGCGCCGTGTATAGTTGAACCAGCTCGCACGGGCGCATATTAAGCCAAGTGTTAACCTGCGGCACCTTTTGCGTTCCAAGGAATAAATTTGAAGAATTTTTTCTAGCACCTCGTTTCCTGTCTGTTATTTGCTGCTTTCCAACCGAAGCATGACGGAAAGGATTTATTGAAGTCGTCGTGCACACTTTGCCCTAAGGTTGGGAGTAGGTACGCAACCTACCTTTATATGGAATCCGTATTATAACCGTTAAGTGCTTGCTTTTCGCAGTGTGTTAGTAAAATCATGAAAAATATGATTTTCAAGAAAATGGGACGAGATTGATGTTTACAGCGGCG
Organism: Neoascia interrupta; assembly: GCA_947623515.1. Taxonomy (NCBI): domain Eukaryota; kingdom Metazoa; phylum Arthropoda; class Insecta; order Diptera; family Syrphidae; genus Neoascia; species Neoascia interrupta. Next base: position 41,082,255 of record OX392464.1, read on the forward strand.
GCGGATCTACCGATTCTGGGAAAAGAAATTGGATTTCATGCCAAGCAAAAAGTATAAACTAGACAGGAAGGGGTTACGGCGCCTTACACTCCGGCTTTGCGGCTGAGTTGTTAGTGCACAGCAGGATGTCTTTTGGTTCTTAGATTTTGTTTGAATGATAAGTCTTGTGCCTCCAACCATGACACGTAGATTCATACTGCCAAAAATGGAGGGGGCGAAATTTATGTTCGCACTTGAAGATTTGAGCGCTCAGCGGGGTGGGTGAGACAATAAGGTTGACAATGATGTTTGTTGAACCGTTTTATTCCGTTTGCGCCAGGATATTGCCCTAATTTACACCGATGATACCTTACGTTTAGGGCATTGTATTCTATGCTGAGGTTTATTCTTTATTCGTATTTTCATCCTCGAGGTATGTTTGTCGAAGTTGAAAGGTCTTAAATGAGTGAAAAGTGTATCAAGCGAATCGCGTGTCGATAGACTTTTCGTTTTTTGGGGAGGTTTATATTTTCTTTTTTTTTACTCTGGGTGAACCATTTATTTGTTGTTACATGTATGTGTGCTTCACATATATTCAGCCCGCTGATTTTTTTCATTTTTCCTTTATACCTACCTAACCTATATTTTTACCGAACTGTCTATCCTTTATATCATGACAACATGTGTAAAAGTTATTCGATTTTATGGATTAACCTTAGTACTGAAAGTCGACTTTACTTTTATCGGCAAGCAATATTTGAATCCCGCAGAAAAAAGACTCACTTTGCAGGCTCTCGTTTATCCTCCTTGATCAGATCGAAACTCACAAAGTCCACCGGAAGGTGAATATATAAGGGTGATAGATCTTTAGAGTTAGGGTTGCACCATCACTGTCCTTCCATCGTAAGCGTCACCTCGCCAAAAACTCGAGAAAAATAGGCGCAATCTCCAGCCAGGCTCGGAGTTGTTCTTTACCTGATCCTACCACCTGTGTCTTTGCCTATCAATGGGGCGACGAGGTCCCATGTCGGCTACAATCACCGGTCCATGAAATCTGTCGGAGGCATGAGAACACCACATGTCTTGGCTCTTGGCATTCCAAGGGTGTTGAAGAGCTCGCATGTTTGCTACAATCACCTGTCTATGAAATCTGTCTGGGGCGTGAGAACGTCATATGCCCATTCCACTTGGAGAAGTAAGAGCTCAACATTGAGATGCCTACGCCAATACCGCTATCTTCACTCAGGAAGATAGATGGCGATTGGACCTCGACACACAAGGAAACTATGGATTTACTCACGGAAACTCACTTCCTATAATACACCGACACGCGTGAAGATTACGAAACAGTAACACAGGGCTCTCGAAGAAGAATAGAGGAAGAAAATATCAGGGTTATAACCGATTTAAAAAGGCTGGCCTGGGCGATCAACTCCTTCGATCCCTTTAAAGCACAAGGGACGGATAACATCCGACCAATAATGCTGTTGCTATGTTCCCAAGGCTTGGCGAGAAGTCCGAGTGATATTCATCCCCAAGGCAGGGAAGGCTAGCCACACTACAGCGAAGGACTATAGACCCATAAGCCTGTCTTCGTTCATGCTCAAGGCGATGGAGCGGCTAATTGACGTGTATGTGAGAGAGCTGATTGGTAAAAACTATTTATCAAAATCACAGCATGCGTACATGAGAAACAGATCGGTTGACACTGCACTACACAGAGCAGTAAAAGTGGTAGAAAAATCCTTGGAACACAAGAAGTTCACTTTGGGTGCCTTTCAAGACATAGAGGGAGCGTTTAATAACATTGAGGCAGACGCTATATGCGACACTCTATATGCGACTCGATCGGGCTCATATTAAGCACACGAGAGATAAACTGTTACCTAGGCGAAGTATGTACCAAACGGATCGTCAGCAGAGGAACACCGCAGGGAGGTGTCCTATCTCCGCTGATATGGACCCTAGTAATGGACGAATTGCTAAAAGCCCTAGAAGGGAAGGCTTCATTGTGAGCGCATACGCAGACTATGTAGCAATCCTGATCCCAGGTAAATTCCCATTAATCCTCAGCGATCCTGGGTTGAGGGTCGAGGACTGGGAATAAATCCTTCTAAGACGGAAGTCTTGTTGTTTACCAGAAAAAGAGTGATTCCACCCTTTAGCACACCAAGAATGGGGGGAATGGAGTTACCAATATCTAAATCGGTAAGATACCTGGGAGTCATATTGGACGCAGCTGAAGGGCGTGTCAAGCGGGCATACGTGAAATTATACGCCTGCCGCAGAACTTTCGGTAGCATGTGGGGACTGGAACCAAACATGGTGCATTGGATGTATATAGCGGTTTTAAGACCCATCCTATCTTACGGTGCAGTGGTATGGTGGAAGGCTACAGAGAGAAAGTGCCATCTCTCTTGCCTTACCAAGGTCCAAAGGGCAGCCTGCATATGGATATAGTATGGGTATAGCTGAGTAGTACCTGCAGTGCTGCACTGCAGCACTGGAGGTACTACTCAGCCTCACCCCCTTGTCAATTTACTGCAGCAGCAAGGCAGCTAAAACAGCTTTTCGCCTAAGGGAATCCGGACTGTGGTCCTCAAGATCTTATGGACACGCTTCTTTGGAAACTCAATGGGTGGCCTCCATAATTACCCCAGTCACGGATTACCTTCCTACGACATTCGGTTTCCACAGGAGATTCAATACCAGAATACGAGAAAGATGTGAATGGAAAGAAAAGACCATCACAGAAGATGACGAGATCGTCGTGTATACTGACGGCTCCAAGATGGACGTCGGAACTGGCGCGAACCTTCTCTGTGAAGCTCTGCGACTCAGAGAAAGTCTTTTCGGATTAATGACGACTGCAGCATTTTTCAGGCGGAGCTGGCAGCCATAATCCAAGCTGCCTTTGAGCTAAAAAAAAAAACACAGGCCCGTCAACAAAACAATCACCATATACTCTGACAGCCAAGCGGCAATAAAAGCCATGGAATCCAGATGTAGTGACGTCAAGGGCTGGGAAACTATGCAGGGAAATTCTGGACGAGTTATCTCTTGGCAACGCTGTAACTCTATGTTGGGTGCCAGTTCACACCGATATCCCGGGAAACGAAAAAGCGGACAAGCTTGCGAGATATGCGTCAGGGATGAATGCATCTTAAGCCCTCAAATCTATAAGAATTCCGCTGAGTTCGACAGCACGCAGAATAGAAACTGAATCCTTGAGTAGAACTAACCTTGAGTATCTCGGCAATTACTTCTTCAACGAGTTCGAAGATCTAATAATAATGTAGATCTAAAGGACCTCCAAAGGTTTGTTTACAAATCAGGATCGGTCCAAGAGGGCTCCACTCTGAGCTTCTAAAGGCAGTTTTTTTCTGTTTTCATTCCAGGTGTTAAGAGGGTTCCCCAAATGCACAAAATTGACCCAACTGCTGGTCTAAGTGAGCCGTGACTATTGCCACAAGGGCATCCAAACGCACCTCCAGAAATCTTAGGAGGTTTTTTGGCAGCTTATAGCCGCAAACTAATTTTTTCGGTCATAATTTGAATCGCAGGACCAAAGATCAAGAACGGATATTGCAAATCGCAAACGACAAATAAAACTGCGAGATCTTTGCAGCAGGCTCTTAGACTGTGTCTTAGAACTCCCATCATGTTTTGGATTGCCAACACCTGTGCCCTTTGCAACATGATCGGCAGAACGCCATCCAGTCCCGGAGATTTGTCCGCCTTGAAGGACTGAATTGCCCACCGTAGTTTCTTCCTCTCAATAAGAAAACATTTCTTCTCTTCGGAGAGTGTTTTCTTCGGTTGTTCTCTCAGATTGCCGAAGCATACCATCCGCTAATGTGGACTCGGGAAAGTGAGTTTCCACATCCAAGTTTCCAGAACCTCCTGGCTACTCACAGCTTAGGTTCCATCATTTTTCGTAAGGTAGCTGAGAGCGCAAGGTTCTTTTGAAAGCATTTTGCGTAAAATAAAATCTAACTTCATAAACTTTATATGGTCCTGCTTATCTATTATACGCTCGTGGCAAATAAAACAATTATGAGATAATTTGAATGCGCTAAAGTCATGGTAAACTTTAAAGAAGTTTTAAATCCTTTTGGAAATGCTCTTGAAATTTGATGAATCTCTGTGGCAGGAATGTGCTCATACGGTATGGGGCACTAATTTTTCATGACATCGAATGGCTTCAACCAAAGCCATGTTCACCACAGACATCTGCAATGAATGCGCAATTTCTATAGCACGGTTAAACTTCAGACACAAAACAACTACGAAACTGATATTAATAAAGCAGCAGTGGTATAAGGATTGCCATAGTTCCACTACAGTCAAGGCTAATGCCATCCAAGGAGCTATTTCGGTATAGAAGCCATATGAAGTAGCATAAACGCATTACAATTCATGGTGTATTGAATAGTCCTCATAAAGACTCTCCTCTGTACATGTGTGTATATACCATAAGTATGCGATATCCCCTCTAGATGGTCCTACACACGTAAGGGCTATTTTAGTTGCTCTACGCCGTAGGAGAACATTTTCTTGGAGCACAATCGGGCTTCAACAAATGGTCCAATATTTGTATTCCATATGTTGATGTTATTGCTTTCGACTTTTTATGGCTTTCCACTTTAATAGCATTATTTCGATCTCCTATTCGTTATTCTAGTCTAGTTTGCTTGTATCTTTGCATCTCTGTTAATGGATTGATGTCTATATGCCGCCTTCGAGCAAAAAGTTTTCGGATAAATATCGTTATGACTTTGCCGTTCTTTTGGGCTTTATTTCTTCACAATCTTCGGATCAAGGATAATTAATCGGCAGGTTTATTGGTCCTTTCTTATTGTTTTTATTATTTGCTAAAGATCTATAACCTATGAATATGTCAATATGATTTTTAGCCTTAAATAAGCTGCCACGAGATTAGGAAATATTAATCGACGAGTAACCATTGAAGTGCACTCATTTCAAATCGATATAAAGGAAGTTTTTTTCGCCATTGAAAAATGATAGTCTTTTTGATGGTCGCCCATATGGAAAAGGGTTTACGATAACAAAAATTTTTTTAAGGGTTGTGGAAAGTTGATCTAAATCAGAATACAGAAATATTTGCAGAAACTATTCACCTGAAAAAAGGAGATTTAAAACTCGTAAGGGATATGAAATTCGTGCAGGAAATGAAATTTAAATCCCTTCGATGGGCTCGAAATTTGGCTTTATGGTTATGGAGTGCTATAATTCCCTTTCGTATCGGTGAGCAATCAAAACTCAACAGAAATACAAAATAATTCTTTCACGATTTCACCGATTGGGATGGTTTTAGCCTTGCAAACCAGCACCAACGCATATTTTTCGTTTGACTGATTTCGCCTTATTTTCCTTAATTTTACCTCCGAGAGCATGCCGAGCGGCTCTTAAAATTAAACGTACAAACACACGTCAAGCTGAGGCATTGAAAGACTTTTCATCGGAAGCCCACCCACTCAACACATTTACGCTAATGAAGCTCGCAAGTGTAAAATAATGCCAGGATTTCAATGGTTTTTTGTTGTGATAGGAGGTAATTCATTGTCATTAATCCTTAAAATTACATGCAGTTTGTTTGTTTTCGGCAAGGGGCTGAAAACAAACAAACCAGGTTAATTAAATTGCCATTCATCCGAAAACGCTGTATTGTGATATGATTGTCAACTGATCGATTACTATTTAGAAAACATGCAAAGATGTACACTACAGTCCTTATCTTAAGCGAAACCGCTTGGAAAATAGACCTTATGCCTGCAACAGAAATACTCCATTTCAACTCAAAAAAAGTTCTAAGACTCAATGGGGTATTTTTTTTCTTTTGTTGATCTGACACTCTCTTTCCAACGGAGTTTGAAATACAATTAGTTTTCTAGTTTTTCAAGAATGTGGGACTGCTTGCATTGTCATCAACTGTAACTTTCGTCCAGTTGCTCTCTAGGTAGATTAAGCTCTAAAGCTGTCACAGCTCTAAAGCTGTCACAGCTCTAAATCAGCTCTAATCACCTTAAAAAAATATTAATGACAAATTCAGCATACGCAAGGAGTTTAACAAAAAATAAGTTGGTCAACCACATAGCTAAATTAGTTAAAGCCGTAACAGTGACAGGTGAAGAATAGGATCATGCCGGTGGGCCAAATTTTTTTTTTTTTTATGTAAATAACGTCCATTGGAATTTCAAGTCCGCTTTACGTTAAAGCTGCAGCATAAAGGGGCAAGCGCTTCTTACTTTAAGTCATCACTCTTACATTTCCCAGGACCTTTGAATTAATTGTCCTAAGTGCTACCAACCTGCACCAAAGACTCACTTTCACCTCAGAAGCTCAAAGCCTTATTGTTCTCTACGCATACATAACACACGAAACAACATGAAATTATGTAAAACTAGCCGGATGTTCGATTTTGGACAAGACTTTAACCGGTTACCAATAGCTTGGTTGGTGAAGTTAGGAGGATCGCGCACGGCCGGTGACCCAAAAACTGTTTGTTAATGCATGATGTGAAATGATGGGTTAACATAATATAAACCATTTTTGCATAAAATAACGATAAACCCCCATAACCTAAAGGACCCCCATAATGATGGAGACCGAATTGGGAGTTAGTTAAACCATGTCGCTCCGTCCGTTCCTTAATATGTCCACAATTTTTAAGTCTTAAATTTTGAGCTAGCAACGTGAAATTTATAAGGTATTTGTTTTGCGTCAAATCTATTAAGGATGGGCCAAATCTTGTCTGTTGCACACGCACGGTTGCCACCTACTTAAAAAACGCGAAGGATTTAAATTAGCCGATACATAAACCACTACATCGAATCATAAAAAAAATGTTACTCATACGCCAGAGTAAACAAGTGGGAAAGTGCAAAAGTGCGTATGTAAAAGTTTCAGTCTGTCGTGCGACGGAGTGAAAAATACCCTAACCAACCTAAAAACGAATTTTAATGCCTCCAAAAAATGGCCGGGATAAAAAATATATCCTTTAGAAGCTTTACGTCATGCGGCAACTTAAATTTTAGATCGCTTTTTGAATAAAAAATACACGTCTTTTTTCAACCACACCCACAAAAGTGGCTGCGTACACATAAGTGAAAAGACTGTGAAGTATGAAAACATACGCGTAGCGGTCCGTCGGATTTAGTTGTAGGTAAAGCTTACCTTTATTGTGCAGTTTGTGTAAAGTTATATAATTTGTTTATTAAAATTAATTCTGGATATATTTTACATTTTCTGGTGTACTCTAAAAAAGGGTGACAAAAAAAAATGTTCCTTTTATTTTTTTTATATTTATACCCGACCGAGGGTTAATTAATTTTAATGCATAGTTTGTAACACAGTGAAATAATCATCGTAGACCCTCAAGACCTTTAAGAGATATGATCGAGACCGACAGGTGAATCGATTAAGCCATGTCCGTCCGTCCGTCTGTATGTGTGAAAGTGGTAGGTCTTCAAAATCAAGCTAGAGAGCTGAGACTTGGTACACGGTTTGTTGGGGGGAGAAATTCCAGGAGTTCCAAGCAGGTGGTAATGGGATGGGAAAAACAATTTTGCTTTTATTTTTTTTATCTGCGCAAGAGATAGATAGCGCAGATGGAGAGAGCACTTTTCGGAGTTGCTCAACCCCCAACAAGGCACTGAAGATGGCATTCCCACTGCTGACGAGATAAGGGCGGAGAATAGTCCCACAGTAGACGAAGTCACTGAAGCGATTAAATCGCTAAAAGTTGGCAAGTCTGCTGGAGTTGATAAAATCCGGCCAGAAATGCTCAAGGCAATGAGCGAAGAGGGTGTTAAATGGCTAACACGTATCATTAAGGTGGCCTGGGAAAGCGGGGAGGCACCTAGCGATTGGAGCACCAAACGGGAGTTACAGTGCCCATTTTCAAAAAAGGGAACACGAGATTGCGCCAACTATAGGGGCATATCTCTCTTGAGTCTTCCGGGAAAAGTATTCACGAAGGTGTTGGAAACGCGTTCCAGAGCTGTAATCGATCCTTTGTTACGGGAAGAACAGTGCGGCTTTCGGCCTGGCAGAGGTACAACCGACCAGCTTTTTACTCTGAAGGTTATTCTTGAGAAGGCCTGGGAATATGCCAAACCGGTCTATGCGTGTTATGCAGATCTGGAAAAGGCGTATGACCGAGTCCCTCGGGATACACTGTGGAGAGTTTTGCAGGACAATGCGCTGAGTGGGCCTCTTCTGAGAGCCATCCAGTCTTTGTATGGAAACTGCAGAAGCTGTGTGCGGATAAATGGCGTCAAATCCCGTCCTTTTGATGTGCGCGTTGGATTTCGCCAGGGCTGCCGCTCCTTTTCATAGCATATATGGTCTGGATGGTGAGGCGCAGTCTTCGCGAGCAATGTTTCGAATTGGCTGGCATCAGGATGAGCCATCTGCTTTTCGCAGATGATTTGGCCATCCTTGCATCATCCAAAGAGGAACTTGAACGAGCACTGGATAGGTTTGCGGCCATCTGTGGTGATGCTGGGATGAAAGTAAACGTGAACAAATCGGAAGTGATGTTTGTTTCCCGAACTCCTGTACAGTGTACCCTGCACATAAATGGAGTTCCATTAAAACAGGTGGAGAAGTTTAAGTATCTCGGGGTCTTTTTCACGAAAGATGGGAGGAGTGATACTGAGTTGTCCTGTAGAATTGGCCAAGCTGGAGCAATAGTAAAGGAACTGCGCCGGCCGGTCATCAGGAAAGCTGAGCTTGGAGTGAAAGCAAAGATCTCAGCTTTTAATTCAGTGTTCGTTCCGACCCTCATCTATGGTCATGAAATTTGGGTAATGACCGAAAGAATAAGATCGCGGGTACAAGCTGCCGAAATGAGATTCCTGAGGTGCGTTGCTGGTGTTACTCTAAGCCTAAGGGATAGAGTGAGAAACGTCAGCAAACAAGTAGGAGCGAGAGGTCGAGATTGGAAAATGAAAGTATTGAAGTGGTCAACGAATTCAAGTATTTGAGTTTTCGAATGAAATACAATCTAGATATTCGCCCTCACCTAAAAGAGAGAACAATAGCTGCTAAAGTTGCTATAAATTGTATGTGGAACCAGTTCTTCACAAACAGAGACGTTGACTTAGCATTTAAATTTAAGGTCTTCGGTGCAGTAATAAACAGCTGTTTTCGTTACGCCAGTGAAGTCTACGGCCTCCAAAAGATCGATGAGGTAGAAACTATACAGCGTTTCTTCTTTAAAAGAATTTTCCGGCTACCTCGAATTACGCAATTCATGTGGAGTCAGGCTTACCCCAGGTTTTCCTGAGGAATGCAAAATCAAACGCGGATTATTTAGTCAAAGTCATGCTTAGACCTACCAATAATCTACAACGAAAAGTTCTCTTGGTTGCTTTGCAAGCAAATATTTCACCATTCAAGGAGGGGGGTGAGCTTACTTTCAACTATGGGTGTCGATTACATCTGACAGTGGAAAACTCTCATGAATGGCGCAACATGTTCTATGACTGCCTCTCGGTTATAGATGAAAAGCTTCTTCAAGAGTCCCTCAACAGAGCTAGAGGCTTATTTACAAGGTCGTTTTATAGTCGTCTCAATCATTTATTGAATGGGGATAACTATTTTTGTGACAGGTTTAACGTTTCCGAGATCTGCTTAATATTCAAAGCGCGCACTCAATTGCTCGAGCTAAACTATAGACCGCACCGGCATGACCTCAACCCTCTTTGTATTCTTTGCAACTTCAATCAGAATGAAGACACCTTTCACCTCATAGCACTTTGTCCTATCCTCCAAGAGTTTCGAAGATTATTCTTTGATAAAAGCTTTCTTTCACTCGAGGAATGTCTCTCTTTATTAAACGGCGGATATGGTTGGAACTTGCTTATCAGCTTTTTGAGAGAAGCAATTGCGTTTCGGAATTTGTACCACCAGCTATGTATGGTGGCTACATGTTTTTTAGCTACATGTATATGTAGTATGTGCCTCCGCCCACTTTTGTCGGCGTGGCGTTCAAAAAAAGGGATTTTTTTAGTTAAAAAGGTGGATCTTTAGGCCGAAATGTATGGAACCACCTAGTATAAAGCATTCAACAGTTATATTTTTATATCCCGCCCACTTTTTAGAGACGTGGCAGTTTTCTTTTTGGTATGCTCGGGTATTCTGCAATCCGTCGTAGATGGAAAGAAGCTTTTGCATACGCACTGTTGCACTTTCCCACTTGTTTCCCACCCGACCGAGGGTATATTAATTTGAATGCATAGTTTGTAACACAGTGAGCTAATCATCGTAGACCCTCAAGACCTTTTGGAGATATGATCGAGACCGATAGGTGAATCGATTAAGCAATGTCTGTCCGTCCGTCTGTATGTGTGAAGATGTTAGGTCTTCAAAATCAAGCAAGAGAACTAAAACTTGATGCACAGCTTGGTTTATTTATTTATTTGGCGTATGGCAAATTGACTGAACAGATACAGACTATTATGAAAGTACATAACAAAACAAAAAAATAAGAGAAACATATCCTACACATGTATTGAACAATTTATCAAAACTGAATGTCGAGGTTTTGCAGCCATTGGGTAGCAGCGGGGGTCTATACCTTCGAAGGACGCATTCGGTGGTCACGTGCTTGATGTTCTGGACAGCTCCGCGGTCGCAACAAGGTGACTCGATCGCTCCCCATTTATACAGTGTTGCGGCACATCTGCCATGGTTCGATCGCAAGCGATTCAAGCTCACAAGCTCACTCAAGTTTTCCTTTGAAGGTCGTGGCCAGCTGGCATAGATGAAGGGTCTCTTATACGAAAAAGGTCGTTTCCAGAAAAAGAAATCCACTCGTTTCTCCATGACTCGGTTGCGTTGAAGTTATTGGAGGGTGGGTGCCGAGATTTAAGCCGAGTTCTTTCACTGCTCTCGATATCGTCGTGTATTGATAGCAGGCGGTTTCATTTAATTTTTCTAAATTCGCGAAGAAAGGCATTTCGGACTTTCTTCGCGGCAAAGTCGCCGAAGTCCTGCTGGGAGTATATTGCTGAGCACTGGGAGGAATCTTGTCGGGGTAGAACTTATTGCGCCAGAGATTATGCGCATTGATGCATTAAGCTGTACATCCACTTTGTGTGTGTGGGCACTGTTAAGCGAGACAAGTGCGCAATTTCGGCAGTGGAGAAAACAATTCCCAGAGTCGCGAAGCGTAGTACTTTTGCGGGAGCTCCCCATGTTGTTGAGGCTAGCTTTTGGACGATGTTGTTGCGGGTTTTCAGCTTTGCTGCGTATACTTCCCCTCCAACCTTTAATCACTTTTCATAAAACTTCACGTGCTCTTAGAAAAAAAATTAGATAATGTCTCAGTTGAAAAATAAAAATATCAAATCTCTGTACTATATATGTATGTGCGGTAGATATTCAATTTTTAATGATTTTGATCTTAATTATTGTCAAAAAATCTTTGTTTATAATATAACTGCCTTATTATAATCCTATCATTTAACAGTGATGTGCACCGTGCTAAAATAGTTACCAGAATCGGTAAGTATTATTGCGGAATTTATAAGAATGAGGAACTATAGAATTATGCCGAGCCTATCAGATTAAAATTGAAAAAGTATTACTTACTTACTTACTTACTTAAGGTGGCGCTACAGTCCGGGGTGGACCTGGGCCTCAGCCAACAAGCTTCGCCAGCCAGCTCTGTCTCTAGCTAGCCGTCTCCAGTTTCGCACGCGAAGTTGGCTGAGGTCTCCTTCCACTTGCGTGCGCCACCTGAGTCTCGGTGCTCCTCTACCGCGTCGTCCCTGCGTGTGGATTCGAAGATTTTCCGGGCCGGGGTGTTGGTGTCCATCCGCGACCCAGCCATCGTAGACGTTGTGTTTTGACTCTTTTGGCTAGGTCGGTATCGCTGTACAGCCCGTACAGTTCGATGTTATATCTCCTCCTAAAAAAAAAAAAAAAAATAGTTCCGCGAGATCATTTTAACAATTTAATACTTTTTTTTTTCTCTTGGAGGAGGAGAAAAAGTATTAAATTGTTAAAATGATCTCGCGGAACTATTTTTTTTTTTTTTTGTATGAGGAATTATAGAACTATTGCGGGTGCCTCTAGAACACTTGCCCAATCTTAACAATTTTGATGCCAGTTTCACAGACGTGGATACTCCTCCGTTATTCCTTGATGCAGTAAAAAAATTTTGCGTCTATGAAACTTAAAGGCACAATACCAGTTTGATATGTCAAGTGTAGTTAACACTGTTTCAAAATTCTTTCTTCTTTATAAGCAAGCACTCTTTGGAATGCGCTACCTGAACACATATTTCCAAACACATATAAACTATACCTCGGGCAATTCGAACGGAATGCGGCCATTCCCTGGAACTTGTTATTTTCTGCTTTACGAATAATTTTCTACAGCTTTTATCTATAGAAAAGAGGACTATGCGAGGTGCTTAACTGTGTTAAGAATTTTGTTCTCTTCTAAAACGGCTCTTATTATCAAATTTTACTTTTACTTAGCACGCTGGTTCGGCACTGTGCCTGAGTTCTTCCATTGAGCTTTTTTCGCCTACCAACAATCGGCTGAAGATCTAGCACAGTAACAGTAGTATTTTCAAGTTTCCTACACCAGACTTTTTACATTTTCTGTCTGCGCCTTCAAAGGTCAAGTTTGTGTGTCCTTAAGAGCTTTAAGAGTGCAAAGTACTTGGCTTCCATGCGATCGACATCAAACCAATCTCGCATTTCTTTCTTGCTTAACGTCAGTAATTTGTTTTGATGGTTCAGCCTTCTTTATTATTTCTCGCAGAATTTGTATGCTCGGGGTGATATTTGCTCAGCTTAAATACTCCAACTCTGCAATCCTGCAGGTTACATCTACTGGTAAGCATACCATATTTAGGATACATTTGCTACCGTTTTGGCAATCCATATGTTTAATCTGGAGAAAAGGCAGATATATATAGATTATCCGACTCTTCTTAGCAATTAAAGTTTATCGTCATAATTTCTAATCGTCGATTATCATTACAGTAATTTAACCTGCCCTTTTCCCAAGGTACAATAATGTTATAGTTTAGTTTGTAACGCAGTAAAATATACACCGTGGATCCTTAAAAATATATGGTCCAGCCCAACAGGAGAGTTATCCGTCTGTCCATCTTTAATGTTAAGTTATAAAGCTGAAGCTTTGTAGCAGAGCTAAAACATGCTCTATATGTCGAGTTTCAATTTTTTTGAATCTACCCTTCATTCATACAAAGGATCTCAATTATAGATCACTTACATAGCCTACCAAGGCTCGCCCCTTTACCATCTGGGAAAGAGATTGTCAATCCAATACCCCTCACTACAGGCTTACATCGAGACTGGTTGCAGCGACCTGTCCAGCGACAGTCCACCAAAACTAACTAACGACACAATTTTAGCTGCTCTTTTTAGACTACAATTTGCCGTTTAAGTCGTTATTTAATACTTTCGTGCGATTCATTTATAAACAGAGATCAGCTTTTTCATAAGACGCATCAGAAGTACTTTTACAATACTGTACTTACAATAGGAACATTTTTATGCTCGTTAAATAAATTTACCCCTAGAAAAGTTGTTTTTCAAGATGATCTATTAACCGCTGTGCATTTTAAGTCTAGTATCCGAGTCAGCGATGCAATGCTCCTTTCCGGATCTACTTCTATTATCCGGAAATACCTTTATCGACATTTGTAACGAATTTAATATAAATCCCCGATACTAAAGGTTTTACTTATCTCTTTTGTTAACGCTAAAACTGGTTCTCCGACACGAATGCATACATCAATGCAAGAATAAATTCTGGCTAATTAATATTTGATCTAAAGATGCTTTTTCAAAAAAAATATACATTTTTAAAAGCAAAATATTAATCTTTCAACAATAGATACTCGGTTTTGATTTTGATCGTGTGCCAGCAACATCTATAACTGTATATCTACGTTGACGTTGGAAGAGTTAAATAACACGATCTTTCAAGAATGATTATGTGAAAAGAAGTGGCGTAGAACTAATATGCAAATGACAAACTGCGAAGCATGTTCTTTTCAATTGTTGAGTGAATTATTACCAATTCCGGCTAGAATACAACCCTTAAGTGAAGCTTAATTAAGTATCAGTTTTGACAAAAACGAAATAAGTTTAGAACGATCAAATTTCGCTTGTCACACACAGGCTGCAGTTCAATGACTCATTTGTATTGTGGGGAATGCAACTATTGTTGTTGTGTAGCTTATAGGCCATGCTAATTACGTTTTTGGTATTGAGCTACAGGGTGGTGGTTCCCTGGTTATAAGATCATGACATTGACAATGAACCGAAAGAGCGGTTTTTTCGATGATTCAGGAAATTTGTTTACCCTGCTTGCTTACATTAAACTAGTTCTTAGCCGGGCTATGGATTGTGGCAGATGTTTATAGATCGAGTGGTTTGAGTCATGGTTAAAGTTTTTAGTATTTAAGCGATGAGCCTGACGTTTTAAAAATCAGTCAACTTTAGTTGTTTAATACTCAAGATGAAGTTTTTTATTGCCATATGCATGCTACTTCTTGGTGCTGCTGCAGCAGGCTATGGTGGCTATCACAGAGGTGGCGCCGTCAGTGGGGGTGGCCTGAGTCAAAGTAGCGCCCTGAGTTCTAGTGGACTGAGTGGTGGTCTTAACAGTGGTGGACTTCTCAGTGGTGGACTAAGTAGTGGTGGACTAAGTGGCGGCGGACTAAGTGGCGGTGGACTAAGTGGCGGCGGACTAAGTGGCGGCGGACTAGGTGGCGGCGGACTAAGTGGCGGTGGACTAAGTGGTGGCGGATCAAGTGCTGGTGCACTTAGCACAGGCGGACTTAGTGGAGGCGGATCAAGTGGCGGTGGACTAAGCGGCGGTGGACTAAGCGGCGGTGTACTAAGTGGGGGTGGAATAAGTGGCGGTGGACTCACTGGGGGCGGATCAAGTGCTGGTGCACTCAGCACAAGCGGACTAAGTGGAGGCGGATCAAGTGGCGGTGGACTCAGCACCGGCGGACTAAGCAGTGGTCTTACCAGCGGTGGACTTAGTGGCGGAGGTTCCAGTGGCAATGGCTTCAGTAGCGGCGGATTAAGTGTTGGCGGTGTGCTAAGTGGTGGTGACCAACTCGGTGGACAGCTCAGTAGCGGAGGGCAAAACGCTGGCGGACTAGGTTTTAGCGGACAAAGCGGCCTCGGTGGCAGTGGATTAGGCAGTACTCTTAGTGGCATTGGACAAACCAGTGGTGGACTTATCAGCGGTGGACTAAGCTCTGGCGGTGGACTAGGTGTTGGCGGACTCAGCGGGCAAAGCGGTGGATTAAATACTGGTCTAGGTGGCGGTGGACAAAACGTTGGTGGACTTAATAGCGGGGGACTTACTGGAGGTGCACTAGGTGTCAGCGGGCAAAGTGGCGTTGGGGCCAGTAGTGCTGGCCTTAGTGGCGGTGGACAAAGCAGCGGTCTAAGTGGAGGCGGATTGAGTGCAGGTGGATTAGGTGGAAGTGGACTTAACAGTGGTGGACTAAGTGTAGCTCAAAGCAATAGTGGGGTGAGTGCAGGCGGCATTGGTCAAGGTAGTGACTGGCTGAGCAACGTTGGTCAAGGTGGTCTATCACAGGGCAATGGCGGACAAAGTGGAGGTGGTCTTATCGGTGGTGGCCTTGGCAGCAGTGGACAAAGTGGCATTGGAAGTGGCCAAATCGGCAGTGGGCTAAACAGTGGTGGAATCTCAGGAGGCGGACAAGGAGGCTTTGGATCGCTCAGTGGTGGACAAAGTAGTAGTGCAGGCAGCAATGCTGGACTAACCGTTGGTGGACTGAGTGGTGGTGGACTGAGTGGTGGTGGACTGAGTGGTGGTGGCCTTGGCATTGGTGGTCAAATTGGAGGTCAACTTCCTGGAATAGGACTAAATAATGGTGGACTTGGTAACCCTTGGCTCGGACCAGTAGTTGCATATCCTAAAAGTCATCATGGTAAAAGTCACCATAGTCATTTTGGCAGACCCATTGTTCCTGGACCTGAAGTATTTGGACCTGGCGGACCATTTGGTGGTGGCTTCGAAGGCGGTTTTCCACATGTAGGGGGTTACGGTCAACACCACGATATTCATGGAGGATTTGGTGGAGTTCATGGCTATCATCATGGCGGTTTTGGCGGCTACTAAGAGAATCTGTGATAATTCTTCAAATTCTTAATTCCTTAGCAGCTATTTAACAAAATAAAGACTAAGATTTATTTTATGTATTACTTTGGAAACCTCAAAATTTGGCGCTTGCAAAACCAAAAACGCTTCCAAAAATTCATGTAACAAACTCTTCTCATGTAGAATGAAATTTGTTTATCAAAAAACAACTGTACTACAAAAAAAAAAAACAATGTTACTTTAAGCTACCTCAATGTGACCAAAATAAAAAAAAAAATAAATAAAATTTTGAAAGTTTAAGAGCTGTTTATTAGACAATGACAGGTTCTCCAATTTTCTCAGGTCCACAGCCTTCAAAATTATATCAATGGCAAATCTTATAAGTAGAACAACGCGTTCTGCTTCCTCAAACTTAATGTTTTTGTATCAACATCAGCACAAATACCTAACACAAACTTTGTATTCCAACAAATGAAATGGCACGTCCATTTAATAGAAGAAATTAATTAAAAAAAGGACCCTACAAAGCCCCTCGAAGACAAGGACCATAAAGCGTCAGCTGAAAACTTTTCAAAAAGTCATCAACCATCTCTAGAACCACAAATGGAACTACAAGAACGCAACAAATTCGCGTTGACAGTCGTAGCAATTTTTGAGTCTCCTTAAGAAGGGCGAAAAAAAAACCCGATGATGTTGCCACAACAAATGAAGACGAAGAGCACAAATAAACTTGCAAACTTTCTTCCTCGAAATTGGGTGGATTACGTTGACACAGCGGTCTCGGCTCAGGCGATGCCCTAGAAGTTTCTTGCATCAGGAAAAAATCCACTAATTCCCGCTGTCTATTAAATAAATTGTGAATGGGACGATAGCATAAAAAGGAAGCCACTTCCAATTTAATGCTTTAATGCGGAGCCAGATATACACTCAGACACACAGCAGCAACCAACCTCGCAGGAAGAGGAACATAATTTCGTTTTTCTTGTTTCTTGATTTTTTTTTTTCTTTTCTCTAGGTGCTAAGGAGGATTTTTCTTAAAGATGCCAAAATGTTGCTATTAAATTTATTATTTGCAAAGGACACACCATAGATTGGCACTGAACGAGGGACTAATTCGCCCCGCTGTATTGCCTTCAAAATATATACCCGTTGTCTAGACCAGGGTGCTCCTGATAACCTTGTTTTTGAAGCTATCAAATTTAAGGATACAATTTGTGGTGGGTTCTTTATGAAGGTGTCAGCCGGAGATTGAGTGCGGGTAGTAGGTACTATGCGCTTGCATGGGTTCTCCTTTGCTCTCCATGGGCTCGGATGGCATTACTTTCGCATTACCGAGAGGCTAAGGGCAAAGTTTCGAGCGTATATGAAGCGAGAACAAATCGCCAACGCGTGTAATGGCCTCTAATCTTTGAGGGGTTTTTAGGGATATTCAGGCCTTGGGCGGAATACTCTAATGTTGATGCCGGTGTGTTGGTCCTCTCTTATCGTATCTCAGGGCGAACAAGTCCACTGGAACAAGGAGCGGAAGTAATTTAAAGGCAATAAGGGCAAGTTTAGTGAAATTGCATTTTGCCATTTGCGTTAAAATTTGTTGATCAGTATTATTACAATGTGTATCCTTACAAAAGGATTAGAACCCATCGCAGATAAGGTTCACAATGTGCGATAGTCATTGACGGCATCGGCAGTGGAGGAGCTCTGCCCATTGTGGTCAGACGAACGCAATCAATTTGAGATGCAGACAGGTGGAACTGTATATACAGTGGCATGCTTAAGGACATGAGTTATACGCACGACGGCACAATGAAATGAAAGAAGCCGAGCTGCGGAAGATAACAATAAAACATTAGATAGACGTGCGGAATTAATTCTCTTGGCTGTGTTCATTTATTCCGGGACCGGATGTTGGAATACCTCTACACCTTTGCCGTGGAGAGGGTGCGCTGTTAAGTGAAATCATTACTCAGGAGGAAGGACTATTAATTTACTGTGCGTCAACACAGCAATCAATAGTGGTATCAGCACGTGGGAACTTGTAATTATTGGAAAAAGGTTAAGGTCTATGAAATTAGACGACAGGTGTTGGAAGAAAGATACCCAATTATGCAACGCCCATGCACGTAGGAGCTATCAAATAGTGTAAACAACGCTATAATGGGATTGGATTTACGGATAATTATGTGGGCTGTATTTCAGCTATAATAATTATGTTGGCTGATGTTTTCTCAAATCTCTAAGGACTTGTGCGTAGGCGGCGAATATCATTTCGGGATAAGAAAATATTTTAGCCCATCCGAAAATTGGTTATTCAAGTTGAGCCGCACAAGCCTCAGCCAGAGAAAGCTAATTGCCTTGTGTTTGGGATTTATTAGATAAAAAATAAAGAATATATGATGGAATGTATGTATCTATGGTATTTCATTAATGCACAGAAATAGAGGAATGTTGTTTTCAATTTAACAAAAATGTGTCAGACAGTGTTTTGTTCTACAAATTAATTTTGATAAAAGCAATCTATTTGTGCGGTTTGTTGAAACTTGTTGGTATATTTTCTGTTTATTTTTCTTTTGTCTTTACCATCTAGGGACCCATTCCACTACTGCTTTCCTATAAAGGTTCGGTTTTATGTTCGCTTCCAGGTTAGATCTCATAGCAAAACCGAGGTCATGTGTTAGGGATTCGATATTAGAGATGTTTGGCCGTTTTGTTAGCTTGTAACTTGTAATCTTGAATAGGATCCGGATTTCCCGTAAGTGTGCGGACGTGACGGAAGTGCCGATCACACGGCACTTGGTTATTTTCGGATTAACCCCGAAACCAACCCCTTTTATCTATTCATTTCACTTACTCAACTGTGGTGTTGCTAACATTTTGTTCCTCTATTTTATTTTTTTAGGGTAAGACGCCTTCTATGGTCTGTCCTTGGTCTTCTTTATTTTTATGCTGGGCTACCCTGGACCGATACCGATGATCTTCAATATCGGATGGCATCAGGGTCCCGCAAAACTTATCTTGGTGTGGAGACACGCGATCTAGGATAGCTATAGGAAGTTTAGAAAAAGTTCGGCCTGGGCAAAGCTCTAGGATTTCGCTCTGTAGAAAATCCCTGGCAGACCAAGAGCATCTACCGATTTAAACTCCTTCGCACAAAAAATCTTTCAATTCATACGACTTTGCAATCCCATACTTTTGACTAAAGAATGTAAGGTCGCCAGGCTGCAAGAACATAGGGGCTACTTCAGATCTGCCATTGTGTTGATTGTCTGTCAAAGATGCACCACAACCCACTTCCATCTCAAGTGTCAGAATAGCCTACATGTTCTCTCATTAATAATGCAAATATGCCAACAACATTGTGGTGATCTTTCAGTAACCACTGGTTGGTTTGCTAAATGCAAGGCGAAACGCATAATACGATGAGGCGGGTTCATATCAGAGTCTAAAAAAGGACAAGAGACCAGCATCAAGTTGCCTCTTCACCCCTTAGATTCTGATCCCTAAATGCCTAACAGTGGCTTATTAGAGTGAAAGGATTCCACAAGGTTGCGTATGTAAAGATTTTGAAGGAAGATGACCGAGGATGGTTTTTTTTCAATGCGGCAGTAAGCTCATACGCATTAAAAATTTGTTTGTGCCTGAAGATGGAATATTATGCCGAATGCGTCGCGCTTATTTTTTTTGTAATTTCAAATTTTAATGTTAAATTGCATCCTTTTCATTTGTAAAAATTAATATAAATAAATGTTTGTTTATTTTGTCAACAACGCATCTTTTCATTTTTATTAAAACTCGAAGAGCGAAACCAGCAATCATCGTCAACTGTACCAAGTTGCTTAGAGCGCAACATCTGGCTTATTTGCCTGAAACAAGGATAGAGCACTCAATGAAGTCACAATCTGTAAAGACTGTACATTTCCAAATAAAAAGACACAAATATAACACGTGTGGTCTGAGAAAATGAGTATCCTCGCAAGTAAATGGCTTAAAGGGCTGATTTTTGCTGTAACTTCAAGGCCGGATAAGTATGTGCCAGAGCTTTCGGAAAAGTATAGTTGCATTTACCTTTGCCAATCAGTAAGCCATTCAAGACTGGTCAATTTAGGCACGTAGCCAGAACGAGTTTTTATTTTTTAATAAGATTTTATACCTACAATCGACTCTCGATGGAGATAACTAATAAAAATCAGGCCTGTTCATACGAACGAGATTGTTCACATTATCGAGCGTGAAAATTTGAGGCTATATTCTATACTATAGCCAACCGTTGTACCTTGTTGAAGGAATAAATTACAACTCTTGACGAAATCGAGCATACCGAGTGGTCCGAAACTTACTGGCTGTCTTCTTTATCTTGATTTTCTCTAGCACTTACTCATTTTCACTAAAGAATTTCACTTCCTTACTAATTGTATTTACCTACACTGGAACATTATCTACACAACCTAGAACGCAAATCGTGATTGATGATAAATTTATAATCTATTAAATAAATATATATATATATATATAAATAATAAATAATATATATATAAATAATATATAAATAAATATATATATATATAAAATAATAAATATATATATATATATAAATAAATTTATAATTTATTATTTATATTTAAACCTGGCAGCTAGGAATAAAATTCATCCCCTCCCCCCAGCCATGAAAAGAAAACGAAAGCAGCCTCGGATATTTGCTGATCCTGGTAATCCAGGGCACCCTTTGGAGCTAGGCTATAGGGGTGTCAGCATGCGAGCGCTTGGTGGTCGGAAGGTCCCGCTCGGCATCCGACCGGGCTTAACCCGAAGAAGTTACGAGCAGCCCGTCAATGGTGCCACTATCCATTACGGGGGGCGGAGGGGGACAGCGCCAAGTCAAAATGAGGGCTTAGGTGGAAACTCTACAAATCGACAACGGCACCAACTCAAAATTGGCACGTGGAATGTCTCAGGTTTCAGGTTTATGCACCAAATCGAGAGTCAGAGTATGAGTCCTTCTTGAACGAAGTTGATGCTGCCCTGGACAGAGTGGCAGAAATGGACTTCTTTCTCCTGATGGGTGACTTCAATGCACATGTGGGTACAGACGACAGTACTTGGAGGAGTGTGATTGGGAGGCACGTTGACCCGGATCAAAACAGGAACGGAGGGAAGTTGTTGGACTTTTGCTGTGCATATGGCTTGTCCATCATGAACACCTTTTTCCAACACAGAGACATTCACAAATACACATGGTACAAGCACAGTTTAAATCAGAAGTCACTGATTGATTTCTTTGTTGCACCATCGTGATGTTCGAGTTTTCAGGGGAGCTGAGTTGTCAACTGATCACCACTTAGTGTTGTGTAAATTGTTTTTCAGTGACAGTATTCCTTTGCCACCCAGGCGAAAACCAAGACTGGTGACCCGCATATGGTGGAAAAGGTTGCAGGATGCTGACTCTGATTTCAGAGAGCGCTTTTCACAGCATTTTTCGGAGAAGTTTGAATAAATTCCAACTGAATGTAGAGGAGGAATGGCAGCTGTTTTTATCGGCAGTCATTGCCTCTGCAGGAAATATTTGTGGAGTGAAGAGGCTTGGGGTATAGGCTGTTGGTGAGAATAGAACTGCTTGGTTTAAAACGCCTGCAGTTCAAGAATCCATCAGAAAGAAGAAGTGAGCCTACATTGCGTGGATCCAATGTAGAAACTCAACTTCTCGAACCCGGCACAATGAGCCGCGAAGGACTTCCAATCTGGCAGTTAGAACAGCCAAGGAACAGTCATGGAAAAAATTCGGCGATAAGTTGGAGCATGATTACATTTCTGCAAACAAAATATTTTGGCAGACCATTCGCCGGCTCAGAAGAAGAAAGTTGAACATCATTCAAGGGGTTAAAATCCAAGGAAGGTACACTTCTTTCAAATGAGATGTCTTGCTCAGATGGAGAGAGCACTTTTCGGAGTTGCTCAACCCCCAACAGGGCGCAGAAGATGGCATTCCCACAGCTGACGAGATAAGGGCGGAGAATAGTCCCACAGTAGACGAAGTCACTAAAGCGATTAAATCGCTAAAAGTTGGCAAGTCTGCTGGAGTTGATGAGATTCGGCCAGAAATGCTCAAGGCAATAGGTAAAGAGGGTGTTAAATGGCTAACACGTGTCATTAAGGTGGCCTGCGATAGCGGGAAGGCACCTAGCTGGAAGGCACCTAGCAAAGTGGAATTATAGTGCCCATTTTCAAAAAAGGGAACAGGAGAGATTTAGCTAACTATAGGAGCATATTTCTCTTAAGTCTTTCGGGGAAAAGTATTCGCGAAGATGTTGGAAACGTGTTCCAGAACTGTAATCGAGCCTTTGTTACGGGAAGATCAGTGCGGCTTTCGGCCTGGCAGAGGCACAACCGACAAGCTTTTTACTCTGAAGGTTATTCTTGAGAAGGCCTGGGAATATGCCAAACCGGTCTATGAGTGTTTTGTAGATCTGAAAAAGGCGTATGACCGAGTCCCTCGGGATACACTGTGGAGAGTTTTGCAGGACTTTTGCACTTTGCAGACGCTGAGTGGGCCTCTTCTGAGAGCCATTCAGTCTTTGTATGGAAACTGCAGAAGCTGTGTACGGATAAATGGCGTCAAATCCCGTCCTTTTGATGTGCGCGTTGGACTTTGCCAGGGCTGTGTTCTGTCGCCGCTCCTTTTCATAGCATATATGGACTGGATGGTGAGGCGCAGTCTTGGCGAATAATGTTTCGAATTGGCTGGCATCAGGATCTACTTTTCGCAGATGATTTGGCCATCCTTGCATCATCCAAAGAGGAACTTCAACGAGCACTGGATAGGTTTGCAGCCATCTGTGGTGATGCTGGGATGAAAGTAAACGTCAACAAATCGGAAGTGATGGTTATTTCCCGAACTCCTGTGCAGTGTACCCTGCACATAAATGGAGTTCCATTAAAACAGGTGGAGAAATTTAAGTATCTCGGGGTCTTTTTCACGAAAGATGGGAGGAGTGATACTGAGTTGTCCTGTAGAATTGGCCAAGCTGGAGCAATAGTAAAGGAACTGCGCCGGCCGGTCATCAGGAAAGCTGAGCTTGGAGTGAAAGCAAAGATCTCAGTTTTTAATTCAGTGTTCGTTCCGACCCTCATCTATGGTCATGAAATTTGGGTAATGACCGAAAGAATTAGATCGCGGGTACAAGCTGCCGAAATGAGATTCCTGAGGTGCATTGCTGGTGATACTCTAAGGGACAGAGTGAGAAACGTCAGTATTCGTAGGAATCTTAATGTTGAGCAGCTACTTCTCCGAGTAGAGCGATAGATTCTTCGATGGTTTGGACACGTTGTTCGTATGCCCCCTGACAGACTTCCTAGACAGGTCATGCTAGCCGAGATGCGAGCGCGTCGCCCCCCTGGTAGGCCAAGAAACAGGTGGTGGGATCAGGTAAAGAACCTCTCTAAGTCCCGCCTGGGGATTGCGCCGGAGTCTCTTGAGTTGGTGGCGGAGGATCGAGAAAGATGGAAGGACCATTTGGCCACCCTCGCTCCGCGACCCTTTTAAAGGATAGGCGGCATTCGAAAATGATGATGATGATGATGATGATGATGATGATTCTATATTTTCGCATAACAAACGGCAAATTTGATCGAAACATTGAATAGTATCTAGTTTGTTTGTGTCAAACAGTACTTAAAACTCCCATCGTAATGTTCTTCACTCTAACGTTCTAACACTCTAATGTTCTTCACTCTAAAAAAAAAAATAAGAGGAAAGCTGGTAATTTTTCAGATATGTTTTTAATTCCGCATGAAAACTCGCCAATAACAAAAATGATTGTATACAGAAGCTTCTTCGAAATTTTACAACCGCTTCCGAAACATGCATTAAGTGTAGAAGAATTTGTTCGCATGCGCGGCTAAGGTTTCTGAGTAAGTACACTAAGACCGAGCTCATACCGAGATCTAATGGCAAAGAATAGAAACCATTCTTGAAGTTTGCAAAAATGAGAAGGTCAAATCAACGAAGTTAAGTCATATCGTCTCATGGCCATTATTTATATGTCGTTTTAAGCGAAACGGAAACCCTGAAAAAGGTTGGACTAAACTTTTTGGATGATAAGGCATTGTTTATGAGTGTCGCTGGATAAATGTTTATGGCTGCAGCCAACTTCTAATAGCATGCTGACAAAGCGGTCACGCTTCTAAAGGGTCCGTGCTCGCCCTTAAGGAGCGTGGGGGTATTTCTAGGCCTTGCAATACAAAATTTTTCAATATCAAATGAACGTTCTCATTGTTGTAAAGAAAAAAAGTTTCCTTGCTTTCGCATAATTGATCTGCGACAACGCAGTGGTCGGCCATGCTGGCTGCCGGTAGCTTGGGTATTGATGGGTATTGCTATTGTATAGTCTCGCGAGCAGCCAACCCATAGTAAGCCTTTGATCGTTTCCGCAGGTGATTTTATATGAGGACATCTTACTGCATTGTTTGAAAAGTTTTCACCTAGTTCCTTATTCACCATAGTGTTGCCAAAGTTTATCATCAAGTGGATAGCTTGGCTCTAGCCAATAGCTTGGCCAGGAGTACCTATATTAGCCCGGGCATTCTAAGTTCGAATTAATAAGTCGTTTAAGTTTTATGCTTGATACTTTTAGTTGGTTTTTTATTTTGGGTCTTAAAGTAAAAAGTAGCACACCCTGCGGAACCATAATCGTTGGTGTTTGATTATTGGAATCATAAGAGACTCAAAATGGTCTACAGTAACACTTATAATTTTGTATGGTTTCGTTATCGTCCCATTTGTGGGCTTAATTACTTATAAACGTGGTCACAAAAATGATTATATGCAGCACTATGGTTACAAAATAATACAGCACAATCTTGATTATACTATGGGCTTCGAACAACCCAAGTTCTTCTGAGCACTTTCATAGCACTTCAATGACAGTTTATTTCTTAAGGTTATTTCGAAGTTGGAAATGTGTGAGCAAAGGAGCTAGTAGAATATGTTGCTTCTCTGTTAAGAACTATCCTTGGCGATGGGAAGGTGGAGGAGTAACCGATTCGGTGTGAACCCTTGCAAAGGGGAATTCTCAGGCAAGAAGCTGATGCAGGGTCTTCGGTGTAAACCCGTACTACAGGCGACTCGCGTTAGAATTGGGGAAAGGTATGGGTAACCGAAGCAGAATAAATCCGTACCAGTGAGAATTATGTGCTGGTGATCCCTTGGGGGTGGAGAGGTGAGGGCAACCGAAGCGGTATAAGCCAACACCGATACAGCCCTGTAAGGGAAAACACTGGGATATGGTGGGGAGGGGAGAGATGAGGAGAATGGCAATTACTGTATGAGTACTACTAATTACGTCCCTTGTGGTGTGAGGGACAATTGTGATCCGGCAGGCGCTTGGAGATACATAAGTCAAGAGTACTGAAAAAGACTCCTCATCCTACCCCAAGTGCTGTTTTCGATCCGTCTGTGTAGATTTCTATTGCAGATGCATTTAAGACTTCACCTGACTCCCAAGCGGTTATGCTTGGAAATCTGGTCTTGAATTTGACATTGAAGTCTGGGTATAGTCCGAGTTACCGAGGATGGTGTCGTGCCCATTCCGGATGCTAGCATGTCCCATGTTATCACGAGACAATTGTAAGGATTCCCTAAGCCTTAGTGCTGGTTTCGTTGCCACCACCTTGCCGAAGATGTCAACGGGAAGAAGATGGAACATTATGTCAAGCGCAGCCGAGGGGTTGTTCAGCACCCGTGATGTAAATACTGGATAGTCTTTGAACTTTTTCTAATACAGCAATATTGCTACTTTTGTCTGGTGTCATACTAGTACCAGACTAGTACTCCGTACATAAGTATGGGCCAAACAACTGCCGTGTGTATCCAGTGCACAATCCTGGATTGGAGTCCCCAGTTTGGGCCTAGGATTTTCCTGCAGGAGTACAGGGCAAAAGAGGTCTTCCTTGCGTGGTCTTGTATGTTCAGTTTTCAACTGAGTCTCTTATCTAATATTACCCCCAGTTATTTAGCGTGATCTGCAAGTGACAGTTCAGTGCCTTTCAGTGTTGCTGGAGTTATGGGAGGTGTTTAATATTTTCTTGTGAATAGTACTAGTTCAGTGTTTGCCGGGTTCACTTCGAGACCTATCCGGCCACCTAGCTAATTTGTTAAGAGCAAATAGCATTGAATCCCTAGTAGTCCTTGCCTGCATTAAATCCTAAAAGAAACTTGCCTGTTACCTCTATCGCAATATCGTCAGCTTAAGCTATGACTTCCTTTTTTTTTTTGAATACTAGGATGGACGGAGGCTAAGACTCCAAAATCTTTCAAAGATAGCAATACGCCCTCTATGGTTATGCCCGATTTCCACGTGCTAAAAAACCACCCATTTATGAGAGACACTATGAAACTGCCAGAACCCACTTCATAGTAGTAAATTTTCGCTCTCTCATAATACTTCTTGACTACAACTAAGTTAACTTAACAAGTAGTTTACGCTTCCGTAGTGTTAATCGCATTGGATAGGTTGCTTTCCAGTGAATGCACCTACTAAGCCGTTCATTCATGCGGCTTCACCCTACGTCGCTAGATCGAAGGGTCTTGTTCTTTGTAGTCGTCACTCGTTGTTAACATCGTTAAGAGTCTCGTTTAGAGTACGGATCATTTCATTGTTGCAATGAACATAAAGCTATGACCAAGAGCTATGTTATGACATAGAGCTATGACTTTAAGGCCGTTTTTCTCTTGGATCAAAAGTACTTCGTTAACTACGAGGAGCCATAGTAGTGGCGATAATACCCCGCCCTGTGTGGTGCCTCTGCACACGGACATTTCGGCTAGACAACTCCCCAACTCGGCATGGACTGCTTTTTAGCATTTCCTCGATCTAATTGCAGAAATAGTTATCCACTTTCAGTTTGAGGAGTGCAGCTGTAATGGCTTCTGTTCTGACATTGTTGAAAGCTCCTTCAATGTCAAGGAATGATACTAGAGTGAAATCCCGGTTCTCAAAGGATTTCTCAATGATGCTAACCAACGGGTATAGGGCCATCTCTATCGATTTTCCCTTGCCTATCACATTCTTTCAGGCCAAAATTTTAAGCAACGAGCTAAATCTCTGCACTTTGTTGGTCTCATAGTAGAACAAGTGTTTCATCCGCCCGACTTTCATATGCCCACTACGTATACCACCATGTATAAAGTTGAAATTTAAAAATATTCCTTCTTGGAAGTTAAACTAGACCACCAACACGTGGGAACAGATATAGACAAAAAGCGGGACAGTCACTTGGGAAACTCTGCACACCTTAGGTCTTATAGTAGTGCTATAATGACTCTACATAAAACTTGATATTATTCTTTTTCTGTTATATGCAATATACTAGAAAGCATGTCGTGCCTTTAAAATCTTTTTAAAATAAATCAAAACTAATCTTTAACAATGTATATAAAGTACTATTAAACACATGTTTGTAAAGGTTTAATATTTAATTCCAATATTTGAATTTGTTGCACAATGCTTTATTACTTCTGTCCCTTATATTTCATAATCACAGCCCTATTATTGTCTATACGATTCCAGAAACCAATTAACCTTTGAAATTTTTTATTGCATGCCTGAATCCTTTTTGCATTGAATGTAATGGGAAGCCTGTTTGAAATTCCTTTTCATAAAATATAATCCTATGCAGCGGCAGCCATATTCCAATAAAAAAAAATCAATTGCAATTAAAGAATTCTTTTGAGGGAATCGGGAATGGAAAAAAAATTCACACACGCAAATATATACAAATATTCGTATATTCATGTATAGACTTAATGCAGGCATGCATACATCTGTAATTAAATTGTTTTCAGTTAATTACAGGATCGATATTTCCACCAAAGTGAATTCGATATTTTCAGCTAACACGTACGGATAATTCCATTTCATTTTTCTTTTTGTGTTCAACTTGTCAATTGCTCCCCGTTGATAGTACTGTTGATGCATACCAATCTCCTTAATCCACCAGCAGCCAGCATACATAAACAAAAGAGGAAACACAAAAAAAAAAAGTAAAGATAGGGAAACCAATAATCCTCACTGGTGGTAGTACATGCACCATCACTATAGTATAGTTGGCCGTCTTTTCTGGCATTTTGCCAACATTTCGACATCCCTTCAATATAACAATATTAGCGCTGTGGGTCGATTAAGCCCACTACGTGATGTTAAACTCTTATTTCCCAGTTAACATTCATCCCGGCCCAAACAAGGATCGCCCCAGAAACAACACAAGCGTACACAAATAGACGAGTCACAAAAAAAGGCACGAGAAAAATAGAACTCAAAGTCGGAACCCCCATGTTCAGATAATCAATTACCAGAATTGGTAGAGAGGCTCCTTAACTAGTGGATGATAAATAACCCCCCGAGTTCCTTAAATACCTACGTGCGGTGTTCTGTAGTTCTGCCTCCGTAAGCAGGATTGCTCTGATGGCTTGTGCATAGAGAGCATGATGAACGAATCTATTCACAGCAACGACAAAGGCCATTCATTCACATGTGTGGAGAAGTTGCTTTGACTGAGCGATATAATTTTTCAAATAACTACCGTATACTGCGAGGACATTGATATAAAATCCTTGAAAATTAAATACGTCAGCATGCTGTGATTCGACTAAAAAAAGGGCTTTCTCATATGCATTAGCCCAAGCCGTCTACATACGTTGTTTCGGTCTTGTAGCTGCGACAAAGCAAAGAAGATGTCTGTCTTCTGTCTTACTTCAAAATTACCGTGTCAAGTACAATAAGCTTCAACTGAATCAAACGACACGACGACGTGTAGCTACACCCCCAAGTACGCGCTTATTGCAATCTATTTAACTTATCTTTAAGCGGAGCATCTCTTGGCTGCAAAACGGTCGTTTTACATTCCGCTGGTTGAATCTGTTTGGTTCCACACGAAAGCGTAAATTCTATGGATGAATTTTAAGAGAGGAAAACTGCAAGAATACTAATATTTAGCGGATTATATCCTTTTTTGTCGAGGGTAGGGTAGGTCGTTAGCAGGAGTATGGCCAAGTTACAGAATTTAAATGAAAAGGGGTTTTATCCCACATAATAAGTTTTTCTCTGCGAGAACTGATTTAGAAAAGTTTTTACATAACAACGAAGTCTCGGTGGTAAAACATTTTGAATTTGGCATACTCGAAAATAGGAAGTGAAACTCATTTTTACTCCGTTTTTAATTTTTTTTTTGTTAATTTAAAAGTTTTAAATCTTTGAGTTTTGATGTCTTAAGTATGAAACAATCATACAGAAGCTTGGTTTTACCGGGAGCGTTGCTTTTCGCCACCAAAGCAAAACGTTGCTTTTAGCCACGATTTTTTTGAACTCAAGAAACATTAAAGTTCAAAGACATTAAGGGGCAGGAACAAATGGTTCTTAGGCAACCAATTACTCCTCGCATATTATTGCATACTGTTGGTATAAATATTTATTATTTCGTTTTTTTACCTCTCATACACTACCGCTTAACTGACTAAGTAATAAAAATATTATGTAAAATGCGCGACATTAATAACGGGTGATTTTTTAAGAGGTTGAGAACTTTAAAAAAAAAAAAACACAAAAAATTCGAAAAAAATTAATGAAATATTTATTTGAATCGATAGTTTGAACCTTGCAATTTAATGTTTAAAGATAATTTCATGCAAATAGTCCAATTTTGGAATACTCTTTCACACATATCGGCCGGTATCTCACGAATGAGTGCATGGATGTTGGCTTCCAGTGCGTCGATCGAAGGGGCTTGTCCCTATAGACATTAGCCTTGACATACCCCCACAAAAAATTATCTAATGGTGTCAAATCGCACGATCTAGGCGGCCAATTGATCGGCCCGAAACGTGAAATTAACTGTTCACCAAACTCGCCTCGCAAGTTTGCGAAGCAGCGCGCGATGAACATTTCGAGCCGAGCACGAATTTTGATAGTAAAATTCAATAATTTGCAAGCGTTGTTCATTTGTAAAACGATCTATGGTTAAATTGCAAACCAAACTGAAGCTGTCTGACAGTGACACAAGGTACTAAACACACGTCAGCTGTCAAAACCAGTGTTGCCAAAACCAAACCAGCTAAAAAATCACCCTTTATATACAATTAACTAAAATATGTTGTCTCTTACACTATTAAGAGATAAAAAGATTCAGTTTGAATGTTTACAATTAACAATTATTAAGTATAAATTAGTAAATTTACATGCTTTTACATAGTTAAGAAACAAGAAAATAAGTTGTAAATCAGATAAGGGATGTTGTGCACATATAAGGCGGTTTTATAGCATGCGTCTTATATGCAAAAAAAACATTCCAAAGCCTTACAGAATAAATAGTGAAAAGAGACGGAGAGCTTAAATAATTAAAGCGTTCATAGCCCATGTTAAATTCTGAACGCAATTTTGTTGTGCTGATTTGTTAAGGAATGTTACATTTTTCTAATCAATATATTGGTTCAGACAGATCCAACCTTCAACCAAAACTCCAAGAGTCTGTCGTTTCGGCATAGTGCGTAAAACTGTTTCACAGCATCGCTTCAGCCTACTTGCAGCTGTCAGAAGGATAATAAGCCTTTTAGTTACTGAAGACAAAATCTGCATACGAAATTATAGTCATAACCAATCACACAAAAAAAAACGTTCTTGTCCCAAGAATTTTCGATTCTTGAAGGATTGTGAACCTAAAATTCTTGGCTCGAACAATGTTTTCTTGAACCAGAACTCGATGTTGATTTTTTAAAAATTAAATATTCAATTTAACACCGAAATTCTTTGTCAATCATATTCAAAAACGGAAAGTTGTTAGCAAAACAATAAAATTGTTGTGTTTACAATGTTTCAAGAGAGTTTCGCGTTTCAAAAATCAAATTGTTGACCCAACAATTAGTTGTTGAGATACCGTTTTTTTTTGTGAGAATGAAAATTGTTGACACAACAACTAAAAATGTCAATTATTTTTGTGAAAATCCGGTTTTAAGAACTAATTGTTAAATCAACATCATCATCATTTTCGAATGCCGCCTATCCTTTAAAAGGGTCGCGGAGCGAGGGTGGCCAAATGGTCCTTCCATCTTTCTCGATCCTCCGCCACCAACTCAAGAGACTCCGGCGCAATCCCCAGGCGGGACTCAGAGAGGTTCTTTACCTGATCCCACCACCTGTTTCTTGTCCTACCAGGGGGGCGACGCGCTCGCATCTCGGCTAGCATGACCTGTCTAGGAAGTCTGTCAGGGGGCATGCGAACAACGTGTCCAAACAATCGAAGAATCGATCGCTCCACTCGGAGAAGAAGCTGCTCAACATTAAGATTCCTAAGAATACTGACGTATTCTTCTCACTCTGTCCCTTAGAGTAACACCAGCATCGCACCTCAGGATTCTCATTTCGGCTGCTTGTACCCGCGATTTAATTCATTCGGTCATTACCCAAATTTCATGACCATAGATGAGGGTCGGAACGAACACTGAATTAAAAACTGAGATCTTTGCTTTCACTCCAAGCTCAGGTTTCCTGATGACCGGCCGGCGCAGTTCCTTTACTATTGCTCCAGCTTGGCCAATTCTACAGGACAACTCAGTATCACTCCTCCCATCTTTCGTGAAAAAGACTCCGAGATACTTTAACTTCTCCACCTGTTTTAATGGAACTCTATTTATGTGCAGGGTACACTGCATAGGAGTTCGGGAAACAACCATCACTTCCGATTTGTTCACGTTTACTTTCATCCCAGCATCACCACAGACGGCCGCAAACTTATCCAGTGCTCG
Source organism: Neoascia interrupta (assembly GCA_947623515.1). NCBI lineage: Eukaryota > Metazoa > Arthropoda > Insecta > Diptera > Syrphidae > Neoascia > Neoascia interrupta. The sequence goes on from OX392464.1 coordinate 41,114,179, forward strand.
TTGAAGTTCCTCTTTGGATGATGCAAGGATGGCCAAATCATCTGCGAAAAGCAGATGGCTCATCCTGATGCCAGCCAATTCGAAACATTGCTCGCCAAGACTGCGCTTCACCATCCAGTCCAAATATGCTATGAAAAGGAGCGGCGACAGAACACAGCCCTGGCGAAGTCCAACGCGCACATCAAAAGGACGGGATTTGACGCCATTTATCCGTACACAGCTTCTGCAGTTTCCATACAAAGACTGGATGGCTCTCAGAAGAGGCCCACTCAGCGCATATTCCTGCAAAACTCTCCACAGTGTATCCCGAGGGACTTGGTCATACGCCTTTTCCAGATCTACAAAGCACGCATATTCCCAGGCATATTTGGCATATTCACAGGCCTTCTCAAGAATAACCTTCTGAGTAAAAATCTGGTCGGTTCTGCCTCTGCCAGGCCGAAAGCCGCACTGTTCTTCCCGAAACAAAGGCTCGATTACAGCTCTGGAACGCGTTTCCAACACCTTCGCGAATTCTTTTCCCGGAAGACTCAAGAGAGATATGCCCCTATTGTTGGCGCAATCTCTCTTGTTCCCTTTTTTGAAAATGGGCACTAAACTCTCATTTGCCAATCGCTAGGTGCCTTCCCGCTATTCCAGGCAACCTTAATGACACGTATTAGCCATTTAACACCTTCTTCACCCATTGCCTTGAGCATTTCTGGCCGGACTTCATCAACTCCAGCAGACTTGTCAACTTTTAGCGATTTAATCGCTTCAGTGACTTCGTCTACTGTGGGACTATTCTCCGCCCTTATCTCGTCAGCAGTGTCAATGCTATCTTCAGTGCTTTGTTGGGGGTTGAGCAACTCCGAAAAGTGCTCTCTTCATCTGCGCAAGACATCGCTCTCATTTGAAAGAAGTGTACCGTCCTTAGAGTTGACCTCTTGAATGATATTCAACTTCCTTCCTCTGAGCTGGCGAATGGTGTGCCAAAATATCTTGTTTGCAGATCTGTAATCGTGCTCCAATCGTGCTTCTCGCCGAACTTTTTCCATGACTGTTCCTTGGCTGTTCTGACTGCCAGATTGGATGTCCTTCGCTCCTCATTGTACCGGACTCGAGAAGTTGAGTTTCTACATTGGATCCACGCAATGTAGGCTCTCTTCTTCTCTCTGATGGCTTCTTGAACTCCAGGCGTTTTAAACCAAACAGTTCTCACCAGCAGCCGCTACCCCAAGCTGCTTCACTCCACAAACATTTCCTGCAGAGGAAACTGTTAAAACAAGAATTAAATGTTAAAAAACTGAAAATAAAGTAGAACGCATAATATGCAACTTCGGCAGGCATAGGTAACCTATATCACGCTATAGGCTACTAAGTGGAAAGGTTAGCTGCCTTTGATGCGCGAGGACGCATGTTCAAGCCGCAAGCCAAGTAAGTTTTAATTTAATTTACCATAAAATGTTCACTGACAATAAAAAGTATGCAATAAAAATTTAAAATTCAATAATTCTAGACAGCTACGAATATACCAATATCCATATAAATAACAGAGAAGATACATATATAAAATTTGACATAAAAGAGGGTGCGAATGTAACAATTATTATATACGCTTAGTTCAAATTTTTTCAAAACTTTGGTATTTAACATGACGCTTTTGCACTGTTTTATTCACAACGAATAAGCCTAGTGGAGTGCAATGTGACTATCAGACGGATGACCCAGGCGCCCAGGTTCGAATCTCAGCCTGGGCAGAGATTTTTTTTGTTCCTTTTCTCGAAGATTTGTTCTAAAAGCAATAGCCACTGGCAACAGTTACAATAAGAATTGCTGCAGGAATAAATTTTAAAATCTTCAACGACACGACTTTTTTAGGCAACAGTTTACACTCTTGTTTTGACATTTTTCATTCTTGAATCAAGAATATAAGTACTTGTTCATTCTTGAACCAACAATTAAAAGTTCTTGGGTTCATTTTAACCTACGAAAATTGTTGTGCCAAAGCATAAAATTCTTGTTATAACTATTTTTTTTGTGTGAATGATAACAACATGATAAGTCTTCGACGGATTTTCAACTTAGTATAAATTGCTAAAATCCAAAACTTTCGCAAACATACATAATAACCTACGAACAACGACAACATTTTTGTTATTTTCTCCGTTTTCATATAAACTTATTGAAAAAAACGTAATTTTTTGCTTAAATTGATTAAAAATTGCTCGTGGCTAATCTTTGGATGACGTTTTTTTCTATCACCCTACAGGCTTTACTTTTTATTAAAATTAAGGGCACTAGCACAATAGGAACATACATATGTAAAAAGATATTGAAGTATTTCCCGGTGACCACGCTCGACGCAATTCGATGGGAAATGTTCGGGGTGAGTTTCAGAACTGTGCGCATTAAATTTAAAAACGCGGCTTATGCGAAACTTTAGCGAAATATTGAAGTGTTTTTAAGAAACAGAGGTGGTCGCACATTTTTTATTGGGTAGGGTATTTTGCAATCTGTCGCAGACGGACTGAAATTTTTACATATACGAACTGTTTCACGTTTCCACTTGTTTTTATAGAATTAAGGTCCATTCATAGCTAGCGAACTGCGAACAGTTTTCGCAAATTTTGATGTTTCTTTCGAAAGCCAAATTTTTTTGATCATAGAAGTGTGCGGTTATCAGTTGACACTAATTTGAAACATTTCAAATTGTTTGTAAGTTTGTTATGGGGCGAATAAAAAAAATTTTGAGGAATCGACGGCTTTTACCTTTTTTCAACAAATTCAACCATTTTAATAGTGTAAAATTTCAAGTTTTTCGGACTTACCGCGACGAATATTAGGATTTTCATTCATTTTGAAAACACCCGACGTGTCGACAAGGCTACACTTGTCGTAGTGACGAGCTGACAATGTCCCACAACCGCGAAAACCATAGTTTGAAATATAAAAAAACATTTTAATAGTGTTTTTCATTTCAAAAAACAATTTCAAAATGATTGACAAATAAGAAAACAAACGATTTGAGGTTAAAAACGCGCGTCCTGTTTGGCCGTGCGAACTGTGGATTAAATTCTTGCCATGTGGAACGTGAATATATCTTGAAAGTTCGCCGAAATTCCAAATAGTCGCGGGAAAATTTAAAGAATACGATTCGCTTCACAAAACTCGGTAAAATAATTTTGCATTTTGTTCTTAAAACCTAGATTTATAAGCCCTACATCGTTTACCGTGTTGTTTTTTATACCATGTCTCCACCGAGCACTAACTCGATTAATACAAATCTTTACTAAATCCGTCCCAAATCACGTGATTTACCATACAAATTTAAATCCTCTCGGAAAGCGATTAAAACTAAATCCCCTGATAAATCCCATTCACCCTATTCCCAAACCTATTTTCTGCACCTTTGTAACAGTTTGAGAATCAAAAAAGGAAACTGAAACTGTCCCTGTGCGACAAATCTGTCACAAGTACGTTTTCTATTGTGACTTTAACTGAGGAAATCGTTTTTCGCCTCTGGGAAAGGACATCGCCACTCCCTTTTGAGAGCCAAAATGACAGAAACAGAGTTTTCGTGTCAAATTAATCCTATATTTGTCCGATAGAGCCACTTTAGGATTTATTTTTAATCGTCTCCCGCTAATCTTCTTTTAATTGTCGGTGGAGACATAGTATTAGATTTTTAATTTATTTAATGTGGTAAAATTGACTAATTGAGTAATTGTTACAGTGTGTAACGGACTGTTAGCAGAAGTAACAGTCCGTAAAAAGGACCGTTGAATACCCCACCCAATGCTAATGTTATTATTTTTGGACATTTTATAAAAAGTGCAAATTTTGAAAAGGGGCATGGTTCAACCACCCCTTATTACAAACTATCAATTATAACGCAGATATTTCCAAGTTACAAAATGTAGAACTATGTGTTTTCTACATTATGTACATAACATATTAAGTAATTTTTTTTCGATTTTGAACAAAAATATTAAATAAAATGCATTTGAAAACTTACCCTTTAAATCCATGCTAGGCCCACTAGGGGAGGTTAAGCGATTAAATTTTCATTTTGTGTATGTAACAATAAACAGGAGATAATAAATACCAAATTTCAGGCTTTTAAGACGTCTTACAGCTTCGAAAATCGATTGTGAGCGTGCCTGTATGCGGGTTTAAAATTTTTTTTACACTTGTACTGTTTCCTAGCTTAAAATTTAATGCCTTAAAACGTGTGACATACAGACGGACGGACGGGGGGTCTACCATCATTATTTCACGGTGTAACAAACTATTTGACAAACATAATATACCTCCTATCCTATGGGATGGGGTATAAGAACTATAATATATGTACTAGAGCGTGAGAAAGAAGCCAAAAAGCAAAATTTATTTTTTCAACCGAACCGGTTTTACCAGTTCACTGAGTCGATTTTTATAAACGGGAGGAAAATTATCCTTATTTGTATTAGCAAAATTAAACAAGTAAGTGCAAGAGTGCGTCTGCAACGAACTTCTATATACCCGAACCTATTTACCTTGTAACACCGCTCGAAAACATTTTGCCTTGATTCCATATAGTCGGAGAGCCGCCCGTCGATTCACTTACGGCATTGGGTACCTGAACAAAACTCATTTCAATGAAAGCGGAGTATTGAGAGTAGATACGCCACTTCCGTTTGAGTTTTGTACAGAGAAAATACTTTGGCCTTTTTCCAACAAGTTTTTAAACATTTTCAAAGTTTTAGTATACCCAGCTGGTGAATCCATCTTTTTTTTTTCTTTTTTGAATACAAGGGTGGATGGAGGCTAAAACTCCAAAATCTTACAAAGATACCAATACGCCCACTAAAGCAGATATATAATACCGAAGTAGCCGATATTGGTTATGCCCGATTTCCACGTGCAAAAAAAACCACCCATTTATGAGAGACACTATGAAACTGCCAGAACGCACTTCATAGTAGTAAATGTTCGCTCTCTCATAATACTTCTTGACTACAACTAAGTTAACTTAACAAGTAGTTTACGTTTCCGTAGTGTTTATCGCATTGGGTACGTTGCTATCCAGTGAATGCACCTACTAAAGCCGTTAATTCGTGCGGCTTCACCCTACGTCGCTAGATCGAAGGGTCTTGTTCTTTGTAGTCGTCGCTCGTTGCAGGTTAACATCGTTAAGAGTCTCGTTGAGAGTACGGGTCATTTCATTGTTGCAATGAACGTGAAGGCGAGCATTTAGTTTTCGAGCAAAGTTTGTTACATTTTCGCTCACGGTCGCTATTCCTAGATCTCTGTGAATATCGCTATTCCTAATATACCATGGAGCATTCACAATTGCTCTCAGTGTCTTGTTTTGGAAAGTCTGCAACATGGACATGTTGCTCGGCTTGGTACAATCCCAAAGTTGTATACCGGTATGTCCAAAACTGCTTTAGCACCTGCCTGTACAAGAGCAGTTTGTTTGATATCTTCCGATAAGCCAATACATTTCCCTGAGCCTAATCTCGGGCTCGTCACGCTTCTTCTTCTCATGTGGTTTCCACCTTAGTTTAGCGTCTAGTGTCATCCTTAGATATTTCGTTCCATTTGCATAAGGTATCTGTGCAGAATCTATGAGCATCACAGGTAAATTGTTAACCCATCTGTAAGTAAAATTCACATGCAATGACTTGTTCTGTTAAGAGCGATTCGCCAAGCCTTCGGCCAGACACAAATTCTGTCCAATGCTCTTTGGAGGTTTCTCGTTGATGACTCGACTGATTCACCTGTTGCCAGGATGGCCGTATCGTCCGCAAACGTGGCCACGACTGTCTCGTCATTTAGAGGCATGTCTCTTGTGTAGAGCAGGAACAGGGTCGGACCGAGGACGCTTCCCTAACGGTACGTCAGGCCGAAGTTGCTTGAAACTCGAGTATTCACTACTACACCTTACACGAAAGAATCTGCTTTCAAAATAATTTTCCAATTTTTTAAACATGTCTTCCGGCAAGTTTTGCCGTAGCTAATATTTCAAGCCTTCGTGCCATACCTTGTCGAAGGCTTGCGATACGTTGAGGAAACACTTGAACATATTTTTTCCCTTCTCAAGGCTTTTTCAATTCCATGCGTTATTCTGTAGACTTGATCTATTGTGGAATGGTTAGGTCTGAAACCGAATTGATGATCCGGGATCAAGCGTCTTTCTGCAATTATGGTTGTAATTGTTAAGCAGAAGTTTCTCCAATACTTTCGATATTTTCGGCAGAAGCGATATGGGCCTATAAGATTTTTTATCGTTTGCACATTTCCCCGGTTTTGGAACCATAATGACTTCAGCAACTTTTCATTGCCTTGGAACGTATAGAAGTCTAAGAGAACCGTTTATCATATAAAAAAGCTTGACTAGTGCCTTTTTCGGTGGTTCTTTCAATATTTCGCCTGTGATCAGGTCGTAATCCGGGGCCTTATTACTTTTAAGTTTGCTTATTGCCTGTCGGAGGCACGATTACTTTCTATATTATTTCCAACTTCTCCCTTTAGTAGAACTCACAGTTTTTAAAGAAACCCAGAATACTCAATTACACGTGTACTGCGGCAAGAAGTAAAGCAATAATAGCCCGCAAGCCTAAAATAACATTTGCCGAAAATCTTTCCCCTGCCCCAAAATGACGGAAATCGTGCTTCTTAACAAAAAAATAAACAAGATTAATAGTTAACTTCCTGAAGGCTGCAAATTATTCAAACCACCCTCTGCCAGTTCATTAAAAAGCTATTACAACCAACACACTCGCATTGCACACGCCCAAAAAAAGTAGAAGGACGAAGTAGAATAAAAACTATTGCGTTGAAGTTTAACTTAAATTTAACAACATTATACTAACATTTCTCCCCCCAACAATTGTGGTGTATTTGCATTAATCATTACTCCCTAAGTGGCGATGGAGGAGCGCCTCCCTCGCTATCATCCAGTCCCATCCCAAGCCTCATTAGTAATAGGATAAAGAAGCATTTATCAGATTTCACCAAAGAGTTTCCCAACTGCCTACAAACAAGAACTTGATTCCAGCAAAACGTCGTATCCTCTGCGAATCTTTCGACATCGTCGTCCCCTTTACAGTCTTGCTGGGCCATGTCGAGCCAGCTCCCTAATGAGCGACTAGAAAAACAAGAAACTTTTAAATCAAATTAAAAACTTTTACATCACGAACCGTTTTATTGAATACGATAAATTCTCCCCTAGCGGCTGGCTGGGCCGGGGCGTGGACGCTTATGGTAGAGTCCTGTGCTCTGGCAAAGTGTGTGTCCCTTTGCTTGTAATTACTTTAAATGCGCATCCATAAAGGAAACGAAGTAAACATTTAAACGCCAACCAACATATTTAATGCGAGCGTTACGTGAAATGTTATACACGGTCATTTGTTAACAACACAACAGGGAGGAGTTGCTGGTAGTCGTCCTCGTCGGCCGGCGGCGTAGTCGTCCTCCTTTTATCTGTATGTTTATGCCGGACAGTGTGTAGCATAGTGTATGTACGTTTTTGGTAGTTGACGTCATGTCACAGGAAACTTTATCGCCTAGAATAAAAGAAGGAAACATTTTTATTAATGTTCCCTCTGGTCGAGCAAAAAAAGTTCGTAATTTTGCATAAATTACTCCTCAATCGATGGCCATTGAGAGCTAGATTCATGGCAAGTGATATCATAATAATTTGGTGGAAACTTTCTCTATTTGGGGCCACCGAGGCGCCACTAGCTCTATTCGCCAGGGATGCGGATGAGTGTACAGTAGGTACACACATCTACTTGAAAAGTTTTAGATGTTCCCAAAGTTCAGCTATTTCTGGAGGTCGATTGAATAGATAAACAAGGGTCGAGGAGTGAGTTGTTGATAATCCATCTTCAGATAAGCAGCATGGCACACTCTTGCTCAAGAGGAATTTTTAATCAGACACAAGTTCTTGGCACCCAATGAGGAATGAGGTGGGAATATACGCTATTAGTCCTTACATGTTTGGTTGTTTTTATTTGTTACTGAACATGCGTCCGTGCGTGGGGTTTCCCGAAATTAAATTTAAATTCTTGAGCTTAATTTCGTTTCCCTTTCGATTGGTGCTGGGTGGTAATTTCACAGTCCATGGAACAGGACCTTTTTGAGTTCCCATTGTGACGTAAATGTTCCCTATTTCTATGCTAAACTGTAACTGGCTATTGGGAAACGAATAAGGTATTGTCTACGTGTTCTCTGGTCTGATTCTGAAACCCTACCGCAGGTGTTTTGAAATTTTAAATTCAGATTGCTCCCATGTATCATGGGGACAAGCATGGAGACACTCGCACTGTATAGTCAAGAATGAGTGCCTAAGTTTTTCTTCAGCGCCATTTAGATCAATCCATTCAGAGTTTAGGAGTCATCATGGGGCTACGGTGTACTGAAAATTTGACATTGGCCCAAGGCTAGTTGTTGTTGCAAGTTGTAGCAAATCATCGTGTTCCTTTTAAGTTAAAGTTATCATAGACGTTCATTAATTAGCTGAATCAAAATCAAAACAAAATCGCAACAACCAAACCCAATAATTCGTATCAGAACCTCCTGAAAGGAGTTTGAAAACGGATGATTGAAGGTCCTCTTAAGGTTAAAGGTACCACCTAATCCAATAAAAGTTTGTGGCAAAGATTTGGGTGTGATGCATCATGTCAATTGTTTTTTTATGGGTCCGTAAAGCATTTTAATTTACATAAGTCTCAAGCTGTAACATAATTGCCATGTCTGGATAGGCATATTTAACATCACTGTGTAAGTACCACCTTTTCCTAGTGGGAAATCTAGAAAAGTGAATCCGGTTGAGCGTTGTTGTTATGCCTCTTGGGGTTCACTGATTTATAGCTCTTGATAAATCAGACTTTTTGCTATATTGCGTTCCTAGTTGATAGTTTTGGCTGGTCAAAGTTATGCTCTACTAAGACTTGTAAAGCTGGTATTTTCTTCCGTGGAATTAAACTCTTATTTCTGTCCAAACGGGCCAGACGAAGAAAATAATCCACCTCCTCAATAGAACACAAAAATTAGGGGCTTAAACGACATTAAGCTTCGTGAAGTCATTTTAGTCTTGTAAAATTGTCTTCTACTTTTTTATTGCATTTTTTTCAGAATAGACGTATCCCAATGAAACGTTTACTTAATTCATTAAAATTCACCACGTGCCCCAAAATCTGAAACCATTATGGCTGGGCATCAATTACAAGCAAACGACATTATGCTTTTAAGTTCTGCTGTCTGAACTCTAACCTTAAGTTAAAGGTCATCAACATGATTCAAAAGCAAAGACAATACATGTAGGTATGGACATTTTTTTACGAAGACAACGGTTCAACCCAAGTCAACAAAGTCAACGTAATTAATAATTGACGGATAATGTTTCAAGAAAGGGGGAGGGGCTAGCATTTGCTGAAAATAACCGCATGTACGCATTAAAATACGCATAAGGCTTTTCTTAATTTGTTTGACATTTCATCGTATTCAAGTTATTTTTTAACGAAAGTAAACCCTCGTCCAGGGCCGGTTCAATGACTTTTGGCGCCCGGTGCAGAAAAATAATAGGCGTGAGCAAAATTATGAAAAAAAATACTTTAACTTTTTTTTTCATTTGTTTTAAAAATTTTGAGTAGTTATGACAATTGCATCTTTGTTTTAGCCTTGCGGCTAAACGGATGTAATAAACCCTCTCTCCAATACAATTTTCTTTTGTCTCGACCCAACCTACACGTTTATGATTTTTGTCTCAACTAACAGGGTTCATATTCAGATGTACATGCTTAACTGAATCACCCTGTATATCTGAATATTTAACAAAGCATTTGGTCTTGTGTTAAGCAAAGAATGCATGTGAAATATACAGGGACGATTTTAATTTTTCTTAAACCCCAATCACAAGACACTTAAGCAGGAATACAGCAAAAAAAAATTCAGCGTTCTGCGACACTTTTCATTTTTTATTTCATAAGTAAAGTGGAAGTGCATGTGGGCGGATTTTTTTAAAATGTTAGACATGTATACTACTTCAGAATCTTAAAAGTGCAGATTTGTCTTAACTCATTTAGTTAGGGCCTTGAGACTCCCGACATACGAAAGGACGCACGAACCGGATATGGCACATTTGACTCACAATTCAGCCTTAATAAAGTTTAAGTTTAATGCCTTAGAAAAATAGGTCAGAAGTAGAAATATCAGAACATCCTAATGTGTATGTAGGAATTTTTGGATGTCACATAGTTGTACACTTACGACCTACTTTACGAGTTAAGGAGTTTGGTGTAAATAAAAAAAAAAGTTTATTCTAGTACTCGAATTACTTTTCTAGTGCTAACAAGTGAATAAGTGCAAGTGTTTATCTGTGACAAACTTCTATATACCCGACCCTATATACCATGTAAAACCAAATCTTAAAGTTTCTTGGCCCGAATTCATAGATTATTTGTATGGGCCCCGCCCCCAAAAGTGGGCATGGGCCTAAAATTAAAATCAATTAATTGTCATTTCGTTAGAATCATGAGAAAATGTGGTAAAATTGAACATTATTTGAGAAAAAAAAAGTTTTTTCCTAAAAACGCCCCTAAAGTGGGCGGAGGTCAAAACTTTGTGTAGAGCAAACTTAGCAAATAGCGATATCTTTAATATTTGTCACCCTTTAATACTTGTTACCCGACCCTATATACCATGTAAAAACATTTCTTAAAGTTTCTTGGCCCGACTCCATATATTATATGTACAGGCCACGCCCCCAAAAGTGGGTATGGGCTTAAAATTAAAATCGATTAATTGTAATTTCGTTAGAATCATGAAAAAATATGGTAATATCGAACATTACTTCAGAAAAAAAAAAGTTTTTTCCATAAAACGCCCCCTAAAGTGGGCGGAGCTCAAAAATTTGTATGGAGCAAACTTAGTGAATGGCAATATCTTTAATATTTGTCACATAATATTTTTTCGATTTGGAGTCAACTTTCCGAGAAATCGGGTTCTTAAAGAACTAGCATGTTAAAAGTGGGCATGGTCAATATTGTGGGCGGTCCAATTTTTGCCTTGTTAAAGGTCTTAGACCAGCATTGCGTCTGCGCGTGTTTTAATTGGCGCATATCACATCATACAAGATACACAACAGGCTGCACCAACAATGTTTAGCCATTAGGCTGTCCTTACATGAGCCACGAAACAGTGTTTGGGTTAACTGAGTCTTATCTGCGGCCTTATGCTAACAAAAACTGTCGCTCCCACGTTTGGCCTGGACTGCTCAAACCAAAGTTTTTTTTGTTGTAATTAACTTAGCTTTGGCGCAGAATATAGTTCTTGCTCCAGTGGAAGCTAAATTTGTTAGTGTGTTCTGCGTTGTTGGCTGACAAAACTTTGACGACTTGGCCCAAAATCGGTGACGAATGGAGCGGCCTGATTCAAATGCTCCACAACTTCATGCACCAGAATGATCTTTGATATTCGGTATAGGCTGGATAAAAGGGTTTTATTTTTGGATGATATATAAGCTGTGCTGTTGTACACAACACGCAATGTTAGAACATCGATGTTATGTACATGTATGAGTACATGTTTGATGTTGTTTTTGTTTATAATTAAAATAATGCCAATTGCGCAGTGTTGCCATGTTGCGAATTCATAAACGGCTTAATATTTCTTTATTAAATCTGAAGTATGAATAAAAGATATAAGTCAAAAATGACAAGCGAAGCATTGTAATTTGCGCCCGGTGTGGCTGCTCCACGTCAGACTGCTCCCTGCCCTCGTCAGCAATTATTGCAGTAAGAATGTCAAGATTTGTAAGATCAAAAATTCCTTTTTTTCTAATTCAAAGTTTTTCGACTCGAAAATTGTAGTGAAAATATTATGGAATATTACAAAACGGGTTGAGAAACAAAGCCTGGGTATTATGACTTATCTGTCACGATATGCGGACGCAGCAGCTGGAATAAAATTATCATTATTTTCGCTTCTTAAAATTCAGTCTTTTAGAAATCACATTTTTTTAAAAATCCTGGGATGGATTCGGCTAAGATGATCTGTGGTGATGTCACAAATCAGAAAAATTCGTCTGTGACCGAATTGTGATCATCACAATTTTCTTGTGACAGCTCTCGATCAAACACCATTAAAATCCCCAATTCTCAAACATTCTGGTAAGTTGGTTTTTCGCCTACACTTAGGCTGAGCTTCTGCATGCATAAACAAGCCAGTGAGTAAGTGCTACAGTGTGTTCGCAGTGTGTACGCATCCTAGCCCACATTCAAAAATGCTGATGTTTCTGTTATTTTGTAACATTTTATAAGAAGTGCAAACTTCGAAAAGGGGCATGATCCAACCGCCTCTAATTACAGACAATCAATTATAACACAGATATTTCCAAGTTACGCTTAAATGTAGTAAAACCACAATTTTTTGGTTCAAATTTAATATTTTTGAAAAACGGACCCTTAAAACGGGCGTGGCTAAAAACTTTGTGTAAACAAAATCTGGAAGAAAGTCTCGTTTCTCTAACCTGCTAATTTTTTTCTTTTATTCTTTCCTAAAATAGGCTTAAGGCCAGTCGAAATTACGTTTTTCTGGAAAATTTTAGGTTTTCCTTCTATTTTGCATTCAAATGTGGGCGTGACCCAAAATATTGTAAAAACAAAATGAAGAACTTAGTGTTTTCTACATTTCTGCATACTATGTTAAATGCATTTGAAAAACTACCATTTACCAGATCGATGCCACTCCCACTAGGGCAAGTAAAGCGATTAAATTTTTATACTGTGTATCTTACAATAAAAAAAAGATAATAAATACCAAATTTCAGGCCTTTAAGACGTCTTATAGCTTTGAAAACTCTGAAGGTGGTTGCAAAATTGCACCGATTGCGGGCGTGTCTGTGGGCGGATTTAATTTTTTTTACAATTGACAATTGTACATATGCACCAAATTTCAGCTTGCTAGCTTAAAATTTAAGGCCTAAAAACGTGTGACATACAGAGAGACGAACGGGCACACATGGCTTATTCGATTCAGATTCGATTTTATAATCCACCGGACTAGATGGTATTCCCGCAATAGTTCTGAAGAGGTGTGCCGCAATGCTGGCTAAGACTCCACGCAAACTTTTCTATCTGCCCCTCTCTTCTGGTATCTTTCCTAGCATTTGGAAAACAGATTTTGTACAGCCCGTTCCAAAAAAGATGACTCTTCTTCTCCTTCCAATTACCGTCCAATTGCGCTAACATCATTGTTTCCTAAGGCCATGGAAACATTAATAAACCGTGAGCTGACGAAATACCTGGAATCGTGAAAGTTTTTTAATGACCGTCAATATGGCTTTCGCAGCAAGCGCTCTACAGGTCATTTGATGGCTTATCTGACCGAAAAGTGGAATCGCTCTTTGCATTTTCTGGGTGAAAGCAAGGCATCGCACTAGATATTTGAAAGGCATTTGATAGAGTTTGGCATCAGGCCCATCTATCAAAACTCAGTGCATACGGAATCGATTCGACTCTTATTGTTTGGATTAGGAATTACCTTTCTGAGCGCTCTATCAGGGTGGTTTTGGACGGCTTCATATCTGACAGCGTTTATACGCCCCAAAATGGAATACAATTCCCACGTTTGGGCAGGTGCATCGAAGACCTCTCTGCACCTTCTTGACAGGATTCAAAGGAGAGCGATAAAACTTATAGGGGACTCTAACATGGCGAGGCTACTTGACTCCTTGTTTTATCGTTTCTTTTATAAGGACTAGCGAAATCGCCAGCTGTATTCCACCTCTGAAAGAATTCAACCGCAACACACGTGCTTGAACTAATGCTCATGAATTCACCCTTGAGCCAAGCTTTGGTCGTAATGCATTTTACTGGAATTCCTTCTTTAGCAGAACAACACGACTATTTTAGAGCCTTCGAAATGAATTTCAACACAGAGAATTATTTTTACACAAATGGTTAAGGCCCAACGCGTCTTAAAGAGATTCGGAACATGATACATAACGAAAACTGATAGCAAAAAGTATTCTCCATATTTTAACACACACATTAACCCTCTTACACATGTGAATATGAATTATTTTGTTTTGCAGATATCATTCAGTCTTACTTATCCTGATGAATAAATGTTATCAAACGTAACTACTAAAAAAAAATGAACTAAGACTTTAGGCATCTTCCCACCGACTACTACCATATTCTCCCAAATGTTCGCATCGTGCTAATACTCCTCTGCAATCAAATGACTGTCTTCTTTATACATTATGAAAGAACTTATTTTCCAAGGACTTCCAACACCAACACCTTATGCCCAAGAGATGGTTGGGCAAAATTAGATGTTTCTCTGCAGACGAAAAGCAATTTATCCTTGATCACGTGCAAAGTATCCGTTGTGTACTTTGGTTTCATAAAGAAAGCAGTCCCTCCATCAGCAGAGCACCAACCGTCAGCGGAAGGAAATGTATACCGAATTCAAATGCGAGACCAAGAAAACAATTTATCATCGGGCTATGACAGCAAATTCTAATTAAATTCCTCTCGAAAAGTTTTTGGGGCAGTCTCAGTTTCTCAGCAGCGTCGGAATACAAGAAGTTCCCCCTGAGATGACGCTGGATTCGCTTCGTGCGCCATGTTTTGTCGTTGCGTTGACCTTTATAAGTTTATTGTTTCCTCGCACCAAATCCTCAGGATAACATAAACAAGGAGATATCCCTTAATTTCCTTGTCGACAATTAGCTGACTTTGGGAGAAGCAACCCACAGAGACATGGGTGTGGCAATGGCAATGTTGGCTGTAATTCAAAATTGAAAGAGAAATAAAAGAAGAAAAAAGCGTTAAGAGGAAACCTTTGCTCGAAAGCGTGAAATCAAATTCAATGACACTCAAAAGAGCCCAACGTGAATCCAGTAAAGTGTTTTACTACACAAAGTCACAAACTGTGGCCACCTAACCCACCCACACATAAAAAAAGACACAAAATCCCATCCATTATTAAGGCGCACACACAATCTATACGACAGAATGATTTCATGTATCTAAAACGAAATACAATCCATTTGCAACAATGAACATAAAAATCATTTACTTCAATCTTTAATGTTTTATTCATAAATCCATTACTGCGTACATTCGAACCCATTTAGAATGAAAGACTGCGGGCTCCCGCCCCCCGATCCTTCGATGGTATGAGGTTGGTGGAGCTAGTTGTAGCTCGGTATCCATTGAAAACTATACGACACGACAATGACGCGATTATCAGAATCCAAATGAATAGTTTTAGGTCGAGAGTTGGCTTCGTTTGTATTTCAAACGGGCTCTGTAGTCTCCACGAGTATCTGTTACTCGCCCACTGACGTAGGACAATCGTAACATAACTGCTGCTGGTTGGTGGTCTGGTGTGTAACAAAAGTACAACTGCCTGAGGTACTATCGCGCCCCACCGTCCGAGCTCTGGTGGCGACAATGATGCTCTATAAATAAGTTAAATTGTGCAGAGTCGTTGGAACAGTGCGCAAAACATTTAAAGGCTACGATTGTCCAAAGGATTGTGTTGCGAGAGAATAGCTGGCAGTAGTATAGCCTTTTATGCGCTTACATACAAGAGCAAGCAAGGTTGTCATAATAATATTGTAGTTATCCCATCCAGTATCGTAGTCTAGGGAAAATTTTAATTGAAAAATTTATGTAACGATCGCAAAAGTTCTCTGATAGATATCGTCCTTGAAGTAGTAGTTCCATCCAATGCTTGCAACAAGTGTAGGTCGACCTTTTCTATTCGTTTTTCCCCCGTTGTCATTCGTCGTCATAGTTGCGTTGGTATTTACAGTTGTGCAGGCTATTTGGTAAATTAAGTTTTACTGCCAGGTACAAACTGAATGGGAATCAAATAGGTATATAGTTCAGCTTTGATGGCTTTTCTTATGCAAACATTGAGTGCTCACTGCAGACTGGGTCTGAAAAGGAAGTAAACGCAGAGAAGAAGTCGTTTTATGGCTTCCGACAGAGAAGAGGTTTTCTTCAAAGAGTTTGAACATCGTAAATGGGAAGTTCAAATTTACTGCAGAAAAAAAATCTTTTGAAATTTTAGTAGTAATAAGAGTGAGGCGAATTAAGGACTTGAACATTTTTTCAAAAGTTTCTGAGGAGGAATAGATGCTGTGAAGTCGTGGCTATTTTCATTCGTTATTGCTAGGGGCAATTCATAATGAAAGTACCAAATTAAGTATGTAATGTAAATATGCACACATGCCCAATAGCTGAAGTCATACCTTGATATTTAAAGTTACATCGCGTTTTAAACGAAATTTGAGGTTGAACTTTGAACATGGTGTAAATACTATTAAGAAGGATGTGGAAAAAACGGTGAACTTTCCATGCTTAATAACTCGAGAGCCTTGCATAGAGCCTACGCACATCAGATAGTCATATTTGTAACTACATATGAATTAAGGATTTGGACTTGAAGCGATTAAAATTGAATAAAGACGGATCCACACCACTATCAGCGCTTGATATGTTTAACACTGTGTTTGACACTCATATTCTCAACCTTTTTAACACATTTGTGCATATGTAGTTTTAAATAAAAGTACAATATGAAGTATCGATATTGTACCTCGAGGGTACTTAGTATTTGACACTTTTGACATTTGTTTTTATACCCCATCTCATAGGATAGGAGGTGTATTAACATTTGCGACTCTTCTCAAATTCTGCGGACATGGATTTCTGAGAAAACGATGAAAATATGCTATTTCTTTTTTCGCTTGTTTGAATGGACTTAAAAACTTAGGGTCGAAAACGGCAATTTTGAAACGTTTTTGATGCAGTTCGCTTGCCTTTTAAACATTACATACTTCAGCCAAATTTAAACAAGGTGGTCATAACCGTTAACGAACTAGAAATCTTCAAAAAATAGTTTTCGAAAATGATTTCACGTTTTTCAGTTAAATCTTCGAAATTTTTGAATATTCTAAGTCTGATATAGTTCTGTATAAAATTTAAGAGGATGCACTATGCCCAGTGTTAATTTAAAAATTATACTTTATACCGTTTGGGAGATAGAGGGGGAGACATGCGTTCTTTTGACCTTTTTTATAATTTTTTAAATTACAAATCCATAAAACAATTATTTTGAAGTTTTTCCAGTTCCCGTTAGACTTTTTTCTAATAATTCCTAGCAGCACTAGGCTTGGAGTTTTTTTTTTCAATTCTATGCTTTTTTTAATTCTTGTGCTTTAACCGAATCTGAAAAAGATCGCTTATACCGTTAAGCTACTAGAAGACTTAAACAAATTGTTTTTGAAAATGCTTTCATGTTTTTCAGTTAAATCTCAAAAGATTTTGAAATTTCAAAATCCGCTATAATTTTCCTTAAAATTTTGAATTATTTCTGATACGTGTGATTTTCATCATAGAATTCCACCAAACAGCACCGGAGATAAGGGGACACACACACGTTTTTTCATGCACTTTTGCGATTTTTTTTTCGAAAATGCGTCAAAACTGCAGTACTCAAACTGTTTTTGAAAAATATGACCTAACCACTTGGTTTCTTTGATTTGTTTTATACGTTGTTCAATATTGATCTTGAGCGATAAGCCGTTCAAAAGTAATGCCCTCCAACACTTTGAAAGACGTCATGTATTTTCAACTCTTCATTTCTCAAAAAGTTTTGATATATTCGAAAAGTTTTATTTTTTAATTAAAGCTTAGTATTTCTTAAACCTAAGTTTCGTTTTTCTAGTTCTTGCCTACTAAACTTCTTGAAAAAAAAAAACACTAAAAAACATTAAGTCCATTTTCACATGAAATTTCAAACTGTAATTAAACCGTTATTTGTGCTTAAAAAAATTGCCATCTCTGGATTCTCTGACTATTTCCGCAGTTTATACTCACACCAAATTTTGTCTTTCTACGACTTACCGTTCAGAAGTTATAAAGCGATTAGGATGGACGGACAACGTAGCGATATCAAGAAGAGGTCCTTTTTCCATTTTTGGACGGACGGCAAAAAGAAAAACTGAAATAGAAAAATCGCGTTCCTTCGATCGCGCCACAAAAGGAATAAAAAAATAATTGCCAGACGCAAAGTCTGAGGATATTGTGTGTGATTAGTTTTTGTTGACGAGGATGACCTTCATACCACTATGGGTGTCGTCAATTTGCTTTTCTATTTCCATAAAAAAAAAAACAGAAAACACGAAAATAAATCAATAGCTCCTGGGAGGTTTCGATTAATATTAGATATTCGATGTATTAAAATTTAAAACATATTTCCACGTGTAGCACCTATGATATTAAAATAAACCTTTCTTACATAGCTGGGACTAAGTTTTGGTCTAAAAGTTTTTTCAAAATCATTTCATTTAAGTATCAAAAATAATATAATTTTCAACAATGAAAAAAAAAACCCACAGGAATTGTTTAACGTATTGAATTCTTATATCCTTGAGACTTGCCTGTCTAAAGACAATTATGTAGTTATAGGTATACAATATATGGAAACGAAAAGCTGAATGTGGTTCTGCGTGGCATGACAGCACAAACTAAATGCCATTGACAAGGACTCAAATGCACAGAGTGAATCACATGCAGACAGCATTGACATCTGTTTTTGTTTATCCAGATTGTTTGCTATAAGGGAAACCAATATTTTTTTTATCTATCGATTTTCCAGTGAATGGCTCTGCCATTAAAATCGCTTAAGGAGCTGGTCTAGTTCTTACTAAACCACTCAAAAGCAATGCGATTTTTTCCTTCATAACAACACTTATCTACGAGGATTTTAGGAATGCATAAAATGTGTAATTATCCAAGAGTGTTGTTGAGATTGGCATTTCAGTTTAGATTGAGATCTGCATCCTGCAAAAGTTCTCAATGTCTTTCACACCATTAATGGAAGGCATTTAATGTGATGATTTTTTTAAGATGAGTGTCTTTGGGGGAAGATGTTAAAATTGAAAAAAACAAGCTGTATGAGGATTATTAATAAAACTCTCTCAGAACACATTCAACTCTATTTCAATAGCAAAGTTTTATCACTTGGACGTTCTATTCAATTGTGTTACTTGCAATGTTGATTTGGCAACTGGAAATGAATAATAAACAACAAATCTGACCGATTTAAACAAAATCACATGCAATTCGCCGCCAAAATGAATTTTTACGACACCTGAAAACCTCATTTTGTATAAAAATGTTTTGCCGCCAAAAATTGAGATTTCGACTTTGTCCGATCAACTCCCACTGCTTTTTTATGCACCTGACTTCAGTGCAATAAGAAGCGAAAATCTGAGATTAGAAATATCCAAAACACCCGAGGTTGCTATAAATCTGTCAAGGCTTGAGGAATGGCGCCAACACGTGAAGGCAGTAGAAAGCATAAGAAAACTTATTAGGAACTTTTTCGTACCGCAACACTGCACTGTTGCTCTAAGGACCATGTCTATTATTAGATCGACCGATTTCCTATACTAAACTAAGGTTAACTTAGACCTATACATGAGTATTTTTTAGTCAAATTCAAGAACTAATCTCGATTTAACCCTGTAAAGCAATTCGAGCCATACCTTTTCCGTGTTCTTATGAGAATTCAAAGAGTAAAATGTCGGTGCATTGGATAATCTCGGAACTTCTTTGGTCATGTACTAAAGAGCTGGCACCTACTTGAATTGTTGTCAGTTGTTAGTACCTACCCTAAGCAAACAAAAAAACTTAAGAAAGATTTGATTTGAGCCATAGGTGCAAAGCCGCCAGGACGACAAATACCTTATGTGATACCCCGATGTATTTGAGGCTAAGGCCGCTGGATTTTCAGCACCAGTCCAGGGTACTGGACCACAGAAGTTGGGGGATGAGCTCTTTATGGTGATTCAAGACCCTGCTGGTTGACTGACCCTGGTGCACCCAGGCCTGCTGTCCTATATTGTTGAAACATGGACCTCATCCTTCAAATTTAGGGGTTGTTTTCCGCGGCCATGTAAAATAGGGGGAACAAGTTAACCGTAGGTCCAAGTGGAATTTAGTTGTTATTTTTATGCTCATATGTGTATTTCAGTGTCCTGATTACGAATATGTTATTAAAAATTGTCGGTCTCATTTAGTTTAAAAGTTATAGCTATTCAAAGTTTCATTTTTTCCGTTGGCAAAGACCTCACCGACTCCTTTGATCTCAAAAAAAGATTTAGACAAGGCGACGCACTGTCATGCAACTTCTTTAACATCATACTTGAGAGAATTGTGCAGAAGTCTAGTGCCAACACCAGAAGTACAGTCTTTCAAAAGTCCGTTCAACTACTCGCATACGCAGATGACATTGACATAATCGGTAGAACAAAGCGTGATGTCAGTGAAGCCTTCGTGAGTATTGGGACGGAAGCGGCGAATGTGGGTTTAGCAGTCAACGAGGCAAAACCAAGTACATGCTGATGGCTGGGTCATCTAGAGCGGGTGGACACCAACGCCCCGGCCCGGAATATCTTCGAATCCACACCGCAGGGACGGCGCGGTAGAGGAGCACCGAGACTCAGGTGGCGCACGCAAGTGGAAGGGGATCCCAGCCAACTTCGCGTGCGAAACTGAAGACGGCTAGCTAGAGATAGAGCTGGCTGGCGAAGCTTGTTGGCTGAGGCCCAGGTCCACCCCGGACTGTAGCGCCACCTTAAGTAAGTAAGTAAGTTTCCGCAGTGCTTAGCCGCTCACTCAGTTGTCTGGCAGGCGCCTATGGCCATTTACAGGTATGTTAAAGTTGCACTCTTTTTGAACTTCTTTGACTTATAACTTCTAAACTAATCGAGACCGACAATTTGTAGTAGCATATTCGGAATCACACACAAATCCATATTAATTAAGATAAAAAATCCAATACTTGGACCTACGGTAAACTTATGCCCAAAAGGGAAGTTAGGAGAGTCGGACATGTACCATCGTAAAAAAATAATAGTCGGAGGCGATGTTTTGGTGGGCATGGCAACCAAGCATGGGTGACAGAAAGTATGTCCGATGGCTGAACCATAAGCTCAATATGCCCCATCTTCAAGAAAGGCGAACCTATTTGTGTTTCGCAAGAAATCCTCGTTTAATGTCGCTCATAAGATCCTATTAAACTGTTACTGGTGTAAGTCTCTTTAGCTCATATCAGTGTAGCTTCTAGCCCGGCAGATCGACCTACCAGATAGACACTACGACAAATCCTGGAACAGACCAAAGAACTTAAATTTGAGGCATGCCATCTTTGCAACGATTTTATAGTCGCATGTGACAGCATTCATGGTCAGGAGCTAAATTTTTGTCACATTCAAGATCACGGCAAAACTGATCGAACTGCACTGCGTAAAAATTAGAAGCGTTTGACTTAAATTTTTTTTCAAATATTTTACAAAATATTTTTGTTTTTCCTTGATAAAAATCATCTTGATCGCCAAATGGTCTGGCGGGGCTATTTGATTAACTACTTTTGGGGTAATTTGACTCTATACTTTTTTTAGGGCTTCCAAATTTATACACCTAAGGAATTAATAAAAAGTACTTCTGGTGCTGAACTATTCAGAAACTATGCACAAACGTCCAAACCAACTCTGAATAGTCAAAGGACCTTCCGTACCAGTAGATGCTGCTGGTTTCGGTGGTCGGAAATGCGATTTTTCATTTTTATGTCAAAGAAAATAAACAGGCTTTAATTTTTATGCCCGAAATGGTTAAATTTTAGTAAGCGTTTAGTGTTACGGGTCTTGAGTTCACATGCCCCATGGCGTGAGTCGGCTTACCCCAGCAAAGGGGGTTATTTGACCCACTAGAGATGCTTTTGTAAAAGTAAGAAAAAACTTTCTTTAAAAACTTTTTAATTATTCGAACGATCACTTTTACGAAGGCCAAAAGACACTTTTTCGATGGAAGCTTTAAATTTGTTTAGTACCTGTCATGGTTCAAAATATAAAAATAAAAATACACTTTTTGAGTCTACTAACCCAGATCTCCGTTATATGTCCAAGGGTGTGAGGTTAAGTAGTGCTTCCAAAGCTGTGGTGTATGTGGTCCTCAGGGACCCTGTCATTCCCATGCAGGCAGCCCTTTTGAACTTGTTGAGACAAGAGAAATGTGACTTTCCTTCTGAAGCCTTTCACCATACAACCGTGCCGCAAGTTAGGTTGGGCCTGACAACCGCTGTTTATATCCAGTGTGCCATGTCTGTTTGAAGCCCCAACGTGGCACATAAAGCCACGTATGCCCGCTTGACGCGATCTTCTTCAATTTCTACGACGTCATATTGGATTAAAAGCTCCAGCTGAATTTGGAGCCGCCCACGTATCTAGTTGATTTGGATATCGATTGCTCAGTTACCACGTTGTTGGTGTCGTGAAGGTTGGAATTGCCCTTTTCCTGGTAAACAACAAGTCTCGACCCTCAGCCCAGTAACTAACATAACAAAGTACGTAGCTGAGTCGATCGCTGCGGATTGATGGGAATTTTCCTGGGATCAGAATTGCCACATCGTATGCGTGTGCGTTACAAAAAAGATATTCTTTCTTATCCAGGCCATTTAACAGGTCATCCATTACCATGATCCATGTGAGCGGAGAGAGGATACTTCCATGCGGTTTCTCTTTGCGGACTTATGTTTTGTCTGGTGCATACTTCACCTTGGTAACCTTTTTCCCTTCGGGTGCCTAGCATTGGCCCGATGCAGTCGAATATGTTGTGAATGTTAATATGTTAACCTATGCTAATATTTCTTTTTCCTTGACCACATTTTATTTCCCTTTTATTCAGGCATTTCCCATTTAGGGAACAACAATCTAGAAAAACGAATATTTAGAAATAAAAATCTAGAAAATAAAAAGTTCGACAAAAAATATCATACAACAGAAATCTTAAAAAAACAAAATCTCGAATGACTATTAATCCGAATTGGATGTGAAAAGCTTTTTGCCCTCAAGCTGAATATGTGTGCATAAGAAGGCTACCCCTAACTTCTGGATCCCCACTTGCTTAGATAAGCTATAGTATTTGAGGTGCACGTTTGGGTACATAAAATAATTTCAGAGAGAAATTTTACCAATTTTAAGGGCGGATTTCACAGTGGCAACTTATAGAGAACGCTTCAATTCTCAGCCTCCGATCCGATTCCGCTGGCGGTTTTGCACATTAGCCGTAAGCTACTAGAAAATGCTGTCAAAACAATTTTGGTTAGTAATTTTTGAAACATTCAATAAAAATTTTCAGTACATCGTGTTGGTTTTAAGCTTTCTCCATTCCTTATTGTTACATTGATGTGCTTTCAAATCAAAATTAAATTAATTTGCATTGCTTTTAGTGAAAAACTTAGGTCGCCAATATTCGTGACTTAAGTGTGTGATTGAAAAAAATTCAATGTGAAAACGGAATTTCATCCTGAGTGAGTGAAGTGTCCGCACCTATACTTAAGTTTCGACTGTGAAATCGGCCCTAAGAATCACAAGAATCACAAGAATCCTAGTTGTGCTTTCTAGGTTTTCTCCGAGATTTTTTAGAATTTATTTTTTTATAGATTTTTTCAAATTTGAGCTCTTGCATTCGAGGTCTTTTAAACGCATTTTCATGACTTTATAATTGAATCTTATCATGACTCGATTTAAGCCCGATGCGAACGGGCTTAAATCTTTATGGGTCTAGGAAAAATCTTTAAAGAAAACATTTAGAACTACAAAAATCTCGAAACCAAAAGTCAAATTCGCTAATTGTATAAATCTTGAGAAAAAAATATATACGAAAGCTTTCGAGGTTTCATTTGAGGTTTTGTCTTTCGAGATTTTTTCAACCCGATTTTCTAAATTTAGTTCTTTCTAGAAATTTTTGTTTCAAGAAATGGGCTAACAATTTAAATAGAATGCGGTACGAACAAGACTGCGCTACGTGCCACACATCGCTTGACAAAATAGGAAATATAATCTTATGCAGAATAAAATTTACCAGAACGTTAGTTCAGCATTTTTATGACTACTTGGCGTTTTTTTTTTTTTTTTTTTTAAGAAAAATATAACGATCAAAAAAAGATGTGACTTCACCAAGACCCTACTCGATATGATTGAAAACGAACAATAGAATTTGGATGTGTTTTTTGTTCAACATGCACCATATGCTGTAAAACCCGATATACATACAGCCTTGACCTCGTTACCATATATTTTAAATCCATTAGTAATTTAATACATTCAGCGTTTTAGAACTTGTCAATGTTCAACAACACAATTTGTTGTATTTTTGTTTTAGAAAACCTAAACACTTAACCCATCCCCTACACACTGACTATAGCTGCATGACCAGCATATCAATTTGTGCATGATGGATGGCAAAACATAAATATTATGCCATACTTCTCATGCATCATTTCCCACTGGGTGTTGTCCTTTCCTATAAAAGACTCAATTTCATGATCGATTCGTATTCGATAGAGAAACCGAATTCATCAAAAATAAATGTTCCCAGAACTACGCAACAAGGAATTCCAACCGATTTTCAACCTCTGGGTATCAAATTTCAAGTATCTTGTTAACGAATTTAAAATATTGAATCTAAATTCACTCTGTTATCCCTTGTTATTGGGGGCGGAGGCGGGTGCGTATTCTCTTCGTAAAAGAAAAACAAAAAGAAACGATTTCATCCATCTCCCAGGAGTACACTTTATCGACTATCGGGTATCGAGTGGTGGGCATCGGGTTTCGGGTATCGGCGGGTGTTCCCCTTTGCGTGTTATCTTAAGAGAAATCCACTTAAATATCTTAATGCGTGCGATATTTTTGTTCGCGTCGTGCCTGCCAAACACACCAGCCCCGCCCGTCCCCCCTTTGCCGTAATTCAAATAAATTTTCTATCTCTGGTATAAAGCCAAAAGTCAAACCAGGTCAATTACAAAAGTGCGATTACATTTCTCACCTTTATTTTCCGTTCCGAGGACTTTTATTTGGGTAAGGTCTGTTCGGTTTTTCGAGCGTCGAAGAAAACGAAGACGACAACGACGGCTACGACGAAGAATAAGAAGGGCAACCGACTTCGCCGTCAGGTTAATAAATGACTACACCAAAGGAAACGCCAATTCAAGTCAGAGAAAGCTTTAAAGGATATTTATTGGCATAATTTAAACTCCCCTCCTACGAAGAACGAAAATCCAAAAAAAGGAACATGTATAGTGACTCAGAGGATTGATTGAAAAATATTGATAGGACCCTTAACTTAAGCGACGGGATATTTCTTCGCAGCCAGGGCGAATGGCTTTTAGAGGTTTCCGATTTGCGTAGGAGCGTGGAAGTGACGGTCAAAAAAATAGCAACGCTGACACCGAAATGAAACCAATTAAGTTGCCTAGAATTTATGAATACTAATGCCACCTGGATCTATAAAAACTGGAGCAGGGTCGTCAATGCGCTTTATTGTATCTAAGCACAGTGTTACATCATTCGCGTAAAATGTATCCCGGAGTAAATCCGTGAGATTCCTACTTTCCTAGCTAGTGCAAAACAATTTCAGCTTACGTAATCCTGGGAAGGTGGAACATTTTGAGCGAGGCTTTTGTCTACAGACCAGACCGTTTGGCACGTGGTTTTGCCAACGACTGAATGGGAAAAAATGAACTTGTAGCAACCAGTTGGTGGAATCCTGATTCATTCAAAGTGCAAGCGAGTCCCGCACCTGCGCCTGCAAAGCTGTCTGTCATTCAGTAAAGTGCTTAAATGAACCCAGTTCATTTACCCCTTAAAGAAACTTGCAATCCACACGCAAAAGGGGTTTCGGCAGAAACATAGAATCTTCCACTCCTGGACGAAAAGCGTTGGCCAAGTTTTAAGGCTTTGGATGTTCCCCTTTTCTTCCCCTCTTTTTGCATGTCAAAGCTTATAGCAAAGCCAGGGTGCCGTTTGAACACGTTTATCCGAAAGCTGTTTGGCTTTGATTTTGCTTATAGCAAAGCTATTTTCCTATAACATCAGGTCTATGCTGTTTTAAAATTCCTTTCGGTTCATTCTACCCTATATTGTGCTATAAGAAGAGTCTGGTAAAGGTTTTTTTTCGTATAACTCTTTGACAAAAATGAAAAGCTTTAAGGACTTGGGTATTTTCGTTTTTTTTTTTTTCGCTTGCCTATCAAAGATTATAGCAAAACCAGGATGCAACACCTTTGCCCGAAATTATTTTCATGTCAAAGCTGTTTGGCTTTTATTTTACTTATGGCAAATCAGTGTTCTTATAGAGTCAGTTTGGTGCTAACCAAAAAAGTAGAGTCCCTTCGGTTCAACTTGTCTTCCCTAGTGTCATTGGAGCGTATAATGCTGTCAAGGGCTTTCAGTTTTTCCCTTCTCCCTTATAATCTGACAAAGTTTATAGGTTATAAATTTTCTATAAACTTAGTTTTGCACCTTGGGTTAATTAAGTCTTCCCTATATTGTGTCGTGTATGAGTCTGATAAAGGTTTATTTTAGTATAACTGTTTGATAAGAATGATAAGTATTGTGTCATGGGAGCGTATAATGCTGTCAAGGACTTAAAGTTTTTCCCTTCTCCTTTATAATCTGACAAAGTTTATAGGTTATAAATTTTCTATAAACTTAGTTTTGCACCTTGGGTTAATTAAGTTTTCCCTCTATTTTGTCTTGTATGAGTCTGATAAAGGTTTTTTTTTAGTATAACTGTTTGATAAGAATGCAAAACTTTAAGGACTTGGGTATTTTCGTTTTTTCCCGCTTTCCTGTGAAAGATTATAGAAAAATCAGGATGCAGTCTAAACAGATTTGCTCGAAATTATTTTCATGTCAAAGCTGTTTGGATTTTATTTTACTTATGGCAAATCTATTTTCTTATAAAGTCAGTTTGGTCTCTAACCAAAAGAGTAAGGTCCCTTCGGTTCAACTTGTCTTCCCTGTATTGTGCCATGGGAGCGTGTTATGCTGTCAAGGGCTTTCAGTTTTTCCCTTCTCCTTTATAATCTGACAAAGTTTATAGGTTATAAATTTGCTATAAAATTAGTTTTGCTCCTTGCGTTAATCAAGTCTTCCCTATATTGTGTCTTGTATGAATCTGATAAAGGTTTTTTTAGTATAACTATTTGATAAAATTGCAAAGCTTTAAGGACTTGGATATTTTCGTTTGATTCCGCTTGCCTGCTAAAGATTATAGCAAAACCAGGATGTAATCTGAACAGCTTTGCTCGAAATTATTTTCACGTCAAAGCTGTTTGGCTTTTATTTTACTTATGGCAAATCTATTTTCTTATAAAGTCAGTTTGGTGCTATCCAAAAGAGTAGAGTCCCTTCGTTTCAACTTGTGAGCGTATAATGCTGTCAAGGGCTTTCATTTTTTCCCTTCTCCTTTATAATCTGACACAGTTTATAGGTTATAAATTTGCTATAAACTTAGTTTTGCTTCTTGCGTTAATCAAGTCTTCCCTATATTGTGACTTGTAGCGTAGGACACAATTGTGCTGCGGTTGTAAAAATTATAAACATGCTCTTTAAGGACTTGTAGCTCTTTTCTCTTTGAAGAATTTTCTGTCAAAGTGTTATATTATTCAGTAAACGTATACAAATTAAGTCAGTTTTACTTCTATTCCGCTCATATTACACATACACTAAATATAAGATATATTTAAGACATAAAACTAATTGATTCTTTTGAACTTTGGTCCAGGATGGACATTAAAAGTCTCGAAATTTGGCGGATTCTCGAGGAGCAGAAAAACTAGCTATTTACATATTTGTAAAAACACCAATAGAAAACATTATTGTGTCAGATATGCCATTTCAGTCTCCTTTGATTGACCCTTAGTTTTATTCTTTCTGGAAACGAAAGAAAGTGCATGGTAACTAACAGAAACGACGTAATTTTGTCATAATCAAATAGCACAATTAAATTTGATTGACCCTATGCACAAACCTCTTTTATGTCACCTTTAATTCCTTTCGTATATATTTACCAAAGTTTAAAATTCAATATAGGAAACTGATATGTAGTTTCCATCGGCCATAAAACCGCCGTTTGCAGGAGCCTATTAAAAATAAATCCCGAAGTGTCTCCACCGGACTAAATTAATTTGAAATGAGCACTGTTTTGTTGTCATTTTGATTCTCTGAAAAGAGCCACGATGGCATTTTCTATGAGAGAAAAAATAAAACTTATTTTTTTGTTAAAATTCCCAAAGAGAACATATTAGTGACAAATCTGTCATACGTCGACTGGACAGTTCTGTTTCCTTTTTCGAATTTCAAACTGTTAAAAGTAGCATAAAAGAGGTTGATGAATAGAGTAAGTGAATGAGATAAACGAGGAGGTTTATTTTAAATATTTCAAGTTAATCTCGCGATATGAAGAGATAATTAAAAGCTTTATGGTGGAAACATAGAATGAAACTTTTTAGGTATGAAAAATCTGTCACAAAGTTGTTAAATTTTATTTTCTAACTCCTGGAAAATGTTAGCGTCACGTTTTTGATGACCAAAACGACTTCAAAATTCTCTACCGATAATCAAAATTTTATGGAGGGAGCACACAATGTCGCACACAATATTGATATTTATGTCTGTTGCGTGACTAAAAAAGATTGATTTGCCGTTAAAGTGAGATGCATACAGCCTATCTTCCCTGTACTACACATATCAAATGAACCAAGTAGTGTGTTAGTTTGGCATTTCAGTGGAATCCTTTTACTTAAAAATACCAGTGAACTACAGTGTGTACTCAGAAGTTACAGTTCGTAAAACGGACCGTTGAATAGCCCATCCTATCCCACATTGTAAAATGCTGATGGCATAGCTATTTTTTGACATTTTATAAGTAATACGAACTTCGAAAAGGGGCGTGGTCCAACCGACCCTAATAACGAACTATTAATTATAAGATATTTCCACAGATATTTTACACTTAAATGTAAGTTAAACTTAAATGTACGTAAAAATGCAATTTTTTGGTTCAAATTTAATATTTTTGAAAAATTGACATCTATAAGGGGGCGTGGCTAAAAACTTTATGTGAACTAAATCTGGACTGAAGTCTCGTTTACCTAACCTGCTACTTTTTTTGTTTGATGCTTTCCTAAATTAGGCTCAGGGCCAGTCAAAATTAAGTTTTTCTGGAAAATTTTAGGTTTTTCTTCAATTCTGCCTCCAAATGTGGGCGTGGCCCGAAGACTTGTGTAGACAAAATGTTGAACTAAACGTTTCCTATATAAAATATTAAGCAATTTTTTTTTTCGATTTCGAGCAAAAATATTGAGGAAAATGCATTTGAAAATTTACCCTTTAAATAGATGCCACGCCCACTAGAGGAGGTCTACCAATAAAATTTGTCTTTTCTGTGTCTAACATTCATTGGGAGTTGCTCAATGTCGAATTTCAGAATTTAAGAACGTCTTACAGGTTTGAAAAATCTAGAGGTAGTTGCACATTTAGACCGATTGTGGGCGTGTCTTTGGGCGGATTTCAAAAATGTTTACATTTGTACTGCTTCGCATGACGTGGACCTTACGTACGAAGTTTCAGCACCCTAGCAGCTCAAAATTTAAGGCCTAAGAACATGTGACATACAGACGGACGGACGGACGGACATGACTCATTCGATTCAGAATTCGGTGTCGATCATATGCCCTTACGGTCTTGGGGGTCTACCATTATTATTTCACCGTGTTACAAACTATGTGACAAACCCCATACTCCGACCACCTGTATGGGAGCCACCACCGCTCCCACACCCCGACCATCAGTCCACATAGTTTAACATTTAAAAAAAGAAAAAAAAAAACAAACAAAAAAATCAATCAAAAAATATAACAATATTTAAGCAGTTTTAGTTTTTCGTTTTTCAAGAAAGTATTTTGGGCTCGAGTTTTAATATTTCCTCTATCTTAATATAAAAGTCCTACGGTGCTTTTATTACTATGTTATAAAAAAGTTGGTTCATGAAAATTTAAAGCTTTTTGGACTTAATGTTCTACTATTTCTGTTCGAAGTGTTCTAAAGTTTATGGACTCACTACCATAAACGCTGTTTCTGAGTTTACTTCTAAAAGCAGAAGCAGAACAACATAATTGCTATAAACTATGTAACCGCATTCAAAAGGGGTTCTGACTAACTTTGGTCTGGCTAGTCTTGGACTGGAATAAATAATAAAAAGCTTTTCAATAAACATCCCACGAGGTTTTGTACTTGCTGGCTGGCATACAGTATTATGTAAACTAGGTATATGATCCTATACTCTCACTCCTATACTGGTGCTATAAAAGTTCTGTGATATTTTTGTACAACTTTTCATTTAAGCTGGTTAAACTTTTTTAAGGACTTAAAGTTTTCTCCTTTTTCTTTATGGTAGGGATGTCAAATGAGGATGCTTATAGTGCATTCTTATAGCATAACAAACTTACTATAAACTTTCACATTCAATAAGGGTTCCTTACTTTTTTGCTGTGTTAATTTTCTATAACACTTTCTAGGGGAAATATACTAAGGAGCGCAATAAAACTAAAAGCTTTTCTGTTGAGAATGTCAAACATCTTCCCCTTTGGTTTGAAATGTTTGTACTTCTTCTAAGTTCAACCCTTCTCCACCTTAGAACTTTGCTACGAAGAAGTGAATCACCCATTTTTCTGTGGGCTTCTTTTCTAGAATGGTGTTAAAAGTTTATCCTGCTAAGGAAAAAAAAAACGCATCCACTGAAAAGCTTAACAGGACAAGCTGTAGATGTACCATATGTTCGATGGACTTATCTTGTTGAATATGGTAGTTAAAGAGATAGACAAGTGAACCGATAAGAGCTAAGTGAACGGCTGCGAAACGAATGCAAATGCTTGGATAAGAAGATTCGAGTTGGGAGACTTAAGACTGTAGTTAGCTACGTGCACTTAGGATGTTTATCCTTTTTTCGCATTTGCTCGTTGTATTTAGGATGTTGTAAAAACTTTTTTTATTGCATTATCTATTTCCTGTTGGTATTGCGTTACGAGATGCAGTTGTTGAAATTTAGGTCAAGAAAGTTTTGAGGGATTTCTTGTCATATGGTAAAATATTGTATGGAAGTTTTAGTAATAATTGACAAAATCAATGGATAACTGGTGTCTTGCTATTGGTACATAGAGACATCATACAATGCAAGGATTAGTTCACATCATTAAGTTGGAATAATTTATGAAGGTTAGTGTTTTACTTTTAGGGGGCATGAGTTAATTGAGCGATTTTGTGTTTAAATAAGGACATAACTTGGTCGCTTATACCCGAGCCAGGGTATATTAAGTTTGATGTATAGTTTGTAACGCAGGGAAATAATCAGCGTAGACCCCTAAGACCTTTAGAGATATGAATGGGAACGACAGGAGAATCGATTAAGCCATGTCCATCCGTCCGTATATAAACAACATTAAGGCCTTAAATTTTAAGGTTCAGACCTGAAATTTTGTAGGTTGGCTGGAAGTCCATTGGACGATTGGAAAATTAGCCGAGTCCGCCCACAGACACGCCCACTACAGGCCCGTATCTGCGACCATCTCCATTTTTAAAAAATACTTTTTCTAAATTTTAGCTATGTCAGAATAGTGCTAGCGCATTCTTTTTTGGCATATAACATTGCCTTGTAATTGTCTTTGAAGTGGCCAAAAAATTTAAGCCTTTTCATTGACCACGCCCACTTTTTTAAGGGATTTTAGTTTAAAATGGCTGTTTTTCAATAAATATAATGTATGAAATTTGACTAAAAATTATATAACAAAAGTTGTAGATATTAGCATTTTCTAACTTTAATGTATAAGTACTATGTGCCTCCGCCCACTTTTGTGGTCGTGGTGTTAAAAAAAGTGATTTTTTAAGTTAAAAAGGCGGAGTTTTAGACCGAAATGTATGCAACCAACTAGTATGACGCATTCAACAGTTATATTTTTGTATCCCGCCCACTTTTTAGAGGCGAGGAAAATTTTTTTTGGTATGGTCGGGTATTTTGCAATCCGTCGTAGATGGAATCTTTTGCATACGCACTGTTGCACTTTCCCACTTGTTTTATTTTGGAATATACAAAGAGATATACAAAGAGAGAGAGTGCCTTGTCACTGATCAGACTATAAGGAGATAGCCAACTCGGCACAAGAATTCCCTTTTTGCCACCAAGCTTCCACTTTGACTGGGGACTGCATTTGTATTCTGTGCTTTGCCTGGCACACTACTCCACTCTTAATTGGCGAGTATTTCACACAGACAGGAAATCAAAGGCAAATAATGGCAGATTCCACTGCGTTCCGTTTCGTTCCCTGTAGGTGTTTTTGCGGGTTTTAGCGGGCAGCATGGGGTTAAAGAGTTGGATATCTCTTTATAGTCCGATCAGTGGCCTTGTGTTCCCACGTTTTATTTGTTCTTAGATGTAACACATTACATTGTTTTTTTTTTTACCGAAATCGAGAAGTACAAGAAACGGCCTTAAGGCAATTGTAATTTGAACGCAGCTTTGTAAAATACATACAGTAAATTTTGGATATGAATAGACTAAGTCGAGCTCAGAAAAGAGTCTAAAGGGCTGTTTCGGTGAGCCAAAGAAAATTCACATAAAACAGTCCAGTCGGGAAGGCTCCAATGAAAAACCGTCGGTCACCATAGTGTTATGGATGTAGCTGATCAGTTGAATGTGCAAAGAAGCCTTTCTTTAGCTAAAGGCGCAAGCACTCTGGTCGGCCCTTCGGCGGTGTCTATCAAATGGAACAGGTCGGTGGAAGCAAACCAATCTCTCACATTGGGAACCGCTACCTCTTCTGCTCAACCGAAAAAAAAAGTTTATAAAGCGCAATGACTAGTTTTGGCATAGCTGTCAAGCTCATACGTTTGTGCACGGGGGACGATGAAAGACTCACGCTGTTCCTTCAAGGTCGGTAAAGATATCACCTTCCCCTTTGATGCCAAAAAAATGATTTAGACAGGGCCACGCACCGTCATGTGACTTCTTTAACATCATACTTGAGAGAATCGTGTAAAACTCCCGCGCCAAGAGATAGAATCTTTAAAATATCCGTATAATAACTTGCATACGCCAGGAGATATTGACATAACCGCTTGAATTGAAGAACACAGCATAATATCAGTGAAGCCTTCGTGAGTATTGGAAGGAAACCGGTGAATATGCCAAGCCCAGTCAACGAGTATAGGCTGTTCCTGTTATCAAAAAGAGACGTCCAAGACCCAACACCGAAACTGGCGTCTGGGACGAAACATCACATATGGTGATGGAGACAGCTATAACTTTGAGGTAGTTAAGGACTTTATCTATCTGGCTCCGCTATAAATTAAGACAAAGAAACCAGCACCGCGATCAAACGAGGGCTAACTCTTGTCAATCGCTGTTTTTTTTTTTTGGATAAGAACGCAATTGCAAAGCCCTTCCTCGAGCAACTAAAGTGTCCATTTAAAAGACCCTCATCATCCTAGTCCTGCTATACCCTGCAGAAGCATGGACTCTGTCAAAGGCGGATGAAAATACTTTAGGTTGCTTCCCCTTGGGGAGAGGAAACCCCTTGGGACGGTTTTTTGGCCTGTCCTCATAGATGGAGAATGGAGGAGAGGTGTTATACACCGAACGGGTTTTACAACCCACCCAGGCAAAAGAGTCAACTTATAAAGTCTGTGCAAAAACGAGAACTCATAAAAATTTCCTTAATACAATTTTTTTAATACAAATGTAGGCTCATAAGGGTTTTGCTAAAAAGCTAAAATCACATTTTGGTTAAACTGTCGTTTTGACGTTTTTTTTTCGAAAAAAAAAAATCGTGAATTTTTTTTTGACGCCATCACTATCCCCGATGGCGATGCTATAAGGCCAAATGAGTTGAAAAAATTCACACATATCAAAAAGGTCGTAGAAAGCATTGAATATTCAACAGAGTCTGAGATATAGGTCAAAAACTTCATTCACAAATTCATTTCAAAGATCTTGTTCTCTTATGCAGATTTGTTTTAATAATTTTGTATCCGAAAACCAGGCAAATATAGTCAAAGAAGCTATACTGATAAAAAAAAGTCGTATACACAGATCTTATGCATATATCTTCTAAAACTGCCCTCGAAATAGTGCCCTGCTTGCCAAGAAAGTGAAAATTGTCATTAAAAAGTGAGTATCTAAGTGCAAGAGCTTGTCTGTGACAAACTTCTTTATACCATGTAACACTAAATCTTAAAGTTTCTTGGCCCGAATTTATAATATTATTTGTATTTTATATTTATACATTATTTGCCCCCAAAAGTGAGCATGGGCTTTAAATTAAAATCAATTAATTGTAATTTCGTTAGAATCATGAGAAAATACGGTAAAAGCGAAAATTATTTAAGAATAAAACAGTTTTTCCTAAAAACCACCCTTAAAAGTATGGCCGAAGCTAAAAACTTTGTGTAAAGAAAACTTAGCAAATAGTAATATCTTTAATATTAGTCATATAATTTTTTTTTCGATTTGGAGTCAACTTTCCGATAAATCGGGTTTTTAAAGAACTTCCATGTTAAAAGTGGTCATGGTCGATATTGTGGGCGGTCTAATTTTTGCCTTGTTAAAGGTCTAAGGCCAATGTTGCTCAGTACCAAAATTTAAGTTCCTATGCCTTCTCTAACTTGACCAAAATGCATTTTGGGAAAAAATTAAAAAAAAAGCTTATCTCACATTGAAGCCAGTAGTGGACGTGGCCACTTTCACACGTGGACAATTTTCACACTTTGTCTGTGCAACAAAAGAACCAAGTCGTTTTTTAGACCTAAAACCTTCACATATACAGACGGACAGACGGACATGGCTTAATCGATTCACCTGTCTATCTCGATCATATCTCTTAAAGGTCTTAAGGGTCTTCGATTATTATTTCACTGGGTTACAAACTATGCATTAAAATGAATATACCCTCGGTCGGGTATAAAAAGGAAAATTAAGTCACAAATATAGTTAACAACATTTTTTTTATACAAATTAAGAAATTATTGTACGCTAAGCCTTAAAAAAAAGTCGACGGACAACTTGACGGATACTTGACTTGACAGTCTTTTTATACCCCATCCCATAGGATAGGAGGTATATTAAGTTTGATTCATATGTTTGTAACATAGAGAAATAATCACCGTAGACCCCCAAGACCTTAAAGGCATATGATCGAGACCGAATTGTTAGTCGAATGAGCCATTTCCGTCCGTCCGTCCGTCTGTCGGTAATTTTTAGGCCTTAAATTTTGAGCTAGGAACTTGGGACTGGATATCTGTTCTTTCTAGCTCCCGAAGCAGTACAAGTGTAAAATTGTTTGAAATCCGCACACTGACACGCCCACTTTACTTAATAGCATGCAAATTCAAAGTTGTTGTAGGAAGCTGAAATTTGGTATGCAATATCCTCGCTTAAGTGTATTGTGATTGGCTTTTTAAAAAAAAAAGCGAAAACCGCCCCCTTGGTCGTGGTCATATTTAATATGCATTCTAATAAACGGTTTTAATTTGATATGTTTGCTTTAAATCCAAAAAACTTGCACCATAAAATGTTCAGATATGTGCGTAAGCTATCAACTCAAATGAATAAATTTTTGCCACGCCCACTTTTGGGGGCGTTTTTAAGTAAAAAATCAAATTTTTAATATTAAACTGCGATCAACACGTGTAGACTGCATTTGATAAAAAATATTATAGAAAGAAGTTTCTTAACTGACAAATTCTTAACACAATTAAGTTAATAGAAACTGAAATTTAACAACCAAGATTTTTGACGGAATTTTGGAGTGTCAAGCTCCAGTCAATTGGGATGGGGTATCCAACGATTTGCCTAGGCGGATTGTAACCCTCCCACTAGTTTAATTCTAAGACGATCAACCAGTTTACTAGAACTATCTAAATCTTGCATGGATAGATGCCTGTTTTACATAAAGAGCGAGAGAGTGAGCTGTCAAATGAATTGCTATCAATGGCTATGTATGGGGTGGCGTTATCGCTGTGTCGCACAACAACCTTTTCGAAAAATTTAAAAACCCTCGCCGAGGTCGACGATTATTCTGTCAATCGCTGTTGTGAGTTATGACACACTGTTGAATACGCGTTTTTTCGAAACTGATACTTATTGTGAAATAAAAAACATTCATGTGCAATAAAGTCGACAAATTTTGGAAATATTTTATGTTTTCTCACTGCATGCAGTGGAAGGAGTCGTCGCGGTTTCTCGCTTTCATTGTGTTGGAAAAAACGATATCTCTGGTTTTGCGTTGTCGCTGCCGCTCTGGTTTGATGCTATCGGGCTGAATGTGAAACAGCCAAAGTTTCGAAAATAGGTATCAAAAATCTCGAAAGCACCGAATATCGAATTGAAAAAATCTACAGAAAGGCAAAAATCTCGAAAGATAAAATCTCGAATTTTTATTATCCTTCACACAATTTTTCCGATGTTCTTAGGTGTAGTAAATTTGACATACGTAGAAACAATCTTATTTCTTATGTACCCAAAGTCTAACCTCAGCGGGTCCTATATCCACAGGTCCAAAGTTTAACCACTAAGCTAACTAGTCGGTGTTCATTTATCAAAGTCACTACGTTGAATTTTTTTGCCTACTGTAGGATCTTTTTTACTTGGCCTAAACTTACTATTTTCTTCAGGTCCCTTAACACCGCAATGCGACTTTTTGTCAAAATACCCTACGTCTGTAGAATATTTTCATCGAGCTGCAACTGTGACAATTTCCCAGAGCTTTTTTAACATTTTTTATAATATTATATTTACTCAATGCCCAACTTCGGTCGCCTGTCTTTTACGGAAATACAAGAATTGATGCTCCAGACATTGGGTACTCTTTCTTTCCCCCCACACGTTTGGCTAAAAATGCGCCAAGCATTTGACCTACCAAAGCCTTACCAAGCCTTACAAAGCTGTTAGCTATTAGAACCGACGTAAGTATTCCTAAACCTTTTCATAACTAAACGCTTTCAAGTATGTATGCGTAAGTATGTGGCACAAATGTAAATAGCCCAGTGAATTTAACCAACGCAACGTTTGCTTTTAAATCGATTAAGGATCGTTGGTAAATTTAACGCCTTTAGCTCAAGGTTATATTCCTGGATCCCTGGATGTATTATTAGGGTGAAAAGCTTTATAAATTATTAAGCTATTCAAAATTAAAAAAAAAAAAAACAATGTATAATATTAATAATTATAATTATTATATTTGTTATAATAAATAAGTAGACATTCGTTCATTTCTCTTCGACAATAAAAATAGTATTTATATTTTCTGACCTGAAACTAAAAAATAGGTTTCCTGCCTGCAAATTCACGTTGCGAATGTTTCCTTACGCACTACTAAGAAGACAACAATTCCAGTTGAGAAGAAGTACGAGCATATAAGTGATTGATTATTATAATTGAAACGACTAAGAGGTCGCTTTCTTTTAATTAAAGAATTAAGTGTAGTGCAGTAAACGAGCGACATTTAAAATTAATCGCTCGTCGTCCTTTGAGTAGTGCAGGTCGTGCGAAGCTCCACTTATCGACTTAAAGCTAAGCAAACCTTCTTAGCTGCATTGATAGTTAGTGGCATTGTTGTTATACGACAACCGTATTACCCTACCCCTGCGCACAACAAAGAAGAACACCTTCCGTTCATTTATGATGCCTCTTGGAGAAGTGCATTTACAGTAATTGCTTCGATCGAATCCGTGGGCGATTCACTTAAAATGTCTACCTCCAGGATAATGCTTTTCCTTTGTAATGTCATCCATCGAGCAAAGCAGTTGTTGCTGATATTGTAGGTGGACCTTGTATAGCAACAGTTAAACTCCCTTCTACTCGTCGGTTCTGAAAAGCTTCAAGCCAACACAAATACTTTTTATCCGGCATCCGTCGAACCCTGACCTTGACTAGTTGAATGCGGATGGGGGAAGTGATGCTCCTCCGGTCGTTGTGATAAAAGAAATGAGTTCCTGTTAACAGTGGTTCCATTGAATGCATGCATCTTACTCGTGCCGAGATAACGACTCCTTGCTTTAATTGAAGTAGACTCTTATTTTAGTTTTCATTTCTTTGCCTATTAAAAACGGCATCTGTTATAAGGGAATAGTGGATCTTGCGCAGGATTTCCTCACTCGCCCAACGTTGCATTGAATGATGTAAAGTCTAATTGCTTCTTAAGATAATTAGTTCTATATTAATAAGGCAGAGCTAAAAGGGAGAACTTTGTTTGCCCAAACATGGCCGAGTAGGACAAACGAAGGGACTGCAACTGAAATGGAGAAATGCGATTAAGGGCGCACTGGCTGATGATGAATGTTTACTTTGTTAATGCATTTTCCTGTCTAATTGGTGGTCTCTGTGTTGATGTTGAAGGAGAACTACTATGTTGTCCTTTGAATGATGCCAAGCTTAACGTTTGTTAATTTTTTTTTTTTTAAACTTTAAATCGATTTGTTAACGTTTTCAATGACGCGTTAAATCAAAATTATATTTTGATTTAACTTTTAACGAAAAACACGAAACAGTGAATTTAAAGCGGTTCACATGAGGCTGGTGCTGGTAATCTGATTCTTCAAGTGGTTCTGGGGAAGTTAATAGGTAGGTAGACGCTAGCACATAGACGCTTTAGCACACTAAAACCTAATCGATTCCCTGATATTTCATGTAGCTTATCCTAGTTATAGTAGTAGTCAGTAGATTTTGATTAGATCTCCAAAAAATTTCGACACCATATTTCCAAAGCATCTAATGGAAATCGACTGTAAACACGTTGCATAAAAACATCTAACGTCAGACCAGCATAGCTGTCAAAAACAAATTTTGTGTAAATGTGTTTGTTACACGCTCTCTGAAAAAACAGTGTGAATGCATCGATGAGGTTTAATTTTTTTTTTTTTTTGAAAATTATCATCTCATGAACCTATGGCACATCGGCTACCTATAAACGCATTTTAACATGAAAACGCTTCAATCGAACACTCAGCCGCTCACCATTAAAGTCGTGACATTTCTAAATAAATATAAAAGGTAGATAACCCCAAGAATATGAATGAATATAATAAATGGTTTTGCCTTAGTTAAATGAGATTAGTTTTGTTGTTTTAAAGGTACCACGTTTTCACCGGATACTAATCCACGATTGATCTTCACTAAATCCCCTATTCACATCACGCGATTTACCATACAAATTTAAACGCCTTGATAAGTAACTAAAAATAAGTCTGCTCATAAATCTCAGTAGCCCTATTTCACTAGCAAAAGCCTATGTATATTAAACCACGTTGCACGTTCAAAGATTTTTCCACACCTTTATTATACAGATTGGATCTGTTACAAATCGTCGCCCGGGATTTTTTGTTTAATGCATACGCCACTTATGTGGATTTTGTGTAAGCAACGGTTTCCAATGAAATTTTCCATGATTTTTCCGAATCTACAATCAAAATTACTCTATGTGCTTCCAATTTCGAAATAATACTAATTTGATTTGGTCCCATATCTACCGAAATCAATGTTTTACAGAATTGTTTTGTACCATAAACCATTTTTGTGTTTTGGACAATTTTTCCATGTACGATTTTTCATATTTTAATACCCGACCCAGGGTTAATTATTATGCATTAATTTAAATGCATAGTTTGTAACAAAGTGAAATAATAACCGTAGACCCCTTGGACCTTTTAGAGATTTGACCGAGACTAACAGGTGAATTGTTCAAGCCATGACCGTCCGTCCGTCAGTCTGTCCGCATGAATGAAATTTTTAGGTCTTTAAAATTAAGCTAGAAAACTGAAGTTTGGAGCTTTGCAAGCCTCGTTTTGTACAGACAAAGTATGAAAACTTATAAGATCTGAACACATACACGCATACAGTTGACTTGGATGTCAGACAACCTCAAGTTTAGATTTGATTTGAAAATGCCTTTTTGTCAAGTTAGACCTAGGAACTCAAATTTAGGTGTAATAATGGCCAAAAGCCTTTAATTAGGCGAGAAGTTTTACCTACCTCAAACATATATTTCAATCTCATGGATACAGGAGGGACTATATTTCGTTTAGAAAGGCATTCAAATGTCCGAATGAGACATTCAAAGTGAGGAGAAGAAGTGAACACATGAAAAGCTTAAAGCTTAAACAAAGTCAGAATGTTCACAGGGATTTCAATATAACTTTGGGTTATGTCCACGATGTGTATACTAATCTTTAGCTTGTTTTTCTACCCCTTACGTGTATTTCTATGGGCTAGAACTTTGCATCCAAATGTGTCCTAGATTTGTAATGACTTTTAACTAACTAAAATATGCATAGCATTGACATACTATAGGTATATATGGACTGCTAGTAATTAATTATTAATTAACTAATTTGCCCAAAATACGAGTCGCAAGACCTGTCGCCCCCCGAAAATGCAAGCGGAAAAAAATTATATGTCACCTTGAAAAACTCACATAGAAAGGTCCCAGGTCATCTAATAGGAAAAAAACGGTGGAAAAACAAATTCTCACACCGGGTTCTATAGAAAATAGAAAAATTCGCATAGATTAGTGCGTCACCTAACGTAAAACTGATACAAGCTTTTTATATTTGCAAAACAAGGTCAGCGTTACCAACTTGAATGATTTTTGCAGCATCAAACATTTTTTTATTCATTTTACTTGTATGACATCTATCGACTGTTATAAATTCATAAAAATATAAAATTACATGGTAACAAACATAATTTAATTTAAAATTTGGAAAATCCGTACGTCACCTTATTTCATAAATGTAACAAAAGGCAATAAAGGTATATTTCATATATAGTAACAATTATTGTGGGATAAAAGGGAGAAAAAATTAGTTATGTTAATGATATTGATAATTGACATTTGAAAAAGCCATGTCCATTCCATCAGTCTTTCTATAATGAAGAGAATGTTGAAGAATGTTACCAATCTTCAAGGCTTATTTGTGTGCTGAAACTTCATTGAGGTTTTTTGGCTTATGCGAAGCGGTGAAATTTAGAATGTGTGGATTCTTCTGCTCGTGCTTAGAACACCTTCTACACACGAGCGGCATACACTTTAAATACTACAACAATATTTCAGTTCTATCCACTGAAATTTACTTTAAGAAAAACAATTTTGTTTGGTTTTATTTTTTTTTATATTTTTTTTTGTGGGTGCCGTGGCGTAGTGGTTAGTGTGTGTGCTTACTACGCCGGAGGCCTGGGTTCGAATCCTGCCATTGTCACCTGAAAAAAAAGACTTGTTCTTTTTCACGGTCCCCACCTCCGCGAGGGTTTGACAAGCCCTCCGAGAGTATTAATTGTCTTGAAAAACCTCTCAAGCTGTCGTTCGGATTCGGCAAAAAATTGTAGGTCCCTTTGTTCATGTAGGTCAGACCTGTTGTGTTCATTTACATTTTTTTTTCGAAGCAATATAATTTAACAAAATTTTAGGCAAATTTTTAATAACTAATTTTACAACATTATATTTGTGGTTGTCTAAAATATCACAATCTAGTATATGAGAGTCTAGTTCGATGAAGATTTTTTTTTAAATGTAAATTTCTTAAAGTGTTTAATACAATAAGACCGAAAAAACTTGTGCTCCCCTTTTACCCTCCTGCACAAATCATTTGGGAAAGTCCCACGTCGTAATTATGACAAAATTGTAACGGGAAAATAGCCCAAACTTTGAAGATAAAAAACTACTGAGATTTGAAACGAAAACATACAAACGTTTTCAAACACAATTTTTAAAAGTTTCTAGAATCTTAAACGAACTTGCTTAAAATTTATTTATGGCCTTAGTTTTAGCAATACAAAAAGTAGATAAGGAATAGTCAATTTTGACCCTAAGTACAAAGTGTGAACAAAACAAGTAAATGTATAGGTACACACGAAAA
This sequence comes from Neoascia interrupta, assembly GCA_947623515.1. Taxonomy (NCBI): domain Eukaryota; kingdom Metazoa; phylum Arthropoda; class Insecta; order Diptera; family Syrphidae; genus Neoascia; species Neoascia interrupta. Next base: position 41,155,982 of record OX392464.1, read on the forward strand.
ACGACTTTTGAGCAGAATTTAGAACGACTCGAAGTCTTTCGCTTGTTTTTCTTATGTGAACAGTTAACTGACACTTAGGAGAGACAATAATTGCAAGAGTCGAAATGTCGATAACTTTATTGACGGAGTAGTGTACTGAAAAATTGCACTCGTTTGGTTAACCCTCGACTCGTTTTCTTTAAAATCAACAGATTTTTGTTTAACTCGGACTTAAAATGAATGCACCTCTTGAAAATAGTTTAAAACTTCTTCTTTGTCTTTATTTCAATGTCAAATGAGAGTAGTTTTGTGTGTTTCCGTGAAAACTGCATTCGAGCAGTCTATTGAACAACTCGAAATTCTTTGCCTGTTTTCCGTTGAGAAGTGACATTGGAAGTCTTATTCTAAAATTCAAATTGCATTATGAGAGTAAAGGTCCACAAGGGCAAAAATGGTTGTGGTTTATATGTAAAGTTTAAATTATCTACTTCAAATAAAAAAAATACCTACATAGTTTTTACTTATATTTGAATACGCAAAATGTTTGAACTGGCAATGCTTTTTTATGCATTTCTGTATTTTTCCGCTTGCATTTTAGCGTCGTTACTTAAGTTTCGACTAAATTAAAATAGGCAACTAGCAGTCCATATATCAGCGCGAACTACCCAAAACAGACATAATTATCCTACTTTAATTAATTCTGTAATCTCTAATTCTGTAACACATCAGCTGAAATCTGATAGTCGTGGCACATCATTTTTGTGCAGACTTATGTGATTAACGAATGAAAAAGTTCAAATGCGATACCTGGTGGACAGTAGAGGAATATGTAGAGTCCTGCAACAACGTCAAACTGAAAACTTTGACTGTTTGGTGACTGACAAAAACTTCAATGATGTTTTCCCGCCTTAGTTTGATTGGTCAGTTTTTGTTTATTTTTTCAGTTTTTGTTAGTTTTTATTTATTTATTATCTACATATTCCTCTATTCTTCACCGGGTTCTGCCTTCAATCGCCAATTGATGAATGGAAAAGTCTAAATGCGATGCCTGGTGGATAGTAGGGGAATACGTAGACACCTGAAACAACGTCAAAGTTAAAATTTTGACTTTTTGTTGACTGACAAAAGTTTTTCCCGCCTTAGTGCCTGTTTTCATTTGGTTGATCCTAACCTGATGTGTCAGAATTACTATGGTGAGGGGAAGCGCCAGTGTGTCGGCCACCGTTCAACCTCCGTTTTGTTTTGAGAAATAAAATTTGGGTTAGGTTAGGATCAACCAAATGAAAACAGGCACTAAGTTTTATTGGTCGGTTTTTGTTTATTTTTTTTCTAGTTGACAAGTAAATCAAAGCCGGATGATAAATGTGAGAATTTTTCTGAAATCTGACGTTGTTGCAGGTCTCTACATATTCTTCTATTCTCCACCGGAGGGTTTCCTTCAATCGCCAATAGCATTCAATTACCTTCCATAAAACAGGTTACACACAATCAGCGCGGTGCGAACTACCCAAAACAGACATAATTATCCTGCGTTAGAGTTGACATAAACCACCAACAAAACCCCAATAGGTGGCATTAAGCCGAGCATCGTTAAGTATATTAAATTTCTGTAATCTCCATAGATGGCAGAACACATCAATTGAAACATGATAGTCGTGGCACATCATTTTTGTGCAGGCTTACATTGTATGTGATAAGCGATAAGAAAAATGTTTTTAACTGTGATAAAACGTTATTCTAATAATACCTAAACTGTTAATAAGTGGTCAAGTTAAATTAGTGTTATTTTTTTATTTAAATAAGTTTTCTTTGTATATGCGGATAAAGTACGTAATATGAGAAGGTATATAATGAGAATAGTGAATTTGTTATTAATTCGTCAAACTCCAGGAAAATAAACAATAATATTGGCAGTGACCTGTGGCCTTAATACAACTGGTTCGTGTCCACGATGCTGCGAAAACTTCAAAAGCATTGACATAATACATATATGTATGTATCTACATAAATAGACTGCTAGTAAAGGAGCTTTGCAATATTAATTTGTGAATGGCCATCAATAATTTATTTCGGTTATTCGGAGAAAAATTATGCCATAAATCTACTAGGCGATGATTTTAAAAATGTCATTTCCAATTTAAATACAATTATTTTGGAGCGCCAACACACGTCTTCCACACTAATAAACAAACCAGAAAGAATTGCATTGAAATAATTCTTTTATTGGAAAATTAATTCGTTTCTGAGATAAAAAAAAAAACCTGTATCGAACTGCATGAGTTTAAGACTCAGCAGTCGATGCTTTGTTCTGTTATGGTGTGAGTTTTTTTTTTTAGAAAAGACTTAACGAAGAATATAGTAACGAAATGTTTTTGTAACGAAGGAAAATTATTCCAATTCTAACGGTGAAGGATATAGGAGCTATTTTGAGAAGGAATAAAGTGAGAGTGGTTTTATATAAATTTCCCCACTATAAAAAGTTTTGTGTTATATTTACTTCCTTTTGGAAATTTAGTGATGGACGATAGACTTCCAAATATTAGCTAAAATACAAAACCCGAAAAATTCTTCTGTTGTTTTTGTAGTCGAATAACTTTTAAGCCAAATCACGCCCAACTTTGGATAACAATATGTAGCACCTTGATCGCGGAAATTCGAGTTAAGGACTTCAAGTGACGGTATTCGTTTTTTTTTTGATTATTAGATTTTTTTGATTTTTTTTTGATTAGCTTCAAATTTGATACCTTTTGACGTAGCTTCGATGTGAGCACATTTAAATATGAGTCACGGCTCCTATTTTCAGTGCTTACCACCCCGTTGCTGTAAAATAAGCCCTTCTATTAAATTTTAGTCCAAATGTGCCTTGTTGCGAATCACCCCGCTGTTGGGGTGAATAGCAACGGGAAAGGGGTGACTAGCATCGCCAAAGGGGTGACTAACCACTACAATAGGGTGCAGAAAAGAGTAACAAAATTTACTTGCGTTTACCTTTTATAAAAAAAATAAATGTTTTTAAGGTAATTCAACAAACATATTTTTTTTCGTATAAACTATTTAAAAAATTTCAAATGTTATTAAAAGGTAAGTAATTCAACAAAAATAAATATTCATATAAACTTCAGAAAAAAAAAAATAACAAATGCAATTAAAAAGTGATTCAACAAAAATAATTTAATTCATATAAACTTTAGAAAAGAAATAAAAAATGTTGGTTATTGATAGGTTATTCAATAAAAAATGTTTTATTCATAAAAACTTAAAAAAAAAAAAAATGTAAATAAAATTAAAAATTAAATTAAAAATTAAATTAAGAATTAATTAAAATTAGTAGTTAATAAATGAAATGTATTAAATTAAATGTAAAAATAAAAAATGTATTAAATTAAAAATGAAAAAATAAATTATTTACCTACACACTCTTATAATGGTATCGCATAGCGATGTTCCTTACCCTACTGTAGTTGCTAGTCACCCCTTCGCTGTGGCTTTTCACCCCGTTCTCGTGGCTAATCACCCCGTATTGGTCAAAAAAGCATCTGTTTCCAAACTTTTGCCTTAAATAAAATAATTATTCTATTAAATAACTTACTTTTTCTTTTCACCGCTTGCCAAATAACAACGCTTTATTGTAAAATTACTTTAAATCACTGGAATTCACTTTTTCACACTGTAAATAACAAAGTTTTAAGAGCACAAAAAAAGCACTTCGCAATGTATCCCGAACAAACTCGATTTGGCGCCAAAGTAGGTCTGACATTTGGAGTTGGAGTTGCCAGTTTTCAAAACCAATACTTTCCCGACCAATACGACTCCTTTCTATGTACCAGTGTGGCATTATGTTGGTTGCGGAGTACGATTTGCTTTTTTCCTGGAGATTGTTGCTTGTCACACCGGTGTTGCAAGACACCCCATTTTACGGTATGTAAGTACAAATACATTGTGTACTTATGTCTGTTGCGCTACATTTGAAACCTTTTTCGACACAAACCAGTGTGCGCAGAGACGCTGCTCGAGATTCTACTTTTCGACTCGGCTACTGAACCGCTGCATGAAAAAATGGCATATTTCTTAAAGAGCATAAAAACCATTGACATAATATAATCTAGTTGGTGTCTCCGCTCATGGGCCTATGATGGTCCCATTCAAGCAAGTAGAAACTCGCGCTTTTTGGTACATACCCGAGGTATAGTTCGGAAACACTGTCCATGGGGAATGCTGCTTCTGCAACAAGCCACCAGTGGGTACCAAACAGCAGCACAAGCGGTCCCATTTTTGACGCAGGTTGTGTAAAAGCAAAGACATATATATTATGTCAATGATAAAAACGCTTTCCACTACATTAGTCTATCGACTTTCACCGAACACAAACGATTCAGGCTTGACACAAACCGCTTCGAAAAACGCAAAAGGTGGCCAAAAGGAGGGCGTCACTTAGTTCATCGTACTATTTGGGAACGTCCATAGATGGCAGCACACAACAACTGAAAGATGGTCCTTCCAGCGTTACCAGATAAGCATAAATTTAATATTCAGTTTCAAAAATAAATTTTAATAAAAGCCAACTAGCAAATTGCTTGTAGAAGGCAATAATTAAAATTAAAGTGGGGTCGTTTAAAGTTTTAAATGGTACTTATGGTAGTGTCTACCTCATGGGTTTCACTGGCATGATAGAGGAAAGATCTATCTGTCATATCAGTGAAGTCTCTACCCCTGGTGTTTAACTGACATGAATCTATCATGATCTTCCCTCTATCATGCTATTGAAACACCAGAGGTAGAGACTACCATTATTACCACATAAATTACCACATTAAATAATGTAAAGCTGATTATTACATGCATAGAATGTGCTTCTCTATCTTAGCTTTCAAGAGAAAGCTGTGCAAATGAATATTATACGGACCTCATGTTGTTTTTGATATCTGATATCTCTATCTATGAAACAACCCGCATAAGTTTACTATGGGCCAAGTGGAATTTGTTGAATTTTTTTTATCCTAATGTATGAATTTGGTTGTCCAAATTCCGAATATGCTATTCAAAGTTGTCGGTTTCGATTAGTTTCGAAGTTATAGTCAAAAAAAGTTCAAAAAGAGAGCAACTTTAACCCACCCGTAAATAACCGCAGGAGCCTGCCAGACAGACAAAGAAATTCCACTTGGACCTACCGCAAACTTGTTTCTCTTTCACAATGGTTGCGGCCTTAACGTTTTGTTTAGTTATCGTAAAGAAACAACGTTAGTTTACGTAATGTAGCTCCAAAGCAAAGTTCTAGTTTAAATGTACTGAACAATTAGCTTCGTCTGATAGCTCAACAGGTGTGAAAAACATCTGTATTTTTGTAATGCACATCGGCACATCGGGGATAATACACTATGATTTACAGTACATTTAAAACCAATATTAGCACTAATAAAATTAAAAAGCAATCTTTCCGTAAAAAAAAAATTATTAAAAATAACATTTCAAAACATACTCAAAGCTAGTAGGTATGTGTATTGTCAAGCCGCGGCCTGGCTTTCAATTAACTCAATAGACTGCAGCGCTATTGTTTTCAGCACATGTCTCTTTTCCAAACAAATCTAGCCAGAGCTCGATCAAAGGAAAACAAAGAGACTCATCTCCTTCAATAGGACGAATTTTGGAAAGATAATTGGGGCCTTCACTCACAAGCCACTGTCTGGTAGGGTGACATGCCGGAAGACTTGGTGTTCCCTTCAAAGACTTCTGCAGAAGTTGCAGGGATGAGGAAGAAGAAGGGACAATGGTTCATCTTCTACGCAATACTTCCTTGATGATCTAAATGATCTAGCGCGACTCGATTTAAAGAGGCTTATGAACATTATCTCCGGGTCAAACTGGCTAAACCACTAACTATGATCACACAACCTACAATGAGCACCTACAATGGAGCGCCAAATATACCCCACCACACCTCCCCCAAGGTTTTCCCAACAGGACCGGCGTAATAAGGGCTCATACCGTTTCGGTTGCCCTCACCTCTCCGCTTTTGTGGGAACAGTGGTACATATTCCCCCTGGTACGAGTTCATACCGATTCGGTTACCCCTACCTCTCCCCCCCCCCCCCAAAGGTTGATTCTGACTTTAGCCACCTGAGGTAGGTACGGGTTTACACCGAAACGGTAACCCTACCTCAGGGTCTTAACAAAGAAGAATCAGCCTCCGGCCACGATTACTCCACCTTTACTCTCCAGTTCTTATGGCTCACTCTCACTTATGGGCAATAGTAAACCAAAGATCTAAATCTAGTTACTCACGCCACACGGGACGAATTTAGTAGTATTCCTACTGTAACTGCCATTCTCCTCATTTCCCCCCCCCCCCCCTTCTCCATATCCCAGTGTTTTCCCTTACAGGGCTGGATCGGTGTGGGCTTATACCGCTTCGGTCGCCCCCACCTCTCCACCCCCACGGGATCACGAGCACACAATTCTCACTGGTACGGGTTTATGTTGCTTCGGTTACCCCAACCTTCCCCCAATTCGCACGCGAGTCACCTGTAGAGTCGCTGATGTAGGGTAAAACTCTTTGGTGCAAACCAAAGCCTGAGAATTTCCCACTGCAAGGGTTCACACCGAATCGGTTACCCCTCCACCTTCCCATACCCGCGGGAAGGGATAATTCATCCCCGCGGGAAGGAGTTCCCCTGCTGGGCTTTCTCTCATATAAGACCTACTCCTCACGGACCCCCCCCCCCCCCCCCTACCTCCTCCTCGACCCCAAGCAATTCCACCCCAATCCTTAACAACAAGGCAAATTCCAATCTGGAGTCCAGCAGTTACGAGATTACCCTTCCTTCAGGAAGTCTCTCACTAGGCCCCCCAACTTTGCTGACAGCGGTTCACACTGAAACGGTTACCCCCAGCCTTCATTACCCTCGGGTATGTACCAAGCAATCAAACTTTGGTGACCTTCAGTACAGGTTTATACCGTCAATGGTTCCCTAGACCCCTCCCACCTAAACGGGTAGTCACCATTTAGGTCTTCGGGTTGGTAACTCCGGTCCTACAAGTGCTTTCACAATGGACCTCCTTTGGTCTAAGTGTATCCCTGCCCAGCGAGAACAGCCACCCAACCTAACCTAACCTAACCATGTGTATCGTGACAGATATTCTTTAAATGTTATTAGCGAACTCATACTTTTTTTTCGTCTGCTTGGCTGTCCATGTAGAAAATTAAAAAAAAATTTTGGAAAACACTGCTTTCGTAAGGGAGACGCCCTTATTTTTACGATCCAACCACAAGAACTTCCAAAGCCATATGACTGCTTAAAGACACTTACATCTACTCGAATTTATCAGTTGGAACTAGAAGCATATAATATAGTGGTGCTAGCAGCGGACGTAATGGCTTCTTTGCCAAGAGCCTTCGACCCGACATATGTCCTCCATACATAACTTAGCTGCACTGTGGAATCGTTTGGCGACGACCGATATATGCTTTGCAAAAATAATAAAACGACAAAATTAAAAATACAATAATTTGTTTATTTTTATTTAATTTAAACATTCTATACAATGGTTTCAATACATTTAGAAGAGGAAGAAATTTGTTTTTTGATTATGTATATTTTTTGTGTATGTTTGTTTGGTTAAAGTACAATAAATTCCATGGATGTATTCCTTATGTTTACATCAACACATTTAAAGCTCTTTTGGTTTTGAAATGTTTGCTTACATAAAAGTATGTATATAGGTAAGGTAGTGTTGTAGGTATATATGTATGTTTTCTTTTTAAGTGTTTATAAATTTTGGTTTAAATATATCATTTTTTTAATTAAGGTGGCAATATTCTGTGTAATGGCTTACAAAGCTTAAATTTAATTCACAAAAAAATAATAAAAAATATAGCGATTGACAATAAAAAAAAAATCAGGCAAAAACAGAATCGTTTTTGTGTTTTTCTTTGTTATCAGTTTGAAAATTTCACTTGGAAGTCAAAGAAAGTGATATGAGACGAAGCCAGTCTCATATATAAATAAAATAGGTACTCTTACATGAAGTATGGTCACTAAAAAATTACATATGGTATTAAATATTCTTCTGCTCACACACCGGATACTTAAACAAGTGAGTAGGTGCAAGAGTTCGTTTTTAACGAACTTCTAAATGCCTAACCCGTTACCCTAAACACGAAATCATAGCGTTGTTTTTTGAAAATTACTTTTTTGTTGGCCACGCCCCCAAAAATTGTTGTTAGCTAAAAGTTAACATCAAATAATTTGTCTGACATATAAAAAATTAATATGCAATTTGATTATTATTTTTTGTTGACGATGGTCAAATGTTTGAAAAATTAAAAGCTTCTAGCCGTTATTGCCCTACAACATGATTTGAGTTCCTACGCCTTGTCTAAGTTGACCAAAGGCCATTTTGAAATAAATGTATATTTGAGGTTGTCTGACATTCAAGGTGATTGTTTGCGTGAGTGGCGGGGCGGATATTATCAAATTTTCTTGCTTGGTTTGTACATAATGGTGAACATTAAGCGGGGACCACAAAGCGGGCTCAGGCTTCGGCTTCGCCCCGTAACGATACGTGGGCTTTGATAATTATGTGGAACATTAATGTCCAACTAATAAATAAATAAAACGCAATTTGGCCCAAAATGTGGACACGCTCAGATATTCTGCGTCATATCCGTGCATGACCCATACACTTATAGAAATATAGCCAAAGGCAGACTGATTGACTTCGAATGTGGGATCGCAAACAACCCCCATTTGCTTCACACGAAGAAAAAGTTCAGCACATCTGAGCTCGTGCTGGGCTTCTGAGCCTCATTACGTAGCATTACGTTTTCTCTTTGTGCACTTTTTCTCTTTGCAAACAACATTTTGAAGCCGAGCTTCATTGTGTTAGGAAACACTGAAATCGTATGGCTGAACTTGTAAACGTCAAGTCGAGGCCAAGCCCAGGCTGCTTTGTGGTTCCCGCATTATACACTCCAAGTTTAAGGTTTCTAGCTGAATATAGAAAGCCTTAAAACTTAACATATGAACTGACGGGTAGATGGACATGGCTTCATCAATTCACCTGTCGGTCTGAATCATTTCTCTACAAGGTCTTAAGGGTCAACGGTGATTATTTCACTATGTTACAAACCATGCTTTAAGATTAAATTGATATACTCTGGGTTGGGTAGGGTAAAACCCTGAATCGAAGGAAACTCCTTTTGAAGACCGTTAACACTGGTATATACCCTTTATATGCGAATAAAGTTTCGTAACATAAAGCGGAGGCCTGATTAAAAAGAAGTCAGTTAAAAGCCAGTTAACCTTGGTTGAAATTCAATAAAAAAAAATTGAATGAGAAAAATGAGTACTCGGAACCATTGTGCCTCGGAAGGAGCATGGCTCGAGTCGATCATTTCGCTTTTATAACATCTAGGTCTAGGGCATATTATAATCAAGTTACTTAAGAACTTACTTTAAAAAAGGCTTTTATAATGGTATTGCATAAAACAAATCTTTATTTTTGTGGAATATCTATTCATTATAATACTAATGGGGCTAAGCTACATTCATTTTAACTACTAGAAGACTAAAATTATATTTACTCTACCATTTTTTATAAAGCTAATTAATATTCCTTCTCAATTGTTGATATTGTTTACAAGAGCTATGACCTTCCAGCATTTAAACTAGTTTCCGACTGAAACTGTCATATTTTAAGCCCTTTAAAAAATTTGTGAATTGTTCTGTTACGAAATTGTTAAGGTTTTCTTGTCAAATTGAAATAAATATGTGTTTAGAAATAGTTAAGTCAATTCGGGAAAGTCTTATCGGATTGTAATAATATATGTCATTTAAGGAATTCATAAAAAAAAATTTACTTAAAAAAGTTGCAATTTGTTTTAGTTGTCAAAAAAAAATTGCAACTGAACCTGCAATGTTGGTATGAGTAGGTATATCTAATTGGTCTGAGTTATGAGTGGTTATAATTGTGGTGGATTATTTCGGTGGGTGTGTTGTTTCACAATTGGTTTTTTTTTTGTAAGTGATTGTGTTTGTAATTACTTGTTTAAGGATACTTTTTGTATACTCTATTTTATTACTTGTTGTGATAGTTTTTTTTTTTTACTCGTATGACAATATTTATTACAAATATTATAAATTTTATTTATTTTTATTATCAATAAATTTTTGTTTTTCTAATATTTCCGAAAGCGTATTTAGTTTTAGTTTGTTAATTTATTCTTTGTAAATATTTGTATATTTAATTAGGAATGATGATCTTTTTTAAAAAGCATAAAGCGTTTAAAATAATACGTTCTTTGATTTAATTTAAACTTAAAATCACAGTTTGACTATAAGGAAACACATCAGACATTGTGGTTGTGGAAAGCGTTTTCAATTAAATTTTTTAATATACATATGATGAAAAAATATGCCGAAAATTCTTTTTAGTTTAAAATAATTTAAGCTACAGCTAGGAGTTTTCATCCCAAGTATTGTCTAACTATTGGCTCTTTTTTATGAAATTTCTTTTAATACATTCCTTTATGATTTTGTATAATCTACCTATATGTAATATGACGATATGGTGTTTTTGCTTTTATCATTGTATATGCAGTAAAATACATGCTTACCTACCTAATGCATTTTTTGACTTTTTACCGATTTTACATACACATATCTATGAAATTGGGAATACTATATTTGTTCTAAAAAAAAAATTGTTTTTTTTATTCCGATGTGTTAGATAAGTTCTTGTTATTGAGGATGATGGTAGTGATGATGATGATATGGCAGGAAGGTGTGTGCGGGTTAGTTGTTAACTTCGTGACAAACTTCCATGTAATCGGGGTCGTGCATGATGCCCTTGATCATGTCCTTGAGCATTGTGTATCTTGGGAAGATCGGATACATTTTTGAACTACCATATTCCTCCTGGGAAATAAAAAATTTACATTAAATTTTTAGTAAGTTTTATGAATTGCGTACAGTCATTACCTTAAGAACCCGAATTAAGTGTCGCAATCCGAGATACTTCTTTAGAAGTCGATATAAATCATTTATGAGTTGGGTATTCTCCAATTCGATTTGTGCTGTGGTCATGTCTAAAATTAGATTTAAAACAAAAAAATAGAAAATTACTGTCAACGTAAAAATTATAAGCAAATATGTTTATCTAATATTTATATTTATAATATTATAATATAATATAAGGTATGAGCCTGCTGTAACATTTTACATACCATTTACCATACCATTTCGACAGAATAAAACAATTCAACAAATGTGTTATCAGCACAACTTGAGTCGCCATAATTTCGCTGCTTTTACCTATACCAATCGAAGCGATATTCTTATAGCATCTGACACATACTACTTGAAGATTCTGCTATTTAAAACTAAAGTTATTGCGACTCTTTTTTAAACATAGAGATCCGACATAGAAGCTTGTATCTTACTTGTATCTTACGGTTTACCGCAACAATTTCGTTAATGCATAGAAAATGTACTTCAGAGAAGATCAATGAAAGTGGTTAACAATTTTATCTTTTATATACATGCATTGTTTGTTCAATGCAATACTTCATAATCATTGTTTTAACATCGCTTTTTTTAAGGGACACTCAGCACTAAGGCCCGGTTCTTCTGTGCCGAGTTAAGCCCATTTTAAACCAAGATCTGTCGATCTCATAACAAAACAAATCCGGAGTTTAACCCAGCAAGCAGTTTTTCAGTGCAGAGTTAACTCCAACAGCAAAGTTTTCGTAGTCTTCGAATCTCGAAATTATTGACCCTCCCATCAATTCACGAAGAAAAACACAGGAAAAGAAGTTCGATTTGTTCTTAGATGTCATTTTTCATGGAAACACACAAATCAGCTGCTATTTTACACAGAAAAAAACATTCAAATAAGTTCATACTTCCAGAGTTGATCCTGGATGAACTCACCAAATTTGGCGTGCTAAGCCGAGATAAGCCCTGGATCTACATCTAGCCAAAAAAAAGTTTTAAATTCATTTTGATGGAAGATTTTAAAAATCGCAAGACCACGACTTGATCACAGGCGAAATATTGAAAGAACTACCGAAAAAGGCACTAAGCAAGCTACTTTGAATCACTAACGCTTTTTTTAGACCCTTATATGTTCCAATACAATGGAAATTTGCTGAAGTCATTACGGTTACAAAACCGGGAAAATGCCCAAACGACAAAAAATCTTATAGGCCCATATCGCTTCTGCCGATAATATCGAAGTTCTTTGAGAAACTTCTGCTGAAGCGATTACAATTCAATAATTGCAGAAAGACGCTTGACCCCGGATCATCAGTTCGGCTTTAGAGCTAATCATTCAACAATAGATCAAGAAAATATGTATAGAATATTGAAAATATATCTTGAAAGCAGACTCTTTCGTTTTAGCTGTGGTACTGAATACTCGAGTTTCAAGCAAATTCGAGCTGGCGTACCCCAGGGAAGCATCCGCGGTCCGACCCTGTTTCTGCTCTACACAAGAGACATACCTCTAGATGACGAGACAGTTATGGCCACGTTTGCCGAGGACACGGCCATTCTGGCAATAGGTGAATCAGTCGAGTTTTTTTTTATAATGCACTCGCGAATATAAGGGATTGGATACCCTTTTTAATGTTACACATCTCACGAGCGGAAAGGATTAGAAGAAGAGGAAAAGGAGGAAAGGTACCGGTGCACTCTTGTTTTGAATAGTTGCAAGTTGTATTGCGCAGGAAAGATTGACCGTGGGAGAACATTCCACATTCGCGTTGTACGGCTTATGAAAGAACTTCTAAACTTTACTGTACGTCCGAAGGTGGGCTCAAGGGTAAACTGATGTGCATTCGATCTTTGGCGAGTAGTACGGTGGAACGTCTTTAGGGGCGGAATGCAATTGGCTATTTCGATGGAACATTGTTTGTGAAAAAAGCGATAAAACAGTGATAGACAAGATACATTACGTCGATGTTCTAATGAGTCAAAAGACTTCGCAATGTTTTTGTCTCCAACAAGTTTAAACGCGCGTTTTTGTTTATCTAGCAAGTGCAGTGCTGTTTTTGGAGTACCAGCCCAGACAGGGGAATTATATTCCAACTTGGGCCGAATATATGCCTTATATAAAATAGCCAAATCAGAGGGGGCGAAATACTTTTTACATCTTTTAAGGAAACCTAGGCATTTCCTTAAAAGATGCGCAGCGTTCTTGGCGACGTCGAATATGTGGTCATTCCAACTAAGGTTGTTATTGACACACATACCGAGAATCAAAAGCGTTTCGGTTTCGTCGATGCAAGTGCCATTCATGGAGTTATCAACGAAAAGCTCCCAAAGAGCTTTGGACAAAATTCGCGTCTGGACGAAGACTTGGCGAATCGTTCTTAACGAGAAAAAGTCAACCCATGTCAATTTTACGTACAGAAAGGTGAATAATTTACCTCTATTCATAAACTCTGTACAAATTCCCTATGCAAACGAGGCGCGTTAAGAAGAAGCGTGACGAGCTCGAAATAAGACTCAGAGATATGTATTGGCTTATAGGAAAATTTTCAAAACTAAGCATATATAACAAACTGCTCTTGTACAGGCAGGTGTGTAAGCCCTCCTGGACATACGGAATACAACTTTGGGGTTGTACCAAGCCGAGCAACATGTCCATGTTGCAGACTTTCTTGCAGGCACTTAGAGTAATTGTGAATGCTCCATGAATGCTCCATTTAAATTCTTTAAATTCCTTTTTTTTATTTATTGTTTAAAGGAGACCCTCTGAGTTGTACCAACTACAGAGGCATAAGTCTTCTTAACATCGCATACAAGATCTTTTCTGCTGTACTGTGTGAACGCCTGAAGCCGTTTGTCAACAATCTGATAGGCACATATCAGTGTGACTTTAGGCCAGGAAAGTTCACCATCGATCAAATATTCACACTGCAGCAGATCTTGGAGAAAACCCAGGAATTCCAAATCGATACACACCACCTCTTCATCGATTTCAAGGCCGCGTATGACAGCATCTATAGAGACGAGCTATATAGCGCAATGTCTAGTTTTGGCATCCCTGCCAAACTCGTCAGTCTGTGCAGGATGACGATGGAAAACTCACGCTGTTCCGTCAAGGTCGGTAAAGACCTCACCGACCCCTTTGATGTCAAAAAAGGATTTAGACAAGGCGACGCGCTGTCATGCGACTTCTTTAACATCATACTTGAGAGAATTGTGCAGAACTCTCGCGCCAACACCAGAGGTACAATCTTTCAAAAGTCCGTTCAACTACTCGCATACGTAGACGACATTGACATAATCGGCAGAACAAAGCGTGATGTCAGAGAAGCCTTCGTGAGTATTGGGACGGAAGCGGCGAATATGGGTTTAGCAGTCAATGAGGGCAAAACCAAGTATATGCAGTCATCAAGAAAAGACACCCAACACCGACGTCTTGGACAAAACATCACCATCGACAGCTATAACTTTGAGGTTGTTAGGGACTTTGTCTACCTGGGTTCCGCTATCAATTCAGACAATGACACCAGCGCTGAAATCAAACGAAGGATAACTCTTGCCAATCGCTGTTTCTTTGGGCTAAGAAGGCAATTGAGTAGCAAAGCCCTCCCTCGAGCAACTAAAGTGTGCATGTATAAGACCCTCATCATCCCAGTCCTGCTTTACGGTGCAGAAGCATGGACCCTGTCAAAGGCGGATGAAAACACTTTAGGCTACTTCGAGAGGAAAATTCTTCGGACGATTTACGGTCCCGTCTGCATAGACGGAGAGTGAGAGGGAGGAGGAGATATAACATCGAACTGTACAGCGATACCGACCTAGCCAAAAGAGTCAAAACACAACGTCTACGATGGCTGGGTCATCTAGAGCGGATGGACACCAACGCCCCGGCCCGGAAAATCTTCGAATCCACACCGCAGGGACGGCGCGGTAGAGGACCACCGAGACTCAGGTGGCGCACGCATGTGGAAGGGGACCTCAGCCAACTTCGCGTGCGAAACTGGAGACGGCTAGCTAGAGACAGAGCTGGCTGGCGAAGCTTGTTGGCTGAGGCCCAGGTCCACCCCGGACTGTAGCGCCACCTTAAGTAAGTAAGTAAGTATTTATTGTTTGTTTTAGGTAATTAAAAGATGGTAGAGGTTCCTTAGGCGGATGAAATCACTTTAGGCTGCTTCGAGAGGAAAATTCTTCGGACGATTTACGGTCCCGTCTGCATAGACGGAGAGTGGAGGAGGAGATATAACATCGAACTGTACGGGCTGTACAGCAATACCGACCTAGCCAAAAGAGTCAAAACACAACGTCTACAATGGCTGGGTCATATAGAGCGGATGGGCACCAACGCCCCGTCCCGGAAAATCTTCGAATTCACACCGCAGGGACGGCGCTGTAGAGGAGCAAGTGAAATTAAGTTTTATTCGACGAAACCCAGGCCAAAAATATTACAATATAATCGTTACGTTTAGTGCAATTTAAGCTCGAAAGCACCTTTAAATAAAAAGCTTGTTTGTGTTTTTAAGTTTTCTCAAAAATTGGTTAAGTGGTGTGTCTTAACTTTACCGTCCCAGGTGCCACTGCCTCTTAGTCTGCCCCTGCTTATATCTATAATTCTATTGAACTGGCTACTGACTGAGCACTAAAAGCAGGCCCTACTAAGAGTACCTAGTACCTATAATTAACATTTGCTTATTGCACTATGACCCAATGGTTCTTACTATCCCATTCTAAGGTTCGGAGAAGTTTGTGCCCTCGTTGGAGTTCTTCTTGCAATGTTGGTTATTCATTTTTTAATTTTATTTTAGAGTTTTTTTTTAGTATTGCACCAATTTTATCTTTTTTTGGTTCGCCCGACAACTTTTTCTCAGGACGATGCCAGCAGAAATCTAGAATGTGTTCTTGACACTCTTGACAGCCGGCGCTCAAATCCTCAAGGGGGTCCATTCGACTCCCTTTCGTGGGGTTCTTTGAGTCCCGAACCTACAAAAGTTCTTTTTGCTGCGGCTAATGCATACCTTAAAATATTTTCCGATGAAAATTTAAATTTCTTCCTTAACTTTTCCGAAAAAAATATAAAAATACAGTCTTGCAAAATTAAGTTGCATGATTTAGGGGATATATCTTCACATAAAGAAATTCTTCCTAAGTGTATGCAACAAAAGCAATGAATCAAAAAGTTCAAAACTAGGTTCAGATTATTTTGACGGTGATTTGTCGTGGCTCGTGAGCTATATCATTACACGAAAATTGTGATTGCAACATGAGAATCAATGTGTACGCAAACAATATTTTGGGAATTGTGAAATTATACTTAGGTACAGCACAAATAACCTGGCATTGGTTAGGTGGGTTAACTACCATTAGTAGTACACGCTCTAACAGTAATTGGTCAAGCTTGCCTTCTCTTTCCTAAACAATTTGTCTCTTACCTTTTTACGGGTTGCTAAAGTACCTCCCGTTCTTATTGAACTTTGAATTTTTTTATGCTTACATCCCTACACTATGCTGACAACAACAAAAAAAAAACTTACGTTCAAGTCGTTCCATTCGTTCTCTCCTCTCAGCAGCTTCTTCAGCCAATTTCGCCGACGTCTTAACACCTTCACCCGATTTTTGTGTCTTCTCCATTATCGAGCATGCCCTCATAACATACGAGGGTACGGTTTCTTGTTTCTCCTGACGTGGAATATCGATGAGAGTCCAATACTGTGTTTCCAGCCGAATAACATCCTTAAAATGAACGGCAATATTATACAACAAGGAAACACATAAATGCATTCACAAACAAAATATTATATATATACATAATCTTCATTTGCATTTGTACCTTAATCATTAGCTTTAGCATCGGATACCGTTGAAAGATGTTACGCTGGCTCTTCGAATCACCGTATTTGTTCATGAGGGTGACGAGAGCACTTTTGGCGGTGTCATACGATTCCTCCAAGCGTAATCGCAACGCTCGTAGTCTCTCGTTTGTCTCGATTACCTCCTCACGGCTCATGCCACCTGTTATTAATGAAAATTTATCGAGAAATTCACTAAGCATAAATATTTGGGGGGGGGGCATTGTATTCTATATTACTTGGCGCTCCCTCGTCCTTAACATCCTGTACAATGCGACGCACACTTTGAGTGAATTTCCCCACAAAGTTTGTCGTAGCTGAAAATAGAATAAAGGTAATTAGGTGAGATTGGGTATTTCAATATGGCCCCTAGTCAATGGGGATAATAAATAAAACAAAATTTAATTTTAAATTTAGTCATTACAATTTTTTATATTTGAATCCGATTAATCGGCAATCGGCAATTGCAATGTTGCAATAAAAAAAAGGTGTCCGGAAATCACTCGGAACACTATCGTTTATTTACTAAACGGAGCATAGTTGAGCGATAACCGATTTTAATCTGCGATTTAATTGGAAACGAACCGTCCATATGAGTCGGATCATTATGCCATGATAAATCGCATACGTGCGATGTTTCTCTGGGAACTGAAAAAAACTTTTATCAGGCCCCCCCTCCGGTATTCGAACCCGACACTCACTGAACAATTGACATAAAAACGTTCACGTGTATACCATCTCTACCACGAATAGATATTTCAAACTTGCGTCAGAAAACACAAAAGAAACAAGACCACACGTAAACCCTACAAATGCGTCAGTTGTTTCATGAGTATTGCCAGACAGAACTTATTTCCGAGTTAATAAATTATGAATGTTAGCTATACATTCAGTAAACTTTGGTCGCAAATATTTATACGATTCATTTTTACTTTTATAGTTCGAGCCGAAAGCCTCTGCAGCTAGTGCTCTTTCTATGTTAGTATATGAATTTTTAATCATATAGTAATAAATTATAATAATAATAATACTTTTATAGTTATACCCTACCCAGGGTATCTTGCATTTCTCCGTAAAGGCATAACACTTGCGGTGTTTCAGTGGAGCGTTTTCATGTTCCGTACTGGCTCAACAACTAGAAGTGTTTGTGTTGAGCCGACAGCTCTTTTTCTCCTCTTTCCTTTTATTCCTTCCGCTCGCAATGGGCTATGCATTTATGGAATTGATCGCAATTAACGAAACCAAATTCCGAGTCGAATAAACCATAAAGGCTATCGTGGGCGTGGCACTGATCAAAAGAGTAATACTATTAAAATTTTACTCAATATATGCGGCCCGTCTGAAAATAGCATCTTAAGGTTTCGCTACGTTGTCCGTCCATCCGTTAGTCTGTCAGTCAGTCCGTCCATCCGTCTGTCCGCCCATCCGGCCAATCGAATTTTGACTGCTGAGCGGTTGTAGAAACAAAAAATAGTGTGTACCTATGCACTTTTAAACTGCGGAAAAGTTCGAGAATAGAAGGTGCAAGGAACAATGTTTTTTTGTAAACATAACGGTTCAATTACAGTTTAAAGCTTCATGCGAAATGGGATTAAATGTTTTTTTGTACTCAGTAGTTATTTTGAGAAGTTTTGCAGGTAAAAACGAAAAACAAAATGAAATTTAGCAAAGTTTTTTGTGATAAAGAAAAGAAAAGTTTGTAAAAATTTTTTAACGGTTAAGGACATAGCTTTGAACCGCTTAGTGCACAAAGCCGATATTAAATAAATAAAATAAATAGAGTGGCGCAACAGCTCGAGGTGAACCAGGGCCAACTTCTCACCAACGTATGCTGGTGTGTTAATTTCTTTTACATACAAAGGGACCTACAATTTTTTGCCGAATCCGAACGGCACTTTGAGAAGTTTTTCAAGACAAATGATACTCTCGGAGGGCTTGTCAGACCCTCGCGGAGGTGGGGACCGTGAAAAAGAACAAGTCTTTTTTTCAGGTGACGATGGCAGGACAAAGCCGATATTAAACATACGTATAAAGCAAGTCACATTTTTATGAAAGAGTTGTTTGAACGCATTTTAGAAAAAAAAAAACACAAAAGTGCATAAGAAACGGGTGTGTCTTATCCCTTATCTCCGGTGCTCTTTGGACAAATCATAATGAAAAAAATCGCTAGGGCCACAAATTATTCAACATTTTAAGGAAAAATTTATAGCGAATTTTGAAGTTGCAAAAGCATCTGAGATTTAACTCGAAAACATAAAAGCATATTAAAAAAAAATGTTAATCTAGTATGTAGGAATTCTTAAAATCAACGGTAGCAGCGATCTTGTTCAAATTTGGTTAAAATCAATAACGGGCATAGTCCATCTTTTGAAATAAACCAGTGAGTAAGTGCTACAGTGTGAACGCAGAAGTTACAGAAGTTACAGTCCGTAAAACGGACCGTTGAATACTCCATCCTATCCCACATTGTTAAATGCTGATGGCAAAGTTATTTTTTGACATTTTAAAAGTAATGCAAACTTCGAAAAGGGGCGTGGTCCAACCGCATCTAATTACAAACTATTAATTATAAGATACTTCCACAGGTATTTCCAAGTTACACTTAAATGTACGTAAAAATGCAATTTTTTGGTTTAAAGTTTTTTGGTTAAAACTTTATATGAACGAAATCTGGACTGAAGTCTCGATCACCTAACCTGCTACTTTGTTTGTTTCATGCTTTCCTAAATTAGGCTCAAGGCCAGTCAAAATTTAGTTTTTCTTGAAAATTTTAGGTTTTTCTTCAATTCTGCGTCCAAATGTGGGCGTGGCCCAAAGGCTTGTATAAACAAAATTTAGAACTAAACGTTTTCTACATAAAATATTAAGCAAATTTTTTTTTAATTTCGAGCAAAAATATTGAGTGAACTGCATTTGAAACTTTCCCCTTAAAATATATGCCACGCCCACTGGAGGATGTTTACCAATTAAGTTTGTCTTTTTTGTGTCTTACATTCATTAGGAGATGCTAAGTGTCAAATTTTAGCCTTTTAGAACGTCTTACTGTTTTGAAAACTCTGGAGGTAGTTGCACATAGACTGATTGTGGGCGTGTCTTTCGGCGGATTTCAAAAATTTTTACACTTGTACTGCTTCGCATGACGTGGGCCTTACGTACGAAGTTTCAGCACCCTAGCTCAAAATGTAAGGCCTAAAAACATGACATACAGACGGACGGACGGACAAGGCTCATTCGATTCAGAATTCGGCCTCGATCATATGCCCTTAAGGTCTTGGGGCATATGATCGAGGTGCCATTATTATTTCACCGTGTTACAAACTATGTGACAACTTAATATACCTCCTAACCTATGGGATGGGGTATAAAAAGAACCGTGTCAGTTTTGGAACAGTAAATGGTTTTTCGAGATGTGCTTTAAAATACTGCAGTTGAGAGACTAAAATGGTGCTGATTCAGAAAAAAATCACAAACAGAGAATCTGAAAGCCATGCCTATGCCATACATCTTGAAAATCGACTCTTTTGCGTATGGTGCGGGAGACCTGACTATACATGACTCAAATCAAAACGCGAGAGAATTCACGTCAGTGTTTCGCAAGGAAGCTCTTTTTTCTATTTTTCTTTAGACAAAAGACATAAGTTTCAAGATAAGCTTCAAGACAAGAAAAGGATCTTAAGGGATAGCGAAATGTTAAAGATCTAAGTTCTGGTAAATCTTCAGATCTTAATCTGGCTAAAGGCTTATAAACATCGTGGAACCTTGTTCCGCTTGCGAAATATCAAGACGATTGTTTTCTAGAAATTAAGAAAGGGAATGACAAAGGACATAGTCGACTTGAAAGTTGGGAGTATATTCACGGACCACAATCTCCTACAAGAGACGACGCTGTGCAATTAAATCTCGGCAGTGACGACATTTGCATATGATGGGTTGATGGGGTGAGCTGCGAGGACACGTTTAACATTTTTTGCGACAGATTTGGATTTAGTTGTGGAACAAAACAAAATTTTGGAAAAATGCTTTTCCAAGACATACCAGAACTTAAGTCCCAAGACTTCGCTATCCCAAGAAAAGCTATAGAATTTGTAACCCCCGTGGTCATAATATAATATCTTGGAAAGGGATATCGGGTAATTTTACAAATTTTCCAGCCTATATAGCAGTATACTTTAAAATCAATAAATTGTTTTAATTTTTTAACATTCAACGTTATAACTTTCACTATCTTAATCGGAAGTTGCCCAATAATTTGTAAAACCTAAATAATAATTGATTTGTGAGTTGATTTTCGTGTTTCTGAGACATTTCACGTTTCTAAAAATGAGCATTTTAAACCCTCGTCGTTTATCTCGAGGTCAGAGAATGTTCTTGGTATGGATCATGTTCATGAATTTTGATTTAGCTATTGCCAGGTAACGTCAAGTGTTTACATACAAAACCTCTACGATATATGGGCTTAACCAAGCGATTCTGATTTCAGTCAACGAAACTTTTAAAAAATGGCAGATTTGTTATATACTCACACGATTCATTCACCCATTCTCCTTAATTAAAAAATTAAAAAATATACGTGACCCTGATCACATTTGCGTAACATTAATGCGAATCATTAATAACGCTTGCCAACAATGAGTGTTTTTTTTTTTTTGTTGAGTAAATAAGTTTGAGATCGTAGATTCTAATCCGGAATAATTTTTTTGTTTATGTGGGTGTTTGACTATCACTTGTAGTAAGTTGTATGAAGATCTTTGCAGAAATTTTTCTGTTTCATATATTCAGCAACTAAAACCAATTGTTTATTAATAAATACATTTTCGACAGGTCAAAAATAAAACTGATCCTAAAGTAAACTAATTCAGCATCCTTAAGAGTCTTCATGGGGCAGCAAAAATGTTGAAAGATTCTTACATTTAAACGAAACAAAACCGAACAAAACCTCCAAAAGTCCATTAAAATTTAGCTACATTTTCCTCCTTCTTTGTATTATATACTTCAATTGGAAATAAGTTACAAAACATTTCCGACATACTAACAACCGTATTAAGAAAGAGGTATGTAACCCGCAATTGATAGATATTCTTTCCTTTGAGTGACCTTAATTTGTAAATTGCACAAAATGGGAAAAAATTCTCAAGAACACTACATACAAAGGATAAATTGCTCTCATTAATACACTTCAAAAAGACACAAAAGCAGAAAGGTGTAAGGAAAGCACTCAAAGCAAAGGCTCTCACGTTCATCATTATACAGTTCAATAGATCACTAAAACGAGGCAAGAATTCTTCTCTAATTCACTATGGAAGTTCGGGTATTTCTAACAGGTGCTGTATACAAAAGGTTAAGTGAAACTGTGAGCAATGAAGCAAATAGGATATGAAGCATCAGCATCACACAAGAGCAAGTCGATACATAGGTATACCCTGGAGTTAATCACTTTTGCCGAAGGGGAATGTTGTTCATTCAATCATAACATTTCTATCGGAAAGGCTAAGGTGCTTTATTTTTAATTATTTAACTTAGAGCAGGCAACAAAGTTATATCCTAGACTTGTGCATGAGGACATACGCGGAGCGGTTCGTCGGCTTTTGTTAAAGGTTAAGCTCATCTCTATTGCGCAGTTTGTTTGAGATTCTTGTAATTATTAAAACTATTTCTGGATATAGTTTACAGTCTGTTGTATATTTTCGTAGTGCTGTCTACTTTTCTTATGTTGGGTGATTCTGCAGTTTCGTTAATCTATAATAAAGGCTGATGAAAAACTTTTCCTTTATAATATTTTTTTTTTTTTTAATCTATTGTGGTGGCTAATGTTTATGTGGTTGAGATGGCGTCAAATTCGGTTGATTTAAAATAAGTGGTTTAAAAGTTTATCTATTTCCTAGCAGTATCATTTTTGTTAGGTACTCAACTAAGGTTTTCAAGCATATCTAGGAAATCATTTACTATTTCAACTGCGTCCGGTATTTATTAAAACAAATTTGCCTATTACCGTTTTCAAGAGGTTTTCTTTGTTTCTCTAACAGTTTTAAAATTTAAAATGTATAGTTAAGATAGTTAAGATACTAAAATTTTTTAAATACTGTTTTTTTGAAAATGCCTTTGTGGTGAATCTCAGAAGTTTTTGAAACTTTAAAATTTTCTATAATTTTAACATGTTGTACAATTTTCGATGCGTGTGAATTTTTTCATGTAATTTCTCTTAAAAACACCGGAGATGAGGGACACATACGTTTTTATGCTCGAACCAGGGTATATTAAGTTTGCTGTATAGTAGACCCCTAAGACCTTTAAGAGATATGAATGAGACCGACAGGAGAATCGTTTAAGCCATGTCCGTCCGTCCGTATGTAAACAACTTTTAGGCCTTAAATTTTAAGTGGAAGTCTATTGGACCAGATCAAGTTTGAATATTTTTTATATTTTTTCTATATTTTTTTGTATATATGTGTTATACATATCTCAGCCCACTTTGTGGGAGTGGCTTAGAAAAATGGATTTTTTTTTGTTAAAATGACGTGGTTTTAGTCCAAAATGTATGCAACCACCTAGCGTTAAGCATTCAACAGTTATATTTTTACATCCCGCCCACTTTTTGGAGGCGTAGCAGGTTTATTTTTGGTAGGGCCGGGTATTTTGCAATCCGTCGCAGACAGACTGAAACTTTTGCATACGCACTGTTGCACTTTCCCTCCGCTTTTTATGAATTTTTAGCGATTTTTTTCAAAATTGCGTCAAAACAGGCATGTATTAAATTTTTTTTTTTTTTTAAATATGACTTTAGGATTCGTCAGCTTGGATTTGCTTAATACGCGTGTTCAATATTGACTAATCGATTCAAAAGTTTTGGCCTCAAAAACATCATCCATTTTCAACTCTTCATTTTTTAAAAACATTTCAATATTTTCAAAAATTGAATTTTTCCGTTAAAGTTCAGGTTTTAATTAACTTAAGTTTCGTTTTTCTAGTTCTTGCTTGTTAAACTTATGAAAAAAAAATATTGAGGAACATTTAATTCTTGTAAAGGTGTCTTGACCAGTTGGTGTAATCTATGATTTGTTGTTACAAGAGTTACATCACCGAACGGCTTGCCGAAAACTTCCACAAGTACAGAGCAGGCGAATAACAACAAATCAAGAAGATTTAATCAATTTTTTCATGAATGTTGTGCTTAAAAAAATTGCCCTCGTTCCGTTCTCTGACTATTTCCGCAGCTTAAGAGGATACCAAATGTCTATGTCTTTCTACGACTCACCGCTCAGAAGTTATTACGCGACTGGACGGACGAACAACGTTATAGGTATATACATTAAGAGATCCTTTTTCCATTTTTGGACGGACGGCTAAAAACAAGTATCTTTGTGAGCATGAAGCTGAAGTTGATAGAGAATGGCGAAACCGAAAGCTAAAGCTTATGGTATTATGTTTAAATGGCGGTAACGGAAAAAGTTTAGCAACCTCCGAGGTAAATTCCTTCACCCCCCCCCCCCCCCCCTCTCTCCTCTCCTCCCTAATGGGGACATCGTCTTGCTAAAAATCTTAGCCAAAAGTTCAAAAGTATCCTTCACTCTTGGAAATGACCGTTGCAGCAAAAATTTTAAGCTCAATATCTATTTCCGTTCATTTAGGTAGTTCCTTAGTAAAACGGACAGTTGATGATTTTCGGATAAAAAAAAAATTCAACCTTGATCTTGGTTGCGATGGTTCAGGTGGCAGAATAAGGGTTTCGAAAAACCGGCAAGTACCGGTTTTTTTTTTCTTCAACCGATTATTTTTTTGCGAGGACCCTCTCCCCATCTAATTTGGAAAATTTTCGTTCAAAGTAAGCTAAACATAACTACGGGCAATAAAAAAAGATTGACGAACACCTGACATATTTGATTGCCACCGATTTCCAACCATTCTCTGTAGTAGAAGACAAGGGGTTTCAAGAATTCGTCCAACTACGTCCTTCTTGTAAAGGTCCAGCTTGTAAAGGTAAGGGCAGCGCTTGCCAATTTGTTACAAAACTCTGAATCTGTCGCTCTTACGACTGATTTATGGTCAATTATGGTCATTGGGGAATTTTTGGAGCTGGAACAGGTGGACAAAAGAATAAGGAAATGCAAGGGCATAGTCAAGTTTTTCAAGAAGTCTTCTGTTGGGTGGCGTGCTCTGAAATCAGAGCAAAAAGAAAGAACCCCTAATGATTTCCCTCTTAAACTTATTCAAGACGTTACCACTCGGTGTGACTTGTCAGACGTACTGGCATTGGTATGCAGAAAGATCACGCAGTCACCGGAATTTCTTACACCTGCTGAAGAAAAAATTGTCAATGATGTAGTTAATATTTTAGAAATATTTGAAGAAGCGACTAAATTGGTGAGTGGCGACCAATACGCGACTAGCTCGTTGGTGATTCCTGTGATTTGTGGGTTGTATTAAAATTTGAAAAGCATCGAAAAAAAACTCGAAACAAAAGTAGGTGAACTGTTTTTCTCCGAAGTAAAGCGCAACATGAGAAATAGACTGTTGCCTTATGAAACTAGGACCGTCAATTAAATTTCTACGTATCTGCATCCAATGTTGAGGAACGGCTTTCGGCAACAGGTAAATATGACATCGGCTAAGGATCTGGTGAAGAAGTAAATGAACTAGTAAATGTAATTAAGAACTTGGCCACCAATACTGGTACAACATGTCATGAATCTGTGCCTGCAACTGAGCAAGGAGGCAAAAAAAAAAACCATGAATCTTGGACTTTTTAAAAAATTTAATGGCGGAAAAGGAGAACCCAAACGCTAGTGCGTCTGCCATCAATATACTGCGGATGTACTTGGAGACTGAGCCTGGGCCAGGAGAAAAGGACACAGAAGCTGTTGGCACTTTTTGGAAAAACAATCAGCATTTGTCGCCGTTGAATAAAATTGCTCTGAAGTATCTTCCAGTGCCAGCAACTTCTGTACTTTCCGAGCGTATGTTTTCGACATCGGGATATCGGGATAGACTTCAAGAAGAAGCAGGTTGCACGATGATGCAGTCGACCAACTCTGTTTTATCCACCGAAACTCCGATTTGCTCCAATAAGATGAAAATTAAAATAAAATGAATTCTTTTTTTCTTCTCTTTTTCTTGTTTTAAGGCGTTTCTAAAAATTTGAAACATAATTTCTACAAATTTTACACTTAAATTGAAAAACCTACAAAAACCGATTTTTTAAAAAAGTAATCGGTTAAAACCTGTGATAAATTTTAATCGGTTCACGTCACTAGTTTGTACTTAGACTTCCCGCGTATCAAGCACTATCTACACTGCCACGGCACCTTCCACGGCACCTAGGTACCTATAGATATGCAAAGAAAGAAATCTTCACACATCTGCAAAAGATTTCAAATTCTTTTGATAATTATTTGCCTGGATAGGTACCTAAATGCTAGTCTCTAGAATTATAAATCTCGTGAAGGTATTCAATATTTGGAATTTAAAATTCGTTTTCTTAACCAATTCAATTGCACTCAAGCCAGAGTATACCTACCTAGCCATGTATTTATATCAATGCACAATGTACCTATATGCAGATATACATAAAATTAAAGCACTTTTCCATCGACTTATCGTAGAGTGCTCTAAATCGATTTGTCTTATGACTCACATTTATTTTTATCCGAGTTAGCAATAATACAACTAAGAAATTTGCTCATGTTTCTGCAAGCCAAGCGTCGCCATGGGTACACGATATGAGCTGTTAATTAACATCGACCATTTGTCTGGCCACAAGTGTTAAGACACCTCCCCCTCCCCCGCAATTTCACCAAATCGAATGCTCGCCTTAATGTGCCTATACGTTATCGAACGAAGAGTGCGGTGCGCGGCAATCAAAAACATGCATATATAATCACTTTCAAACGGCCTTCAAATGCCAAGCTATAAACACATAGATATACACTAATACACGCTCTAAAATCGACTGTCAACAAAAAAAAAGCTGTAAACAAAACAGCAAAAGATGAGCACAGACACTCAACTCGTGAAGCTTTTGTAGTAAGAAAAATGTCAAAGTGTAATCTACTGCGCCAGCAAAAGATTGCCAGCTTAAGCAAAATGTTATTCTGGTTATAATCCACGCTTTTTGTTGTTGTTGCCCGCATAGTTGCTGCACGAGTTTCTGTATTGACCATTCCCTGTTGTAAGTGTCGTATGAAACTTGTCGAAACCACATTTCCGTTCAATACACAAGCCAATATCCATTTGTGTGTCTGCAAAGAGTGACGCGATCATCAACGATCGGAAAACCCAGAGAACAATCACCCGAAGATATATTACTATTCTTAAGATAAATATCCTCTGCTCAAAGTCTTCGCTGTGATGTCTTTCTTGTATGGATGTGGATCGGAGCTAAAAAAAATTCGCTCCACTTGAGCACAGTCACTGAAGATCAGTGATCGTCTCACACAAGTGCTCTCCATCCTCAGCAAAGTGTTGCGAATGGCAATCAATTTCAACGCCATTACCATTAGTAGCATCTTTTTATGTTTGGCCGGGACCAAGACCTGCGGGCCCGAGGATTCGGTCTTCCATTCGTAAGATCTTGATTTTTCCCAACTTCGGTTTCGCAGAAATGTTAAGCGTTGAAAATTACTAAAAAAAAAATAATTAAAAAGCTAAACAAACGTATCGTTGCTTATGTATATTAGGGAGCAGCCACTATAGCAAAAACATACAAAATTAAATTTAATATTGAATAGGGAAAAATTACAACAATTTACAGTTTACTTTATTATAATGTTTGTAGAATTGCTAATTGCTGTAATATTTCACTTTTCAACATAAAAACGATAAAGATAATTTGCGAAACGTAAGTCTTTAAGTAAGGCTTAGGCTTTAAAAATATAAGACTTCTGAAACTTAGAGTCCTTTGTGGAAAACTACTCTGGATCCAACGAGGGAAGCCCGATCTATACACAAGAAGAATACCTTGCTTTGGTGGCTTCGCAATGGTAACCCATATATTTATAACATACCAAATTTCTAAGCCTAGAGCTCCGTTAGAACGGGACCGATCTGCAAGGCAGTTTCATTAATTTATTGATTTGTTTATTAATATGCGCGAAATAAGTTTACTTCTACATGTTTGCTTTTGAGCCATTTAAACTTCTCTTAGTTTCGAAGAAAGCCTGTAGCCTTTTTTTCTAATGCATCCAATGGCTTCTTCTGTTTCGGTCGTTCTAGAACAGGTACGATTGAAGCAGAAGAACTGGTACTGCACTTCAATTCGAACTCTCACTTCCCTATAGCAAAGAGAACGAGTGTTTGAAGATTTTTTATATGTTGGTCTTTAGGTGTCCTAAGCATCTGTGCACCTTCCGACAATTTTTTTTTTTGTCTGCCAAATAGTGACTTGGGCACTTTAAATTAGATCAATCAATGATCTCATGCTAGTAGCTAGGCTTTTATGCATTATTTTATTGCTTCTTAAAAGATGTTTTCTTTCTGTATTTTGGATTCAATCGAGAAATCGCTAAGGTGTTTTTTTGGTGCACGCATACCCAGACGTGTGAATGCATTCCAGTTAAAAGGTTGTTTGTTCTCTGAAGCTTAGGCATTTTCAAACTTATCTACAGCATTTTCAAACGATGAACGTACATTTATTTCACTGTTTGAAGTTCAAGAAGTTTTATGAAATGTTAAGTCGAGAAAAATTGATGGACTCAATAAATTTAAAAAAAATTTTGCTTAAACTGTTTCTAATGGCGTATTCTTTTGAACACCGAACTGCTGTCAAATTATACTCCGAGTTGGCGACAAATCCAGCCTGGTGTGCACTCGGTTCCATTGTGTACAGAACGACAAATCCTGCACCGGTGCAGTCATCACGTTAAGTATCAAATTGTTTTGACTTTATTTTGTTTTCTTTTTTTTATTTCGCAGCGTGGTTTTGTTGGCGTCGGTTTTTTGCACTTTTTACTTAAAATTAATTTTGTTAGCTATGTCTTTCTGATATTAAGTATTTTTTTTATCGATTTCATACAATTTTAGTGGCGTTGTAAAAAATAACGAATGAAAATTGAGTCGAAACGTCAGTTCACATACACAATCAAAGCTGCACCCAGCCTCCACCGTCAAATACGACGGTGGTGAAAATTCGAGTTCGGTGTCGACGCCGAACTAATGCGGAGTTCAAAAGAACATTGACATGAACACGATTCCGTTCAGGTGTACGATAAAAGAACAGTTTTTTTCTGCATTCCACACCAGTTTCACGATTCGGTGTTGAAAAGAGTGAGCCATAAGTCTACGCTTTCTTACACCTTCAGTTATAGCATGGCTTGAGGTAAAATTGGGGAAACTGCGGCAAAAAAATTTCCCATCAGCAGATCAGACCAAAATGACACAAAGTGTGTTTCTCAGTTAAAAGTTCCCTTCGTTTCTTGTCGAATGGACACTAACGTTATGTAGATAATGTTTGCAACACTACTACTTTAGTTTTTAAAAATAGTCGTTGTGCTTACTCGCAGGGTTTAGTTCTCGGTCCATTACTGTATACTAAGCGAAACACGAACAAGTCAGTAAGTGCAAGGGTTCGTCAGTAACAAACTTTTGAATAGCAGACCCCCTTTACCCTGTATAAACAAATTTAAAAATTTGTTTGCTTGATTAAATATACTGTATGGCAATACAGTATATTAACAGTATATATAGCAAGTACATGACTTGTATTAGTCACACCCCCAAAAATGGGCATGGGCTGAATTTTGAAATGTATTTATTCTAATTTCTTTCAAGTCATAAGAAAACGCGTTAAAAGCGAATATTAGTGCTTTAAAAAGCAGTTTTTGCTAAAAACGCCCCCTAACTGAGCTTTGCTTGTAGCAAACTTAACAAATAATAATATCTTTAATATTTGTTATTATATTTTTTTTCGACTTAGAATGAATTTTCAAAAAAATCAGCTTTTTAAAAATCAGACATGCTAAAAGTGGGCTTGATCGATGGTGTGTGCGGGGAAGCTTTTGTCTAATCAAAGGTTTCTGGCCACTATTGCTCTGCACCTCTGTCTTACTTGCCAAAAATATATTTTAAAATAAAATGTAAATTTTAGGTTGTCTGAAATTCAAGTCACGTGTGAGCATGGCCGTGGGCGGATCTTGTAAATTTTCCTACTTTGTCTGTACAAAACGATCACCAAGCAAAAATCTAAGTATCAGTTTTGTTAAACTGCAAACATACATACAAAGCATTGAACTCCGCCTATTTTAAGGGGGCGTTTTTTAAAAATAAATTTAAAACTGGTTTTTTAAGACTTTGCACTCTTAACGCATGATATAACGAAGTTAGACATATTCATTGGGAATATGACCACAGCTAGTTGACACAAAATATAAGACTCCAGTACAGACTTAAAATCTTTAGCATTTAAATAAAAAGGGTTGGGTATTAAGAAGTTCGTTACCGACGAACTCATGCACTTACTCACTTGTTTTTATTTATTTTAAAATCAGTTTTTGTCTATTATATATATATACACATTAATAATACCTATATATTTACATGTGTTTTCTGTTTATTAATATGAATTAATTCTAAATAAATAAATAAACAAGTAATAATAAATAAAAACCTTAATTAATCTCCTTTGAATTAAGTGATCCAACACAACTAATTATTATGTAGAATTATGTCGAATCTCTGTACTGTAAATTGTCCGATTGCTTTTGCAAATAGTTTTCTTAGGCCAAAAGGTCTCTCATCCCAACTAACATACTTTTGAGAGTTACACTCTAAAAACGTTAAAATAGCTCTTATAAGACTCTTATAGTGCTCTTGATACTCTTAGAGCATGACATCTTGTTACAAGATCCAAATATGATCTTGTAGCACTCTTCTTAAGGGATAATCACTCCTCTAGTGCTTCGCTCTCATAACAAGTGTATATTCAGCTCGTATAAGGCTCTTTATATAAGACCTCAACTCTTGTAGAGTTTAAGTTTTGTAACTAGAGTCTTATAAGAGCATAAATCTTGTAAAAAGGGGTCAACTCTTGTAAGGCGATATTTGCTCTGTTAATAAAATCTTTCGTCTTATAAGAAACTGAATTTCTGCGGCAATTTCCTGTAAAAAAGTCCAACCTTTTTTTTCCTTAAACGGTTACGAAATACCTTTCACCTCAAAACCAACCGTAGAATAGAAGTGATATATACACTTTACACTTTTTCCTAAAAATCACATTAATTCGAACTAATTTTTAGTCGGATGGCAGACAACGTTTGTGCGATCTTTGGAAAATGTCAAATATTTTTGGTGCCAGTTATATTTTAAGAAGCAAAATACTTACTTTAGCTGATATATTTTTAAGCGCACCAAGTTTAAATGCACCATAATGTAAGAAAAACTTTTTTGAAAAGTTAATTATATAGTCATGCCATGATGAGATATAAAACGCCATCGTACAAATCTTTTTCAATTTTTTTTTAGATACGTGTCTTGTTATCTATTCGTCTTTTTGTTCTTATGAAAATATACAAAAATTGCTCTCGTAGCATTATATCTTCCTTTCTTTTTGGCAGAGATAGGCATGAGAATACAACTCTTATAACAAGAGTTAGTTTACCTATCAGAATTTGATAACTCATTAAATTAGGGCATTTAACCCTTGTTAGGCTCTTATAAGACTCTTATAACACTCTTCAAGAGTAAAATTTTAAAAGATCACTTGGAGCTAAAATGTTAGTTGGGGAATGTAATGCACCTAAGTAGGTGCACAACTGTTCTTTTTAAACTTTCAAGAAACTAATGGCGCCTTCCTCTCAAAACCATGAGTAAAATCATTGCGTGAAATCTTGTATATCCAAGTGATATCTACCACGATACTAAAACTGCCAGTTTGTGTTCCCCACTCTAGATCTAGAACCCTATGGGCCTAGTCGCTTAAAAAGAAAGATAACTCTGTACATTCAAGAAAAGATTATGACACTATTTACCCACCACCGCAACACTATCTCGTATAAACAAAAACCCACCAAACAGCAGCGAATTTATCAGCCTTAACCAGCAGCAGCAAGCAGCAACATCAGCTTCAGTACGCCAAACAAAACAAGAAGAAAGAAACTCCAACAAAAGCCGAACCAAAAACTCATATACCTACACGCTACTACACAGGCTGGTCTGGCTGTGGCAGACAAACAGAAACAGACAGCTTTCGAGCATTTTTTGAAAAAAAAAAGTTCGCCAACTCAGTCAGTCAGTTAGTCGTATTCGAGAGATACGTGACGTCGAACGATGTTTCGCGCTGCTTAATTCGAACCCGATCGCCGCAATAGCATCCCGATCTTTAGTATTTCTAGCGAGGGCTAGACCTATTCAAGATCACTGTTTGCATTAAGTAGTGCTCCATACCGGTCTACGGCAGCACTCTTTTCCGTGTTAAAAACGAAGCGCAAAATTTTTGCCTTTCGCACATTTTCGAGTGGTTCCGAGTTCGACTCTTTTGGTATTCACTACGTCTTCCATAATAGCGCCTTGTAGCGCGTGTGCATTATTTAGCCGCTCGTTAAATAAATAATAGCGTTTTTTCTGATTGCTACAATAGTGTGAATCGTGAAGTGACGAACCAGCTTTGTTTATTCGGATTAGAATCATACTGGCACGACTGTTGTCTGTTTATTGCACAGGTATGTACCTACACGTTATTGAAAATGCTGCTGCTATACCTATCTGCTTGACACATTCCACATGGGAGAACGTGTCTTTGAACTTTTCACTTGGAAAAGCCCACACCAGAAAACCAAGCGAACGCAAAAAAATACATTTTTTATTTTTTTTTTTTTATTTATGGCTTTGTATATAGACAGGAAGGCGCGAGCTGTGTAAAAACCAATTATTTCTCGTACATTATATGCAAATGAAGGCAGAATCGTGAGGCTAAAAATATCCTAAAATTCGTTTTGCTGTTTATTTTGAAAAAATGTTCCTTGGTTCGCCACACAAATTTGTGTGAATATTTTAGTCTGCTGTTGTGTAGCAAAATTCAATATTCAAATGTGCCTGGTAAAACCCTCAATTAACTTTTATTGACCTACCCCACAACGTTGATTTCAGAAGCGGTACCTAGTCCAGCCTATAAGGTGATAAATTGCTCTTTAATGGTTCTTTTATACCCGTGTTTCAAAACAAATTCTAAATTTTTGCCAAGTGTGTATAGTTGTATCGAGAGTAAAACCGCAAGTCTTTGTGTTAAGTGCTAATCTCATGCTAATTGAGTAAGCTGTCGGAATTCGAATCTCCTTGGTCCGATGAAGGATGAATAATTTATACCTAGTCAGCTTCAGCTTTTTAAGTTATTGAAAAAGATTGCTCATGAGAGTAATGCTTTCCGACACGAGCAACTAATTGATAAGTATCATACTGCGGCCACTGAACTGACTCAATGGCCTAGATACAAAATTCGAGAGGAAAGTCGAAATAATGTAAATAAATGATCGACTGTAAACACTGGGAAGGTAACACTTGCATTGCATATGATTATGTGGTTTTTGGTCTTATTTTTTCAGTGGTTCGGCGAAGGTGGTAAAGATTTTCGGTTTAGTTTACTCAGCCTGTGTTGCACCATTTTCTCATCTTTATAAGTAAAAATGCTTGTTCAGCCCTTAATAATTTTGTAGACTAAATATACACAACCCTTCAAGGGTTTGGCCCTTGTTGAGTGGGTGGACACGACATGAACCTTTAGTGATGTTGTCAGATATCCAACCTTAGGTTTCCATATAAGTATACCTAACCTACATATTGATATAAGTGATGTTGATACACAGTGACAACTTACAACAGAAAAATGCTCTGGCTTCAACCAGGAAAGAGAGAGATGTGGATCCAATGGTGAAAAACTGCAGAATTGCTATCAATTTACAAAAAATCTTTTCGTCATTATTTTTTCACATGTTTGAAGGTAGTCGGTAGATAATTTCTTATGGGTACCTATACGGATAGCGTTTGCCGAAAGTGTTGTACGTTCATTAACTCAAGCACAACTGTGGCTACTTCACCGTCTGCCTGTGAGTAATTCGTAGCATCGTTAGTCGCCTAAAAATGTTTTGCAGTTTAGGTAAATATTTAAACTTAACATAAAATATACCTACACCTATACCTTACATTGTCAATGTTATTAAAAAAGGTATTGAGCCCTTTCCGCCTCGGTGCCGGAGAGGTTTCTTTTTTAACGTTGGAGCTGCCCTCGCACTGATAAATTTTCGGATTCGGCAAAAAATTGTTGGTCCCCTTGTATGACAAGAAATGAACGGCTGTTGAGAAGTTGGTCCTGGCTCACCTCGAGCTGTTGCGCCACTCTATTTGTTTTTATTTTATTACTTAAAGGCTAAACTACAATCTGCCAGGTTTATCCTTGGCAGAGTATCCAAATCAGGGTATCCTCTCTAGTCCAATATCTAGTAGGAGGCGTACTGGTAAAGTACGTCCTTGTATTATGATATTTGTTATATTCACAGATACCTATATGTTATTCTCTTGCTTATTTTTATACCCCATCGCATATGATAGGAGGGACTTCAAAGCTGTAAAACGTCTTAAATTACCGAAATTTGGTATTTATTATCTCTTAGTTATTGTAACATACACAAATCTCCCCTCGTCGACGTGAAATCGCTTTAAAGGGTAATTTTTCAAATGCATTTATTCAGTATTTTTGTTGGAAATCCAAAAATTACTCTCTACATATTATGTAGAAAACACATAGTTCTACATTTTGTTCATACAAGACTTTGGGCCACGCCCACATTTAGAGGCAGAATTAAAGAAAAACCCTAAAGTTTTCCAGAAAAACGTAGTTTCGACTGGCCTTAGGCCTATTTTAGGAAAGACTAAAAAAAATAGCAGGTTAGATAAACGAGACTTTATTCCGGGTTTCATTAATACAAAGTTTTTAGACACGCCCCTTTTTAGGGGTCCATTTTTCAAAAATATTGAATTTGATCCAAAAAATTGCATTTTTACGTACATTTAAGCGTAACTAGGAAATATTTGTGCTATAATTGATAGTTTGTAATAAGGGGCGGTTGAACCACGCCCCTTATCGAAGTTTTAACTTCTTATAAAATGTCGAAAAATATTAAGAACATCAGCATTTTCCAATATGGGGTCCGTTTTACGGACTGTAACTAATTGCTCTACACCAAAATTTGAGCTCCTACGCATTGTCTTACTTGACCAAAAGACATCAATGGCGCTTGTCTTACATTGAAGCCAGAAGTGGGCGTGGCCGTTGACATTGAGATGACATTGAGATGATGTGTACATGAGATTCAACCAATTTCCACAATTTGTCTGTACAAAATAAGAACCAAGATACACTCCAAGTTTGAGTGTCCTAGCTCAATTTCAAAGACCTAACAATTTTACACATATGGACAGAGGGACAGACGGACGGACGGACGGACATTGCTTAATCGGTTCACCTGTCGGTCTCGATCATATCTCTTAAAGGTCTTAGGGGCTTACGGTGAGTATTTCACTGTGTTACAAACTATGCATTAAAATCGATATACCCTCGGTCGGGTATAAAAAAGGTTGAACGGTTAATTTCCGCTTTTAATGCATTTCTTTATGATTCTCACGAAAGTGGAATTAAAGGATTTTATTTTTACCCCCACCCATGATTGCGGTCGTAGTCAATAGAAATTGACATCTACAATGTATGAATTCAGGCTAAAACAAGTGGGAAAGTGCAACAGTGCGTATGCAAAAGCTTCAGTCCATCTACGACGGATTGCAATATACCCGACCATACCAAAAAGAAAACTGCCACGCCTCCAAAAAGTGGGCGGGATATAAAAATATAACTGTTGCATGCATAATACCAGGTGATTGCATATATTCCGGCCTAAAACTCCGCCTTTTAACCAAAAAGATAACTTTTTAACGCCACGCTCACACAAGTGTGTGGAGGCACATAGTACTTATACATAAAAGTTAGAGAATGCTAGTATCTACGACTTTTGTCATATAATTTTTATATATTTATAAAAATTTGACTTCCAACCAATCCACCAGCTCACCAGTTCAGCTCTCTACCTTAAAATTTAGACCTAAAAGTTGTTTACATCTGGACGGACGGACTAACGGACGGACGGACATGGCTTCATCGATTCTCCTGTCGGTCACATTTATATCTCTAAAAGGTTAAAAAATTAATTTTTCCAATTATGGGCCGATCGCTTATTTTTTGTTCTTCTCGAACCAAAATGTATTTAGCGACCGTTTATGGTTTGGAGAACAAATTAACTGTTTATTATAAGCAAAATAAACTTCTTGAAACAAAACTTTTGAAAGTTTGAAATAAGCTTTTTATTTCTTACAAACCTTTTTGGCGCTTGCAAAAACATTTTTATGTTTGACTGAAAATTTCAAGACGTTTACTGGAAATATTTCAATATTTTAATAGTCAATATTTTCTGAGAATGAAGCTGGGGTGCCGTGGCGTAGTGGTTACCGTTGCCGTGGCGTGGTGTGTGTGCTTACTACGCTGGAAGTCTGGGTTCGAATCATGAAAAAAGACTTGTTCTTTTTCACGGCGCCCACCTCTGCGAGAGTCTGACAAGCCCTCTGAGAGTATCACTTGTCTTGGAAAACTTCTCAAAGTGCCGTTCGGATTCGGCAAAAAATTGTAAGTCTCTTGTATGTGAAGAAACTAACATACAGAGCATACATTATTGAGAAGTTGGCCCTGGTTCACCTCGAGCTGTTGCGCCACTCTGTTTATTTACTTATATTTTCTGAGAAAGTCGATTCTCCTGTTGAATGCAAATATTTACTTTGTTTGGAGAAAGCAACAAAATCGTTTCCAAAAAAAAATATTCATAAGAATAATTTATTTTCAAATATGTTTTGTTTGTGGTTAAGTTTGTTTTTTTTTCGGTAGAAATGTGTAATGTAATCTTCTTTTTATAAGTGGTCTGTAATTTCCAGAATTTTGTATATCAGAACTTAGTAAAAGAATTTTGACCCATCTGCAATTTTGTCCCAACCCCTAATAAAGAAATTCAAATTTAGATAAAGGCATTTCGACTGTATTGTGCTTAATAAAAACTGAAAATGTTGGCTCTATTTTTTAAATTAGTCCTCAACTCTTTAGTTTAAAATTATTTATTTGCTTTGTCTTAAATCGGAGTAACAACACGTATAGAACCAGAATTTTTTTTTGGTTTTTCAGTCCTGTTTTTGAAATTTTGGAATTTCCATTTACTCACAAAACCAGCTTTATATCTTGATAGCATCATCAGCTA
Organism: Neoascia interrupta; assembly: GCA_947623515.1. Lineage (NCBI taxonomy): Eukaryota > Metazoa > Arthropoda > Insecta > Diptera > Syrphidae > Neoascia > Neoascia interrupta. The sequence continues at coordinate 41,193,059 of OX392464.1, forward strand.
CCATTTTCCCCAATTAAAAAACAAAAATCACCATTAATAGACGAAATCGTCATAATTCATCAAATTGCGGGCTTCTCAGAAAGCACAGATCACAGGTCGATTTGGCGATAATTTTTTTTATTTTTTGTATATAACGTCTGAGGGTATCAGGCCATCAATATATGAATAAAAAAAAAAACAGCACCTTGGGTGCTTTTCTATACGACAATGGCTATATAAAAAACGTCATCACTTAAATTCAAAATTGACCATGATCTATTCCAGGCGGCACAGACAAAACGACGCGACGAGACGCTTGGAAAAATTGATCAATGATCTGACAACTCAATTTGATTGAAAATTAATTGACTCAGCAGTTTTTAAAGACACACAGAAGCAGAACGTTGTCATGAGATTCCCTTGCTTGTTGGGTGACAGAAATTTTTGGCAGCTCAAAGCGGTTTTTTTTATCGAGTCAGCAGTAGTTGTCTCAACAATTTCGACGAGACATAATGCGTGTGTTTATTTTTATGTAAAGTCCTATTTCAAATTTGCAAAACATTTAATAATTTTGATATAGATTAGTTTCTTAGTGTGTATCTGCTTGAAAACATGGTTTTGCCTCAAATATATCTGTAGGGGTTGCGGGTTGACATGGATCAGTTTATGTCATGAAACGAAAAACAGACTTTGGATCACATAATGCAATTACTGGTTGCATGTAAGCCTGGCTTAGATTGTAGTCTCGACTTAAGCGACAGTTCACCGGATCCTACATGCAGGCTTTGAGTGTGAAAGTGACGCATTATCACTTCTCCTGCACACTATCCTATGTCTTAGGAAGTATATCCTCAGCAAAGGAAATAATTTCATCAACAAACCTTACCCGATACCCTTCAGAGTAGATTCTTGTCTTCCATTCTGCCTTCGGAGTGAAAAGATGGCATCAGTAAAGGTACAACAGGCTTGTTTTTAAGGAGTGTCAGAGCGCCTGGCTCTCCCTATTTACAATTCTATCTTATCTTATGGAAAAATTGAGATCAAGAAAAACAATGCATTCGGTTTATGGTCGTAAGCACTTCTGCGTGTGACGCACGCCTTCGTTTCTTTTGACTTACCTACTTGACTTGAGGTATGCAGTTGACTTGGAAAAAATAAACTCTTTTTTTAACTAATAAACATGTTCATCAAACCACATTTATTGGCACCGACTTATATTAACGATGACGTATTCCCACGCGCCACTCTCAAATCTTCTTCCTAGCGCAAGATGCTCACATGACTATATCCAAAAACAACGAAATGACGTCAGACAATACGTGTCTGTTTAACCAATCTATAAGAATGTTCATATTTATCTACATTCTAGATGTTTAATATGCAAACTCTGAACATATTGATATTAATATGTGGTAACGACCTTTTTGAGCCGTGCCCCCCAACTTTCACAATTATAAGTCTGTCAGCTCAATCATGCGTTCATGACTTCATATGGTTGGAATATGAATCTGCATTGGGGCCCATTTGACCGCCTCTAGACTAGACATCCATTTGGAGACCACACAGTCATCGCCTCATTGCTGCCATCAATAAAGTACACAATCATTGATGCCGTATTGCCTTCATTCATTCTCGTTGTGGGAGTCTTAATCCCGTCCGAGTATGATAAATAAATGATGCCATAGTGTCAGGTCTACGTTCATACATAATTACTATACTGGAGGTGTGACACGAACATGCTATACCGAAACCATTAGCACCGTATGCCATAAGGCGGCTTAGTAGCATTATTTTGCGTTTGATTTATCGCTCAGGTGGGAATGGAATTCGGATTGGAGCTTATCTGTGACAAGGTCAATGCGTTTGTTCTGTCTCTCTCCTGCAGGGAGAAAAGAAATAAAGCAAATTATGCCTGTCACCGGCACAAGAAGTAACAATTTTTTATGTGAAATTGACAACCATAATTTCCAAGAGCAAGCGAAATTACTTCCCGCCAAACGATCATCTGGGGGTACTGCAAGTATGTATGGGTACGTACTCTATTGATGGTGTATCCCTCATATAGCCACCCGACTCATCCCGCAATATACCTTAAAAATGCTACGCAAGCACTCGTTACAACACATTTTTGAGGTAAATGACACATTTTACGACCTCCACGGGACGGGTGTATAGGTAGGTGGGATACATGCTGCCGTGTATTGCCATAGGGGGGCGAGAGAGTATCTATATAGATATCTAATGGAATTACATTATCAAGGTACTGCCTATAGGCTAAATGAAGGTGTTTCGACGTCTAACATTTTCCGGGTCTACCTATACTTAATGCTCTATTTACTGTTAATTTGAAGAGAGATGTGGAGTTATGACACGTTTTGACATTTTATTGAGTTTTGCTGTCGGGGAGTTTCTTTTGGTATCTCTCATCTTGGATAAAGCCCGCAACGAAAAGGTATTTTAATTAATATACCCCAATAATTGGACCCTTAACACATTTATTTTATGTTCAATAAAAAAAAAGCTGAAGCATCATCTTCGAGTGTAGTGAAATTTATGCCACAGCTGCCAGATGCTATCAAAATGAAATTCAACTTCTGGCAGGTTCTTGTGGTAATAAAAATTACGTTTCGAAGGAATAAAGTGCGGTTATCGCCTATGACGGCCGGTACGGCAAACAAGCGGAAATACCTTAAAACGTGCTTCATTCATCGCATTCATTCGACGGGACTTTGATGTTTGTATTTGCTTTCGACTTGGGTGAGTTGACAGGCAGGCTAGTATAGGTAGTGGGCTAAATTTAAGTTTGCGCAACAAAATCTTTAGTCGACCTTGAGAGTAGGATACCACACCTCATAAAAATGGATATTAAAATCGAAGTTCTGGTCCATCTGGAGGGTAGTATTAAACATACTGATGTCCATAGTCTTGTAATTAGTTATAAGTGCTATCTTCCAATAACACCAGCGGTCATGCGTCATGCAAAATATTGAAAACAGCTTTTTATGAATCATCTCATTCAAAAGGGTAAGGTTATATGTCATAAGCTTGTGACAATGCTTATTTGTAATGTGTTTTTACCTTTTTGAAGCGGAGGCAAAGGTAAAAAAGACAGCAGGGGGCTGCACACCCTCCCATATTTTGTTTCTGTGCACCGCTTTAAATAGAGAGCTTAAAAACATCACGGTTTGACCGAAATTTCGCACAAGGCTGATTGGATGAGAATTCAACTTGTCCTGCAGTTGAGTTCTTTGGGGGCTACAAGACATGGACCTTACACTAGAAGACTATAAGGTCTTTAAGGCAACCCTATAGACGAAGTTATAAGTATATCCTACTCCGGGTATAATGTATATAATTATCACCGTAGACATCTTGGTCGTCAGCCTGATGTTGACGTATGGACCAGCTGTCCCGGTAAACCGTCACAAGCTAAGCAAGGTCCAAAGATCAGCTTGCTTACGTAAACGGTCCGCCACATAACTTTTTTATACGCCATCCCATAGGATAGGAGGTATATTAAGTTTGATTCATAGTTTGTAACATAGAGAAATAATCACCGTAGCCAAGATCTTACCCAATACCTTAAGGGCATATGATCGAGACCGAATTGTTAGTCGAATGAGCCATGTTCGTCCGTCCATCCGTCCGTCTGTCGGTAGTTTTTAGGCCTTAAATTTTGAGCTAGGAACTTGAAACTTGATATCTGTTATTTCTAGGTCCCGAAGCAGTACAAGTGTGAAAAGTTTTGAAATACGCCCACTGACACGCCCACTTTACTTAAAGCATGAAAAATCAAGGTTGTTGCAGGAAGCTGAAATTTTGTTTTCGCGTAAGTGTATTGTGATTAGCATTTAAAAACAAAAGCGAATAGCGCCCCCTTGTAGGCGTGGTCATACTAAATATATATATATTCGCTATAAATCCAAAAAACTTGCACCATAAAATGTTCAGATATGTGCGTAAGCTATCAATTCAAGTAAATAAATTTTCGCTACGCCCACTTTTGGGGGCGTTTTTAAATATAAACCAAATTTTTATTATGAAAATGCAGTCAACACGTGTATACCATTTTTGATAAAAAATAAAAACAAAAATACGATATTGTTGAGAAGGGGTGGATGCCACGCCCCTTTCTTAAGGAGAAGATTCTTAACTGAAATTTAACAACCAAGATTTATGACACAATTCGTAGCTTGATAGTGGTCAATTGGGATGGGGTATCCAACGATTCGCCTCTGCGGCTGATAATGCGATCTTCAAAAACAGGGTGCAAAACATCGAGTGTAGCTTCTGCTGCACGCAGCGCCGTCCTGTTGAAACTAAATGTTGCCAATATCCTCCTCTTAAATTTTTGTAAACAAAAATTCGTTCAACCTGGCCCGATAACGGTCGCCATTGACGGTAACGGCCACTCCTTGCTCATTTTCGAAAAAAAATTGCCCAATTATGCCTCTGGACCGAAATCCGCACCAAACAGTGACTCGTTTTGGTATCGTTTTGGTATCGGCTTTTCAATGTATGCGTGCGGGTTTTCTGTGCCCCAAATGCGACAATTTTGCTTGTTTACATACCCGCCAAGATCAAAATGAGCTTCATCTGAAAAGTTGATTTTTTGGCAAAATCGGCATCTTCTCTAAGCCTAACATTACCATGATTTTCAAAGTAATGTCGCAATATTTCCCAGCGTTGTGCAAACGTATTCACAACCATATTCGTTCAGCGGAAGGATAAAACTAATTATCTGTCAAATCAGACATGGCATGAGAAGTGTTACCATTCACGAAATAAGCCCTAGTTGAAAAAAAACGTTAGATGGCGGACCGCACTTCGCACCACTGCCTAAGCAGCACTGGACACCCTATTCCATCTGATTCCTCATGACATTTTTAACCGACAAACAGCTGCCATAACGGCTACTTGCCTCAAAGCAACCTCTCAGTGGACCGAGAGTGAGATAGCACACTCCGCTATTTTGAACACATTCGGATCCCCTTTTGAAAACATAGACTTCGCTACAGTTTGACAAGAACTTCCAGACAACTATCTCCCCAAGGTCTTATTGGAATGACTGTGCGCCTCTGGAATGAGAACCGATCCAGTTCTACACTGATCAAAGAGAAATGATGGGGAAGGTGGGGTGCATTCTCAAGACTAAATCTTAGTCTCTCTTTTCGTCTTCCGGATCATTCCGAACCTTGTCCAGGCTTAAGAATAACGTTATATCCGCCCAGTTTATTCGTATATTTTCTTACAGCGAGGCGGCTATTAAATGGCGGCTATCAAACGCAACAGCTCGAGGTGAACCAGAGCCAACTGCTCAACAATGTATGGCTGTGTGTGTTAATTTCTTCACATACAGGGGTACCTACCATTTTTGCCAGGTTAGCCAAAATAGCAGGTTAGATAAACGAGATCTTATTCTAGATTTCGTTCATACAAATTTTTTAGCCACTCCCACTTTAATTGGTCGATTTTTCAAATATATTGAATTTGAACCAAAAAATTGCATTTTTACGAACATTTTTTTTATTTTAATGAATTCAAATGGGAGTACGTTAAGAATTAAATTCTCATTACTTGTACATTAAACAGTGTGATATAAAAAGAGCAATAAAATATAAAACTACTTAAGCTAGAAATAAAAGTTAAGGATTTTGATAGAATTTTGATAGAATTTGAATAGAATTTTACTTGGAGTATTTCTTACAAAAGAAATTAGTTGTTTTCTTTTAAAAAAAACACGTTGAGTTGCATAAGCGAATGGTTAATGGTAAAGAATTCCACAGTTTGACGCCATGAATAAAAAATAATCCTTTACTATTTAAGAATTTAAAGTTTAGAAGGAGCAAAAGTTTCGTCCGCCTGGATCGAGCAAATTTAAGTTTTTCATAAAGGTACGTTGGTTGACCAGAGCTTGATAAGTTAAACATGAAAATACAGTTTCTTATATTAATATGCTGTCTTAGGGTGCATCCTTTAATATTGGAAGAAAAACTAGAAATGTGATCGTATTTGCGAAGACCGTATATGTACCGGACAGTAGAGTTAAAAACAATTTCGAGTTTCCTCAATGATATTAAATCAGGATTACTAAAAAAAACCAAAAAAAAGTTGATCAGAGGCACGAAAAGAGCTGTAACAAGTTTAAGTTTTATTGCAATAGGTTCTGTATAGCTGACGCAGACCAATAGAAATACGTCTGACTACATGATTTGCATGAGACTCGCAGGATAACCTAGAATTTAGGTGAATACCGAGTTTTACAGCTTCAGTTACGAAAGGAATTTTCTCATGTAAAAGTTTAATTTCAGGAAGGGAACACAGCTCTATGTTGCTTTTGTGAACCACCAGTGCCTTAGATTTTGTTGGATTAATATGAAGTTTATTTGTCCTGGCCCATCCTCCGATACAATCTAAATTTTCATTTAATCTTGCGACGCAATCTTCTATTATTCCTATAGGCCTAGAAAAGCGTATTTGAGCATCATCCGCGTAGAGATCCATAACTGCATGCTGACAGACACTGGGCAAGTCGTTCATGAAAAAAGCAATAGAAGAGGGGCAAGAATCGAACCCTGTGGCACCCCAGCTCGGACTTTCAGGCAGCTTGATGTGCCTAAATCAGTACAAACTTGTTGGTATCTAGTACTTAAATAACTCGCAATAAAAATGAGAGAGCTTGGACTGAAGTAGAAAAACCGTTTTAGTTTATCGAGCAGAAAAATATGAACCACGCTGTCAAAAGCCTTGGAAAAATCGGGTAGACAGAGAATAGAAATGTGATCTTTGTCAAAAGCATGTCTTAAGCCATCTAGAATCTTGACAATTTTCTTGAACACTTAAGCGGATTTAACTTGGAAATATCTGCGGCAAAATTGATAGTTTGTAATTAGGGGCGGTTGGACCACGCTCCTCTTAAATGTTTGCACTTCTTTGTTTGCATAAAACGTAAAAAATAAAAACAACATCAGCATTTTACAATGTGCGATAGGATGGGGTATTTAACGGTCCGTTTTACGAACTGTAGCTTCTGTGTACACATTGCAGTACTTGCTCACTGGTTTTCCTCCTAAAAAGGCGGTATTCCTTCCAGCAGGTGCACGTATACCAAAATTACTATACTAGTCTATTGTCTATCACAATACTAGTCTATTGTGATATCACTTTTTGGTAAAACTAGAATACTAGTCCGAGGGCTTATAACATGGGCGACTCACAACTTCAGTCAATCAGCCTCTAAAAGTGTGTTTTCGTGCAGGCATAATCGTTTCGGTGCGAGCAATTGCCTGCAGAATAATGACGCCCAGTGAGAGACTCCCTTAAAAAGTTCGGCCTAAGTAGGGCAAACATTATCATTGTTAGCCCTAAACTACTGGAACACTTGTTAGAATATGAGGATGTTAGAGGTGGGGTTGTTATTTAAGAATGAGAGTGACGGACAAGAATAATCCCGTTGAAAGAATCTAACTTTTGTTTATCAGAATATATTAATAAAAGAAATTTCTTTTCAATGGAAAACATCAGAACCTTGTGCAAAAAGCGAAGGTTTATTTAAGATCTTGCAAAATAACTTTTGATTTAAAGTTATTCCTTAAAGCTTAAATCACGCAACCAAATAGCACAATGGAAGATGGAATCTAACAAAATGCTTTTCCATTTTCACGTTAACTTTTTACGTTGACTTTTTATTATTTCAAAAAGGTTTCATGTTGAGATGAGTGACTAGCTCTAAGACTAGACCTTATTTTCCAATTTTAAAATCTAGATTAAAAAAATTCAAGTCTATGTTTAAAGAGATTTTGGCAGCATTTCTTTAAGATAGCCTTGATTTAAAATACTCTCTCCGCTCTTTTGAATTCATGATTTCGACATAACCTCCACTCGGACTAACCACTATTCAATATGACACCATTTAGTATTTCAAAGAGTGCCCTCTAGCATAGGTACCTGATGTTCTTAAGCTAAACATTCGGCATTGTTTTGTTCATACCTTAAGCTCGCTTCACAAAGGCATCAATTCTCGAGCATTGTTCCTTATTTTGAAACTATAGTAACATTTTATTCATACAAATTTATTTGCGTACCTACATAAATTTGAATTTTTTCCGCCCAATTCCATTTCCGCCAAACCGAATTGAATATTCAAATAAAATTCTTCAATGCTAGACTATTGTCAGATTGTTCCCTGGGTGACAGGTCTATTCTAACTGGCTCCACAATAAAGCTCACTCCATGCATACAAATGTATGTGACCCAAGCAATTGACGTTATTCTTGATCCGAGATTCTCTGAAATTTAAGTTTTATTATCTTTCTGGTTGGACGGCTGGTTTTTATTAAAATAAAAATAAACTGATCGCGATTCGGTCATCAATTTGTGTATGGTTTTCAATTCGCTATATGGAAGCTTGACCGAAACCAAGGACACAAAATTCGATGACAGATACAGCTCGTTAAATCTAAAGTGCACTGAATGTAACTGAATCGTTCTTGCATTGTAGGCACCTGACCGAAACCCATAATAGATTTTTGAAATTTAACCCCTGTACGCCAACAACAGTTACAGTAATTAAGGCCTGTAGCATAAAATTGTCAAAACAGTGCTGTGCCCTCACTCGCATACCTACCTACTCATCAGGCCAATGCATTTTGAATTCTGTTACTTGCCCGTGTTAAGTTTAACGGTAATAAACCTATGTACGATTTTTTTTATAGTAAGCAATTAAATGTCAAAACAAAAATTGTGTTACATAAGCAAAAAAAAAATAATATACACAACACATGTAGTTTTATGTCGGGGCCATTTGTCAACATGACGTTTACAAAAGTAATAAACCATTTGGCGACTTGAATTCGCTGGTCATTCAATTCGTGCATGTTTTTTTTGGCATAGGCTTTCATTTTTATCCATGTCAAGTGTGCCTTCCCTTCACACACATTTGACATAGACTTATAGTCTCGCGACTAAAAAGGTGTTTCCAAATCGGTGGTAATGAATGATGTTCATTTAGATGGAAGAAAGGACATGATTCTGTGAGATAGAAGCTTTTGGCTATAGTTAACAGATCCAACCAGCAGTGCCTTAAAATTTAATATTGATTATATATATTTTTATTAATTAATGTTCAGTACTACAGGGTAGAACAAAATTCTGTGAACATTGATAAAATTACCATAAATTAACATTTATGAAAGACTCAACAACAATTATAGCAGTTGCATATCATTTTCAATTAATTTATGAAGTGTGTTAAACGTAGCAATTCATCACTAATGCCGGTATATTGTTTACATAAATGATTTAAGCTCACTCAATCGTGACACAGACACGTTGTTATTATTAAAGTAAACCGCGGGCTATTATCATTTAACGCGGTTTTGAAAAACCAATCTATTAATTTTTCGTTTAAAGAGAAAATATTTTTTGCCACTAAATTTAAATATACTCAAAAAAAAAAAAAACGGTTATGCATGACATGCTTCAAGTGATGGGAATCCCGCTGTTTTCAAGTTTGGTGTCAAACACAACTTTAATTCGTTAGAACTTCGTTAAGTTGAAGGAATCTCGCCATAGGGATCAGGTTGTTAAGGTTCACACAAAAATATAAAATTTCTTGGAAATATAATTGGGTTTCGCACAAAAACCCAGAACTGGCTTATTTCTTTTTTTTTATTGATAAAATGATGAAATCTTCTTATTTCATTTCTAATTACATAAAGAAAGTGACTTAGTGATGGGAATTTCAATTCATAAAGTATTGACCGAGAAGCTACATCTCGGAATAAAGGGAAATTCGTGCACAGTTGGTAGTTTGGATCCAAACCCTAAAAACCTTTGTGATTATGTGTATCAACATAATGTGGTGTGCTGCCTTATGAAATTCGACCTGAAAACTAAAGTATGAGTAATACAAGGACAAGAATGAGTGGGTAAAATAATAGCATCACTTCGAATTCGAACAATGCCAAACATCCTTTAAATAAAATAGAGTGGCGCAACAGCTCGAGGTGAACCAAGGCCAACTTCTCAACAATGTATGATGCGTGTGTTATAATTTCTTCACATACAAGGGGACCTACAATTTTTCGCCGAATCCGAACGGCACTTTGAAAGTTTTTCAAGACCCTCGCAGAGGTGGGGACCGTGAAAAAGAACGAGTCTTTTTTTTTCAGGTGACGATGGTAGGATTCGAACCCAGACCTCTGGCGTATAAGCACACACACTAGCCACTACGCCACGGCACCCCAATTTCCTCTTTTAAATAAACTCTCAAAAGTCAAAGAGAAATAACCATCATACTGTTGCCAATGTTTCTATGCAACAAACCGAAGACCATTAAACAAATATTTAGCATTTGCCAGTCTGTTTTGTCTTGAAAGCTTAAAAAGCAAAAAAATTTGAGGTTTTCTGATCAAAATGTGGAAAATTCTGAAGAAGTGTGATTCTGACAACACTCTTTGGCTTTCACAGTACACGACTAAAAACAACCCTGGGGAATAAGGGAATAAAAACAACTTATAAGGGATTAAAAACAACCCTGGGGAATAAGGGATTGAATTCGAGTCGCACAAACTTAATCGGTCTGCCTTGGACTTCGGTCTTATGGCATAGTTGGTCACACGTGTGCTTTTTATGCAAACTTTCTCTGTAGGTCTACTTCTCACCACGATTTGTGTATTTTTTGGATTCACCGTGGCTTATTGAGATGGCTTTTGGGTTCCACTGCAAAATGAAAGCTCTTTCCTGAACTGAGAATGGAACAATAATCTTAAGAGTAGTCTTAAGTAATAATCTTAAGTAAACCCAAAAACTTTATCTAATAAATTCACTGATATTTTTCTAAAAATGATTTGGAATGGACACATTATTTTAAAACACAAAAATAACGGAACTAACAAAAACTTGGTTACTGAACAGTCTTAAAATTCAAAAATTAGATCGGACTCAATTGCTTTGCGTCGCTCACGTTACCTGCACCAAACTCCTTGTTTTATGAGGCAATGCCACTGGCAACATTGCCAAAATGCCGACTGCATCGCATACAAGATCTTTTCTGCTGTACTGTGTGAACGCCTGAAGCCGTGTGTCAACAATCTGATAGGCACATACCAGTGTGGCTTAAGACTAGGAAAGTCCACCATCGATCAAATATTTCCACTGCGGCAGATCTTGGTGAAAACCCAGGAAATCGATACGCACCACCTTTAAATCGATTTTAAGACCGCGTATGACAGCATCTATAGAGACGAGCTATATAGCCCAAGGTAGTTTTGGCATCCCTGCCAAACTCGTCAGTCTGTGAAGGATGACGATGGAAAATTCACGCTGTTCCGTCAAGGTCGAAAGACCTCACCGACCCCTTTGATGTCAAAAAAGGTTAGACAAGGCGACGCGCGACTCTTTAACATCATACTTGAGAGAACTGTGCAGAACTCCCGCACCAACATCAGAGGTGCAAACTTTCAAAAGTCCGTTCAACTACTCGCATACGCAGACGACATTGACATAATTGGAAGAACAAAGCGTGATGTCAGTGAAGCCTTGGTGAGTATTAGGATGGAAGCGGCGAATATGGGCTTGGCAGTCAACGAAGGCAAAACCAAGTGTATACTGTCATCAAGAAATGGGTGTCTTTTCTTGACACCGACGTCTTGGACAGAACATCATCATCGGATGGCCACCAATGCCCCGGCCCGGAAAATCTTCGAATCCACCCCGCAATGACGGCGCAGTAGAGGAGCACCGAGATTCAGGCACGAGAGTGGAAGGGGACGTCAGTCAACTTCGCGTGCGAAACTGAAGACGGCTAGCTAGAGACAGAGCTGGCTGGCGAAGCTTGTTGGCTGAGGCCCAGGTCCACCCCGGACTGTAGCGCCCCTTTAAGTAAGTGAGTAAGATATGAATAGAGTACGTATATAGCTCTCATACACAACACTGGCACAGTCTCCTTTGATACGCTCTAAATTAGTTTTTTTTCGTTTACTGAACCCTAATTGAATTAACCAGACGTAAACAAATGGGTTTTCCCAAATCCAGTTTAGTAAACAAAGACCGGTATGTATACTGCAACAAAACAAAACTCACTATTGAAACTAAATGTCATGCGATACGTATTGAGTTGAATTATTCTTTTTGTAAGCTAACATCAAACCAAAAATTAAAAAAAAAATACCGAAAGACCAAATAAAAACGTAAAACAAAAATAGGGCCGCCCTTTTTAAAGCAACAACATGATACATATTTAAGCTATCAATTAATTACTTTCCACCAAACTGTTTAATTAGGGTTTAAAGTCATTTAATAAACCAATGCACTAGCTACCTATCTAAAATTCAACATTTCATGAAGCCAAAAACGTTTTTTTTTTCCTCTATAATTCCTGGTTCCACGACAAAATTAATTAAGAAATGGTAGGCAATAAATTAATGCTAAATCTGATTCGACTCTTGGTTCATTTATTTTGTAAGCTCTATTCGGAATATATTATATTTATTACCGGCATTAGCCAAATAACCAGTTTTCTAAAACTTGAAATTTAATATTATTTAGAACTATTCTAAATTACGTCATAAAGATTAATAGAGTAAAGAAAATACCAAAAATTTATCAAGAATTCTTAATCTATCAATGCTGCAGCTTGTATTGAAAATAATTTATTTGCCTACTTCTTATGGTGGTACATGAACGGTGTATGCTTTTCAGCAATGGATTATTTTATAAAAAGTTAATTGAAAATAATTAAACAAATGCATAAACGGGAAAGGCCCACACGCTTGAGATAAGTTAACCGAACAATTGACTTAATTTGAGTAATTTTCAAGGCCAAGATCTTTGTCGCAGTTTGTGTTTTACATTCAATTTTTTTGTATCTCTTTGTTTAGATATCGAGTTGAATAAGTTAAGCTTTTCAAAAGAATAGAAATCAACGATTGCCGATCGACATCAAAAGGTATTGTTAAATAGCCTTGGGATTTCTTAAACATTTTTTTTTGTAGGTTCAAGTCATTTCATTGTTTATAGAACCATAAGTATGTTGTATGGTTTCAAAACAGAATTCGAACCTTTTCGGTTTACCGTCTTTTTAAAAGCTCATAATACTATACTTAATAAAACTACAACCATTTACAGCAATTAGAAAAAAGAAGTGTGAAAATATAAGAAAAACTTTCGCCCTACTTGTAGAGGAATTGTTCATAAGGACCTGGCCTTTATCTTCTAAGAAAAGACGTTCGGTGAGCATACCTTTTATGAATAAAAAATTAGGAAGACAGAAAATCAGCCAAAAAACCTTTTATACCATTTATATCACTCCGAGGGTAGGTATGTATATTAGTTTTCATTAATTTAAACATTAAAAGTTTCATGTTGGCAGCGGCATCAGATGAAAACTAAACCTCTCATACCGATTGATTTGTGAAGAAGAGGTATAAGGTGCACGCCAATGGATCAAGTACCTGTCATTTTTACAAAATTCACTCAAATCCCTAACGTAACAAAAAACAAATGGGAAAGTGCAACATTAAGCTTCAGTCAATCTAAGACGGATTGCAAAATGCCAAAAAAAACTGCCACGCCTTAAAAAAAAAAGTGGGGGGGATTATAACTGTTGAATGCTTTATACTAGTTGATTGCATACATTTCGGCCTAAAACTCGGTTTTTTCAACTAAAAAAATAATTTTTTAACGCCGCGCCCACAAAAGTGGGCGGAGGCACATACTTTATATACATAAAAGTTAGAAAATGCTAATAACTACAACTTTTGTCTTATAATTTTTTTTCAAATTTCATATATGTATATATATTGAAAAACAGTTATTTTAAGCTAAAATCCCTTAAAAAAAGTGGGCGTGGTAATGAAAAGGCCAAACCTTTTTAGCTACTTCAAGGACAATTACAAGGCAAAAAAAAATAAAATTAAAAAAATTAAAATTAGAGATGGTCGCACATACAGGCCTGTGGTGGGCGTGTCTGTTAGCGGATTCAGCTAATTTTTAAACTTGATCTGGTCCAATGGACTTCCAGGCAACCTACCAAATTTCAGTTCTTTACCTTGGAACTTAAGGCCTAAAAGTTGTTTACATACAGACGGACGAACGGTCATGGCTTAATCGATTCTCCTGTCGGTCCCATTCATATCTCTGAAAGGTCTTAGAGGTCTACGGTGATTATTTCACTGCGTATACATCAAACTTAATATACCTTCAAGGGGTAAATAAACCAAATCCATACCCATAACACAGCGTCAGGGGGACTATGCTAGGAAAAAAGTTCTCGCAAAAATCTGGTTCCTGCGTGAGATGCCGAGCTCCACCCAGGAAGCTCCTAAAGCGGTTTTTAAAAACCAATTTAGTAGAAGACTAGAATCTTTATACTGTGTGACGATATCTTATCTTCACATTGTCTATATCATCTATATATTCCCGGGAAACCAGATGACCACTTGGTCTTCACGTGGTTTAACTGGTATAGTGCTTCCAAAGTGGTGACTGATGAAGCTATCAAATATGCAATTGCATCTTCTGAGAGTTTCAAGTCACCTGGTCCAGATGCACTCTTACCAGTCAGCGCTTGCCCACTCTAAAAAAAAATAATAATCAGTGCTACTTTATAACCTTGGCTTACATAGCCACCCTTTGGCATATGGTGCAAGTTCTGGTTACACCTTAGCCTAATAAGTCAGCCGATAGCCTTGCTAAAAGTTCAGGCCCATAAGTCAGTCTTCCTTTCAACTGAATAGCTTGGAGACAAGTGAATGGGCAAGTAAATAAAAAAAATAGAGTGAAATATGCTGACCGCAAGGTGGGGTTCTGGTTCTCAACCTTAATGGAACCTGCACTCAAGCCCACATGGATAATGTCGCCATTCTTTCTGTCTGCATAAGCCTAGGAACTATGTGTTCTCAGGCGGAGAAATCCCTCGACTTGATAGATGCTTGATGCACTAGGAATGGGCTTTCACTGAATTCTCTTAAAAATACGGTTGTTCTCCTTACGGGAAGGAGAAAGGTCAGTGTTTTGACTCAACTCGTGCTTAAAGGTGTCACGATCCCGGTATCCGATGAAGTCCAATGTTTGGGAGTAATCCTTGATGGAAAACTTTGCCCAATCGTATTAAATCCAAAGCCGAAATTTTTTCCTTCAGTGAAGAGACGCTTTTGGCATGTCATAAGGCTCATCATCAAAAGCGGTTCTCTGAGACCACCTAGCAAGACCACTTCTTTTGTGCGTATCAGTTGTTTGGTAGTACAGGCTTTTGCGGAAAAGTGTTACTGCCTCTTTTGCCAAGCTCCAAAGGACGGATTGTCTTGGCTTCACAGGCGGTTTCCCTGGTATGCTAGGCTCTGCTCTAGATTGTCTGATGTAACTCCTTCCCGCTTCTGGTACCACGCGCATTGGAATTTCAATTCACCGCTTCCATTTTTCTTCGGCCTCTGACTAATGGGCTCTCGCAATTACGCCAGAAATCCTTTTCCGACAAAATTATCACCTCGTCTCTCCTCAGGCAAAGGAAAAAAGTCGATCAGACTCTGAGCCAGGGAAAACTGGCACCAAAATCAGACAGGGGTCTGGTGCTGTAGTCTTTACCGAATTATAAATACGCGTCTGCCTTCCAAGCCGAAATTTTTGCTATCCTAATGGATTTCGCTAATATAGTGATCAACAGGTGGAGCGTAAGAAGCATATGCGGTTACAGTGACAGCCAATCTGCGCTACTCAACCCTATTACCTCGTCCAAAATAGTGCTAGAGGTTACCAAGCCACTTCGTCAACTCAAGTGAAGTTGACGAACTTATTCGGAAGGCTTAAAACAATAAATCTTCTCTGGGTCCTTGGTCTCACTGATATCAAGGGAATTGAGGTCATATATGAGCTTGCTAAACTCAGAAAAGGATGTCTAAGAGTCTAAAACAATCACTGTGCTAGTTTAAGACTCTTATCTGCTTTCGTATCGGTTGTCATGTCCGCCAATATTCAAAGAAATATTGAAAGAAATCAAAGTCTTTCCACCTATCTCTTACGACAATCCATTTCAGACTTCTTGTAGGCGTCCTTACAGATCTTGCTATATACTTGAATGTGCAAAGCTCGAGCGAAACCACCACCTGTCCTGCCTGTGAAAGAAAGACGGTGTAGCGGAAAACTTCCTCTGTAGATATCCTGAAATTGATTTTGTGAGTGCCGAGCATCTAAACTCTTCATCACAGAAGCTCCTAACACTTTTCTACAGAACACGGAAAAGTAACGTGTCTGCAATCGACCAGTATAGTTGTGTCGTAGTTCTCCGTCGGCTAGAAGCGACTTGCAACATAAAAAGCTGAATAACAGAGCCCCATGAAGCAAGCAGCTCATTTAGAGACATTTAATCCTGGATTTTGCGTACGGCTTCATTGTCCTCATAACTGTTGTAATTTACTTTTACGTGTTGGCAAAAAGAAATAAAAATGGTTGCATGGGCCTGGCATAAGCCATCAGGACCTTCCTATTGTCAGTCCGAGGTGCTACCACCTGCCTCATCTTATCTTATGCACACACTTATCTAACAGTAGGCATAAGCATCTTATGCTTATGTGTGTTCTCGTAGCATAATAAATTTATTCAAACCAACAACGCGTTGTGGCTATAGACGCCTTTACTAGATCTTTAGTAGTACTAGACCTTAAATAGATCTTTAGTAAAGGATTTACTTAAGGATTAGCTCATTCTTATTAGGCAGTTTAACTGTCTGCAATAGATTTTCTCTGTTACTTGTGTTTAAACACCTAAAATTCAAATTTTTTAGGTCTCTAGCTGAAATTGTCAAGCCCAGAGGTTTTTCTTACATAAGAACTGATAAAAATAGCCGGTCGGCCTAGAGCATTATTCTTAGGCCCAACTGTTTTATTATTTTGTCTTAATTACATCAGATTGTACCTACCTAGAGGCCCGACAGATGCACACAATTTTTCCTCCGTTACGGGAGTAAGGTAAGAAGCAATTTCGTTCAAGGTAAGAGGTCAAGACAACTCAGTTCTTGATATTAGTTTCCCTTCAAGAAGATAAACTAATGATTCCTCTTACTATGAGTATCAACTCTAAGGTAAGGTGTATCCAAGTCCATATGCCAATTGTTGCCACATAAATATTATATTGCTGCTTCTCTAATTGGAAGCACATCCTTGGCTATCCATGCCTGCAAATCATTAAGCCGCCACATACGAAATGCAGGAACAGGCAAAGAACATAGACCCGCAGTCTTGTGTTTATTTCACCGCCACTCGAAACGTCCAATCGAGCTATCGATTGCCTTTCTACATCCCAAACATGTGTTTGTATAGTTACCAAAAATGTTTTCCATATACCTATGTAACTGAAAATCGAGATGAGAATTCACTTGTTCATTGAACCGCATCGCACGAATTTGTTCTGCACAAGAGAACACTTATAGGAAGGAGTGCCAGACCGCGACTGATTGAACATTGGTAACGAATAATAAAAGTCAATCTGACGTTTCGGAATGTTGGTTTTTTATAGCTATATAATGGCCTTTAGCACGGTGTTTCTTTTGACCGCGATACGTATACCTATAATAGGGTGATAGCTCACTTTATGACTTGCAAAAATGTCTTCTCGACGCAATTAATCCCATTATTATCATATAAGCTTGGATTTATACCCATTATTCACATAATTCATTGAATTCCGCTAATAAGGCAATAAGGCGAGAATTCAAACAATGTCACGACTGTCATCATCACCCACTCATTCAAGATTTCCATTCACGAATCTCACTACTGATGTCAGCTTGCCGGCATACTTTGCCTCTGTGCTGTGGAATCATATTTCCAGTTAACCCACTTGAATAATGAGTCAGTGGGGAAAATTCGTTGCCAAAATAAAAATCGGTCCTCGGATTACCTGCGCATGGCTAGCAAAGCGTGGAGTGTGGTAAATTTAAATTAAAGTCATCCCTCATATATGCTAATTTTAATTAGTACCTATTGTACGTCGGGACCGTAATTGATTGCGCACACAAACACCTTTGGAAGTCGCATCATTATCTCATTACCTCAATGAGAATCGGCGTACAATAGATGACCTGCATTCACCAGATACCCACCTAGCACCCTCCATATCCGCCTCACGGAAACTACTGCCAATGTCAATGTGTCAAATTTGTCGGAGAATTGTTTGCGAATTGCTTCCGCAAATAAACACACTCACACACATACCAACGACTACGTCTCCATCGATCAAAACTGTTTCCGGCGACGTAGCTCAAAAATTAAAACCATCCGAGCATGGGTTTCCTGTGGGGAACGCTTTGCACAAACAAACTTGAAGCCACATCTTGTTTGTACTCGAGCGCTTTGTTCGCAGGGGTTGGGGGTTTGAATCCTTTTATTTTATATGTACACCCCCACCAGACAGGGATCTAAGTCTTTGGCTGTTTGGAGCCTGAGTCGGACACTTTGTGGTCGGATAATCCTATCGGACTGGACAATATAAATACTTTCTTAATTCGATACGTACAACAAACAGCCCCCAGATAATGGGTTATAATTCATTTTGTTGAGGTCAAATGAGATTTAGGTTTATTTATTAAGACTTGGGATTTGATCCCCACGGATCAAATGTATACATACTTATATATAAGTTATTTATAAACTACAAAAGCGTTTTAATTCTGCGAGATAAATGAAATAACTTAGGGATTAGGGTGAACCTTATCAGAATTGAATTAAATTTCGATTATGCTTTGGAGGGTGCTTTTTTTGTGACATACCCAATACACTATTCGAGCAGTGAAAGGTGTTTATTACATTTTTATTTTTCCCTTTTAATGTGATTTGATTTTCGATTGTAGGTGATTTTCGATTAGCGACTTACAAATAATGTTTTTTTGTGCTTTCGAACCTTGATAAACATATTGAACTTTATAATACTTTTCGATTGCTGTATATGTATCGACCCTACTGGTTTAAAAAAGAAATACATGTATGCAAAATGTGTGTGGTTTTAGAACCATTCGTTCTGATTCCTGACGATATCCTTTAAAGACCAATATTGCCATTGCACAAAGCACACATTTTGGCTTTACATAAAACTTTTGAATGAAAAGTATTTTATCGATCCTTTTTCTCCTGAGGGCAACAAAAAAGATTTGGTCGAAATCCAGGAAAGCAGGGAGGAATGTGCTTCAGTTAGTTCATCGCTATTGCAACGTGCTCAGAATATCGAAGCCTTTTTTAGCCTTTGGTAAGAAATTCATTCAGGAAACGTACACAGCGATACGGCAGCGTAACTTTATGAAAAGTAAACGGCATTCCACTTGAGGCATTCAAAAACTTAAAACTGGACTTAAAGTTTAAGATGCATAGTGTATATGGCTCGCGAATAAATAAGTGAAAGTATCTTAACCTACTCGGAAGAAAGTGGGAATATTGAAAAAAATCTTATTCAGTTGTTCATCATCGCATCATCGTTTTCTGTGACCGCTTATCCTTAGGAGGGTCGCAGAGCGAGGGTGGCTTAATGGTTCCCGATCCTCCGCCACCAACTCAAGAGACACAAGCGCGATCCCCAGACGGGTTTCTTGGTCTACCAGCGCGCCCCTGGTCGGGGTCCCCCTGGACGCGCTCGCATCTCATGACCTGTCTAGAAAGTTTGTCGGTGGCATGCGAATTACGTTTCTAAACCATCGAAGAATTGATCGTTCCACTCGGAGAAGTAGCCGCTCAATATGCCTGACGTAGCGGCTCAACATTCTCACTCTATCCATAAGAGTAACACCAGCATCGCACCTCAGAAATCTCATTTCGACAGCTTGAATCTAGGAGTGCCTGCATATACGATAGTTATATTTTGTGGGCGTAGTGTTAAGGTTTCTTTTTTTAAATTTTGAAAAAAAATTCTCTAAGCCATGTCATGGTGGGCAACTATGACTCGAAATCGAATCCGTGTCCTTATTCTAATGCCCACCCAACCCACCGACAAATCTCAACCGTCATTGAAAAAATTCACAAGATTTTCAAACTCGTAATTAAATGTTCAGTTCTCTCCTTAACTTGCGAGTGACTTTATTCCACGTCTTATTTCGCATTTAGCCTAATCTCATTTCGCAAAACCCCCCTGTTTCGAAGAGGGTATTGATAATCTGCCAATTTAGATTATATTCCGCTTTGTCAAAGGTTTAGGCGCCCTGATTCCGAAGTTGCGAAAATTTGCCAACATCAGTTGGTTTAGAAGTTATAGAAAACAAGTGAGCAGGTTAGGTTAGGTTAGGTTGGAAAGGGTTGTTTGCAACTAGTGCATGTTCACTCAGTGGCCAGATTGTCCCATTGTGATTACCCTTGTGAGGTAGACAAACATGGTTAGAAATATGTCTTACTAACTGACCAAGCCTGATCTTTTGATGAATCTTTTTAGGTCTGTTGCATTGGCAACTCCTTCAATTTAATGTAAACTATTATAATTGTTATACAACTACTTAAATGTCAAAGAATAAAGAACATTCTCAACCAAACCTTGAACATGGTGGCAGCGGAAAAATCCAGTAAACTCAACTAGAACGAATACAGTATATTATTTTATCTTAAAAACGGATTATAAGAATAAAAATATCTTTATTTAAAAAGAAAAAAAAAAAATGTAATTGCACCCACATCGCCGCAAGCACGTGCTATGCCGCCAAAAGACGACGAGAAAAAACAGCAAGACACTAAGCAAGAACATCCAGCACCAACTTTAATGGCTAGCTCCAGCAGACAGATGACGCTAAGCCCCCCAGAAGAATTTTCATTTATACCTTCGGACTGGGAGAGATGGATAAAGCGCTTTGAAAGGTACCGCATGGGAAATGGATTACACGAGGCAAACGATCAATCCCAGGTAAATATTCTAATATATTGCATGGGCGAAAAAGCCGAAGAGATTTTTAATTCATTTACGCCACCGCCAATAACTTATGAAGATACTAAGAAAAAATTTGAGGAACATTTTATTCCAAAAAGAAATGTTATCTATGAGCGTGCGAGATTTCTTAAAAGAAAGCAAGGCGATGAGACAGGCGAAGAATTCATCACAGCACTGCATGCACTCTCCAAGCATTGCGAATGGGGAGCATTGCATGATGATATGATTTTATTGACTCTTATAGTAGGAATGAAAGATGAGAACTTGAGCGATAGACTACAACTAGATTCTAGCCTCACTCTAGAGAAAGCTGTTACATCATTTAGACAGGTAGAAGAATTAAATCGTCAGAAAAGAGATCTTTCATCAATTTCGCCTGCGGCAGTCGATAGAGTTAGACGTTTTGAGAATAAATTAAAAAACAATAAAGGTGAAGCAGTTCAGAATAGAAATAAACAAAATAGAATCACTCAGAAGTGCATGCGATGTGGGTATGAGCGTCATGACTACGATAAGTGTCCAGCTAAAAATATAATTTGTAATAGTTGCAAAAAAATAGGGCACTATGCAAAGCAGTGTCGAACAAAAAAAGTTAATGAGGTACGGGAGGAAGACGATGCTGAGGACGAGGACGAGGAGTACTTTGTAGGTGCTGTAACGCAGAGCTGGTCAGTTGATTTATGACTCAACGGAGATCGTATACAATTCAAGGTTGACACGGGTGCTGACGTAACGTTAGTACCATGGCATGCAGTGGAACATGTGAAGGGAATAAAAGTGGAGAAAACAGCAGCAAAATTATTTAGTGTAAACCAGGCAATTGATGTTATTGGGAAGTCGACTGTGAATTTGCAATATGGAGAGAAAACAATTAAAGAGACAATATACTTAACCGCGGATAAAATAACACCTTTATTGGGAAGATCTGGAATAGAAAAATTAAGTCTAGTAAAAAAATTATTTGGAGTAACAAAACGAAATTGGTTAGAGGAATTTAAGGACGTATTTGGAGGTTTGGGTAAATTTAAAGAGGAATACAAAATTGAACTAAAAGACAAGGTCACACCATTTGCTATTTCGACTCCTAGAGTTGTACCGATTCATCTGAGAGCAAAAGTTCAGGAAGAACTTAGGAAAATGGAAAAAGACGGGGTAATCACGTCGGTGGATAAAGCGTCTGACTGGTGTGCACCTATGGTTGTGGTTCCGAAAAAGGAAGGGATAAGAATTTGCGTTGACTTAACAGAACTTAATAAATGTGTCAAAAGACCGGTGTATCCTATACATGGAATTGATTATTGGTTGTCACAGTTAGCTGGGGGAAAAGTTTTTGCAAAACTTGATGCAAATAGCGGATTTTGGCAGGTGCCGTTGTCAAAAGAATCCCAAGATTTGACGACATTTATCACTCCATTTGGAACATTTAAGTTTTTGAGGTTGCCCTTCGGAATAACCTCTGCTCCTGAGTATTTCCAAAAAAGAATGTCAAAATTGCTCCTAGGTGTTAAAAATTGTATAGTCCACATTGACGATATACTTATTTGGGCTGAAAGTGTGCAGGAGCTTGAAGAGCTAGTAGAGTTGGTGCTCATAAGATTAAGAGAAGGAGGTGTTACACTCAGCAGACAAAAATCGGAGTTTAATAAAACAAAAATACACTTTTTAGGACACATTATTTCGGAGGGGTCGATAAAAGTTGACGGGGAAAAAACCAAAGCCATTCAAGAAATGGCAGCACCAACCAATGTTAAGGAGATTCAAAGATTTCTTGGAATGGTTAATTTCATTGGGAAATACATTCCCAATAAATCAGCTATCGTAGAGCCAATATCAAACTTACTCTGTAAGAAAAATGCTTTTGTTTGGGGAAGTGCCCAGCAGAAAGCTTTTGAGGAAATTAAAGGGAAATTGATTTCTCCCCCCTGTCTTAAAATATATGATCCTGGGAAAGAGACAATTTTGGCTTGTGATGCTTCTTTACGAGGTCTAGGTGCTGTTCTGTTACAAAGGCATGGAAAAGATCAATTTCCTATTGCATATATCTCAAGGACCCTAACTGGAGCAGAAAAAAATTATGCAAACATAGAAAGGGAAGCATTAGCAATTGCATGGGCATGCGAAAAACTAAAAACTTATTTGATAGGCAGAAATTTTACTGTACAAACGGATCACAAACCACTTTTACAACTTTTAAAAACTAAAAACTTAGATGATCTCACTCCAAGGTTGCAACGCATCCGTTTGCGAATGATGAGGTATGACTACTCCATAACTTACATACCCGGTAAAAATCTCATCACGCCTGATAGTCTTTCAAGAATGCCAATTGATGATAGCTCGGATTCAGAAGAGTTGGAGGAGGAGATAGAGGCTTATATACATCAGATATCCTTACAGAATATTCATACCAAAGATGAAAATATCGTTCAAGTTATTCAATCACAAATCTTAGATAAAGAGTGCAAGGAAATAAAAAAATATTTGGAGATGGAGTGGCCGGAGAAAGCTAAACTGACTTCTGACATTAAAGAATATTATTCTGTTAGAAACGAACTCAGCGTAATTGACGATTTGTTACTAAGAAGTAACAGAATGATTATTCCAAAAAGTTTAAGGCCCATGATGTTAAATAAATTACATGCAGGACATTTAGGCATAACTAAGACAAGAATTAGAGCCCAGAGAACCGTGTGGTGGCCAGGAATTTCAAAAGACATTGAGCTTAAAGTGAAGGGTTGCCCAGCGTGTGTCCAGAACTCAAGGAACAAACAAGAGCCGTTAATCGCATCGGACTTCCCTGATTACCCATGGCAAAAAGTTGCTATGGATTTATTTAAGTTAAAAAATAAATGGTACATCGTTATAACTGATTGTTATTCCAGATATTTTGAGATTGGAGAATTGGTTCGCCTGCGTATGAGAGATGTGATAAAAGTATGCAAAGCTACGTTCAGCAGACATGGAGTACCTCAAAGTATTTTTACTGATAGCGGAACACAATTTCAAAATCTCGACTCATCCGAGTTTCGACGTTTTGCGAAGGAATGGTCTTTCAATATTTTCACGAGCAGTCCGCAATTTCATCAGGCAAATGGAGCCGCAGAAGCAGCTGTAAAGGTAGCAAAGACTATTTTGAAGAAAAATCCAGGGAACGTGGAGCTGGCAGTACTAGCGTACCGAAATACACCACTTTTAAACGGACTAAGCCCCGCAGAATTACTTTTTGGACGGAGACTACGTGACAACCTTCCGGATGTAAATTTAACTATGAAACCAGATTTGCGAAACCTGGAAAAAAAGGAGGAAATTTACAGAAAAAAATATAAATCGAATTACGATAGACGACATAGAGCAAAGGAATTGGTGGAATTAAAGGCAGGAGAGTTTGTTTGGGTAACGGATCTCAGGGGGCATGGAAAAATTATTAAAAAAGTGCAACACAGGTCTTACTTAGTCGAGACTGATAAGCGAGTTATTCGCAGAAATAGATTTCATTTGATTCAAGCTCCTTATTTAAAATCCTTGCAGGTGAAACCTTCTGCTGCGGTATACCTGGGACCTGACGTCAACTTACCAACATCTACAATGGAAGAAACGGAAACATCTGTGGCCCCTACAAAAACTGTGAAGGTTCCTGCTCGTCGATGTTCCAGTGATGCTTTGATAACCAGATCCGGGAAAAAAGTCTATGGCTTTATTTGAGATTTATAATTAAATAATTTAAATGATTTTTTTTGATTGACTTAAAATGCATTATAAACTAATTTGTGGAATTTAATACTTTAAAATAGTAAGCCTAAGCTCTATGCACATACATTTAAGAAACCTTAAGTTATAGTTACAATTTAAATGAAATTCTAGAAACAACTATTTGAATTATTTGAGTTGTAATTGATTAATGAAATATTAAACTTTAATTCTGTATAAACTTTAATATCTTAGGGGAGATGTTGCATTGGCAACTCCTTCAATTTAATGTAAACTATTATAATTGTTATACAACTACTTAAATGTCAAAGAATAAAGAACATTCTCAACCAAACCTTGAACAAGGTCAAGTAATGATATTCCTGCCAGGTCGTCCAGGCTATCAAAGAACCTGACTCCTAAAAAGGTTAGTCGTCGTTCTTGGAGAGCTGGGCAGTGGCAGAGAAAGTGTTCTATAGACTCTATTTCTTCTTCATCCCTACAGCTTCTGCAGAAGTCATTGGCAAAGATTCCCATTCGTGTAGCCATGACACCAATGGTGCGGTGTCCCGTGACTACACCAACGAGTGTTCTTATGAAATTTCTACTGAGAGATAGAAGGGTCGTTGTTCTTTTTAGATCGAGTACTGGCCATAAGCTGTGAGTTATGATATAATCTTTAGACTGTTGCCAACGTTCACCGGCTAGTTTGATCTTGTGTTGATCTATAAGACTTTTGGCTGTGTTGAAAGGGAGATAAACCCGTCGGTCAGCCATCGTCATGTCCATATCAGAACCTATCCTTGCCAGCTCGTCCGCAAATTCATTTCCGGCCACGCCAACGTGCCCAAGAACCCAGCAGTGTAGAACTGTGTGAAAGCTTATATCCTTTAATGCCATGAGGCAGTCCTTGACACACTTAGAAAACAAGTGAGCAAGAGTTCGTTTGTAACAAACTTTTAAATACCCGACCCTGCAGCAACACCAAATCTTGAAGTCCCTTTTTTTTGACTGATTTTATTTACTGGAAGTCAAACATGTGCTTGGATTACGCCCTCAAAAGGAGCGTGGATCAAAAAGAAAGTCTTTAATACTTATTTTGTTAGAACCATGAGGAAATTAGTTAAAACAAGTGGGAAAGTGCATATGTGCGTATGCAAAAGTATACAGTGCGTATGCAAAAGTTTCAGTCCATCCACGACGGATTGCAAAATACCCGACCATACCAAAAAGGAAACTGCCACGCCTCCAAAAAGTAGACGGGATACAAAAATATAACTGTTGAATGCTTTATACTAGCTGGTTGCATACATTTCGGTCCAAAACTCCACTCTTTTAACTAAAAAAATCACTTTTTTATCGTCACGCCCACAAAAATGGGCGAAGGCACATACTTAATAGGCATTCATGAAAGTTAGAAAATGCTAATATCTACAACTTTTGTCATATAATTTTTTGTCAATTTTCATATATATTTTTTGGAAAACAGTCATTTTCAGCTAAAATCCCTTAAAAAGTGGGCGTGGTTAATGAAAAGGCTGAAAATTTTTGGCTTCTTCAAAGACAATTACAGCGCAATGTTACATACCAAAAATGAATGCTCTAGCTAGAGATGGTCGCACATGCAGGGGTGTAGTGGGCGTGTCTGTGGGCGGATTCAGCTAATTTTCAAACTTGATCTAAAGGACCAGACTTTCAGCCAACCCACCAAATTTTAGATCTCTACCTTAAAATTTAAGGCCTAATAGTTGTTTATATACTTACATTTACATATATGTATATGAAATCATCGTTTTCTGTGACCGCTTGTCCCTAGAAGGTTCGCAGAGCGAGGGCGGCTAAATGGTCGTTCCCGATCCTCTAGAGATTGTTGCCCATACGGATTCACCTAATGTTCAAACTTGACCTGAAGGACTGGACTTTCAGCCAACTCACCAAATTTCAGCTCTCTACCTTAAAATTTAAGGCCTAAAAGTTGTTTATATACTTACATTTACATACATGCATATGAAATTTGACTAAAAATTGTACAAAAAAAAGGAAAAAAGAAAACAAAAATCTATTCAAAGTTCCCACAAACTATTCATAAACGCTACACGAATTTCATAATAAATTCGTGTAAAAGTGTCCTTTTCGAAACGTGAAAAGAGGGTGAAAATGGGTCAGTTCCTAGGGTTTATAAGCCAATTTATAAAAACATTATCACACCTCGAAAAAAAAAACAAATCAAAAATAAACTTTAGTTCTACTACATATCTACATATTTATAAAATACCTTCGTTAGTACAAACACAATCTCATTTAAAATCCTTCCGACCCTTTGGTTACACAATTCCCATATTCCTCAAGACTGCCCATTACAATTAGCAAAACATGAAGCTTAACTTTGAAAACGCTTTGAGCACACATTCGGACCTTAGCTTTACACACCCTTCATCTGAAGAACCCTATATCTACGTGATGGAAAGCTGGTACGTGACCTTTCAAAGGGTCAATCCTTCTGGCGGGGGCCTACTCATGCATGAATTAAACCCAGATGCTGAAAAGGGACGAGATTTTCGCCGAAAAGGATTACAAATCTTCCGATTGGATACATCATGTCTACATTATTGATTTCCTCTTGAGGTGTGATTTCACTTATTCATGGGGGGAATATGTGAGTATTTTCAGATGAAACAATTTTTTCTCCTCAAAAATAGTGATTTGTGTTGTTTTAAAACCGGAAACGTATATCTTATCTCGCACGTACTGTTTTGAATAATTCAACTTATTCCATGATTCTTTAACAATTGAATTTTATTTTGCGTGACATGCTTTGTTTTTCCTCTAAGAATCGCTGTTGAATTTAAGGCAAACCTTTCAGCCATTCATATGGTAGAATCAATGTAAACCGTTCGGAATACAAATGTTGCTACACCCGCATTGAAATTCTCGTGTGTTTTGTTTGTGAGGAGCTTTTAAAGCAGCTTACATCCAGCTTAAATCTCGAAGATGAAAGATTTTTTTTTTGGCTAAAAAGCCTGTTCGAATAGTTTGCGCATGTAAATTCGAGGTTGTTTGACTTCGTCATGCAAAATGTTGTGTTTTTTTCGGCTTACAATAAGAGGGTAGACGCGAAAATGCGTAAACATTTTTGGCACGTCTACCATTTTTGGGAACGTAAATAAATGTCGGTGTGCCATTACTCATCGTTTTGTAGGTGTTTCCTCTTTTTTTTTTTAGGTAATGGCCAAATTCACACATTCTCGGGGTATTTAACCAGCAGAGGGTCTCTTGTCATGCATAAAATTGATGGAGGTCATGTTCGGAGTTTCTATTTAGTTTTGGTTTGTGGGTAGGAACGGTTGTATGACATTTGAGTAAATGTGAGGGAGATTTGCATAGATAGTTGTTCAGGTATTTTTTTGGCATTTAAACTGTAAACCCGCCTGAGTGGATATACTGGTCGTGATGGGTAGCTCAAGTTATTTCTAGTTTTTAAATAAAATAATACCAGCAGTTATCTACTTATAATTTCTTATAACCTGTATTTTTTTTATTTCAGGTGACACAATAGACGATTGGAAGCAGTAAAACTCAATTCGAGGTAAGTTAAAATTGGTTCTTTACGTTACACGTAGTATCTAGTTGGCTGTAAACTCAACCAAACACCCCATTTGGAAAAGATCATGTCGCACTCAATTCGCTTTGTTTAATTTTGTGAAAAAAAAATTATTACAAAACGGTTAAATCTTTAAAAAAAGTTTTTACTTTCCATCCATAAAGATAGAAAAAGAACATCATATGGTAGGATCAGTCTGTTGTTCGTCCGTTTGTACGGCGAGTCGAAGAAAGGTGACATTTGGAATACATTTTTTTTTTAATTTTTGCAATTTTTTGTACACCACAATGTTTGAATTTTGACTTTAAGAAAGGCACTTGTCTGAAAATATTAACAGCCAGAAAGTACAAATAAAAAAGTACATATGTAAATCAACAAAAGTTTCGTCAAAAATTCATGATCAGATTAATTTTATTGTGTATAAATAAACCAAGGGCAAACACGTATCAGAAAAAATCTCAATTTTTGGGAAAACAATTGTCGATTGAAGGCTTACCCCTTGCAGTTCGAGTGCGAGTTCGTTCACCGAAGGCAGATCAACTTGTCAACTTCGACATCTGTGTTGACAGATATGGGTCTACACATATTCCTGAGCTTCCCATTCCAACTTTTCCAATCGTCAACAATTGCGAATTTTAAATATGATCAGATCACATTTGGTGCAAAACATTTTGGTAAAAAACGTGTAAGGAAATCACTTCTATTCTTTTTTTTTAATTTTTCAAAACTGGGAACGTACCACCCTTCCTTTTTCCGAAATAGTTTAAAAAACTTGGGAATTTGAAGCCTTTATTGAAATTCTGTGTCCATTATATAAAAGCAATTTATGATTATATCTATATAACGACATTCGGAAAAGAACCTCGAATAGCCAATTTATAGACTTAACATGTACATCTCTAACAGCATTCAAAAACGAATTTTTGAACAGTCGTTTTGTAGACGAAATAGATTATTTCTGATTTATTTAATAATTATTGTTGTTTATTTTTTAATTATTATTATGTGTGTATATTTTATTTATTACCCACTTATTTTTTATATAAGTAGTAAGTGGAATAATAAATAATAAACTATTTGAACTATATATGAATTATTTAATATTTATTTTTATTACGTAATTATAATAAAATAAATAAATAAATTACGAAATTCGAATCTAGGGGACAAAATGTCGGCAGAAAAAAACCGTATGTGGTTCACCAGCAGTTGGTTTGGTTCGGGCTTTGAACGCAGGACCCTCCGATTGTCGTTCCTAGGTGCTAACATCTGCACCTGCACCACAGCCTCACTTTCATCTCGGATGCTTGAACCGGTTTTATCTGCTAACATAATGCATCAACCGTTTTTCTCGACTAACAAGAAATGATTGTTTTAAATCTCAAAAATGCAAATACAAAGTAGGCGCCCACCAAAAATTTAAAAAACCAAGACTCCTAATAAATCCTATACACCCTATTCGCAAGTCCCTTTTGTGCCATTTAAAACCCTTTTCGTACACATTTAAAACAGTTTACAACTTGAAAGAGGAAATCGGAATTGACATATCTGTCAAACTAGTATTTTCAATTGAGATATTTACACGAAATGTTTTTTTCGCTCTTAGGACCTGGGCTGGAAGTTATCATCATAGATTTTTTTTAATATACCTCTAATTTCTTGAGTTTTCCAGAACGGGACCATTTTTGGGTAACATTTACACTCTTAGTCTCAATTCGTTGAAAACTTTCAACGAAGCCGACCTTACTTCATATTTACTGGACTTTTTGCTTACCTAATTAAAATTTCCTTTTGTAAAAATTGTGAGCTTTGTATTTTAGTCTAACTTTTTTTTACTTGTGTTATAATCAATCTATTCATATTTTCTGGACACTGTTTAGTTTCCGGTTGCTGAGTAAACATGCAAGGCATGGATACTTCCATGACAAACCACCCTAATGACTTGGTACATCCTAAACCAATCTAGCTGTGTAAATATGTTTGAATATTTAATTTCCCAAACAACCTTGTAAGTGGTTGACTCCATACGAAAGGACACTGACTTTTGGGTTTTCATTTTACCTTGTGCAATCACAATGAATCACCAAAGTCTATCCATCAAAACTGTTAGCGTTCTAACCTAATTTTTGGTTATTCGAAACGACGACGCCCGGCGCAATGGAGGGTCGTTTGCTTCAACTCGCACCTATCCTAAATCTTTCACTAAACGTAATTGGTAACAAAATATTTAAGACACCGCTGGCTGTACCGTCGGAGCAGGTTGATAATCCCATTTATCATTTATTGTCATTAATTACCCGAAAAAGGTGTTTAAATGAAACATCAGTGTACTAAGACCTTTTAGCTAAGCCATGCTACGTATGTATCAAATGGGACAATGTTAGAATTTTAGTATGACATGTCAACGTATGTAAAAGCTGTCAAACTCTAAGGGGTAATTCATTTAGCAAATTCAACCCTTTGTGCATTTTATTCCCATGTTTTGTCTCATAATACTGTAATCGTAACATACGAGTATTGCTGTAACGACATACCTTTTTGGTTGTCATGTAATCGTGCTCATTAGTTCTCAATTAATTTCAAAAACAGATTTAACAATGACAGTCACCTACCATAAGCCAGGGTTTGTCATCTAATGAGATGAGTAGAATACGTGCTTTTAATTACAATACATATTTGTAAGCTGATTTTTTCGATTGCACTGGCGATAGTAATTTGCTATTAATCTGTTGTAGGACTTAATCTAAAGAATTATTTAATAAATTGCGATTCAGATTGTAGTTCAACCAGGTCAAGCGGACATTAATGGACCGTCATTCTGTGAAGCGATAATTTTTTGTTTTGACTATGCTGATTTGTATTTTGCTGAATTCGAAATGACGCAAATAAAAAAAATAAAATGAAAATAATGCTCGAATAAGTGGGTGTTGTCTATCCCGTTAGCGAAAGGATGTGTTTTGTATCACATTTCAATGGAGTCGCATATCCACTAATTTGACAGATAAATTGATGCAAAAAAAAATAATATTGACACTCTGCATAAGATTGTTTTTCGTTGTCGTAATATTTTATAGAAACATTCTTGCATAAGGGCACATTTCATTTTACTGGTTGCAGACTGAGTTATGTTCAGGCTGACATTTAGTGTATCAGGTTGCAATGGATTGCCCCGTTTTATGATTCGTTGAGTCACTCTGGCAAACACGACTGACAACTTGGTAACCTGACTGCTAAATTGGGTTTTGCACAAAGCTTTTTCCAATCAATTATATAATCTATAGCTTGATTAGACGAAGGACAATACTTTAACATTGCTTGTTTTTGCTCGATTCTTTACTGGAAGCAGCTGCTCAGTGCATCCCTATCAAAAGAAAGCATACCGTGAGCGGCTACTGAAATGTTTTAATACAAGGGATTGTCAGGATTAGGAATCTTTTAAAGTCCTAACAGGATTGACCAAGGTGGATAAGGTTTAGACACAAAACAGATCAAACGTAGTTTTTAGCGTCCTCCCAATGCTTAACTAGCAAAGGGGTTAAAATGTCCACCTAGGTGGCGGATAGGTAAACACTATCAGGGACGGTGTGTACCGCCATGGGAGAATGACGAACTAAGCTCTGCCACACCTGGTTCGAGTGGTCGTATAGCGTATAGACGTATAGCGTAGCGTATTGACGTATAGCGTACCCGTTACCCTTGCCCAATAGTGCAAAGCTGAGGCTGAAATCAGACTTTACAGACTCTTTCAAGTTTGTCGTAGTAGTGCCCTATCACAGCAAAGTCGGAGTTTTGGACTTAATCCGACTTACGGCTTAATTGGACAACTTATGGCTTAATTGTCGTAATTAATTAGTTTAAGGGCGCGGATCATAATTCTTCTTTCACATTTGGAAAATGCTTCTTTTCAAAATTGTGACTAGAAAAAAAATTCAGCTTATTCTCCTTTGTTATAAGCAAACTGGTCACTTTTTTTCAGTCGAGCAAAGGTAAAGAGAGAAACAGGCAGGGCGCTGCATGCGCCCTCCTCCCATAGATATTCCTCTGAGTTGCTTTGTAAAAGTTTGGTTTCCAGAATTTTTTAAAAATTATTTCGACCCTGCAGAATTTTGACCCCAATCCTGAACAAGCACTCCGGTTGGCTCTTCAGCGAAACAAACAAGTTCCTAGCATCGGACACCGCTTCTGATCAACTAAAGACTCTCTATCTCTAAGTACCCTGGCCATGTCGGAGCCAAGGAAAACAAGGCTGCAGACTCATTGGAAAGACAAAGAGCACCAGTTTTCTTCGTTGGACATAATAATTTTTCTATAATAGGAAATAATACAGGAAAACGGAGAGTAAAGCGAGCTAATAAAACCTCTAGGACACTATTAGGCGTTATTGAGGCTGTATCTTGCATTTAAGCTTTCTGTTGCAAGCTTTAACGAGTTTATTAATAATTATTATTATTAATTATTATTATTATTATTTATAGCTAAAAGTAAAGCTTCCTGTTGCAAGCTTCACCGGGGTTAATATTTGTATAAATCTTTTTCTTGCAGCCTTCATAGAGGCTATCGTATTACTTGTATACAGCTTCCTCCCTAGGATTTAGTAAGTTCATAATAGACCACTAGTTTGCCAGCAAATACCCAACTTAAAGAAAGAAGAATTACAACCTAGCGGGAAGACCTATATGGCGGGTAAAATCTTAGAAAGCCTAAATCGGTTGCGACATCTGTTTCGGCAGCCGTCCATGCCTACCAATACAAACCTGCCCTAGCGGGAAGTCCTGTGGTAGAAAATGAAAATTCGAAAAAATTTTAATTCCAATGCTCAGCTTTATTAGAATTGCAATTCTGTGAACTTCACCCTGCAGCGTCATCTAGAAAAGGGCGAGAAACAATAGTCATTTGGCCGCACTCATTGAAGGTTCATTTGTCGGAGGTTGCTACTATCCGACAGAGCACTCAGAGATATATACTGGTCCATTGTACGACCACGCGGACACCTTACTTTAATGCATTTTATTTACCCGTATTTCGAAGAAAAATGAGAAGGACCTTCAGTGATGTAGAGCTTAGGAGTTCAGCACACACCACGTCAGCCCCAAAGATCCGCCACCTGATGCGAGCAGAGGCAAGACAACTACATAGGAAATGTTTCACTGTATCGTCGTCCTCTCCACAGGCAGGCCTCATGTGGAGGTTTTGCTCAAGTCTAGCACATTCAAGTGCTTGGCAAAAGCTTTGTGGCCCGTAAGGACGCCTACAAGAAGTCTGCAATCGATTCTCCTGAGAGATAGAGTCGTTTAGTCGTTTCGTCTATCTGCATCCATCGCAGTCAAGCCAACGAGCCCTGTGCTCACGAGAAACCCAAGTATCAATGGCAGACACGACAACAGATACAGGCAGGCCTAAAGCAGGTTCGGGTCCTGAGAAAATCTCTTCTGGGCCTAGCCTGGCAAGCTCATCAGAGATCTCCCTGGATATCAGTGTGACCTGGAACCCAAACAAGATTCACTGCATTTAGCCTTCCGACTAAGCTCAACAAATACTAAAGTTCAAGCACTATCTTGCACGAGGTAAGAGGGTTGAGCAACGGCCTTAGAGCGGCTTGGCTGTCACTGCAAACGCATATGCTTCTCGCCCTCCACCTGATAGCCACAGTATAGTGCATAGCCATTAGGATAGCGAAAATCTCCGCTTGGAAGACAGACGCATATTTACCAAAGGGGTAGTGCAGTCTATTGTTCTCGCTTTCCACAAAGATTCCAGCATCAGACCCCTGTCCGGTTTTGCAGCCATCCGTGAAAATACGATGGCAATCCATTACCTGAGGAAAGTCGACTTGGTAGTTTTGTCGCAAAAGGATTTTTGCGTCAGAGGGCCTGTCCATAAGACAGGGGTCGAAGGACAATTCTCGAACAAGTTCTTCAAAATCCGAATGCGTGTGGTACCAAAAACCACCTCTCTTTAAGCGAAAGATGGTTTTCAGCTTACATCCCATGATAAATATATAAAGGGGGGTTCATCAGAGCATCTATAGCAGAGCCCGGCGTACGAGGGTAGGCCCCTGTGCAGCCAAGACAAGCCGTTCTTTGGAGTTTGGCAAAAGAGGCAGTAACACGTTTCAGACGGTTCAGAGTTGAGTCAGACCAGTGACATTCCTTTTCTTGTAAAGAGATCAAAAGTAGTTTTAAGAGGATCTAATGAAAGTCCATTCCTAGTGCACCAATCATCGATAAAGTCTAGGGATCTCTGCACCTGAGAGCACACAGTCCCTAGGTTTGAGCTGACAGAAAGAACGGCGACATAATCCGCGTAGGCTTGTGTGTAGGTTCCAGGAAGGTTGAGAGACGATAAAAGTTTTGCGAAAACTTTTGCGAGAGACGAAAAAAGTTTTTAAGCCATTTAGCAAGGTTGCGGGGGGCCATTTGAAATTTAGTAGTTTAATACAGTGTGGCAAAGGAAAATAATTAGTGCAGATGACTGGAGGCTTCTTAAGGCTCAGCTATTTTCAGGTATTCTACAGTACTATCTGGCCATTCGCTCACGCCGACCTTCAATGACATCAAAGCGGTGTAAAACTACTTGTCTGCAGCAATGACATCTCAGCTGAGTATATCAATCCAGAAGTCACAAAAATCGTCGCTGTATGGCGCTGTGCGAAGCTTAAGGCCGTATGGAAACGTGCAAGGGCTTACACCGACAATGGATACCCTGTCTGGGCTTCTCTTTTTAAAAAAAAAAAGTCCCTCTTATTTGACTTTCTTCAGGTGGCGTTACGCACGGTTTTACGCACGCAAAGTTGCTTAAGGTCCCCTCCCCCTTGCGTGTGCCACCTTCTAAGTCTTGTCTCTGCCTTTCTGAAGCGCCCTGCCTTCGGGGTGTACCTATTTGAAGATTTTCTTGCCCGTGAGAGACTTGATGAGTGATGACTATTCGCTCTAGAAGACCCAGGAATCGCAACCATTTTATTCTGACTCTTCGTGCTAGGTCGGTGTTGCTGTACAGCCACTACCTACAGGTGGATGCTATATCTTTGCAGGTGGTTTCCCGTATAACCCACAGAATTTTCTTCTCGTAGCAGCCTAAAGCATGTCCATCTGCCTTGGACAAGGCACCCTTTTCCCGCATGATGAGCGTTTTATAAATGGAGGCACAGTATATTTGCTCGAGAGAGGAGCGTTCCTTCTTTGCCCATATATGCAGCGATTGGCAAAAGTAGCTGAACTTCTGTAGACGCCGGCGCCTAACTATCTCAAATTATATCTAGCTGTTTATTTTGATGTTTTGTTCAAGGTGGCATTGTAAGGTGTCTCTTCTTGATGGCAGCATGTACTTGGTTTTGCCTTCATTAACTGTTAAACTTATATTCGCCGCTTCCTTATCCAAATAGTCCCTAAGCCTTTACTGCTTATTACTGTGCATCTGGCGTTGGTGCGAGAGTTCTGCCCTTAGCACCGCCCTTAAAGAAAAAAAAGTTCCTCACTATCCCCATCACACATTTTAGTAGTGGTTCACACCGGAACGGTTATCAATGCCCTAAATCCCCTTTTCGAGTAAGCCTCATACAATCGCCTTCTGAAAAGGCTTACACCAAGATTGCTTGCTTCACCCTTTTGCCCGATTCGGGAAGTAGTTAATTAGGTACCTACCCAATGCTCACAATATTCTGGTTTGTCTTAACAGTGGTATTACAAAAGAGCTTGAACTCCAATAGTGTAAGTGTGTCTTTGCTAAGCGAGGACAGCCACCTGATCTATAAGTATTATAATTATGCTCATCGTGTCCGCTGTTACTTGATGTGGATAATGGCAAGGCGGTGCGCAGGTGTACTGATCGCACTGAAGGTAGTAGCGCCTTAAAAGCTGAAAGCTAACGCCTGCAAACCGCAAAAATTTCCCCGAACAGGGCTTGAATTCCACCAGTAGCTTTAGACGAATTCATGGGCATGACTGTGTAGCCCTAGGGCTAAACGAAGACTACAAAACTGTACTGATTTGATAATTCTGACCTGAGCATATTCACTGGACTTGATTCGTATTAGCGTTGCGTGTTGGTAAATCTTTAATCTCAACTCAAACCATTGTTGCCGTTGCCATCAATCAATCTAAACAGATCTAACACTTATTGTTTTTTTCAAGGTATCGAAATCGATTGAATATCGTTCGGCATGTTCAGCTCACATTAGCTGCATAACATCGACACTGACCTACATTTAAAGAACAATGCTTATAACAATGCATTTTATTGCTAATGTAATGATAATCACAAAGTGCAGAGTGTTGAAAAACCAACAAACAATACAGAGACGCTTGGTGTTGATTCAGCTGCACACTTCTCCATAAGAGTCTATCAAATTATTGTACAGACTTCGATCGACTTGTGGGTATTTGTTAAAATTTCTGCGACTCTTAGAAATCAACAGCATTTATATTACCTACTGTTGCTTTTGTTGTTTTGGATCAAAATTGAATCTTTTCTAATTGGTTTAACCCACTTTTTTTCTTTAAACTCGTTAGAGGTGACATCATTACAGGTGGCATCGTATTCACACTTAAAGAATCACATATATTAAATTATGTAGCTATAGCTACACACTTTTTAAATTTAATGACCCTTGAGCCGTAAATTACTTCTGAAGTTAGTAATGTCCAATCCATTCTGTCATTCTGTCGCGAATGTATCATCAATCAGTTGTGGTCTGGTGAATTATTGTCTAACAACTTTGTCGTTGCAACCACAACTGTAAGTTGATGAACTATTATCATGCAGCTAGAAATTCCCAGCACCTTATTTGTCTCACTTTAAGTCGCGTCAATCACAAAATCACGAAAAACTCTCACAAAACAATAATAATTAATTCCATACCTGCTACAGGGTGTTGGTGGTGCGAGTTTGAAGTCTTGGATTAATGTTCATGTTCAACGGAACTCACTCGAGGACTTTGATTCCAAAGAAAAACTGATACCGAGAATCCAAATACCTTTCATATGAGTGCTTAACAATCATGAAGACAAGAATGTATTCTTTGATAAGAAGTTTCGTGATTGAAATACTTGATCGAATTACAGAACATGTATACTCCCTCCATATAACCGTTTGAGGGAAGTTACTAAATTAATTACATCAAGTAATGTTGTTCAATTACTTGTTTCCAATTTTTGGGGAAACGACCGACAATTCCGTCACACGTTTTGAGTTGCTATGGTTGCGGTACTCCAAATTTGAACAGAAAACTTGAACAGCTTATTTGGGGAAGGTATGGTATCTTGTAGATATTTATTCGCAGATGAAAATTCGTATATTTTATTGGATAAAGAGATGAAAATTTGCTTTATGTTTCCAATAAATTGTATGCCCTTAAAAAGTTTTGTAAATTTGGCATTTAGTACTTTCCAACAGGTTTCCTTAAACACTGCCTCCTGATTGCTTAAAGGAATCTGTCTTTTGAAAGTATTCAAAGCGTACTAAGTCCAGATAAAAAAAGACATACCTACTCAGAAATTTCATCATTTTTCATCATTTTCGAATGCCGCTTATCCTTTAAAAGGGTCGCGAGGGTTTCTCGATCGAGGGTTTCTCGATCCTCCGCCACCAACTCAAGAGACTCCGGCACAATCCCCAGGCGGGACTCAGAGAGGTTCTATACCTGATCCCACCACCTGTTTCTTGGCCTACCAGGGGGGCGACGCGCTCGCATCTCGGCTAGCATGACCTGTCTAGGAAGTCTGTCAGGGGGCATGCGAACAACGTGTCCAAACCATCGAAGAATCGATCGCTCCACTCTTAGAAGTAGCTGCTCAACATTAAGATTCCTACGAATACTGACGTTTCTCACTCTGTCCCTTAGAGCAACACCAGCAACGCACCTCAGGAATCTCATTTCGGCAGCTTGTACCCGCGATCTTATTCTTTCAGTCATTACCCAAATTTCATGACCATAGATGAGGGTCGCAACGAACACTGAATTTAAAACTGAGATCTCTGCTTTCACTCCAAGCTCAGCTTTCCTGATGACCGGCCGGTGCAGTTTCCTTACTATTGCTCCAGCTTGGCCAATTCTACAGGACAACTTAGTATCACTCCTCCCATCTTTCGTGAAAAAGACCCCGAGATACTTAAACTTCTCCATCTGTTTTAATGGAACTCCATTTATGTGCAGGGTACACTGCACAGGAGTTCCGGAAACAACCATCACTTCCGATTTGTTCACGTTTACTTTCATCCCAGCATCACCACAGACGGCTGCAAAACTATCCAGTGCTCGTTGAAGTTCCTCTTTGGATGATGCAAGGATGGCCAAATCATCTGCGAAAAGTAGATGGCTCATCCTGATGCCAGCCAATTCAAAACATTGCTCGCCAAGACTGCGCTTCACCATCCAGTCCAAATATGCTATGAAAAGGAGCGGCGACAGAACACAGCCCTGGCGAAGTCCAACGCTCACATCAAAAGGACGGGATTTGACGCCATTTATCCGTACACAACTTCTGCAGTTTCCATACAAAGACTGAATGGCTCTCAGAAGAGGCCCACTCAGCGCATAGTCCTGCAAAACTCTCCACAGTGTATCCCGAGGGACTCGGTCATACGCCTTTTCCAGATCTACAAAACACGCATAGACCGGTTTGGCATATTCCCAGGCCTTCTCAAGAATAACCTTCAGAGTAAAAAGCTGGTCGGTTGTGCCTCTGCCAGGCCGAAAGCCGCGCTGTTCTTCCCGTAATAAAGGCTCAATTACAGCTCTGGAACGCATTTCCAACACCTTCGCGAATACTTTTCCCGGAAGACTCAATCGCGATTGATCGATGTCTTCCGGGTTAGATCGATGTCTTCCGCGATAGATCGAAAAAAAGCTCCTTTTTGGTAAACTTATGCTTCACACATGCTAATTTCAGTGAAGTTGTTTAGGAGCATCGATAGCCTTCGAATGCTTTCCATCGAAGTCATTTGAAATGATCGACTACAAGTTACTTAAATGGGTTTGAATGCATTCAGTGATTACTAGTAACTTCAAGATTGACTCAAGTCAAAAAGGGAAAAAAAACTAATTTTTCGACTTTAACACTTTGATTGATGGAAATGAATTCGTGACCTCAAACTGAATGGTGATTTTTTTCTAAGTTGAAGTCATATTGAGCTGAAAAATTATTCAAACTGACGTGATTACCAATTAGGGTAAAGATCAATTTTGATCTTTTTTGCATTTTATACATTCATTTGCCTTCACTTTAATTGACGAATATATATGCTTCAGTCATGATGTCAAACTGAATGCTGATTTATTTTTTCTATTTCGAAGTCATTGATTCGAAGTCATTCTATTTCGAAGTCATGAATTTTTCGGATAACTCTTAGCATTATACTCAAAAATGGGTTGCATTCTTTCACAGCTCTGATAAGAATGAACGTGTTGACCTAAAAAAAATTTTTTGGCGAGTTAATAAGTCTTTCTTAAACTTTGTAAAAAAAAAACTTAACTTTTTCCTAGGAACCTACTCAGTAAAATTTTTACCAGTTCAAATTCAAAAATTCGCAATTATGGGTTGATTTTACTACACCGAGTGTGAAGATCTAGTTTCTAATATTTTGGATATTTATAATTTTTGTTATAAATTTTTGAGTTGGGTAACAAAACTTAGAGCTAATATTTTTTGCCCTCTGACATGTCATGACGGTGTTTGAATTTAAATATTCCAGGTAACTTCTGTAACATTTGTGGTGATTACGTCTTTAAAAAATTTGATTGCAAATCTTTTATGAGCTCGGTTCAAAGAGTTTGCTTTAACTTAATGTTCTTCCAATTTGGACATTCGAAAATTGATAGCTGATAGCGGCAATATTTTTGAAACTAAAGCTGTAAGTTTGATTGGAATTTATTAAATCTGTTTATCCAAATGCCAATTTATGAATATGGCGTTCAGTAGCACATGCAAACGCTGCAGACGTACGTCATCGGTCTACAATTATTTTAGATTAACCTTGGCCGGGCCAACACTTTCAATGGCGAACGCTATAGGAAATAATTAGCAGCTTCTGTTGGGCTAAATTGAATAATTCCCAACTAACAAACAACTGCAAACACTGGTGACGTCATCGGTTCATATTAATTTGAGATTGTCGTTGGTCAGGCCACCACACCGTCAAAGACGAGTGCTATAGGTCGATGATTACCAGCTTCTGTTAGCCCTTGCTGTAGTACATGGATCGCAACGACATGTACTTTCAGCAGGACGGCACAGCATGCAGCAAAGGTCATACTCACGGTGTTTCAACAGGTACTTAAGGACTTTGAAAGTTGATAGCAGCCGTATTGTTAAAGCTACATCTATCGAATAGTCTGTATGGCCAAACAATCATGAATGGTCTCAGCATTCAATAATAGGTGGAAGCGGTGAACACATTGGTCCATTTTGAATTGAGATTTGCATAGGACAGTCCATCACCATCAAAGGAAAGTGCTATAGGTCGATGATTACCAACTTCTTTTGGCCTAAAATGAATAAAATTGACATCAACGACATGTGATTTAAGTAAGACGTCATTACATGCCAGACAGGTCATGCTCACCGTCTACCAATATGAATCTTAGAACTTTGCAAGTTGATGGCGGCCATATTGTTGAAGCTGCGTCAGTCGAATTTACTGTCATCTATTAAGTATGATTTGCCAAAACATCATAAATAGCTAGAGGGTTAAACTATTCATCCAAACGCTGGTTGCTTACGTCATCGGTCTACATTTACTTGAAACTGACGTGACGTTGGGCAGCTCCTTGGACTAAATTGTACGATAGGGTCGCCGACAACATGTGGTCTCAGCAGGACACATGCTGTAATTGCAGCGCTATATATTTAAGACTATGTCGTAATCTCTGTAAACAGCGAATAGTTGGCATGGTCGTTAAAACAAGATTGTGCCATAAGCTTATCACTAACTTTTTATTACAAGTATCAAATAATTTTCATTTGTAACTTTTTCCAGTGTCGGTATTATTTACTTTTTTTTATTTGCTTTTTAAATATTTAACCCAAATGCTAAAAAAGAAGATACAATTTTACAGAAGTTACAATTTTGTTTATGTTATACCTTCTCAATAACCCCAGAGCATAAATTTTCCCATACAAATTGGCTTAATACAAAAATTCCCCCGAATTGAAACAAGGCAATTTTCATTCATTCTATTCAATGTCGTCCCCTAGGAACACGCTTATGCCATTCTCAAGCAACAGGTGCGCCATTAATATCGTCAGTTTTTACTGCTTAAAAAAGTGCTTCACTTTAATATTTTCCATTCCCAATATATACTTTCTAATCCCCTTAATCCGCCCCATAATCCAAGGCGTTCATTCCAGCCTGTAACAAACAACGTAGCGAAAAATTACTCCATCGGCTGGTCGAAGGACGAGAAAAAAAGGAAACCGCCGAACGTTGGCTACATTTGCAATTTGTCAAGGATTCAAACTTTTCACCGTCAAGCGCACACAAAAAGGACACATACAGGCACATGGGTAAAAAAAATAACTAGGTATACGTTGCGGGTAGAAAAAAATTAAGACCGACCACCACACCACCAATGTACCCAAATCAAAATAAATAATGACCCTAATTGTGAGCCATTTTATCTTTCCACCAAATTGATGGCGACTTGCCCACCGCAAATATTTTCCTTTCGCTCTAAACTTTATAGACCCAATTTTGTATCTACTATGCTCCTTGGTGGCTGATCCTGATAGTCGCAGTGTAGCACTTCTTCCTGCTGCTCATCACCGCTTTGCTTTGGCTGACTGACAGAAAAAAGGATAAAGTTTGTTTTGGGTTTGTTTGTTGGAAGAAAAATGCCGATTTTTCTGTTCCCAGCATTACAGATTCAACACATGAATCACGGGATTAAAGTTGTATATTAAAAGGATGAGGAAGATTGTGTTTTTTTTTCTGCGAATTAATTCGATTCGACTATCAGAACGAGAGCCATGGCCATTCAAACACATCGATGAGATTCACTAGTTTCCATCCTTTGTTTTAGTTTTGTTCGTGCGGATTAGCCCTATCAGATTTATCTTGGTCAGTCGGAAGGGAGCAGCGGGCGAGAGATTAGGGATGCGGACACTCATTTCAAGGATCCGCCTTCCGTATGCTAACTTTATGGATGCTGATAAAATTGGGATCCCTTGTAAATGCTGCACACATTTTGTTTGATGTGAATACACACGACAACGGTCCAGGGGGTGGTAATCAAACTTTTTGTAAAAGTACTCGCAAAAAAAAAATCCTTTTATGATCCGCTTGGCTACGTTCGCTTTTGTTGAGCAAAGGTCGGTACTGAGTGCAGGATACATAATCGATTTATGTCCGATTTAAGTAATGTTATAGGACGAAATGGGAAGAAGAGGAGAGGAGGCTGAGATACCGCCCAAACGAGAAACACCATCCCCATGGTTATCCCCCACACACCAAGGAGGTGGTAGGTATATACGAGGGGGTAGTCGTCGAAGGACGATGAAATTTGAATTTCGATTCCCAACAAACAAGGCACTTTTCAATCGTATTTGCATAGCTCTGTGGGGTTGTTTGCGGTAGATGGCTTCCGCACAAGTGAATTTATGTTGTACGAGTTCTTATTATCCATGGTCGTTGTCCGTAGCAGTCCATCTATCATGAGAGTAACAAATTTATATTGCGAACGAAAGTACTGCAGGATATCATCAGTCATAGGAGGTTTCCGTTTGAAATTGAAAATACGCTTGTGTGCGCTTATCTTAGTTGTTAGGATCAAATATTAAATTACTCGCATAAAATTCTTCGACTAAATGAGATCAACGCAACAGACTCGTTTCGTTGGTAAATCGGTTCAACTTGTTGATTGATATTTGGAAAAATAAAATCCATATATTTTTTTAAATTTTTTTTTGAATATTTGAAGCACAATGTACTAGGGACAATTAAAAATCCTCACTTACCTATTTAACTTCACTATTTAAATTATTGTTGATCGATCATACTGGTGTTACAGTTTCAAATGTCTTGCAATGTTGTTTTGACTTTGTTTTGTCTTTCTTTTTGCTTTTGGCTCAACAGCTAAAAAATCATTTCCTTATCTGTCCTCTGACCAGATAAGATAAGTTTGCCACACTTTAAAAAAAGTACTACGCAGGAATTGTTCCAACCCATGATTCTTTTTTGGTTTGTGCAAGCTTCTTCACAATATTATGCATATGATAAGGTTGCGTGCATTACGTGCATTTAAGAAGTACCTACACTGTTTCCTCAGGCCGTAAAATCAATGTCTTACTAAAACCCCATCTCTTTTCAAGTTCAAAGCAAGCTACTGGATACTAGAGGCGTATCGGAAATCCGCTTTCTACAATCCCTCTTCCTTCAAAATCTCACGTTCTATAATATAAAACACTAGTTTATTGCAAATATTAATCCTTATCTAGCTTTTAAAAAAACCGCTTGATTACTCTTAGCCCGTATGACGAACTTTAGTGAAAACAAAAGTTTTAGACATAAGTCATATGCTTAATGTTATACACCTAACCTTGCACCTACCCCAAATCCACGAATGTTCCAAAACAGGGAGCCAACGTTCTCCTAATACATGTTTAACTTAGAAGGCAGCCTTTTACAGTTAAGGGGTACAGAGATGTTAAGGGGCTTAAGGAAACAGATATTAAAAAAAAAAAAAAACAAGTGAATAGGGGAAAGGTTGGAATAATGAGACACTTATTTTTCAAACGCTTTTCTCTACCAAATGTTTTGAGCTATCAAAATGTTTTTTCGGTGATATGTTACCCACATA
Source organism: Neoascia interrupta (assembly GCA_947623515.1). Classification (NCBI taxonomy): domain Eukaryota; kingdom Metazoa; phylum Arthropoda; class Insecta; order Diptera; family Syrphidae; genus Neoascia; species Neoascia interrupta. The sequence continues at coordinate 41,237,008 of OX392464.1, forward strand.
TTTCCTCTACCTTTTGTTATTGAATGTTTAGCACAAGAAAGGAAAACAACTAACCCTAGAGCTAAATCGTTTGTGAAGAGACAGCATTAATTTCTTATTATTTTTTTCGGCAAAAGTCACTCGAAAAAAAAACAATATCTTAAAAAGCGAAGTTTTAAAGTCGTGATTTAGAAAACAAAAAAAGGCAGCGCAAATAAAAACATGAAAAACGCGTAACTTTATGGGGAGTACGTCTTTATATGGGGAGTACCTAATACTATCAGTTATTCCCCACAGAAGGTTTCGATCCTAACACAAGTACCAAAAGAAGACGCTAATTTTTTTTTAAATTATTTTTAGTTTTAAGGAACTCACGTGACTATACTTGTAAGTCTACCACCCACCTGATGAGACGGAGATGCCATTTTGAGAACAAGGAATCACAGAAGTGAGTGAGCCATTCCAAAGCAGTGTGGAAGTCATTCCATTTAAATTTGGTATACAGGTTAATCTTATTGGCTTTCAAGCCAGTGTAGCTTGTAAGCCTTCTCCTCCACTTCTCCTCCACTTGAAATTTTAATAGCACAATTTATACATCTACTGTGAACCTTAACTGAACCCAATCTTTCCCTACCTGCATTTAGTTTAACCTGAGTCCTGGAGAATGTATGTTTTTTACACTTGGTATTGGATTGTATTTATACCCGACCCAGGGTATATTAAGTTTGCTGTATACTTTGTAACGCGGTGAAATAGACCACAAAGACCTTTTAACCCGCGTTGTCACAAGCAACGTAAGACAGGAACAGAAACAGAATCCCTAGCAACTGAAACCTAAATTCGCTGAATGCTTTTTGCGTTGCTAATGTATGAAATTCGGTTGCTATTTCTGTTCCTGTTCCTTGTGACAACGCAACTTTAGAGATATGAATGAGACCGACAGGAGAATCGTTTAAGCCATGTCCGTCCGTCCGTCCGTCCGTATGTAAACAACTTTTAGGCCTTAAATTTTAAGCTAGAGAGCTGAAAATTTGTAAGTGGACTGGAAGTCCATTGGACCAGATTAAGTTTGAAAATTAGTTGAATCTGCCCACAGACACACCCACTACAGGCCTGTATGTGCGACCATCTCCAATTTAAAAAAATACCTTTTAAACTGTTTAGCTATGTTTAAATGGCGCTAGCACATTATGATTTTTACTATGTGACACTGCCTTGTGACTGTCTTTGAGGCAGCAGAAAAAGTTTGGCGTTTACATTGACCACGCCAACTTTTTTCTACATATTAGCAATTTCTATAATTTTTGTATATATTATATATATCCCCGCCCACTTTGTGGGCGTGGCTTAGAAAAAGTGATTGTTTTTTGTTAAAATGACGGGGTTTTAGTCCAAAATGTATGCAACCACCCAGCGTTAAGCATTCAATAGTTATATTTTTACATCCCGCCCACTTTTTGGAGGCGTGACAGGTTTCTTTTTGGTAGGGTCGGGTATTTTGCAATTCGTCGCAGACGGACTGAAGCTTTTACATACGCACTGTTGCACTTTCCCACTTGTTTTATGCTAATTTTACTGTGGCATATTGAGCGAACGTAGGGTCTTGCCTGATATAAAAGCTCTCTCCTCAGAGGAGCTATACACCCTTATGACAATTTTTCGTGAATAGAATAGTTACAGTGCCTTAAAAGTTCCAGTGAAAAATACGTCTTTGTTTACTCCGACTACCTGCACCTGAATCTCTCTTCCCCATTTCGTTAGAGGGAGATTTCTATCTTTCGGGCGTATTCTCTCTCAGCATATTCTCTTATCGCCTTGATCTTTATGCGGGAACCACAAAGCAGCCTCACGCTTCGACTTCGCCCTGTTACGTGGGCTTTGAACCGGCTTTGCAATGAAATTACGCGCATGGAGGAAGAGATTTTGTTGGTGCAGTTCTCTAAGCCTGCAACGATAAATTAAAAATGCGCACTCACAGCCAAAAGTCCTCGTAGCAAACAAAATTTGCAAACAATATTTTGAAGCCGAGCTTCATTGTGTTAGAAAACACTGAAATCTTATGGTTGAACTTATAAACGCCAGACCGCCGCCAAGCCCAGGCTGCTTTATGCTCGCCCCTTTTTGGAGGCGAGCTTCACTGTGTTAGGGAACATAGAAATGGTATGGCTGAAATCGGCAACGCCAGGCCGAGGCCGAGCCGAGGCTTGTTTTTGGGCCCCGCATATTGCAATTGAAAAATTATATGCTTAAGTTAACATTGAACTTTTAACATTTAACTTCAGAAAAAACAAAGTGCCTCGAAAACAATCAATATTTAATTGCTTTTATGAATATTACCTTATCGATGCAGGGTTGCCATATATACTTTCTCTGTTCATAATGTGTTTATATCAACATCCAATGCAAAAGGATAGCTAGTAATTAAGGTAGGTTCATAGTTTTCTGTTATGAAAAAATAATGACTTTCAAAAAATAAAGCCGTGAAGGCTTTAAGGGCATAGGATCAAGGCAAAACTGTGAGGCGTATTAGGCATGTCCATCCATCCGTGTGTCGGTAGTTTTTAACCCTGTGATTTTAGGGACCCAAAGCAGTATAAATAGTGTAAAAAAAATTTAATGGCCGTCCACTGTCACTTCTTGTATACTTATAAGCGTGAAAAATTAAAATTATTGTTGGACGCTCAAATTTTGTGTGCTGTACATACCTTGCTTAAGTGTATTATCTGATTTACTTTTTAAAAAATGCGAAAAGCGCCCCTGGGGGAGTGGTCAAATTTCATGTAGGTACACTCTTTTAAAGGATGAAATATGTATATTTGCTTGAAACTTATTATCTGTACTTATTCGAAATTCCACCACGTATTCAAATTTATTTTTTTTTTTTTTTCGAAAAAAATTATGCTCTGAGAGTATCAAAGGGTCTTATGGAAGTCTTATAAGGGGTTTTCTGGGGTTTCGCCAGCGGTCCTTCCTCGGAAAAAAATTAAATTTAAAAGGCCGTTGAAGTTTTTGCACCAGAAATTTTTTTTCCTGAATTTGGGGGCTATAAAATTTTTATTTTCCGCATAACCTAGGTTTCTTTAAAAAGCTCTGTTCCAAATACACTGGTGGTCAAAATTAGAGGAACGGAGCAAACAATTAAATATTTTAATAGTTTTTTGATTCAAATTTATTTTTTTGATGAGTATTTTTTTTAATTTTTAAAGATGGTTACCAATAATAAATATATATATTATGTTAGATTCTAATATATAATAAATAGATAATAAATTTATCAGATTTGTAAAAAAACGACAATATTTATTATTTTTTTTAAATAAAACAAAAATAAATAAAAATTTGTGTAAAATAATAAACAAAAAATTACAAATTGCAATAATAGAAATAAAAAAAACCAAAAAAATAATTAATTGAATAAATAGGTTTATAAATAAATAACAGTTATAAATATAACGCATGTTAAATATTAAACTATGTTCTTATAATAAACGAATAATTAATAATAAATACAAAATAAACAACAAATTATATATATAAATCCAAATTTACTATGAAAAAGCTAATTTTTATCAAGAGAATTAAAAGAAAAACCATTGGTCCGCCTTCTGTTGCCATTAAAAATAAAACCATGCAAAGAACTGAGAAAAGAAGTTCTTGAGAATAATAGTGAGGCATTTGCTGTCAAACCCTTGTCAAGTTTAAAATATATTTCAAATTTATGCTATGAGCTAATGGATGTGCCATTCTGAACCCATGCATGGCATGTTGTGCCTTTTTAGAACACCCAGCACATCGAGTTGTTACACTGGTTTATTAAGTTGCAAAAACAGAAATCATAAGGAGACAATTCAGTTTTGTCTAACAATTCTGTTAGACATTCGTAACACTCTGTCATTGGTCAATTCAAAGACATTTGAAGAAGTTTTTAAATGACCGGGTTTTTAAATACCCGTTTTTTTTTTTAACTGTATAGGTATTAGGGAGCGATTAAAGCAGGCAGATGGTTGTGTTAGATAAGATAAATAGTGCCCGTATCCGTCAATAGAAGAGTTCTCTTCTTCATAAAAAAAATTGTTCTCTCTTAAAAAGTGTAAAATTTCTCTTAAACTGTCAACGATGAAACCTTTGATTATAGATACAAAAAGTTCACCAGATGGCTTAAAGGTAAAAACTTTTTCCGAGAAAAATGTGCTAAGCCAAAACAGTATTTTTTCTTTGACATTTTATCCCCTTTAATAATTTAACTAAACTAAATGTCATTCGTTCTCCGTTGTTCTACTTTAAAAGTTATCTGTGTAGCTCAAAAAAAGTAATGAGAGATTAGCTGTGCATCTAAATAAGCATTATATAGTTTTATGACATTAAATCCCTTTTTCAGAGAATCTCTTTTGTATAACAGCTACCAGAGAGTATGTTTCTTAGAAGATTAAGCAATATGTCACGCATGTTCTTAAAGTATTTTCCGGCTACCTACAAGGTAATATCTCCTTATAGTGTAGGTAACCTAAAACCATGTGTTTCCGTTCACTCTATAAGCTTGTATAACACTGGTCACCCTCATACTTTGCACCTTACAGAACGATCAAAATGACAAAATCCTGCAGCGGCAAATCAGTCTCCTTTCCACTTTGTAATCAATGTTTTCAAAGGAAATGCAAACACAATTTCCTCTCAACATTATTACATATCCGGGTTGGCACCCCCCGTTGGGTTGAGATTAGGAGTTGAAAAGCACTTTCGGTGCGGTATTATACAGAATGTTTTTTTTTTTTAGTAAATCCACTTAAGCAAGTGTGTGTTGCTAGGCAAAATAGGTCCTTAATATATATTTATAGACCACACATTTGGGTCTCATTATTCGTATGTATTGGTTATAAAACGTTTATATTTGCTGTCATAAACACACAATCCTATACGACAGTTGTAACTTCGATGTTAAAGCCGACCGAGTATTAAATGTTAATTCTTTTTTCTTTAACATACATTTACTTATCTTCAATTGCACCAGTAGTAAAGGATGTTTACATTAAGGATATAGTAGATACTGCTAAGGTTAAAATGTTCAAATGTGATGGCATATTTTGATGATCAGTACTTATTTGAAAAATATACTTTAATAGTAAGTTTGTTTACACATTCAAGGATATGATTTTCAGCAAAATTTGAATAAGAATTTGACAATTAATTTAATTGGGGTTAAGCTATTAACTCTGAAATATGATGTATGCAATTTGAGATAAACGACCACCAGATATATTGGGTATCAAGATGAAATTGCCTGGGATGAGACATGAGAGGCTTCCAGGTCGGCCTTTTTTAAACCCGAAGCAGGGTATATTAAATTGAATGCATAGCTTGTAACACACTAAAATAATGACCGTAGACGCCGAAAACCTTTTAGAAAAATGATTGAGAGTAGCACAGGTGAATGGATGTGTAAAGTTGAATTGATTAAGCCGTGTCCGTCAGTTCGTCTGTCTATGTGTAAAGGTTTAAGGTTTAAAAAGTCAAACTAGAGTGCTGAAACTGGGGGGCACGGCTAGTTTCCTATTGTTGCAGAGCCAAAGTGTTAAAATTAGTTAAATCTGCCTACCGCCACGTCCACTACTGGCTTTAATGTGAGATAACCTCTAACTGACATTTTATTTCAAAAGACCTTTTGACCAAGTTAAACAAGGCATAGCAACTCAAAATTTGGTGTATAGAAATTACGGCTAAGAGCCTTTAGCACGGCGAAAATTGAACCATGCCCACTCTTACAGTGTCTTTCAAAACCTGATTTATCTGAAAATTCACTCTAAAATATTATATGACAAATATTAAAGTTATAGGCATTCTGTAAGTTTGTGAAACAAAGTTTTGATCTTCTCCTATTTCCTCACGGTTCTAATGAAATAATTTTAAAAGGTTTTCTCCTTAGTCCAAGCCCGCTTTTAGAGACGTAGCCCATACACATAATTGACTTTCAGTGAATAAGTTCAGGCCAGACGCTTCAAAATTTGGTGATGCTGGGTAAATAGGATCGGGTATTTGAAAGTGAGTTACAGACGAACTCTTGTATTTACTCACTTGTTTATCTAAGTTTTGGGTCTCCGAAGTAACTGATGTACAGCTCCTATATACGATTAAGTAAAGCACACTACGCAAACAATAAAGGAATTAAGACAGCTTTTATTAGATATGTGCTGATCATTATACTCTTTTTAACTCTTGAGGCAATGCAGAGACCTGTGGTAGCTAACAGCCATCCCTCCTGAGGCGATAGGGGCATGAGTAAAGGGTACTTGGAAAGATTCCTCGGTCTGGAATGGATTGCGAACTCTTAGATGAGGATATAAGCTAGCAACTTAAGATGACAGGTAGTTTTTTGAATAAATGTTAAGTTTCTGAAATAAAAAAAAAACTATCTGACTCGGCTAAAATTTTCAACTCTTCCACCACCCCACCCCCCCCCCCCCCCCCCCCGAATGTACTAGTTGCACAGTTAGAAGTGTAGATAATTCCCCATCCTAAGTGATATTTTAAGGAAAGTGAAAAGTACTCCTACGTTTTCAGCGACCAAATTCAACACCAGTCTTAGTTTGCGCAAAAAATTTGGAATCACAAGTTGTACAATTTTCTTTTTCAGGACGTAAAACGACGTTTTTTAAAACGATGCAGGGAACACTTCACAACTTACAAACTGAGATTAAGATTTCTAGATCTGAACAGGTACACATAAGCATTCGCTCGAAAGACATGACAGAGCCCAAAACGAAGCTTATAATAGATTTCATTAATTTATTTTATAATTGGTTTTGCAGCTCGGAAGAGCTATTGCCTGACGTCTCACAACCGTGCGCTGCCTCCAAAAAGTGGGCGGGATATAAAAATATATAACTTTTGAATGCTTTATACTAGGTGGTTGCACACATTTCGGCCTAAAACTCCGCCTTTTTAACTTAAACAAATCACTCTTTTTAACGCCACGCCCACAAAAGTGCTAGAATTAGAAAATGCTAATATGTACAACTTTTGTCATAAAATTTTTTCTCAAATTTCATATATATTTATTGAAAACGTCATTTTAAGCTAAAATCCCTGAAAAAGCAGGCGTGGTTAATGAAAAGGTTAAAATTTTTGGCTATTTGAAAGGCAATGCAGGGCAATGTTACATACCAAAAATGAATGCGCTAGCGTCATTGTAACATAGCTAAAATTTGGAAAAAGTATTTTTTAAACTTGACCCTGGCTGTTGCGCCACTGTTTTAATTATTTATTTATTTACCTCATTAGACATTACTTCGAGGATGGCAGAGGTGGGGTTTGTAAAAATCGGAACAGATGGAATAAATAAAGGCTTCGGATAACCGTTTTCGTGAGGAGTCATCTTAGACGCGAGGACAAGCTAAGAATTTTACCTCGGGGAATGGTCAAAGTTGGGGTAATCGCTGTTCCCGTAACGATTGGATTGGTGGACGTAACCGTACGATCGGTGTGAGCCCGTACCAGGCTTTTTTTGTACGGAAAACCCTGGGGCTGGGTAGGTGGTGGGAGTGCTTTAGGAGTTCCCGGGATTTTAAATCTCACGATTTTTGTTTGCTTGTATAGTTTCAACAATTTTTTTTAATTACCATCTTTTCGATGGTAATTAAAAACATTTTTTTTTGCAAAGTGTAATTGTGTTTAACACTTTGGAATAGATGGTAACGGTAACCGAATCTGATGACTGATGAAGCCTTTGCTGGTGGAGGATATGGCTTTTAATGGAGTATATTTAGGCTTTTTACCAATTTCTAGCCGAGATTAAACTCATTAAGCATATTCTTAAAGTCCAATCTGGATCGTTTTCATCGTTTAGACGTTTATGGGGACGCAACCATATCCTTGTCCAGCTCTGACCATTTGAATCAGCGACGCATGCAGTCGAGCTCTTGAATAAACGAGGAAATACCATGAAATTAATTTCGAAAATGCTTGCATTTACTTTGTGGCTCACTGTTGTAAGAAAAAAAAACCAAAATCGGTTGCAAATTTAACTTAAGTTAAGATTTTTATTGGTACGTTAATTTCTCTTGGCCCTTTTATGAATCCCCCTAACCATGCATTCTAATTAATATAACTAACTATGCATTCTTATAAATATAATAGAGTGGCGTAACAGCTCGAGGTAAGCCAGGGTCAACTTCTGAACCATTGTGCTAAGTGGGTTGTATTTTTTACATAAGAATTCTGTTATAAGACAATTTTATACCTATTAAACCTTTTACAAGCCCTGATTTGTTTACTATCACTGATTAATTCAATGTCACTATCCTTGCCTTATAACCTCAAGGAAACATCTGGAGAGAAATAAATATCTCTTCATAAGAACATGCTGCATATCTACAACTGTAGACGCCCTGCATAAGGCAGTGAATGAGTGAAATACCCAGCTATGATGTCAATAAGATAATAATGGCTTATCGTAGCTTTAATAATTGTAATAGTCAGCGTTTATGTACACAAAGAATCAAGAATCGTGTTATGAGTGTTCATTTGTTAGTGTCAGCCATCTTTTGCATACAGTACTTGACGGCTTAAGGTCACCGCGCTCAATAAGGAGTCTTATTTCTATGAGGTAATTGGGAAAATATCGATGACTCAACTGAGAGTGCTAAAACAAGACTTTTCCAATTCTGTCAAAGACGCCCTGCTTCAGTCATGCTTTACATGGAATTTTCTAAACCAAGTTTCTTCCTTCAAAGATAAGGTTGGTTAGACTCTAAAGTTCAAATTGCTCCCCCATATGAGTAAATGCTAAAAAAAGGGTGCGTTGGTTCATCATGTCAATATGATGGCACTCACGTGCAGACAATGAACAGTTACCCTCGTCATTTTAAACACACAGAGTGTGTCATAGGGAAACTGCTTATAGTGTCTTTTCTAACTGTCTAGTCGAGAAAATATTTTTTTTACTAAAATTAAGGCAACAAAACCTGAATTTTTCACCCAGATGTTATGACCATGCACCTTAACCCTGTTAAGTGCGTAGTTTCTTTCCGTTACTCAGATGCTGAATGGAAAACCATTTCTTCTTCGCAGAACTTCTCGTGGGGTTAATAAGGTTGGCACTTGAACTTCGCTCTACGATTCACCTAAGTCACAAAGTAAAAAGAATAGGGAACTTTACTTATGGATCTAAAGTAGATCACGTCTGTCTTTCATGCAGGTGCGGTTTAAAAGCCGTCACCCTTTTTTCAATCTAGATTATGTACACTAAGTTACTATTGAATTTTGACTAATTTCAGTGCCATTCGACAGCAAATAATTGCATCTTATCGTGTGATCCTTTTGTGCCACCACCCCCCAATCAATCATTAACGATGACGAAAAATGAAACAACACATCAGTTCTTTTGCAAAGGACTTTGTAGCGAAAATAATTGCAAAGTTGATACACAAAAACACAAAATAACAAGAAAAATATAAATATCAGGTCCTGATATTTTTGCTTTCTACGTTACCAGTCAATTGATACAGCAACTGCTCCAAAGTTTTGTGTTTGAGATAAAAGTTTGCGATTTCCCCTTTCTCCCCACATCCACAGAAATCACTAGCCATATTAATTTAAAAAAAAAAAGTATTCTTTTTCGACTCTTTGAACATCAGCTCAATCAGACTTATAGATTTGTTCTGACAGACAAAAAAAAATAAACTAAAATTATTTTCAAAACAAAAAGTATTTCGATGTTGAAGCTCTACTCTGCACATGGTGGGGGCCGGCCGGTGGGTTTTGAACTTTTAAATTAACAACGCGTCGATGGCTTTTTGATGATGACTGCAGACTGGCTTCCAGATAAAAGAATAAGATAATTAAGTTTGAAATAAAAGTTGAAAAGTATTTTGACCAAGCCCTTCGGCATAACGAGAATTCCTTTCCTGGAAAGTAAAATGCAAAGAATTTCTAGAAGACTATAATCTATGAGGTAGGAGCAACGAGCATTTTGCATAAGACACTGCAGCCGAGGAACCAAGTAGATAAAATAATAATTTTTGCACAAGTTTAATTACAAAATAAATAATCGGGTGCTCCTGACTAGGAGAGGAATTTGCGGCTTGAGGGTCTTAGTTATTATCTGTGAACTTAAAAAAAACGTTTGGGCTGTCAAACAAAAATTTCTTTTACAAAGTTTTAAGAATCTTAAAGTAAGATAAGAAAGTTCTCTTCCCCTTATTTGAATTAATTTAACTTGACTTTGTGGCTCTTTCTTCGACATACGTAAGTTTAGGGAACGGGTCATAATGCTGCTATCAAAATTCGCACTAAAACAATAAAATTCTGTTATGCTGCTTTTCTGTTTTTTAAGCAAATTTTTCACTTTTTTAGATAAATCAAAGTTATTCTAACAGAAAATGGAAAAACATATTTCATGTCGCCTTGTAAAAGTGGCATTATCAGAATTATTAAAAAAGAATTTTGTCCCTAACCCATAAATTTATAATTTTTTTGTAACATAAACACACTGATTGTCTGTTTGACTGTGTCTGGTAGCGAATGACCGATCGAAAAGATCTCATAGTTCGCAAAGCTTTAGCATCTTTTTCGGGAGCAAGTGAAATGAACTCAAGTTCTGCATCGCATAAGTGTGCGCCGTGACAAGAGCAACTACATCAATCTGCTTACCGCAGGGGTAGAATATGCATACGGAAGGTGCGTTTTAGCAGGCATGCTCATAGAAACACCAAAGAAGTTGACAGGTGGCCATAACTCTTTTCAACATGCAGACCATAGATGAAACAGAACCAGATTATTAGGTGGGCCCCTAACATAAGTGTGAAACCATGTTTTCTCAAGTGATGCGCAAACCCAAAAGGAAATAAAAATTTCTGGAATACGCATTGCAACACCCATAAAAAGATAATATCTGTCATTAAATCTCTGTGGAACCATAATATATACTACGTCTCCACCAAACACTAAACCGCGATTAACATAAATTCTCTGCTGATCTGCCTTAAGTCTCGAGATTAACCATACAAATTAAAATTCTCTTGCAAGTGACTAAAAATAGATCCACTCATAAATCTCATTCAACCACCTTTATGAAAGTTTGATGCTTGGAAAAAGAAACTGAAACTTACCATGCATGGCAAATCTGTCACGAAATCGTTTTTATTGGGACTTTTGAAGCGAAATTGTATTCTGCTTTAAAGAAATGTCATCACCACTCTCTTTCGAGAGCGAAATTGCCAAAAGAAAGAGTGTTCGTGTCAAACTAGTCCTATGTTTGACCGATGGATACACTTCGGGATTTATTTTCAATCGTCTCCCACTGCTTACAGTTTGATGGCCGGTGAATACGAATACGCTCTTCATACTAAACTAAAAACTAAGTTTCGGGCAAAGACTTTTCGAAAACTCGTTTAGCTATTCTTACTTATCTTACGTGGCGCTATAATCCCGGTTGGACCTTGGCCTCTGCCAACATGCTTCCACCACCTAGCTCTGCTTCCATCTAGCCGTCTCGAGTTTCGCACGCGAAGTTGGCTGCGGTACCCTTTCACTTTCGTGCGTCACCTGAGTCATGGTGCTCCTCTGCTGCGCCGTCCCTGCGGGGTGGATTCGAAGATTTTCCGGCCCGGGGCGTTGGTTTCCATCCGCTCTAGATGACCCAGACATCGTAGGCTTTGTATTTTGACACAGCTCGATGTTAAATCTCCTCGTCTACCCTCCGTCTATGCAGACGGGACCGTAGACGTAGATCGTCCGAAGAGTTTTCCTCTCGAAGCAGCCTAAAGTGTTTTTATCTGCCTTTGCTATTCACATCTTTCGTATTTCATTTGTTCATCAGTTTTCATTCATATTTAAGCACATATTTATTTTTAAAGTTGCTTTAAAAGATTCATAAAAGGAGAAAGCACATCAAAAATTTTACGGTGACTTTAAAACTACAACAAATTTCCGATGGGCCATTCGGTTTAGCAGATATTTACCTCCAAAGTCGAGACAAAATTGGCATTCTTTGCAAATTAAATTTATAGTTCTCAAAACAATTTGATACTCGAGACTTTCACATGCATAATTCCGAATGAAAACTACCAAAAAGCAAGTGGGTAAGTGCAAGAGTTCGTCTGTAACGACCTTCTAAATACCCGTCCTTATCTACCATGTAACATCAAATTTAAAAGTTTTTTGGCCTGAATTCATGTACTGTATGTCAATTATTTGTATTGGCCACGCCCCCAAAAATGGGTTTAGTCTAAATATTCAAGTCGATTTATTCTAATCTCGTTAAAATCATGAGAGTATGAGCTCATGAGTAAGAGCTCAATACTTTGTATGTAACATATTTAAAAATTGGTAATATGTAGGTATCTTTAGTATTTTCCATAACATTTTTTTCGACTTAGAATGAGTTTTCTGAGAAATCAAGTTTTTAGAGATCTAACATGTTTAAAGTGGGCATGTTCCATGGTGTGGGTAGTAAATTTTTTGTCTAATTAAAGTGCTTCCAAAATTTTAATTCCTACGCCTAGTCTAACTTGACCAAAAGACATTTTGAAATAAAATGTGAATTAGAGGTAGTCTCAGATTCAAGTCCATTATGGGCGTGGCTGTGAGCCGAATTTATAATTTTTCATATTTTGCCTGTAGAAAATGAGAACAAAAATACACTCCAAATTTGAGCTCTTTTTTTTTTAAGACTCAAAGACTTCACACATGTGGACGGACGGACGGACGGACGGGCGAACGTGGCTTTATCAATTAACCTTTCGGTCTCTATCATATCTATAAAAGGTCTTAGGGGTCTAGGGCGATTATTACACACTGTGTTACAAACTATGCATTAATATTAATATATTCTGGGTCGGATATAATAAAGGTTTCCAAAACAGAAAATTTACAAAAATGTATGGGAAAACTCATGTTTGTTTTTGCGGGTTTTCGCGAAAACACAGTTTTGGTCCGGTGGAGGGCATAAGGCCGCAGGACTGTAGTTAATCATAGCAGTTCCGCAATGTTATCTGCAGAGCTGATCACAAAGTCAACCGCAGTGCACAAAATCAACCCTACGGTTTTATTGAACAGCTTATCAAATTTAGATCACCACTCTTTCACCTGCACTTTAATAGTGTCGCGTTTCGTATAGAGGAAAGTTGTCAGAATTGTCAAATATACAGTGACGTAAGACAAGACTTCATCCTTTCACCAACACTTTTCCTGCTGTTGATTAGTGATATGGTTACAAAGGAATTCGCTGGACTCTATCTTAACTGCGCAAGATGACGTGTGTGCACTTACAAACAGAATAAAGTCCGAATCGCAATGTTGCGTTGCTGTGGGCGTTGAATGGCAAGCAGAGTAAAAACAACGGGCGCATATGGGGCAAAGCGAAATGTTACTTCAAAACTTCACCCAGCGATTGTCCGTAAATATCGTAAGCGCATCTTCAACGCAAAAGTATATCTACTTTCTGCTTTTGCGTGCGTTAAACAACCTCATGCTCATTCGCTGTGTGTTGAATGAGTATAGTTCTCTTATCGTCAGTATATAGTTTGTGGGCACAAAAAAGGTTCGATTCTGTTTATAGTCAGAACATAAACAGGTTTGCGTAGAATAGACAGGTTTGAGGTTTTTTCGAATTAACAGAAATAGTTGTTTTTTCATTGCAAGGCAATTCGGCAATTTTAAAACGCATCTTTTCTGCCCTTCTGAAAATATCTTTTAAAAAATAAATTCAGTATGTTTGGCCAGATTTTTTCCAATTTCCTACCCCAAACGCAAAGCGGCATTTCGTTTTGCAAATTTGCTACGTGCGTAATTTGATGTAAAGTATCGTAATGTTTTTGGAAAATATGAAAAAGCACATTAATGTACGCACGCAACAACGCAGCATTGCGATTCTAGCTGAATGGATCTCTATGAAATGACAGTAAACCTAGAGAAAAGAGCAGTTGGATTAAAAATCAATATTAGTTGGACAACTAATAGAGACTTTCGAAGGCTTTCCATATCTTGTTGTGTGGAACCGAGGAGGAAGTTCCTAAGTATGGAGGAACAACATTATCAGCTCGAATGTCGAGTCGGTGCTGCTTGATGGGTGTAGGCCAGGACCACTGAGAGGGGGGAGGGATAACGGGTGGATTTCCCCCGGGCCCGGGAATTTCAAAGGGCCCGGAAAATTCTAAAAAATAATTACATTTTGCTGATGTTACTGTCAGACGCAACTCTACCGCCAATCGACTCACATGTGTGGACTGTCGACCGTTAGTCCTGAAGGCAGCGGTAAGGGGTTGATGTGGTTTTTGTTATTGTGCTCGCTCCCAAAGTTATGGATCAAAATCACGCAGTGGAAAGTCCTGGACACGAATGCTCTAGTATCTAGTTGAACCTGTGTTTCGTCCGTCCCAATTTGCTGCGTGCGTGTCGGTTGTGATGGTTAAGGCAGAAAATTACGGTTGATGCGCATGTGGGTTCTGTTGTTGGACCCAAGTACAGAGCATAAAAATATGTGAAAAAGCTCCAAAATTGGAATTTTATCACCTGCTCGATCGCAAAATTTTGAATCCATTCGAAACTATTGAAAAAGGGGCCCGTACATGGCTACCCCGGGCCCGGATTTTCTCTTGGCGGCCCTGGGTGCAGCACCTGAAAAGATGTCGTCGTTAGGGCGAGAAAACTACGGGCACTCGTTAACTAGTTTATTTATTTAAAAAAAAACTTTCGGTAGCTAGGTACATTAACGTTCAAGTCTCTTACAATACTTAAATACGCATTTTATAGATTTTCCAAAAAATGGAAAAACAAGACTTCATTCAAACTATATACTTAAAACTTTAAAATTAAGGAAAAAACTTTAGAACTAGCGCGGGCATTAGTTAACGGAATATACCTACTGAGAATTTCCGGGCCAAATAGTATCTCGAACGACGAACTTTATATGAGCTCGAGCCAGGACCACTTAGCACAATCAACCAACGGCGAAAACGGCAGTGGAAACGCGGAATCGGAAAGGTGTCATTTCCATTGTAAAATAATAATGCGACGGAGTGAAACCTACACTCAAGGCTTTTTTAGGCTGCCAGTTAGAAGAAAACTCAAAAACTCGCATAGCTCATTTTCAAACACACACATATTTTAAGGAGGAGTTGCAAAGGAGTTTTTTTCAATGTTTATAAATATACATAACAAATTATTACTCAGTGGTTACTCAAAATTGCGCGTTCAAATTTCAATCGATAATGGAAATGGTATGTTAAAATTGAATTTCCTATGAAAGGACGCAATCGGCAAATCATCGTTAGCATTTTTTGCACATCGGCCAATACACAAACGATATTATCTTTTAAAAAAACTGAAAAAACAAAAATTTCTGGGAAAAAAACACATCAAAATGCACGCATCGCACATCAAAGGTAAAAATGATGAATTCATTCCAATTCAAACAAATTTTTAATTATCCGATTCCAATTGTATGGGAAAATGAATGAGTCTGTTCGTATGCGCCTTCTACCTTGATGTTCCACAATATTTGCCATAGGAAGCTCAATCACCTGGACAAATAAACGACATCGTCATCTTTCGTTTAAATTCCAAAAAATATTGACACAGTTGGAGTAGCTAAATCTGTATACCCTTTATAAGAATGAAAAGAACCTATGATTCGCAATCATCAAAATATGTTCTCGTTTGCTATCTACCTAAATATAATTATTTTGTTATCAAAGTAATTGAAGCGTTATACTCCTGCAGATTGTTTTTGTCAATGATCGGTGATTACCTGCCTCAGAGTATTCCCACGAGAAAATAACGCCATAATATAAGAACTGAGTCAGCCTGCACAGAACCCATAGGTTGACGAATCATCATATTCAAGAATAAGGAAGTTCTAAAGTCCACAACTCTGACGTAGGCATGGGAAACCGGGTGCTATCATCGTTTGTGGTTTGAGATATATAATTGAGTGAGAACATTGAAACTTTGTCAGTGGCCGCAAATATTCTAACAGCACAACGCGTGTCGGGAACTTTTATTCTGTTAAGTGATAAAAAGATTAAATATTTTTCGCGCGGCATTTTAATATTTTGAGAGAGGTAAACTATTAAAAACATTTTTTTTTGTTATATAAATGTGGTTTTCTATAGCGAAACGAAAGTGAAGAGCGTTGAAATTTATTAGCAATGTGAGATTATTAATGACGGGTGTAAAAAAAAAGGTGTAAATTGAATAACCTTTAATTTATACATAATAAATATATGGAAATATTTTTATTGAACTTTTAAATGCAAAAAAAAAATACAACTGGCCTACATAGGCACATGTGAAGGATGGATAAAATGTTAAATGTCCAAATTTAAATGGTTTTTGAACAGTGAACAACAAGTTAAAAATAACTCTTATACGCTAGAGTTTTGCCTTTAATAATTGCTCGATTCTTTCAGTGCGTAGATTGACACATTTTTACCTAATGAAAAAAGGGTCATAAATTGTGACCTTCAGAACATAAGAATACAGAAGTTCTGTTGCAATGTTAACTAAAGCTTACCTCTATGAATGAAAGTCAGTGTCTTTCAGCATATTAAATAAACTTTTTTGAATACTTTATTTTAAGATCATTGCCGCTAGTAAGTAGATAACTGTACCTTTTCTTTTGAGTCTTTCTTTAATTCTCGTAAAACAATCTGTGGATAGTTTGTTTGTGAAAATTTAACCTAGAGCCAAATAGATTTTATGTTATTTTTCAATCTAATTTTTTTACTTTAAATTTTTTTAGTCTACGAAAATGTAAAAACATTTTAAAATGTCCGATTGTATACTGAAAAATACGGATTTAATTATATGGATATAGTATGTCTCTAAAAGTTAAGAAGTGTAACTGACCACAGATCTCACGATAAATGAAAACAAGATCTCTATGAAAAACGATAAATGAAGACTAGATTGCCTTGAAGTATGGATACATGCACGGAGCACTCTTTCGACCATTGTTGAATGTAAGGCTCATCCTTATTATGCAGTTTGTGGAAAACACCTATTTTTTATTAAAATTTATTTAACAAAAAAAAAACTTTTAAGAATTCATAGTTGTTTTCAAATACTTTTTATGTGGCTTTTATGAAGCTCATGTAGTTTGTGCTTGTGTCAAATTTGGTTGATGTAGCGCTATTCGCCTAGATATAAAAACAATTTTACCAGCA
This sequence comes from Neoascia interrupta, assembly GCA_947623515.1. Lineage (NCBI taxonomy): Eukaryota > Metazoa > Arthropoda > Insecta > Diptera > Syrphidae > Neoascia > Neoascia interrupta. The sequence goes on from OX392464.1 coordinate 41,254,146, forward strand.
GTACCGTTTCACTAAGCCACCAAAAATGTTTTCAGGGACATACTTGAAACTGTTTACTCTTTCAAACCTGCTATAAAATAAAATAAATATGTAAATAGAGTGGCGCAACAGCTCAAAGTTAACCAGGGCCAACTTCTCAATAATGTATACTGTGTGTGTAAATTTCTTCACATACAAGAAGACCTAAAATTTTATGCCGAATCCGGACGGCACTTTGAGAAGTTTTTTATAACAAATGGCTTGTCAGACCCTCGCGGAGGTGGGGACCTTGAAAAAGAGCGAGTCTTTTTTTCAGGTGACGATGGTAGGATTCGAACCTAGACCTCCGTCGTAGTAAGTACACACACTCACCACAACCCCACGGCACCCCACAAACTCGCTATAGATTTTCTTAAAACTTTAAAAATTAAAATTTAAAAATTTAATTTCTTTAAATATGCTTATGTTTGTTATATATGTTTGTTATATATATATGTTTTTTAAGCCGTTTTTATTTCCTAAATTTTAAATAAAAGGACTATATACTTCAATTTATTTTTCAAAACGTTGTTTGACATTTTTTCAAAATTTCAACTACCTGTTCCAGAAATGACTGTTTTTTGAGCAGTCTTTTTAGAAAGCGGTGAAACATCGTTTTGTTTTTAAATCCTGCCCACTTTTTGGAGGCGCGGCAGTTTCGTTTTTTGGTAGGGTGGGGTATTTTGCAAACTGTCACAGACGGACTGAAGTTTTTACATACGCACTGTTGGAGTTTCCCACTTGATTTCTAATATTTTCAATTTTATTTCGAAGCTATTTCGAAGAATTTTTTTACAATACTTCGAGCAGCCTTTGGCCGATTTTCAATAATTCTGTAAGCACAGGTTTTTGAGAAAACGGTAGAAGATTGTGTATTTTGCTACCTATTTTGAGTAGGCTTAGGAAAAGTTTGGTTGGAAACGACTTTTTAAAATTGCTAGCTTGCTTTATGAATGCTTTATACTTATACCAAATTTATAAAAATACCAACAAGTTCGTCGTTACTGTTAAGACACGAGAAACTATTGAAAAAAATTGTAAATTGCTTTTACATTCAAGTCAAATTTAAGATTTTTTTTTTTAAGAAGTTAATCCCGGATCAACTCTGAAGAATAGTATCTATGAACTTTCTTCTGTGTGGAATAGCAGTTGCTTTGCGTGCTTCTGTGAAAAATTATATCTGAGAATAACACGAACTTCTTTTCATGTGTTTTTCTATGTGAAGTGAGAATTGGAAGAGTCAATAATTTCGCGACTCGAAGTTTTGGACAACTTGACGGAGTTAACTCAGCGCTGAATATCTGCTTGACGTGTTAACTGCCGGTATTAAAAGATCTTGGTTTAAGCTGGGCTTAACTCAGCACTGAGAATTCGGCCCTTAGAACTTACAACGGGTCTTTGAAAGAGCGACGGACAACGTAGCGATAATTATTGAACTAAAAATTATGTCTTCAGGTAACAGAAGTGTCTTACCTTTGATATTTATGTTAATTGTTGCTTATGAAATTATAGCCAGCAAGAAGCTTCTCTTAGGTAACAAGTATCTAAGTCAGAGAGAAGTAGCCAGCAAGGCATTTCTGGAACGAGAGGAAGCTCTTAGCAAAAAAAATAATGCTCGAATCCCTTAAAGGATGTGACACAAAGCTGGAATGTTTTTCATTCTGATTGAAGTTGCAAGGATTACCAATAGGGTTGAATTTGTTCAGTGAATACTAAATTGGTTTTAGGAATAGCCAACTTATTACAGAAACAGTTATCGGCTTTAGTCGAAGTGAGGCTTCTATTTATTGCTCATGTGGGGAAATTTCTCGCTTTTTTCAAGGACTGCTGACTAGCAAGCAGTCGTATAGTAAAAAGAGACTCGATTCGTGACAATTTCTTTCACTAGGTTTAGCTGAGAGTAATGACTTGTTCTGCGTTCCGCGTTGAGTGAACAAATTTGAAATTTATTTTTAAGAAAAAACATTAGATAATTTTTACCTCTTTGATCTCTTTTTTGGAGACCATAGACTTCGCCTACTTAACTAAAGTGCCATTAACTAGTCTCGAAAACCCTAAATTAAGGCGGTAAGTCAACATCTTTGATTGTGAAGAACTGGTTCCACATAATCGCGACTTTGGCTGCTACCGACCTTTCCTTAGGCAGACTGCGAAGGCCTTCATTGATTTTTTTTCTTTTACAATGACAAAGCGGGACTCCAGCATTCCTAGTTGCAACTTGCAACCCACCAAATTTAGTGAGTTGAAAAGAGATTAGCAGCAGATCGAAATTTACTAATAAAAAACTCATCCGAAGCACGGACAACGTCGCAATTAAGAACTGGCGCTAAGCGGACAAGTCTTACGGGATGGTATCATCCCGTTTTCAAGAACGAAACAATTAAGAATCTTTGAAATCTCGGAAGTACTAAATGTAGTAACTGAAGAATCTCGAATAAAATCTAGAACGCATTATTTATTCGAGATTCTTAAAATAAGGAATTTTTGCCTTAGATTTAATTTAATGTTAGGGGACAGCATGCGTTCCCATACGTATTCAATTGAGCAAAATAGAGCCTTTTCATAAAAGCCAGTATAAACGTATTCCATACGTATTCAATTGAGCAAAATAGAGCCTTTTCATAAAAGCCAGGATAAAGCCAAAGACCCATTCGGGTACCTATACCCGACCCCGAAAGTACCTGAATTTACTTTAATGCATAGAGTTTGTAGCACAGTGAAATAATCACCGCAGATCCCTAAGACCTTTTAGAAATACGATCGAGACCAACAAGTGAATTGATTTAGCCATGTCCGTCCGTCCGTCTATATGTGAGAAGGTTTCTGGCTTTCAAAATCAAGCTAGAGAGCTGGAAATGTGGGCACGGCTTTGGTTCTTATGTTGCACAGACAAATTTCAGAATTGGTTAAATCTGTCGATCGTCCTGCCCACTATTGGATCCAATGTAAGACAACCTCTTATTCACATTTTATTTCAAAAAACCTTTTGACCAAGTTGATAAAGGCAAAGGAATTCAGGTGTATAAAAATGGCGGCTGAAAGCCTTTCACACGACGAATGTTGAACCGCCAACATCATCGACCATGACCTCTTTTACAGGGTTATATCTTTTAAAACTTAATTACTCTACAAATTCTCACTAAATCGAAAAAATATTGTAATACAGATATTTCAGATGTTGGCATTCCCTAAATTTGTTTTATACAAAGTTATGAGCTCCGTCCTTTCTTTCTTTAAATATTCGTTTTCAACACATTTCCCCATGGTTCCAAAGGAATAAGCTTAAAAGATTTTCTTCCTAGACCACGCTCATACACGCGTGAAAGCGTGGCCCATACACGTATTTGACCAGTGAATGAATTCAGGCAAAAAAACTTCAATATTTGGTGCGTAAATATCCTGCGTAAGTCTGGCTTCCAGACTTGTTGTTCGCATTTAAGAAATTATCAGTAGATAACATGTAGGCTTTTTGCATGAACTGAAATCTGAACAAGGGCTTTTGTTGATTACAATCCCTACAAACAGAGTAGGCGAAAACATAAGAAATATGCCAAAAACTTATGTTTTTATTATTTTTCATACATTAAGTCGCATATTATGCTAAGATCTCAAATATCGAGAGTACCATAGAGCATCAGTCCCACAAGCAGATCGATTGTGGGCGTGTCTGCGTAAGAACTTTAAAAATTCAAATTGTTCTTAATTGTTTGCCTTCACTCGGTACAGCTACACAATATACCTATAAGTAAGCCAGCGATTTAAAGTTAGAATCCTATGGCCTATGGCAGTTGGCCACGTGTCGCCTTTTAGCCATAAGGTTTCACACTTGAGTGTTGGAGCGGCCCCTATGGCAAAGCTACCCAAATTAAATTTAATATTGAAAAGTGCAAAATACTTATATTATGTAGAATTTATTTTTAGTTATTAATGCACCCAAATATGGTTAGGGTTTCCAGAAGCTGTGCTTTAAAAATGAAACACTAGGTGACACCTTGCATTCTTCATAAGCGTCATAAGAACCATTTGGGGTTATTACTTCTTCCTTCCTAACCTTCCAAACCTGCTGCGAAAAGTCCAGCATGCATCGAAAAGGAGTCTGAATGTTTTTGTCGTAAGCCCGTTGAATATTACTGCATGCTTTGTTGAACACCACTTACTATCAACCTCATTTGCGAAAAAGGACAAAAACTTCTTACTGGCATCAACAGGCTATGTTAACAACGCAACAAATAAATAAATAAATAAATAAAGACTATTATCAATGAGTTCTATAAAGTCCCTCCTAAATCATCTGTACAAATCGGTAAAACTTTCCATAAAGAAAGTTGGTGATTATCAAAAGAACACTTTTTTTTAACTTACTTCGAAGTGCAAAGCCTATTACACCCCTGTAACTAAACTGAATGTGTGAAAACAATTTTTCCTTAAATGTTGTGAAACCATTTCCCTCCATGAATGCGAAGAAAACCCCGTAGAATGCGAACAATTCCCATTGAAGTAACTAACACAAACTTTCACTCTATCATTCCAGATTGCACACGTACCGGTGAATAAAATCAACACACACAAAAATGAACTCTTTCATCACAAATGCACTTGGCTTCCGTTCGAAACGGAAATGCTTTTCAATGGCTGGATGTTTGATTTTTGTTCTTTTGATGTCACAGGCTTCCTGCCGACCATCCGAAATCGAGAACGAGTCGGACGACACTCCAACATACAACGATGGCGACTACACAGATGTCGACGACATCGAAGTACGTATACGATAAACGACGCTCCTAGAGCATAATAATGTTCCAATGTAGCAGCAGTTCACATGGCTTAGTTTGAACCATTTTGCTTTATTTATAAAAAAGCTTCCTGGCTTACTTGTTTTCACCTAATGTTTTCTCCCGCAGTGGCAAAACTTTCCAACTGTTGAGACCACAACAAAATTCCATCCAGCAATATACTACAAAGAGGACTTTGTTAGTGAGGATTACGGTATGTCAGCAGGATTACCTACTATTCAAACCAATAATAATTCATTACGCTTATGTTCCCCTTTCGTTTCCTAGATCCTAACAAGGAGAAAAAATCATCCTCGACAGAGTCTGACGTCGACATAAAGGTAAAGCCCCGACCGAGAAGAAAGTACAAAGAGATATCTCGTCGCAACCGTGTCAATCGCAACGAGACTTATCGACTAATAAAACCGGAAAAGGTATTCTTTGACATATTACCCACTGAAGAAGACGGGATCAAGGACGAAGATGCGAAGTTCAATGAGGACGTTCGCATAGAGCTCGTATCCTTGCTCGACGACGAGGATGACGGCGAATCAAAACATCGTTTGCTCAGCAAAAGGCCAAAGAAGTATCCCCACAGACATCGCGAACGTCGTGACGTTAAGACTGCACCATCAGAAGAGACAGATGAAGCCGCAAAGCATACCCTCCGACATAAGCGCAACCCATACTTCCGGTATTCTTTCTATGGCAACCAGCTACCCCAATATCGTGGAGTGTTCTATCAACCACAAGTGGTTATTTACCCTGTTAACAGAATCAAGTGAGTTGAAGTCCTCGCAAGAGGAATATCCTTCGCATGCCGAACACTTTAGCGAAGTATGCTAAAGTATCTCTTCCAAACTTATAGGCATCCAGTGAAAACACACTACATAAATGCAGTTTCCCCTGGTGGTGGAGGTGCAAGGCCAGGCAAACGAGTAACAACAACTGTTGCTCCATCGACAACTGCAATGCCAGATTTGTCAAATCGTTTTGGCGAGCCAGTATGGAATGTATTCCCCGCTTCGACAACGCAAAGACCTCAAACAACTTCCAGACCTTCAAGGAGACCGCCACCACCACTCATTCACAGTGGCGATGAGGACTATGTTCCATCAGAGAGTGCATCACAGAATCGTAAGAGTGCAAATAAGGAGACTTAAAGAGGTGGTGTACGATAAATTTACTTTTTTTTTAGGCCCTTCTCGTCCATCTGAATCTGGATTCCAAGGAGAGGCAGCGTTCCGACCAGGTAATTTTTAAGTGTGCGTATTTGTTACTCAATAAATGAACTGAGGTATCTTAAATCGTCTTTGTTTTGGGCTTTCGTGCAAGCTCGCTCGTCTTGTGCTCTCGTTTTCTTGTTAGGATTCAACCCGAACAATTAATAATAAAACTTTACCTTTATCCCATATTCCAGTTGTCCCGGAAGAAGTTTATGAAGCACCACCAGTCATTCCACAAACAACCACAGCACCACCACCACCTCCTGCGAACAGCCGGGGAGTATCGGCCTGCATCTGGGCGATATCGTCGTGCTGCACGAGAAATGAAAAGATCCGCTATCAGTGCTTCGAACGACTGGGCTGCAGTGGGGCCTTTTGGGACTTGAATCCTTGTGCCGATGACATCTTCAGACTCGCCGTGGAAGCTGCCGATCAATACTTTAATTGATTGTGACCCAGGTCATAGGTCGTGTAGGATTGTTTCTTGTGAAACGATATTCGTTTTTTTTATTTATTGTATAACCTAATTGTACGTTTGTAAATAGAAATATAGTTTATGTGCTCGTTTGTTGAGTAATTATAATACACTCTGCGAGCGGGAGGTTGAAAAAGAAAAATGCATTTAGCAATAATTATAATTTTTTGCTACTTTTGGATATAGTATATGTAGTAACTTTTAAGTGTGATGATTGATATTTTCTTTACTGAATTAAAGCTGTTTTAGTTTTGTACGAAAAGTACCTGAAAGTCTTTTAAATTCACGTCAGCATATATGTTGTATTGCAAATTAAATTCTTACACAACTTATTTATTAAGTATACAATAACGTTCGATCAGACAAAATCGTAACCTACTTAAACGACATTAAGTTCACCCTAAATATACTAAAAAAGAAATCACAGCACTGACGGTTGAAATACTTGAAAAAAAAGGTAGGTAGGTAGGTACCTATAATTTCTTTGGGCTAGGGTTTTTTTTATCTTGGTCGAGCCCTTTAGATCCAGTGCCCATCCCGCATAGCTGCATCAAAAACTACGCTTCAGTTTCATATCCGTTTCGTTCAAATATGTGCCATGTAGAACTAAATTTTGATCACCTGACCAACAAAACCGACACTACTAACAATATAAGCCCACCACTAAAAAAGAAAAATAGAAAAAATTAGTTGCTGCACTAAAACTCACTGCGTCACCAAAAATGCTCGATAAAAATCGCTCAAGCTACCAGGCAACCATGCAGGCAGTGTAGGTAGCTGCCCAGCCAGAAACGACATTGTGCACTTGGGGGGGCGAAAGACAGGCAAAAAGGAATAGCAAATAAAACCTGTTTCATGACTCTGCCTTCGCATAGCGGGACCTAGTTCTCAAAACCATTGACAATGGCAGGGATGGCATAAGGTTAAATAGAATAAATAGAAAATCAATATTATTGCATTCTCAGATTAAAAAATTTTACTTGCCACCAAATCTCAACCACAACAAACGTAAAGACGTAATTTTGGGTCTTTTATTTCCCCTGATTACATCAGCTGAGTTTTTTCTCAAATTAAACCGAATCACAAAACTATGCTCAAATAAGAAAATTGCTGTCTTGTCTTTCTACGCTCAGAGAAGGTACTTACTACCTTAGATCACAAAGCACTAGGCCTTATCTGTTATCTTAATATCTTATGGCGTACCACAATGCCAGTGTGGAATACATTCAGTTTCATTGTGTACAGAACGACAAATACTGCACCGGTGCACTCATCACATTAAGTGTCAAAATGTTTTTATTTCATTTCGTTTAATTTTTTTTTTTTTTTTCGTACAGTGATTTTGTTGCCATCGGTTTCTTGTACTTTTTACTTAATATGAATTTCGATAGCTGTGAGTTTGAGATTTTTACTTATTATTTATCGATTTCATACAATTTTAATCACCTTGTACAAATCCCGAATGAAAATTGAGTCGAAACGTCACCTCACATACACAATCAAAGCTACACCCAGCCTCCACGGTCAAACACGACGGTGGCGAAATGTCGAGTTCCGTGTCGACACTGAACTAATTCGAAGTTCAAAAGAACATTTGTATGAGCACGATTCCGTTCAGGTGTACGTGAAAAGAAAAATTTTTTTCTGTATTCCACACCAGTTCCACGATTCGGTGTTGAAAAGAATTCGCCATTATTTTAAGTTATCTTAACCTATCAAAAAAGTGTCGTCAAATTTTGCTCAAACTACCAGGCCATCATACAGATGCAGGTAGTCAGTAAGCAGTAAGTAAGAAATATGTGAGACTTTATACTTTCGGGGCGAATGCGATACAAAGAGGAATACCGAAGAAAGTAACTTGTTTCATGACTCCGCCTTCCATGTAGCGGGTTTATTTTGTCACGAATGATGAACAAACGCAGGGATGTTATGAGTAACATCAATAAATGTTGACAAAAAAAATTATTTTGAATTAAAAACAAGTGAGTAAGTGCAAGAGTTCGTCTGTGACAAACTTCTAAATATATATACGCGACCTTGTATACCGTGTAACACCAAATCTCAAAATTTTCGGCCCGAATTCATATATTATTTGTAAAGGCCATGGCCACTCTTGGCCACTTTTGCTAAAAATTAAAATCAATTAATTGTAAATTCGTTAAAACCGTGAGAAAATACGGTAAAAGCATAAATTATTTCAGGAAAACCGTTTTTTCCTAATAACGCCCCTTAAAACTGGGCGGGGTTCAAAAGTTTGTATCGAGCAAACTTAGCAAATATTAATATCTTTAATATTTGTCAATTAATTTTTTAAATTGGAGTAAACTTTCCGAGAAATCGGGTTTTTAAGGATCTAACACGTCAAATGTGGGCATGGTCAAAATTGTGGACGGCCCAATATTCGTCTTGTTAAAGGTCTTAGGCCAATATTGTTTAGTACCAAAATTTGAGCTCCTACGCCATGTATAAGTTGACCTAAAGACATTTAGAAAGAAAATGTGAAATAGAGGCTATCTCACATTGAAGCCAGTAGTGGGCGTGGCCGTTGACGGATTACAAACTGTGTTGTAACTGTGTTAAATTAAAATTAAGATTTTTAGACCCATGTCAGATGTTTATTCGATGTCAGATATTTTATTCCATGTCAGGTTTTTATACCTGACATGACGTCAGATTTTTTATACCTTCACAGACAGTTTTTAAGCGGTCCGTCCGAAAATGGAAAAAGCACCTCTTATGGTATCGCTACGTTGTCCGTGCGTCTATCCGTCCGTCCGTCCAATCGCTTTATAACTTCTGAACGGTAAGTCGTAGAAAGACAAAATTTGGTGTGCGTATAAGCTGCGGGAATAGTCAGAGAATCTGAAATCTGAAAGAGGTGTAATTCCACACAAATAACGGTTTAGTTACAGTTTGAAATTTCATGTGAAAATGGACTTAATGGTTTTTAGTGTTTTTTTTTTTAAGAAGTTAAGAAGGCAAGAACTAGAAAAACGAAACTTAGGTTAAAGGAATACTAAGCTTTAATTAAAAAATAAAACTTTTCGAAAATATGAAAACGTTTTTGAGAAATGAAGAGTCGAAAATGCATGACGTTTTTCAAAGTGTTGGAGGCCATAACTCTTGAACGGCTTATCGCTCAATATCAATATTGAACGCACGTATAAAGCAACTCAAAGTTAACCAAGTGCTTGCGTCATATTTTGCAAAAACACTTTGAGTACTGCAGTTTTGACGCATTTTCGAAAACAAATCGCAAAAATGCATGAAAAAACGTGTGACCCCCCCCCCCTCTCTTATCCCCGGTGCTGTTTGGTGGAATTCTATAAAAAAATTACACGCATCAGAAATAATTCAAAATTTTAAGGAAAATCTTCTTCAAAATCTTCTGAGATTAACTCAAAAATATAAAAGTATTTTCAAAAACAATTTTTTTGAGTCTTCTAGAGCTTAACGGTATAAGCGATCTTTTTCAGATTCGGTTAAAGTACAAAGGTTACAAAAAGAAAGAAGACTGCGTTAAAATTTTTTAAAGTGCGGTTTTTAACCTAAGTTTTTAGAAAAAGGAGCTTGTTTTACCGTTTACGCCTAAATCGGTGGCTTTAGAATAAAAAAAAAATCCAAGGCTAGTGCTGGTGGTTGTGCTATTGGAAAAAAGTCTAACGGGAAATTTAAAAAATTATAAAAAAGGTCAAGAGAACGCATGTCTCCCCCTCTATTCCCCAAGCGGTATAAACTATAATTTTTAAATTAACACCGGGCATAGTCCATCTTTTTAAATTTTATACAAAACTATAGCAGACTTCGAATATTCAAAAACTTCGAAGATTTAACTGAAAAACGTGAAAACATTTTCGAAAACTATTTTTTAAAGATTTCTAGTTCCTTAACGGTTATGACGATCTTGTTTAAATTTGGCTGAATTATGTAATGCTTAAAATGCAAGCGAACTGCATCAAAAAACGTTTCAAAATTCCCGCTTTCGACCCTAAGTTTTTAAGCCCATTCAAACAAGCGAAATAAAAAACAGCATTTGTACTATGCTAGCACAGGTGGTTGTAAAATTGATCAAAAAGTCTAACGGTAATTAAAAATGATCAAAATTGCTGTTTTATGGGTTTTAAATTATAAAAATCCTAAAAAAGGCCAAGAAAGAGTATGTCCTTCTCTCTATTTTCGTAACGGTAAAGCTTTTAGTTTTCATGGTGTCTCTCATAAATGGGTGGTTAATTAGCACGTGGAAATCGGGCATTACCAATATCGGCTTCTTTGGTATTATATACCTGCTATATGGGCATATTGGTATCGTTGAAAGATTTTGGAGCTTTAGCCTCCGTCCACCATAGTATTAAAAAAAAAATTAATTTCAAATTTTTTATGTCGAGTCAGATTGTCGAGATCATTGTGATTCATGCGGTTTATAACATAGAGAAATAATCACTCTAGACCCCCAAGGCCTGGGCATACGATCGAGACCGATTGGAAGTCAAATAAGGCATGTCCGCCCGTCTGTACGTTGACTCGCTGGGAGAGATAATATTCTGAGCATGTGACAGAATATTTCCACAACTGGGGACAGATAGGGTCAAAATTGCGATTGGTTTTTCTCGATTATATCGTTACTTAATACACAGCCCAACTTTAAGAACTGGTTGCCCATAAGGGATGGTGAATATTTTGCAGAGCTTATCTACACGTGTAATTTTTTTCCTGCAATCAATCTTAGAGCTATTAAATTATCAAAACGATTAATGAGTTTTTCTCAGATCTATAATAATAATGTTTACGTGTATTTGTATTATTGTACGTGTTATTTATTGTTTATATATACGTGTGCTCTTTCAAACATTGTTTAAAGTTTCAAAGCAAATATAGCTCATGGCGACCAGGTGATATATTTCACGTGTTTCCTTACAATTTCACAATAATTCGCTCTGCTAAAATAATGGAGCGTAGCATTACGCTGTTAATTAAGTCGTTCAATTTAAATGATCCTTTCTTATCAGCTGACAGATTAAAATGATCATTTTCAAAATATAAAGTGGGGGAGTTGAAGTTCAAAGCTATTTCAACAAAAGTGTTGATCCTTTTATATTTCTTGACGATCTCTTATTTAACGTCAAAGTAAAAAATAAGAGATTATAATGAATATCTTGCCAAGGCCTAGAATGATAAAAGACCTATGAGCCGATGGTTTCGATTCAACGGCTCGTTGAATGGCTAAAAGATCCATGAAACTTGACATTACAGCGGGATTCACAAAGAGGTTCTGCCATTGCCTGGGTCTAACATTTTTGAGTTCAGCCATATGATTTTAAATTCCATAAGGCTTCAACTTCTTCTTTGGCGTGCTGAACATTTATTTCCCTGTCAGCTCAACAGATGAGGTAAAAAATCAAAAAAATGTAATGTATGCTCGCTGAGGGTCAAAATTTTTAGTATTAAGTTTAAGTTTTAAATTTAGCACTTCGAAGACGAAGGAAAACAGATTTTACCAAAATAATATATTTTTTAAGAAATCTCACTTCAAAGCTGCAAAGCTCACAAAAGCCTGTTTGTAACGCTGCCTTAATGCACTTTCAAACCTCTATTCAGAGGCAAATGTTGATATGTTCCAGAATCCAGGCTCCATGTCAACGTCCTTTACATAAGTGGAATAACTTTTTTTCCTCGCGATCCCAGCATTAAAAGATAATTAAGTTAAAATTTTTACGCGACTCATTAACGGTTGGAATGGCTGAAATCTGCCAGAATCTTAACGGGTTCATATAACCATTAAGTAAAAGCTTAATTGAATTCCGTGGCTTAACGTCGTCAGTGAACGCCTTACACATCGCAGGAGCAAGCAGATGATTCTCATTATGCCCTCGGAGGTTTACCAAAAAGCAGGAATGCGTCACGCAACGCATGGGAAGAGATAAAATGCACTACGAATAAAAAACTTACCACTTGAGCTGTCGTAGGACTTCGGAATATTTGTATTGGCCCGCTTAATCTCTCGCCTACCCATGGCTGAATCTGCTGTTGCTGTTGTGGCTGCGTTTGCCGATAGCGATGTCGGTGATTCGTTGGCTGGATGAGAGCCTGTTGATGATGTTACCGTGGAGTAGCCTTCAAAGGGAACCACCGTTCCTCGGGAATGGAATGAATTTACGGCTGCTGTGGAAGAGGAGTGCGTGTGCTGGTAATACTGCTGATGCTGATGCGGCTGATGATGATGATGGTGATGGTGGTGTGGCAGCGAATGGTGCTGTGGTGGTGTTGAGGATGCTGCAGTAGTCTGTGGTGACGGGGGTGCGGATGGTGGTGATGTTGGATGGTGGGCAGCACTCGCCGAGAACGATGGTTTACGTAACGATGATGGTCTCAACCCTTTGACAGGGTACAATGGGTACTATCGCCCAGCAACTCGAACCCAATCACGGTTTTCACTATTATACCAAATACCTGTAACGATGGTTTTATATTTAATTGAGTTTTTCTTGTTTAATTTTGCTATAGGGTTTATTTGTTGATATATGATGGCAATGTATGGGGGTGGGTGCGGTCAAGGAAGGCACTTGGTTCGAGTGATAAATCGATTTGAATTGAAAGTTGATCCCGCCGGGTGCCATTAATTCAGACCGTTGGGGATGGGCATTTGGTGGCAGAAAAACAATTGAGCTTAAAACTCAGTAACGTGTTGCTATCCTGCCGCATCAGGACTTTAATTGACATTTAAAATGGATAAGTACATATGAGTTTGTGTGCGGAAATTGTCTGTCGTGCGGTTCATCTGATGCGGGTGATTATGGGTGTGCCTTAGGCTGGGTTGGTGGGGGATTAATTAGAAATATTATTATTTGATGTGGTGCATCGCGTTTTTTTTTAACGGGAGTGCATTCTAGTATTTATTGAAAGGTGGTTTTTATTGTGTAAGTATACAGATTTGGATTAGCGCTCAAAGCCTCAATTAGGGTGAAAACACAGTCATTTTATTAAACCAATTAACTTATATTTGAATTTGAGTACAATGCTTTTAGTATTTGTTTTACACAAAATATGTGGCTTAACTTCTTTGAGGGTTTAGGTATTAGCTTGTAATCCAGTGACCACTTTAGGTTATGTCAATAACCAAGGGGAACTACTTAATGGGGAAAATAAATGATTACCTAAAACATTGTTAGTAATAATGTGAAGCTTTACATTTAGGTTTTTTTTTTAACAGAAATATTAACCCGAAAAAAGCCATGACCGGGTTCCTCGGATAAACTCTAGAGAGTTTTGCAGGACCATGCACTGAGTGGGCCTCTTCTAAGAACCATTCAGTCTTTGTATGGGAACTGCAGAAACTGTGTTCGGATAAATAGCGTCAAATCCCAACCTTTTGATGTGTGCGTTGGACTTCGCCAGGACTGTGTTCTATCCTTTTCATAGCATATATGGACTGGATGGTGAACCGCAGTCTTATTCAGGAATCTTTCAAAATGGTTGGCGCATGATAAGCCATCTGCTTTTCGCAGATGATTTGCATCGTTGGCATGGTTTGCGGCCATATGTGGTGAAGCTGGGATGAAGGTAAACGTGAGCAAATCCGAAGTGTGCAGTGTACCCTGCACATAAATGGAGTTCCATTAAAACAGGTGGAGAAGTTTAAGTATCTCGGGGTCTTTTTCACGAAAGACGGGAGGAGTGATACTGAATTGTCCTGTAGTATTGGCCAAGCTGGAGCAATAGTAAAGGAACTGCGCCGGCCGGTCATCAGGAAAGCTGAGCTTGGAGTGAAAGCAAAGATCTCAGTTTTTAATTCAGTGTTCGTTTCGACCCACATCTATGGTCATGAAGATTGGATAATGACCGAAAGAATTAGATCGCGGGTACAAGCTGCCGAAATGAGATTCCTGAGGTGCGTTGCTGGTGTTACTCGTAGTCTAAGGGATAGAGTGAGAAACGTCAGTATTCATGGGAATCTTAATGTTGAGCAGCTACCCTCCGAGTGGAGCGATCGATTCTTCGAGGGTTTGGACACGTTGTTCGCATGCCCCACGACAGACTTCCTAGACAGGTAATGTCAGCCGAGAGGCAAGCGCGTCGCCCCCCTGGTAGGCCAAGAAACAGGTGGTGGGATCAGGTAAAGAACATCTCTGTGACTCGTCTGGGGATCGCACTTGTGTCTCTTGAGTTGGTGGCGGACGATCGGGAACAATGGAGTGACCATTTAGCCACCCTCGCTCCGCGACCCTTCTAAGAACAAGTGGTCACGGAAAATGATGATGATGAACAAAAATATTTTCATGTGTCGCTTTTAAAAATGTTTACAAAAAATACGCGAGAAATGAATTTCCCTAATTCTTGTGAATGCAGTCTAAACTAACATTTATGGTTTCCTTTAATGTTTGGAATGCCTCAAGGCTGAATCGTGTTTACTACTCTTTTAGGAGGGATAATTTGAGGAGCTTGTCCCGATGTGCCATGCTAACACAAGACTAATTTGACACGAGCACAATTTTTTTTGTCATTTTGGCTCTCAAAGAGAGTGACGGTGACATTTCCATGGAGCAAGAAAACGCTTCCGTTGTTAAAATCCCAATAGAAATCTTTTCAGTTTCATTTTCCTTTTTGCGAGTTTCAAACTTGGCATAAAACAGGTTTGTGGCCATAATAAGCCATAATAGTGGGGGGGGGGGGGTATAAAATTTAAGGAGCTTTTTTTAAAGCGAGGTTCTAGTCCCAACAGGCAAAGATTATAATGTAAACGCGAATCATACAGACAGTTTAATTTTTTGCGGTAGCTTATCGTAGATACACGAGAATGTTTCTGATAGCAAAAAATCAAATTTCAATTTAAAAAACAGCAAATTTTCTCAGAAGATGTATTCTACTTCGGCCCTAAGCATAAGCATTTCAAATTGATAAGGTTTGGAACTTGATTAAAAACTGAGCTGGTTTAAATTCAAAATTCTTTTGAGAAAACCTTCTTACTCACCTTCTACTTACGTCTTTCTAATGTTTTGCATTTAAAACAAAACAAAAAAATAGAGAGCGGTACCTACCTTCTTTTGGTAATTAGGTAGATACTCCCAAGCTCAATTCAGCCCATGGGATTTGTGTATCCGCTGGATTGAGTACACCCGGAAGCATTTTGTGTATCTTAATTTTACAAAACTCTACAAGTGTACCAAAAATTAACCACTTTACCTTAAAACCACGTGAAACACAGCGGAACCCACCCGCTTCTTTGCCATTTTACAGTGCGTGCATAGTTAAAAACCTCCCAGGCCATTCGTATTTCTAATTAGCAACACAACTGGGTTAAGCTCCCGGAATAAGTAAACATATTTTTCTGCTTTTCATAATTTCTCTTAGTGGAAGTTGACATTCTCTAAATTTGCTTTGGCTGAGAGCCCGCACTAACCACCAGCAACTAGTAGTACTTTTGCCTTTTGCAAAACACCGCAAACCTCTTGAATAAAGGAGGCTATTTATGTTCATTTATAATAAAACAATTAATTTAATTACACCGTCTGCTTGCCTTTGTAATGAAACACTCCCTCGAGTAGGTATACACCCTACGTCCGTCGTACCTACTTCCCCCCTCGAGGAGAAATTTCCTCCTGATAAAAGAAGCATTTCTATTCCTTTAAGATTTTAAGTCCTCGTCTTCCTTCCACCCAACCACCAGCAGGGAAGGTTGTCAATTAAAAAAATTAATTTCAATTTACAGCCGCAAGGAGGGAAAATGTACAAAATAAATAAATAAACAAAATTGTGAAGTAAATACCACGGAGAGAATGAATTCGAGTACAGATCTAATCAAATTCCCATGCCATGTGCCGCGCGTTATTGGACTGCTTAAAATTCTACGAATTTGCCTAATTAAACCTCAAGGGACGAACCCTTGCCAAAAGAAGTTGTCATCGAATAACACTCCGAATCCAGTTTCAGCAAGTAAAGATTATTTTTGTCAGCTTCAAGAATACTCGTGAATAAAAAGAAGAAAAATGCCGTTGTGCTACCCATGGAGTAAACCATTGGGGAAAATGCCTATAACAAATCATATTAAGACCACAATCAAAGCGAGATAAATTATTCACGTAGCCTGATTGATAGTAAATGGTCATTCAAAAAGACGAAACCCCCAATCGAGGAACAACTTAGGACAAGTTAAAATCATAGTCAGACGTCCGTAGTGCGTTTCATAACCCATTTAACGCAAGATTGGTTAAAGAAAAAGGCTAATCTAAAAACGGATTGACTTAAAACTTAAAATCGGTAATATCAAAAATAAAGGTTGGTCGTTGGTCCCCATAAGTATAGGGTTACTCAATAAGAGCACACTTTATAAAATTGGTGCTTTTTCAAAATTCAATAGAAAACTCAATTTAAAACACTAATACAATACCTATGTCTCCACCGGTCTTTAAACTGCGTTTAGCGGAAGACAATTAAAAATAAATCCAAATAAAAATAAAAAATTACCACTTTCGTAACATATCTTGATTTAAGCCCTTTTCTAAATTTCTTAAATTAATTTATTTAAATTTTCCCTTTAAATTTCCCCTTAAATGATAAATTTTTCCCTTTTGGTAATATCGTTAAAAAGATTTGTTTTTCGAAATGAATGCACTGTTGTTAGTAATTTTTCATACTTTAATTTGTTTGCTGCCGAACGCACCCATTGTTCACTGACTTAGTGGTGACACGTACTGTAAGCCTGTAGGAATAAGCACGAAATAAGGTCAAAAATAAATTCTGTCACATTGATTTTTTTTTAAGAATGTGAGTCAAGCAATGATCTTATTAACAAATTCAGACTGAGATTAACAAAAAAGTGACGAAGTAATTAAGTTTTTTAAAAAAAAACTTTGTTTTATATGTTACGTTTTGTCGTTTCCCATATTAATAAAAAAAGAAAGAAAACGTTTGAATGCTGGAAGCTTTTTAGCGGTCCGTCCAAAAATGGAAAAAGGACCTCTTATGGTATCGCTACGTTATCCGTCCGTCCGTCCAATCGCTTTATAACTTCTGAACGGTAAGTCGTAGAAAGACAAAATTTGGTGTGAGTATAAACTGCGGAAATAGCCAGAGAATCCAAAGAGGGCAAGCACAAATAACGGTTTGATTACAATTTGAAATTTCATGCGAAAATGGACTTAATGTAGGCAAGAACAAGAAAAACGAAACTTAGGTTTAAGAAATACCAAGCTTTAATTAAAAATAAAATTAATTTAAAAATAAATTTAAAAACGTTTTTGAGAAATGAAAAGTCGAAAATACATGACGTTTTTCAAAGTGTTGGAGGCCAGAACTTTTGAACGGCTTATCGCTCAAAATCAATATTGAACGCACATTTAAAGCAACTCAAAGTTAACCAAGTGCTAAGATCATATTTTTGAAAAACAGTTTGAGTACTGCAGTTTTGACGCATTTTCGAAAAAAAAAATCGCAAAAATGCATGAAAAAACGTGTGTCCCCCCTTCCCTTATCACCGGTGCTGTTTGGTGGAATTCTATGAAAAAATCACACGTATCAGAAATAATTCAGAATTTTAAGGAAAATTATAGCGGATTTTGAAATTTCAAAATCTTCTGAGATTTAACTGAAAAACAAAAAGCATTTTGAAAAACAATTTTTTTAAGTCTTCTAGTAGCTTAACTGTATAAGCGATCTTTTTCAGATTCGGCTAAAGCACAAAGCTTGCAAAAAGAAGGAAGTCTGCGTTAAATTTTTTTTAAATTGCCGTTTTTAACCTTAGTTTTTAGAAGCCCATTTAAAAAACGAAAGAAAAAAGGAGCTTGTTTTATTATTTGCGCATAAACCGGTGGCAATAGAATTAAAGAAAAACATCCAAGGCTAGTGCTGCTGGTTGTGCTATTGGAAAAAAGTCTAACGGGAAGTGGAAAAAACTTCAAAATATTTGTTTTATGGATTTAAAAAATTATAAAAAAGGCCAAAAGAACACATATCTCCCCCCCCCCCCCTATCTACCAAACGGTATAAAGTATAATTTTTAAATTAACACTGGGCATAGTCCATCTTCTTAAATTTTATACAAAACTATAACAGACTTCGAACATTCAAAAACTTCGAAGTTTAACTGAAAAACGTGAAAACATTTTCGAAAACTATTTTTTAAAGATTTCTAGTTCCTTAACGGTTATGACGACCTTGTATAAATTTGGCTGAACTGCATCCAAAACGTTTCAAAATTGCCGTTTTCGACCCTAATTTTTTAAGCCCAAACAGCATATTTTTACCGTTTTCTCTGAAATCAAGAAAAGTGGCAAATGCTAGCACAGGTGGTTGTAAAATTGATCAAAAAGTCTAACGGTAATTAAAAATAATCGAAATGGCTGTTTTATGGGTTTTAAATTATAAAAATCCTAAAAAGGGTCAAGAAAGAGTATGTCCTTCCCTCTATTTTCGAAACGGTAAAACTTTTTGTCAGCCTAAGACAAGAGTAAGACTAACCCAATATAAAATCACTCAATATAATATACAGATTATTATGTTGGGTGATGATTGTATAGAATCACCAAATATAAGAACAGTAGACAGCACTACGAAAAAAGTATATTACAGACTGTAAAATATATCCAGAAATAATTTTAATAAATAAATAGAATGTTACACAAACTGTGCAATGTAGATGACTGTAACCTTCAACAAAAGCCGACGGACCGCTCCGCGTATGTCTTCATACTTGACGATCTTTTTTTTTAAATTTCTGTTACGAAACCGTTCAATAATTCGTTTGGTCCCTTTTTTAATCGGATGCTCTTTTTCTGGAGACTATTTCAAATTCTTCAACGGCAGCCCTTCGGGGCAATTGTAGTCGAAGCAGGTGACAGCATTTAAGTTTAAGAGCTTCCAAGCCTACTTGGAAAAAAAATACAGGATTTATAAATGCAATACGCTTATTGAGACATTTCTTAGGATTATAAAACTTTTCCACTGATATAGGTATCAGTATCTAAGGGTATATTAATACCCTTAAAAAATTGTTGCAGCAATTTCTGAGAATTCTTTTAGCCATCATTCCAACCTTACCTACTCAAGCTCAGAGCACAACAAACAACACAACATAAGGGCCACAATATATGGGCCATTATACAAACATAATTCTACAAAATTTGCTCTGCTAGTTGTGAATATTTTAAATATTTGTGCAAACCGAGCGTACCTATTTGGTCTGTACCAACTAATTTAATGTGAACCAAATCGACGTATCCCTGCTCTGGCATTTAGCCTTATTATGGTAATTTCATTTTCTATGCAAGGATGAAAATGGAATAGTAATATCAATAAATTTAACAATAACAATACCTGGATGTTATTATAATGGCGCAAATCTCAGCACAAGCAGGATTTTAATTTCATGTGCTTCAGCCATATTCCGCATTTATGTATGTATGTATAAATAAGGTAGTTTCTTTCTTCAGAAAATAAATATTTTTGCAACTTATTGTTCGATATTGTCGTCGTCGTGACGAAACCTTTTGCTCTTACTTTGCGAGGTATGTAAAAAAAAGTTCTCGCAATGAGCAGGGTGTATCATTAACACTACAATGAAACATATTTAATACTATTCAACGGGACCGTTGTCGATGTATCTTTAGGAAGACCATTGTTACTACGTTGTACATTCTGCGGACAAGGACACTTGTGAGAAATCTTTTTAAATTCGATTTCATTGGAAGTGGGATCTTTATTTTCCGACTTATGATGAAGTTTTTCATATTTTTTTTTTTTCATACTTAACACAATAAGTTGTAAAACGTAAGGCGTGTTTTAAACCTTCTCTTAGAAACGAGAAAATGTTCTGAACTAGAAGCGGATAGAAGAAACAGATCCAAGATGTTTTCAGACCAGAAACTGATTCTGTTGGTGAAGAAAATTATTGTTTTGGTAAGAAAACTTGCAATAATCTGTTTTTGTTATGATATATTTAAATATATTTATATTATATATATCTATAATACATTAAAATAATATAATATAATAAACATATCTTTTAAGACATTCTTGAAATAAAATTATTTATGCCCAGTATATTGAGCTGTTGCCATGTGGGCAGTAAATGGGACACGAAACAGAGAAAACAGATTTTTTTCCACAAGTTTAAGTTAAGATTCGGGAAAAAAATCAATGTCTTAAGAAATACTCACAAGCAAGGGGATCATGTTTTCGTCTGAAAAAAAATTAAGAGGTGTTTAGGACAATGAGAGGATTGTGTTTAAACTTTTGGGCCACTAGGACCTAGTAAAACTAGTTATTTGAATATGTGTTCGCAAAAAAGAAGTTTGATACCGCGGTGACAGAAAAATCATGTAACATAAAATTTGCTCAATGATTGTCCAATCCAGTGTTTAGACTAAATTTTAACCCTTCTGTCTATGGTTAGATACGGCAGATGATCATTATGGATTTTCAAATTTAAGACAGTCGATTGCAAGTGTAGTTTAAAATCAGTCTTGACACAATTTATTAAAAGCACATAGAGAGGGATGTATTATTAAAGTTGAACTCACCGTGCATTAAAGAAGGAAAATATGTGTGTGTGCGTGCGTGCAGCAGCAACTGTTAGGCGCTTGTATTTTGTACGATTGATGCTCGTACTTGATGATCGATAAACTATGAAGTCTGCAATTCAGTCAAAGCCATTCAACAACCTAGAAATATGGCAAATAAAATGTCTTATAAGGTGGGTGACTTTGATTGAGTTTACATGCATGCTTAAGGTAAACATACACATAGTTAAAATATCTTTGAAGATGGAAAACATTCAAGGGATTATTTAAGAACAGTTTTACTTAAACGTTTGGTGGACAAAAGTTTTAGGTCAATTTTCATGATAATTGATGCATTGAGTATTCATGCTTAGTTCGCGAGTATCGGAGTTCTTTTTCTTAAGAAACATTAGTTTAATTTACATTCTTAAGGAACCGAAAACATTACATAATACAGTACTACAGGTCGTCCTTCTAATTCTACCAACATATAGATAAAGTTTCTTTTGCTAAAAAATTCTATCCACAACTTAACAAAAAACTAGAAAACCTTAAATTAATAAATTAATTTCGTAATAACGTTCGTAATAACGTTCGTGATAACGTTCTTCCGTGCTTATTGATTGAATTACAAAAACAGAATTCAAACAAAATAAACTTTTGTTTCTAAATAGTTACAAGAAGAATGTGTTTGTTTCTACACCCGAGCGTGATGGCATTTTACTTTAAATTTTAACCAACTCGAGTGAGCTTACTTCAGGCATCTAGCACAAACGTCAGCACGCGCCAAAAGGTAAAAGTTTTTTACCTTAAAAATTTCCAACCACGCTACAATGTTCATTGTGACGCTCCGCAACTGGTCCAGGTAATATGTTCATGTTCCCTAATGTGGATTGTATAGTCATAGCCACTCATTATAACGATCCTGCTTTTATGCTCAGTAGCGCAAGTTGATGCCACTATGTTAATTAATTCAGTTGGGATACTATTATAAAATATGCACATCGTTTTATGGGAGTAAGTACGTGGTGGAAACTTTAAATAAAGTTAATAAAATATAGAAAATTAAATAGAGCTCGTAAGATAATAGCTTTAGCGAAGCATAAGGTAATGTTTTACCGTGAATTTCGTACCTTAAGCTGCTGACTGACTCGAAATTAATTTAAAACCCCTTTTGGGAACTGGAAATTCTACTGAAATATAATTTGAATTATGCTGACGTTGCTCATACACGAGTAATGAATTAGTAATAAAATTTTGGAAGTAATAAATTTTGCTGGAAGCTGGAAGATAGAACTAAAATAGACTTCTCTGTTAAATCATTTACATGACTCTGGAAACCATGAATTATTACCTCGAGGTAAGCAGCGAACGCGCTGTCATGTGACTTCATTAGCATCGTACTTGAGGGAATTGTGCGAGCTCCCGCGCCAACACCAGAGGCACAATCTTTCAAAAGTCCGTTCAATTACTCGCATACGCAAATGACATTTACATAATTGGAAGAACAAAGCGTGATCTCAATGAATCCTTCGTGGGTATTATTGCGACGGAAGCAGTGAATATGGGTTTAGCAGTCAACTACAAATATGCTGGCATCAAGAAGACACCCAACAACGACGCCTTGGACAGAGCATCAGCATAGACTACTATAGCTTTGACCTAGCTAGGGACTTTGTCTAACTAGGTTTCGATATCAATTCAGACAATGATACCAGCGTTGACATCGAACGCAGGATAACTCTTGCCAATCTAATAAAGCTCTTAAAATATTTTTTATTATAGGAGTGGTAACATAAAGTTCAGAAGAACTGAGGCATAACAAATGAAAAACAGTCTTACAGAGTCTAACAGAGAGTAGACGTATTATCAATTACATTGCTCCCTTCATTATTAATAAGCTACTGCTGGGATTATCTAGTCTAGTCACACAGGACAACTTACTTGAAAAAAAACTAACATTTTGACTACTGTCAAGATCTGAGGAGGAAACCCTGTTTCAAGTTATTGCATAATTAACGTTCTAACAAGTAAGTCTTGTATCTATCAATTCAATTCGATGGAATTTATTGAGGCTTGAAGATACAAAGTTTAATTTTAAATACAATCAGTAAGCCGATTTAGTAAATATTTTTGTCTGGTTAAGCAAAATTATTTTAGTGAAACATCAATCTGAGAATTTTTCATTTACATTATGAGAACTAAGTTTGACTTATTGTCTTTATTTTTCCACGTATATTTACTCCCGACATATACGTTCTCGGATGGCTCTTTACGGCCAAATTATAATAAAATATGACTAGAGAACTCACACAATCAAGAAGAAAAAAAATAAGTAGTATTTTTCTATCAAACAAGTAAAACTACTTAACTGAATTGTAATATATAACAACAAGTAGGATAAATTATTTTTTTCTGTGTTCCATTTAACATGTTAAGATATAAGTCTATGTAGAAAGCTATAATAATGTAATGGGACGACAAGGAATAAAAAGAAATGCAGGAATCGCTGAAGGCACCCATCTCCAAACACACGCTCTCGATTCACTAAACGAACACATCCAACTGTCATTCCAGTCAGCTGACAGCAAACTGAAAATCGAGGTTCAAATATCGATATCGAAAATTTCCCCTCCATTGAATTCAGCGCAAGAGTACCAATGGAAAATTACAAAAAGGGAGTATGGAACACACTAGAAAGAACGAGTGACAGGCTTGTACGGGACAGTGTTATATTAAACGTTGACCTCTAAAAATCGATAGTAAAGTAAAAAGTCATTGAATTGAAATAAAGTGTTGTATCCTAAAAGCCGATTTCACAGGCGAAACTTAAGTATCGATTCTGTTTCTGACACTTCACTCACTCAGGATGAAATTCCGTTTTCACATTAATTTTTTTTCATCACACACTTAAGTCACCACTATTGGCAACTTAAGCTTTTCACAAAAAACAATGCAAATTATTTTTATTTTGATAAAAAGCACGTCAATGTAGCAATAATGAATGGGAAAAGGGAAAAGCCAACACGATGTACTGAAAATTTTTATTGAATGTTTCAAAATCTACAAAACAAAATTGTTTTGACGGTATTTTTAGGAGATTACGGCTTATATGCAAAACCGTCAGAGGAATTGAAACTGAGACTGAGTACTGAATCGTTCTCAACTTTAGTTTTACTTAAGTTGCCACTGTTAAATCGGCCCTAAATAACGAAGTTCAGTTTAAGTGTGATTTAAGTTTCAATAAGTTTTTTTTTCGAAAAATAAAGTGTTTCATCAACTATAAAAGTGAAATTGAGTTTTATTTCATTGACATCGAGCGAAATTGAGTTTCATTTCAGAAATGCAGTCACCTGTGTTCGATGGCCATACATCATGGCCGATTCATAAGAGGCAGTTCGAAACCGCCGCGTTGACGACCACACTTAGAGGAACAGCTGCCGAATTGCTTCAGACCATCCCTGAAGAAAAGCAAAAGGGTTATGATTCCATGGTAAGGACCTTTGAGATGAGGTTTGGCGACGGCCACATGCAGCAAGCTTACCAGGTCCAGTTGCGCCGAAGATTTCAGACAGGGGGTGGGACGCTTTAACAGTTGCAAGTCAATATCGAGCGATTGGCGAATTTGTCCTATCCCAACACCAGCAGGGAAATTATAAACGAGTTGTTAACGGATGCGTTTACTAATGCCATTGCGGATGGAAAGCTACAAATGGCTGCAAAAATGGCAGGAAAGAAGACACTCGCTGAAGCACTAGCATATGCCCTAGCATGTGTGGCCACTATCGACACGGGTGCCACGGCCTCCATCATGCGAAGAGACCTTGTTCAGGCGGTCTCTTCGCATGATAAACACCAGCTGCTACAGTCTGAATACAGATACGGAAAAAGGAGTCAAAGTATAAGGGGAGGTGATAGCGGGATTGACCTTCTCGCATGCATTCTTGGTAGGCGACATATGCGATGAATGCATCATTGGAGTAGACTTCATGAAGGCACACGAGGTAATTCTAGAGCTTTGAATGCAGGTGCTAAGGTATCGAACCTTCGAAATTCTTATTGTATATGGAAACGACAACGCTAGGAGTCTTCGGGCGATGCAGTTCTGCAGCCCTCTTCAGAGACAGTACTTTGGACACGTTTGGAGGGTGATCCTGGGAACCACCGATTATATCTCGTAGGAAGGTCGGCAGCACTCGATTTTAAGTGGATTACCGAAAGACTTAACGATATCAAAAAGAAGGACAGCTATCCTTTGCCTCGAATAGGTGACACATTGGACACACTCTCGGGAGCAAAATGGTTTTCCAAAAGTAACCACTGGCAGGTACAAACAGATCCATCCAGAAGACAAAGAAAGGACCGCTTTCACAACTGGCAATAGACTATGGCGGTTTACAGTATTGTCATTTGGTCTGTGTAACGCTCCGGCCACCTTTGAGCGTCTTATGGAACGTGTCTTACATGGTCTGACGTGGAAAACCTGCCTGGTTTACTTGTATGACGTCATTGTTTTGGAAAAGAACATCGTTCGCTGAACATCGGGACAACTTGAGGGAGGTCTTCTCACGACCGAGCAGAAGTAAAGCTCTGTAATCTGGGGCATGTGATATCGACGAATGGAGTGAAGACGGATCCAGAGAAAATCGTAGCTGTGAGAAGTTGACCAGTTCCCAAAGACAAACACCAGCTAAGTAGCTTTCTCGGTCTTGCTACGTACTACAGGAGGTTCGTCAAGGATTTCGCCAGGATCACAAAGTGTCTGCAAGAGCTGACTAAGAAGGGAAGGCAATTTAAATGGTAGGATGAGTGTGAAAGAAGCTTTTAAAATATAAAGCAGCGACTTTGTGAAGCACCGATACTAGCTTACCCCATCCATGGCAAAACATTTATTGTGGACGCAGACGCTAGCAATGAGGGTGTTGTCGCAGTATTGTCACAATTACACGATGGGCAGTAGAAAGTGTTGGCATACTTCAGCAAAGTTCTACTGGCGACAAAACATTTCCAAAAGAACCTTAGTGGTCAGAAGTTCATCTTGCGTACAGACCACGCAGCTTTCAAATGGTTACTTCAGTTCAAAAATCGTGAGGGCCAAGTCGCAAGATGTATCGAGCGATTGCAAGCTTACGACTTCGAAATACAACATCGCAAAAGGAAGACTGCACTGCAACGCGGACGCATTATCGCGGAGGCCATGTGAACGCAATTGTAGAAGCATTGCGTGCGATAAAAGAAAAAGGATGAATGTTTTTCTGCCGAGGATAAGAGCTGAAATTGCTGGAGTACTGAGGAACTTCGTAATGTGCAACAAGAGGATCCTGACATCGAGCCAATCCTTGCATGGAAGAAATTTATGGTGAAGCCGAATACTAGAAATATCTCTGACAGAGGTTCTTCATTAAAGGTATATTCGGCGTAGTGGGACTCTCTCCAGGTACCAGATGGTATTCTGCGGAGAAAACGGGAAATGCCGGACGCTAAATCCTTAAAGATGCAGCTTGTGGTTGAAAGTCCAAGAGATTCTACGGGAAATGCAAATCAACAAAACCCTGGAAAAGGTTCGGGACCGCTTCTATTGGCTGAGTGCAAGAAACGATGTTTAGAGCTGGTGTTGGAAGTGAACTTAATACTTGTGTTCACAGTAAGGAACCCAAGTATTAAGTTCACTTAAGTCGCCGTCGACATCGCAGGTCCATTCCCGGAAACAAAAGCGGCAATCGTTATTTGCGATCCTTAATCAAGAACCGTTGTCGACAAGATAGTGGACCTAGTGGACCTGGGTGCGCAGGTTGGCACTCCAGCCAATGGAAATACATTCCGACCAAGGAAGAAACTTCAAGTCGAAGATATTCCAGTAAGTATGCTCAGCAATCGGACTACAGAAGACAAAGACCACACCCTTTCACCCACAATCAGATGGAATGGTGGAACGCTTCAACAAGACACTGAATGAACATGTTTCCAAAGTAAGGGATGCGAACCAACGGAATTAAGATCGGCAAATACCTTTATTCCTCATGGCCTACCGAAACGCTATTCAAAGTACAACTGGATATGCTCCATCTGAAGTTTTATTTGGCCGGAGTGCCACTCAGTGAGCTCAAATTCAGATTTCCCATTGAAGACCCAACATGCGAAGAGGGCTACGTGGTGGATCTTACAGAAAGAATTAATTGCATACATCACAGAACTGAAAGCAACATAAAATTTGCAACTGACCACATGAAGAGGAGGAGGTGTAACATGGAGCAGGAGATATAACATCGAACTGTACGGTCTGTACATCGATACCGACTCAGCCAGAAGAGTCAAAATACAAAGGCAAAGGCCGGTGCCCCGGCCCGGAAAATCTTTAAATCCACCCCGCAGGGACGGCGCAGTAGAAGAATACGAAGACTCAAATGGTCCCCTTCCACACGCATGTGGAAGGGGACCTCAGCCAACTTCGCGTGCGAAACTGGAGATGGCTAGCTGGAGATATAGCTAGCTGTCGAAGCTTGTTAAGCTAAGTAGGTAGGTAAGTAGGTAAGTAAGTAGGTAAGACCGCATGAAGACCAGATACGATGCGCGTGCAACAGCACCCGAGTTCAACGAGGGAGATCTGGTATAGCTCTATTACCCACATCGTTAAAAGGTAAAATCGCCAAAGCTGCACTAGGAAAGGGAAGGTCCTTACCAAGTTGCAACGCGAAATAATGATGTAATCTTTCGAATCCAACGCCCACCAAGGGAGAAGATTAAAGTTGTCCACGTTGATCGCCTACATTGCTACCACGGAGGCAATGATGACGTACTTGTTCAGGACGAGCAAAGCTAAGAGGGGGGCAATGTAATGTGGCGACAAGGAATAAAACGACATTCAGGAATCGCTGAATGAACCCATTGATTCACTTTATGAACACACTGAACTGTAATTCCAGTCAGCTAACAGCAAACTGATATTTGAATTTCGAATTTCATATAAATTCAACATTGGTGTAAATGACTTTGTGTAACAAAATTTTCTTCAATAAATAAAAATAGTTTAAAAATCTATTCCTTAATAAGCACTCACGGCCCGATAAAAATCAAGGGTTAACAGTTATAAAACGGCTTCCCTTAATTTTTTCAGTGGGTGGATAGGGCTTAGTCTTTCTGTGTCGGTACAGAGCTAAAGACTTAGACCGAGAGTTCTGTAAAAAGTAGTTTTACTTCGAAATTGTGGTATAAAATATTCAAATATAAAAATGGTATGCATATGCCCTAGAAGTTGACAACATATTACAGATTACATTGATTAACTTGAGCAGTAAAACCACTTTTCCTAAATATGGGGCAATAATGCTCCCGTCCTTATATTATCGTAGTTCTTGTACGAGTTTGTAGCACTTGGGGGTAGGTGTTTTGTAATACAGTCTTCAGCAATGAGTGCAATTCGATATGCGGACACTCTCATTGGGATAATTTAGGGTTAACCACAATCACTTAAGAAAGCTAAGGGATCGATGGCTAATATCACTGAATTTTCCCACTCGCACTCAGAAAGTTACAACCAAAACCCTGAAAAATAATAAAGCCGTACAGCATCTTTATATTCGAAGCTATAGACTACAATTTAACCTCGCCTTGGGCTACACACACAAGCCGTGAACAATCACCCAGGAACAAAAGGGAAGTGAAATTATCCAAAATTAGGACATAAAGGAACAATTATATTGCAAACTCGATCGTAAAAAGGGTTTAGCAATTATTTTATCGCTCTTTGGACGCAAAGTGAATCTGTGTTTTTTTTGCCCAAAAGTCCCAAAGTACTTGGAAACTCTTGAAATTATACGTGTACATCCACGGCAGCATTATGATTTGCTGAAGTTAAAGATTTAATGGATATACAAAAATGTCCAGCTATAAAAGTCAGCTCCAGAGTACACTCGAATACATTCCTTGGGGCATAATGTCCCTTCATTTATTTTTTTTTATCAAACATCTTTATATCACTTCTACGGATACACATTACACGACACACTGTATGTAAAGCACGTTTTCATCCTGTTGATTCTTATGGAATGCGGTGCACATACACCACCCCCAAAACAGGACAAACAAAAAACGAAGAAAATAAGAGGAACAAAATTATATTTTGGGCATGTTCAGCATTTCTATTCGAAGACTACGCGCGTATTGAATTCCTGCCGAAATCCCTGAGACGCCAAAAAATTTACCTGGGCTCACCTTACTTAAAGTAGTTAAACTGTTCTCCACATTCTCATGCCCGTCGAGAGAGTGTTTGCTTTCACACGTTCACCTTGGATAGTATTCAAACGAGAAGACAAGTGTACCGCCTTCGGGCTAGTATGCCTTTTGATGGAGAGCACTCCCCGAACTTTATGTCTGGTGTGGTTCGAGGAGGTGACTTTTTGTACTACGAGTGTTTCAGTACGTTTATCTATGGCTTACAAGCTATAGGAAGAGCAATGTTGTGCTGTATCTTGGAGTTCTTTTCCACCACAGACATTCAATCTCTGTGTGTATCCCCATGTTGGTGGAGGTGCGCTGTCTTTCACATTCGGCGGATGCCACTTTAAAAGCCCCGCTGCCAGGGAATAGTACCTATTGCAAGGATAGGATCCCGACACGGAGTATGTGCGTTTTTTATCGCAAATATCACTCGGATGTCATGTCTTTATGTGTCAACGTAAACACTCGAAACACCCCATAGAATTGGAGATTGGAGCTTGTTTCAAAGTTGCCTATCACAATCGCCCCTCTTCAGTGTTCACACTGTACGAGCGCCTCCACAGCCATCTGCTGCTCCTTCGTTCGATTGTAAATTCGATGACAGGTTTACAACGTCGCGCTTTCTATATACGTACACGTCACGGAATACGGTATGCCTCATTGTATATCCGCTTGGTAAAGTCATCGTTATGTTGCACTGGGGGTGTCCTGTGTGTATGTGCCATTGGCTTATTGAGTTTAATCAAGAAGGATGCTAAAGGATGGTTTGGAAAATTGAAGAAAACATAAGGGCACCCAACGAAAAACGTCCCATGGCCCACAGCTCGGCGAAAATGCAATGAAGTGAAGTGTCAAAATTACATTAGTGGTGGACAGACTGTTGGGTGAGCAGGGGGCTGGCTGGTGCGCTTTGAGTAATGATGGGTTGCAACCTCGATTATCGGATTAACATGGGCGATGGGGTTCGACTTAAAAATAGATTCCCTTGGGCGGGCGAAAATGGGTGACTATTTTGTTTGTTTGGATTTGAGGATGAAAATATGAAAAATTTTGAGACACAGGCAGACTTACTGATCATGGTTTTATATAAATTTTCAATGTATCAGGAGGGTATCCTTTGGCGTGTTTTTTCTTCTGTGTTTTGCCTGACTTTAAGCACGAAATACAACTCACAAACTTTTCGACACACACTTATTCCTTGCGCTAGGAACCAGGGAAAAAATGTATTTGTATCAAGACTCACCCGCACCGAATAAGCAAAACGAGATTTTTTTTTCTATTTTTTTTTTTTTTTGTGGACAACGAGAACTAACTGTATCCACACACAAACGACTAGCTGCTTGCAAAATTGATTTATCAGGATTCACACACAAAAATACTGCAATGGACTGTATACTACGAGGCGCTGCTAAACGAAAATTGCATTCTTTTCAGCCCGGCGAGAGAGATTCAACTGGAGCCAAAGAAAAACTGATAAGAGAAGTATCCTTTTTCGAGGAACCCCGCAAGCTTTTCACCACAAAAGCACTGTTCGGCGCGCCGGGAAATCGACAATTGCTGTTGAGATATGTGCGCGGCGTCTATGTGAAAGGACGACGATGATACACAACAGGGATACGGTCTACCTCTCTGCAACAAATTGTTGCTTTTCGTTGTTCTCCATATCGTTTGGCCTTTGAAAGTGGTTGCAAGGACGATTGTCATACAACTCGAAGGATGATTCTCCCTTGACCATACACATATACGTATTTACACACATACACTAACAAGTGGAAATATGCTTTGTGACGTGCCTCTGCCTTAAATTGAATATTTGTATACAGATATATATACTCACAGTAGGCTATAAAGGACGGGGATCCATTTAAACTACATACCAACGCATATCCGGCCGGGGAAGGGGCTGCGTTTTTGTGTAAGTAGTTCCATGGCACCAGAAGCATTCCCAATCAGCCAGAACCCCGATCCCTGTTGCTGCTGCCGCCGCCAGCGCCTTGAGGCACAAGGGGCTTTGAATAAATTTCCCATCTGTGTGACTTGATTATCGGTAGCTCCCGCCTGACTTTGGTAAATTGTGGTAGCTTCGGGTTCACGTCTCTTTTCACATGCAAGGGTATGCGGAGACGGAGAGTGTGCCTACTAAGAGGTGTTCATGTGTTTTCTTGCTTACTGCTCCCCCCACCAGACCCTGTCTCATCGTTGATTAAATAAAAGAGAGAGCAAGAAACCGAATTCCGAAGATATCTGGTAAGCCCTATGTACTGGAATTTTTATGTAGCTTTAGACGGGGTGGGTTGGGTTCGCAATGGTATCCCTGAATGGTGAATGGAAAAGGAAAACGTCGTCACGTCGAATAACGCGACTTGTGCAATGAAAAATAATTTGCTCCGTCGTCGTATTCTGTGCTCCTTTTTTATTCGCCTTTCGTCCTCTCAAGCTCCCTCTCTGCAAATTAGTTTTCATGGATGCTCTAAAGTAAAGCTGTACTCTCTAGCCATGGCATGGGAAATAATATAATTGTCTGGTGTAAAGTTTTTTTTTGCATACAATATATAGCGCAGTCTAGGTTTCTTGCACCTGTTGATGTGACGATGCAACTGGTTGCGGTGCAAGTTAGTTTTTATATACCCACCTACATAATGTCCTGAAGTGGCAAGTTGGAGTCAATGTCGACTTAAGCGAAACTTTAACGATATAACTTTAGGCTAAGGAGGAATTGGATTTTAATTGTGAGGAGATGATGTTGGTATATAAAATGAGATAGGTATGTATTCGTATTCATTTTTTTGGGGCGAAAGTTCCGTGTTCCTAAAAGGAGACCGGCATTTGCATGTAAATTTTATTCTATGTTGTGTACGTTGAGAATAAGAAGAAAAAGTTCTTTGTATTTTTTGTGCTGTTCGAAATATTTTTTTGGCAAAAGAATAAAGAAGAAATATTTCTGAAATATTCTTTCTTTTCGAAACTCATGTTTTACCTAAAAACTTTAAAAGATTTGAGAAACTTTCTAGTGGGTTTAAACTTTAAACGTGAGTGGTGTGAAGCAATTAAGACTTCTTATAACGGCCGTGCAAGTGGAGGTTGTCTGTATGGAATTCGAACACCACTATTGAAGTCGTATGCGTTTGCTGAATGTGAAGGTACAATAATAGTAAAATGCTTGAAGGAGAAGTATATGTGTATTATCCCGTGGTATCTTAATTGTAACAAATGGGCAAATGATTTTGAAAAGCTATATAGGTATTACATGTCAACTCCTAGTTAACAAGAGTTTTCTTCTGATTGGCGATATGAACGCTAGAATCGGCAACTCCCAAATTGTAAGCACGCAAAGCGTTTCTAACCTTGCTATTTCTTACACCGATCGATAGTCAACAGTTACAGAAGTTAAAAGCAATGAAGTGGATTTGCTTGCGTTACTGCAAATGTACGGTTGCATTATTCTGAACGGATGTACGGAACGAAACAAAGAAGGACAACACACTTTCATCGGAGGCCAAGGAAAATCTGTCAATGATTTTTATATCATTATTTATCATGACTGGATCGAACGGATTAAATAGCTTGAAGTTGGGTGTAATATCTTTTCAGATCACATGCCGCTTTTTGTTGAATTTTCTTGTAATCCTTCACACTCAGATAAAAGTCTTCACCTTCTACCTCGCCTCTGCTGGAAAAACGAACAAAAAGCCTCTGATCAACGAAAATTAGACGAGCTTCTTATACAACATGAACTCATAACAGAATCCACAGACACATTTTCGAAACAACTCACAGAATCTATTCGTAAACCAGCGCCAACAAAAATTACCTCTAGAAACTCTTCTCTTAAACAAAAGTGGTTTGACAACGACTGCTGGAACGTACGAAGGAAATCCTTTACTCTTCTGCGAGCCTTGCGTTTCTCTAATAGTCATTACATAAGAAATTCGTACTCAGAAGTCAATGCACATTATAAAAATCTGTGCCGCCAAAAGAAAATTTACCTCGAAAACCAGCTAGCTGCAAAATAAGGACAAATGAGAAGCTCAAAGGATTTCTGGTTGACCGCGAGGGAAACCAATGGAATTAAATATAAAATAGGTGAAGGTGTATCTGCCGTATCAAGCAACTTCTTTCGAGTGATACTAACCTAGTGTTCTCCTACGCCGAACCGTTATTTTTGGATGAGTTTTTAGACGTGCTAGTATCAATCGAGGAAAGACAAGCTGTAATTTCAATTGCGAAAAAAAGAAAAGCTCCTGACGAAGGAGGGACTTTTTTAAAAATGCAACACCATCGCTCATTAACCACCTAAGAAACCTCATTATCATCATCATTTTCGAATGCCGCTTATCCTTTAAAAGGGTCGCGGAGCGAGGGTGGCTAAATGGTCCTTCCATCTTTCTCGATCCTCCGCCACCAACTCAAGAGACTCCGGCCCCCCAGGCGGGACTCAGAGAGGTTCCTTACCTGATCCCACCACCTGTTTCTTGGCCTACCAGGGGGGCGACGCGCTCGCATCTCGGCTAGCATGACCTGTCTAGGAAGCCTGTCAGGGGGCATGCAAACAACTAGTCCAAACCATCGAAGAATCGATCGCTCCACTCGGAGAAGTAGCTGCTCAACATTTAGATTCCTACGAATACTGACGTTTCTCACTCTGTCCCTTAGAGTAACACCAGCAACGCACCTCAGGAATCTCATGCTTGTACGGGAATGTACAGGAATCTCGGCAGCTTGTACCCGCGATCTAATTCTTTCGGTCATTACCCAAATTTCATGACCATAGATGGGGGTCGGAACGAACACTGAATTAAAAACTGAGATCTTTGCTTTCCAAGCTCAGCTTTTCTGATGACCGGCCGGCGCAGTTCCTTTACTATTGCTCTAGCTTGGCCAATTCTACAGCACAACTCAGTATCACTCCTCCCATCTTTCGTGAAAAAAACCCCGAGACCTAAGAAACCTATTTAACAAAATTTTCATGACGGCTGAGATCTCCTCCTCTTTTAAAAAGTCTGCGATTCTCCCTATACACAAAAAAGGACTACCAGACGTTGTAGAAATTTACAGAGGAGTTTCCTTTATGAATGTCCCAGCGGAAATATTCTGCGGCGTTCTTGTTAAGAGATTGGAAAAATTGGTATAGCAGAAAAATATTCTACCTGCCTTTCAAGCTGGTTTTAGAAGAAACTTTTCTACGATCAATCAGATATTTACTCTCACGTCCATTGTCAAAGCGTTTCAGCCAGGAAAGAAAATTATATTCATTCTTCGTTGAGTTCAAAGCAGCCTTCGATCTTGTCAACAGAAATGCTCCTTTTCTATTAGCTGTCGCAACTCGGTATATCCTCCAAATTCATCAGAGTACTTAGGGAAACGTACACATAGATGCCAATGCAGCAGTTTGGGTTTCATCTTTTTCGGATTGGTTTGTAACAAGTATTCTTATCGCTCTACTTTTCTCCTTGTATATAAACGACATAGTAGAAGACCTTCAGGGAGGAGTAAATATCGCTAATTCTAAAATTAATGTGTTGCTGTGTGCAGATGACATTGTGCATGATTAAGCGTCTATCATATTACTGCAAAATATGGGGGCTAACAATTAACACACAGAAGTCTAAAATGATGGTTTTTGCACCATCAATGTAGTTACAATGGAAGGCAATGGAAATACGACGGACATCCTCTAGAAACTGCCAAGGCAATCAAATATTAAGGTGTTAATCTGAAAATTTCTCCGAAAAAGCCAAAAGCACTCAAAGCCTATACTAAACGTAACATGGAAGAAAGTATTTTTAACAAAAGAATATTTTTATCGGCATTTTAAATATAATATATTCAATGCAATCGTAAAATCTACTCTCTGTTATGCTTCTCAAGCTGGGGTACACAAGAACACGAGAAAATCGAAAAACTTCACAGGAATTTCACAAAAAAGCTTTCTAATCTTCCGCTCAATACACCTAGTTATGTACTTAGAATCTGTTATTCCCAAGCTAATGACGAAGCTATTGACGACACAATTAAATCACAAGCAGACTTCATTATTAGGATATGAAACCAGTACGAAGACTCCTGAAGGACTGGTGGTACGAAAGGTGGAAAGCTATTGGGAACGCTTGTGGAGACACCCTACATATCGATTCGAATAACCTAGGCAATCTGAAGGAGCAGCTCTTCACTATCATTCAATAAACGAAGACTCTATGCGAGATACTTTAATCAAGAGGACAAGACAATCCGAAAGCAGGATATTATACAGTCAACTTAACTTCAATCTTAGCTCTAAAAATTACTTGCATGACTCTCTAACTTATGTTGAAATATCGTTGATCTTCAAAGCAAGGTGCGAGCTTCTTTCCTTAAATGTTACGCCTTATAACGGAAACTTTTACCAATTCTGAACGCTATGCAACCTGAAATCAAAAGAAAATTGCTTTCTTATTCTAAGTAATGCCCACCTTTCCGATCGCAAAGGCTTACTTTCCTTGGTATAAACAGACAATAACTATGCATGAAACTATACAAATTCGAATTCTTTCGCATCCCGTTCTTGTGCGCTAAGCAAAAAAAAACATGGTTTGAGCAGGTATTGATCCCAGGACCTTTTGATTGTCTGTCCGAGGTTCTGCCATCAGGGCCAAATACATGCTTCCATCTTTGGAGCCTAAAAGCCTACTTCTTCTCTCTGCATACTTTATTTAAAAAAAAAAACAACCGAATGTTCGTATATTTATACACTTTGGTTTTCTTATTGAAATGTTAAGAAATGAATTACTTACTTACGTACTGTTAGTAAGTAATCTTTTTCATCTTTTCTATCCCATCAGCCTTTTCTCTCTTGCTTTTGATTGCAGCTGTTTTCCTTTTCCTTTCTTTGCTCTTCACTAATGTTGTATCTAAAAAAAAAATAGAGTGGCGCAACAGCTCGAGGTGAACCAGGGCCAACTTCTCAACAATGTATGCTGTGTGTGTTAATTTCTTTACATACAAAGGGACCTACAATTTTTTGCCGAATCCGAACGGTACTTTGATAAGTTTTTCAAGACAGTTGTTACTCTCGGAGGGTTTGTCAGGCCCTCGCGGAGGTGGGGGCCGTGAAAAAATGCGAGTCTTTTTTTTTCAGGTGACGATGGTAGGATTTGAACCCAGACCTCCGGCGTAGTAGGCACACACACTAACCACTACGCCACGGCACCCCCAATGTTATATCTAATTTTCATAATTTTGTTTTTGTTAGCTTTATAAGCCTTTTGATTTTGTATTCATGGCAAGTGTATCGCTGATGATGAGTCACACAATCGGATTTTAACTAAAGTACAAATTCAATTTTAAAAGTTTTTTTTTTGTTTTTAATTTGTTATTTATTTATGGTCTTTTAGATGCTGTATAAAATTCGAAAAGTTCTTTGTCAAGTCCTTCCTTTATAAACATAAATTCCCTTATAAGCTTTATAGAACGTAATTAAAAGAGTGAACAAATCAGTGCAAAATGAATTTTTAAATATTTTCTTCTAAAGCTTCTTTTATTTTAGAATTGATTTCGGCTTTTCCGGTTTTAACCAAAATTATTATTTGCTGTCGTCTAATAAAACTTAATGGTTAGAGACTCTTAAGAGACATTAGCTCAAAGAAGCCATAGTTCCTTTACTTCGATGGAAGTTAGCACATAAACGAAGGATTTAACATTTAACAAAGGATACGTGCATTGATGTGTTGACGGGCATCATATGCAGCAGGAAGAAACAGTTGATGTTAAATTTAATTCGTGGATAAAAAGTATATATACTACCTCAAGGCGTTCTTTCAATGAGTGGAGACTGGTTAGTTTTACACGATTGTCATATACGAGCAGCAAAGACAAGGTACCTTCTTAGAGCAGGCCGCAAAGGGAGAGAGAGAGAGAAGGTGTAAGAGAGGTATTAAGCTTGACAGAGATTTTCAATGACCGGCCTGGCGAAGGTAATCATCAAAGATAATGCCATAATCAGCGTCAAGTTTCGACATGAGGAACAACTTTATTGCGGATACCATAGGTTCTGGGGGTGGGGCCTTAGCTTTTTTGACACCGTACAGTGAACCTATGAAGCTCGAATTGTCGTCAGGGGAAGGTATAGGCATTAGTCGTCAGGGGAAGGTATATATTTAGCTATTTTGGATATCACCAGATTATATGAAACAAGTGGGAGATTGCAACAGTGGGTATGTAAAAACGTTTGATTGTAAAAAAACCCCCCTTCCTAAAAAAGAAGAAACTGACACGCCTCCAGAAAGTGTGCGGAATGTAAAATATAACTTTTGTATAGGTAACTTTTGTTTAGGTGATTGCATACTCACCACTCGCAGGACTCAAACGCCCTTTTGATTTTTAGCTAAAAAAACATTTGAAAAGTGAAAAATTACAACAATTTACAATTCTACAAATGTTATAACGATGGCTAGTCCTATGATCATTTTACACGCTGCCAGGCGCACATCGTCGGAAACCTTTATATTATAATGATGCTGACATTAAGTGACAACTCTTCCTACGGTTTCCCATAAGAGAACAAGTATTTCAAAAAAAATAAAAGCAACAAACAGTATCAAAACACACAAGTGTGGCTACCAATAGTGCCAAAGGGGCTGCTCCCCAATATAAGCAACGATACGTTCGGTTAGCTTTTCAATTAAAAACATTTTTTAAAGCCACACCCGCAATAGAGGTCGGACGTATATACTACATGCACAAATATCCGTCATTTAAGTTAAAACTACTTAAAAAGTGGGCGTGGTTAATGCAAAACTTTTTAAAATGAGCGTCCTGGCACTATTTTCACATAGCTTAATAGTGAAAAAAGTATTATCAAGAATTTGAAGTGGTCGTGCATACACTCCTATAGTAAGCGTCTCTGGTGACAGGCTTCAATAATTTTCAAACTTAATTTGTAGTGCCAAATTTCAACTCTCTAGCTCAAAATGTAAGGCCTAAAAATTATTTACATACGAACAGAAGGACTGGCGCAAATGACTCAATCGATTCTTTTGTCGGTCTCGGTGATAATTTCCTTGCATTACAAACTAATTTTCAAACTTAATACCCAGACTGGTAGGGTACAAAAATGGAAGTGAATATCGACGCGGTTCACATCATTAATAGTTAGAATAAATAGCAATGGACCGAGGTGACTGCCTTGAGGGACATCGGTAGAAGCATTAATAAGGTCATATATGTATAGAAGGTCCTATCAAAAAGTTTTAGTACACCTATACCATGACAACTCAGCAATTAGGCGATAATTTGTAACTTTAGACTTTCGCGCTTTTTTGTGATGTTGGCATTTTGCAAAAGTTGAGAGAGTATTCGTCGTGAGATGGAACAATGAAAAAAAGATTTTCGAGAGTCACATCAATTGGTTTTTTATAGAGAATATTTAAAATTCTTCTTTATTTTATTCTTTTAAAAATATTTGAAAGAATAAAATAAAGAAGAATTTATTTATTCTTTTAAAAATAAATTAAATTTATTGTAGAATATTATAAATATATTCCTCATAAGGAATAATTGCTTAAAATGATGGCAGGCAGGCTGTTGGAAGCAAGGGAGAAGTTGTCTTTTAACTCGCCTATTTTCTAGATGAGAAGCGCGGGTGATGTACAGTGAGACTCAAGACGTCTGCGGGCAATATTTCATGTATCGGATGAAGTCAGGTGGAATCGCCTGATCAAGCAACGATTGAGTTAAATAATGGAAAAAAAAATGGCGCCTGTACTGGGTCGCTGGAAGTTGTACCGAGAAAGTTTAGAGTTGAGGGGTAGTTATCAGGTAGACACGCGCGTTTTTATAAATTCTTTTATCTCTAAAACATGGCATGGTTTAGTGGTTTTCAACTGAATACCTTATTATGTAAACTGAATAGAATTCGATTTTGATTTTTATGACTTATACGACTGCTTTTCTGATCCCCCTTTGGTTAAGTTGGTTTCCATTAAACCTTTAGCCCAATGAATCCGTTACGTCAAAGTGCACAACTGACAACTCAGTGAAATACAGACGTTCTTACGGGAAGCGACGTACATCCTGCACTTCTTCTATGGGCCGATTTCCATAAGAACGTGTGCATTCAACTTAATGTTCAGTTATGTACTTCAACGTGACGGACGCAACGGATTCATTGGGCTGAAGGCTTTACTGCTTGAGTGCAGTGCAGAATGTGTCTGTACCGAAGATCTACAGACCAAATTTCCTAAGGAAGAGATATACATGCCCAGGATGTAAAAACTTCTTGTCTCTTACTTTGTTAAATACACTTAATAGGATAGGAGTTTCCGTGTGGTGTGGTTAAGCGGCAAAAGTTGTTCTTTTATGAACAGAGAGAGTTAGACTCAGAGGTCCAGCCGATGGCTTAACCTGCTGTAGAAAAGCCTTGTGCTGCGAAATTCTTCATTTATAAATTCATCTCACCCGCTTTCTGCAGCAGGGATAAAGTTTCCGTTTTGGATAGAAAGGCGCATCTTCGTCGTCAATTGGAAGATAAATTCGTATGCAGGCAAAATTAATTGGAAGATTAAGCTCCTGAACAAACCAAAGTTTTACGTATACCGAAGCATTGTGCAAGAGTATAACCTTTGATAGCGCATTATCGTGACTTCTACAAAAAAGTTGATTTGCAGTTGCAGCATGTAGGCAATTTCCCATCAGTGTCAGTAGATGGATCATGTGGTTTTACTAGTGTGGTACTAGTTAGTAGTTACTAGTTACGGTTTTACAAATGTGTCTAAGAATTAACTTGATTTAATAGCTTCTCATGGTGACTATGACTATTTCCATCATACACTAAACACCAAAATATACGAATTCCATGTTTTGTAGTTAATTTCTTATCTGTTGGTCAATGGCAGCATACCTTCCGCTTCCACTCTCTGTACAAAAGTCGTGTCGTGTACAAACAGTAGCCCCGGGACTCTCATGAGTCCTATACTTCATAACTATAGTTCCATAACTTTTTTTATAATGTCGTTTACATAGGGAACAAAGAGAATACAACGCCTTGTTTACCACCCATTGTGGTCGCGAGCTTCACCGAAAGGTAGACGCCATCCCTTACAAAAGTCACATGATGTTTTCATGCATGGATCTCAAAACATTAATGACTGCTGCGGTAGAAAAACGAACCTGATTAAACTTGTAGCGGCACGAGCTAAACTACATATACATATGTAAATTTTATTGTGCTTCCTTTTTTTATTCATTCGTTTTTTCGTCGAGTCAAGCGTTGGGTATAACCAACTATGCCTAAAACTAATCTGGGATGAAGTTTATAGGGAAATGACTTTGTGCAGCCAAAAGCCTACCAGTCAATACCAATTACCATATGACAATAGGTAAATCGCACGACTAAGGCGTTCATTTTAAAGAGTATAATGTTATTTAGGTAGGCATTGTAGTCCTCCGGCCTTGGTTGCGCCGAAGGTTGCAGCGAAAAGATCTGGGGATGACAGAATAACAGACTATTCACGTAAGCAGCTTCCCGGTCGACGCTCCGATATCAAGGCTGATTGGTCGACCGAGTTCAGTCAGCTTTGAGCTTTCGTCCTTGCCTTCGACTTAACTACTACCATTTTTTTGTTAATTAAGTTTAATTAAATCAATGGGTTGCTGTGTGTTTTGACACCCACTAGCGACCTGAAAATATCTTTTTCGTTTCCTTTTTTGATATTTTTTTTAAGACTGTTTGTAACATTTAAAAAACCTCGCCATATGGAATGTTACGGTAGCCATTCCCC
Source organism: Neoascia interrupta (assembly GCA_947623515.1). NCBI lineage: Eukaryota > Metazoa > Arthropoda > Insecta > Diptera > Syrphidae > Neoascia > Neoascia interrupta. Next base: position 41,295,096 of record OX392464.1, read on the forward strand.
GTTTAATTGGATGATATTAGAAACGGAGTAACATGGAATTACACCAGTAATATTTAAACTATAAAAATTATGTATACAGGATACGCTCTATAAATTTGTTCGATTTTCCTCTGAATCTGTTGAGTTCTGGGGCCTCCATGCCCCCTTTTGGGTTTTAATCCGGGTAACTTTTTCGGATCGTAGTAATACCTGTAGAAATATTTTTATAGCGGTGCTGAAGCACTAAAAAGCCAATAAAGAGGTATGACCAGTCCCCATTTGTCTTGTTTATCAATCTTTAAGTTATATTCATAGGTTTTGTCTAAGCTAAGGGGGAAAGCGAGAGACTTGGTCCAACTTTTGTGAAATCTTGGATAATATCTTTTCTGTTAATCTCACCTGCATGACATGTGCATAGTTATAGAGCTACATTCATCTTCTTTCAGATTGACCTTTCATATTATGAAAAAATTTAAGGGTTTTTCTACCCAGACCAAATTTTATGAAAATAGATTTTTGGCTCAAGTCTCCCGTTATACTGGGAGACTTGAACGTACTCCTGGGGAGACTTGAACATATACGAATTCAACTATCAAAACAATGAAATAAGTACCTTAAAAAGTTACCTTTGACATTACATCGTTATGCCGGCACCTTTTCAAAATTGCGGTTGTTCTGTTTAGAACAAAGGTGGTTCTGTCAATAACAAATTTATCAGCTCTTACCCTGATAGATTAAGTCTCTCGGAGTCTTTTAAATAAATCGTTAAGGGCATTTTCTGACAAAATCTTGTTTTTTGGAATTTATTCTTATTTGTGCTACAACAAAGCTTTAATTTAAAGTAAATAAGGTCTGAGACAGCTCCACCTGGTGGAACATACAAGCATCCGTATGGGGGGAATCAACATGTCGTGCGGATGTCAGCTGTCAATAACAGGATTCAATTTCGACGAAAAATAAGAGTAAATATTGAAAAATACCCCGACGATTATCAGCTTCAATCAGATGAACAGCATACTACTGCCAGTGTTAGTCAAAAAAAAAATTGCGGCAAAAAATATACTGACGGATGAAAACATCAAATCTTCCTTACGGCCTTTTTTACGTAAATGGCAATCACAGAGCTAGCGTTTAGGTTCATCCTATGTAATTAAATTATGCCTCAATTATGAATCTAATATTGAGGAAGTCTGTCTTTTAAAAATTTCAAACCGAGTCGGGACGTTTTCTTGTAAATCGCATCAGATCAAGTCGATGGAATGTTATTTCCAAGCAAAGTTAAAAGGTATGGATGCCCTCAGTGAATAGAACCTTCCCAGGAATTTATACATGAACGGTAGAAATAAAGGAAAGACTTCCTTTTAGCTTTAACAATCCAAATTTACTAATTTGAGGTTGAAGTAGAGGCATGTTTTCCAAGAAAGAGAGCGAGCTAAGATTGAGTCTCCTCTATTTATAGTAACTTGTCAAGATTAGTAGAAGGGAAATGAAAGGAAATTGTAACAAATGAGCACGAAATGATCTTGTTCGTCTTCGTCTTGTACATTTAAAGCAAACTTTAAGGTTGATTTCGGTGTGAGATTGAGATGTCGCCACATAGGTATCCTGCAGTTTTCTGCATATTCTGCAGAGACTCCAAAGCTAAGTATGTAAGAGCAAAAAAACTGCATAAGTTCACCGTAGGTCCAAGTGGATTTGGGTGTCCTGATTCCGAATATGCTATTAAAAACTGTCGGTCTCAATTAGTGTAGAAGTTATAAGTTAAAAAAGTTCAAAAAGAGTGCAATTTAAACATACTCGTAAATGGCCATAGGCGCCTGCCAGACAACTGGCACCTACTCTTAGCGGACCGACGAAGTCGCATGAGCGGCTAAGCCCAGCGAAAAAGGGAGTTGAAATCCTTTAAACCCTCGAAACGGGCCTTGAAACTTTGAATAGCTATAGCTTTTAAGCTAAATGAAACCGACAGTTTTTAATAACATATTCGTAATCAGGACACTGAAATACATGTATAAGCATAAAAATAAAAACTAAATTCCACTTGGACTTTCACTTGGACCTTAACTTGTTCCTCTGTTCCTATTCCAATTCTTCTTTCCTCTCTTTGTGATATCTTTGCCAATCTTTGACGAAAAGGTTGACGTGCCAAAAACTTTGCATGAACAAAATAAATAATCTAGAGTATATTTTGCTGCATAATACATGCTTAACCTTATTTCTTATTTTTCTCTTAGCACTCGAAATCCATGTTTTTCTAAAATTCTGCTTTTAAATGTGGGCTGGCCCAAAACTTTGGATGAAGCAAACTAAAACCAAGTATGTTTATGTATCTGCTTCATAATAGATATTATGTACGTGAAAAATTTTCGATCTAAAACAAAAATATTGAATAAATTGCTTTGAAGGATTAGTCTTTGTATCGATGCCATGCCCATAAGGGGCGGTCTGCCGACTTTATTTTTATTTTTTTGTCTTTATAATGGGCTATAAGAAAACTTAAATGATAAAAAAATAACAAGTACACATGAACTATAATAATAAATAAATTTTAATAAAAATGAATTATTTATTAATAAAAGCTTCCACCTATTAATTAACAAAAGCTTACACCTAAATAAATCATTTCTTTATTTTGCACCACCCTCAATTATAAATATGGTGAATTTATTCACTTCAAATGTGGTGAAGCTTCACCAGACAGCTTTTGAAAGCAACTTACAATTTATTTATATATTTTCCTATAAAATATGCTTTTCTTTGAAAGTTCATAAGTTCCACGTGCTTTTTGAAAATTCTTGATAGATGTCGCCATAAGATTTAAATGTGTGAAAGCTTTTGACAGTTACTCAAATTAGTAACAGCTTTGTTATCATACTCTACAAGATTTTATAACAAAAGTAACAGGCATAAATTACTGAATCACTAATACCTATAGATATTCAACTTCGGACATGTCAAAGCTTTGCCCACGAGCTGAAATTGACAAATTCACCCATAGGTACTCTGATATTTGTTTATAAATGAAAGTAAATTCGTCAACTCGTCAAATCCATACAATTTCGTTTTTGTGATTTAAATATGTGAAAGCTTTTGACAGTTGCCCAAATTAGTTACAGGCATAAATTTTATTGGATAACGGTAATTATTCAGTAATTCAGCACGTTCTTCAGTAGGTAATTCATGCTACAGTTTATAGAGCTGATGAACATTTTTATACCCGACCCAGGGTATATTAAGTTTGATTTATATAGTTTGTAACGCAGTGAAATAACCACCGTAGAACCCTAAGACCTTTTAGACCGACAGGAGAATCGATTAAACCATGTCCGTCCGTCCGTTCGTCCGTCCGTCCGTCCGTATGTAAACAACTTTTAGGCCTTAAATTTTAAGGCAGAGATCTGAAATTGTGGGCTGGTGGGTTGGTTGGAAGTCTAGTCCTTCAGATCAAGTTTGAAAATAATCTGAATCCGCCCACAGACACGCCCACTACAGGCCTGTATGTGCGACCATCTCTAAAAAAAAAAATACATTTTGCAAATTTTAGCTATGTTATGTTACAATGAATGCTAGCGCCATCAATTTTGATACGTAACATTGCCTTATAATTGTCTTTAAGGTAGCCAAAAAAATTTATCTTTTTTATTGATTTATAAAGGATTTTATAAATCCCTTATAAATCAAAGCCCACTTTTTAAGGGATTTTAGCTTAAAATGACTGTTTTTCAATAAATATATATAAAATTTGACAAAAAATTATATGACAAAAGCTTTAGATATTGACTTTTTCTAACATTAATGTATATATTGTATGTGCCTCCGCCCGAATTTGTGGGCGTGGCGTTAAAAAAAGTGATTTTTTTAGTTAAAAAGGCGGAGTTTTAGGCCGAAATGTATGCAACCACCTAGTATAAAGCATTCAACAGTTAGTTATATTTTTATATCCCGCCCACTTTTTGGAGGCGTGGCAGTTTTCTTTTTGGTATGGTCGGGTATTTTGCAATCCATCGTAGATGGATTGAAGCTTTTGCATACCCACTGTTGCACTTTCCCACTTGTTTTTTACTGATTTCAGCTCCGTAGAAAGTTAACCCGTAGTAAGATGTCATATACGAAGCTGAGATTTCGTAGCATCTTATAGCGATTGCAAGGCATACAATCTTGTTTCTTAAGTTTGCAGTCGCGATAGCTCGCAGTATTGGTAGCCACACTTGTGTGTTTTTATACCTTTTGTTGCTTTTATTTGTTTTGAAATACTTGTTCTCTTATGGGAAACCGTAGGAAGAGTTGTCACTTAATGTCAGCATCATTATAATATAAAGGTTCCTGACGATGTTCGCCTGGCAGCGTTTGAAATGATCATAGGACTAGCCATTATTATAATGTTTGTAAAATTGTAAATTGTTGTAATTTTTCACTTTTCAATACTAAAAGACATTATTCAATAAAAAATACGTTACAATTTGAAAGACATAGTTTCGATAGTTTGTTGCACTTTTTCCCGAGTTAGATGCGCTCGCGGATGTATGCAATTTGCGAAAACTTAAAGGCTAGCGGCGAAAAAGTGTAACAACACAACAAAATTGTTGCTGTGTTTCCCGACTGCTCAGCAAGGGGGTGGGTTCCGATAACAGGCGAACGATTGATATTATGATACGCGGAATGCTTTTACGATTTAATTTATTCGAGGATTTTTGGTACGTAGGTTAAAATGAGCGCCAGCTGTTTTATGAGTAAAACAGCAAACCTGTGGGTAGCTGAATATAATGAGAACCGAGAAAAGAATAACAAAATTGGGTTGGGGTTGTTCTAAACGTTCAAAGATGAACGAAGGCGATTATTAACACTGAAACTAAAAGAAACAACGCCAACAAAAGAAATAGATGAATGGCAGCAAAGTTTAACAATAATTGTAGAAATATCGCCGCAAGGGTAGAATGGCTCACTTTAAAGGGTCCCGAATCTTTAAAACAGGTAAAACTAAAAGGGTCGCCCGTCCCGTTTTTCCAGGGGATTTTCCCAAAACGAAAGTCTACTAGACAAATCAATTTTCTTCAACACAAACTGCTCTATTCTATTACTCATTTTAAATCAGTTATCCTGGATCTCTTCGCTTCCAAAACTTCTTCCTCAGAATCTTTTCCTCAAAAATAATCCTTTTTTCTACTTCCAGCTTTCTTTTCCTTCCTCCAAACTCGCTAGGTAAACCAGAAGTGATTCACCCAAGCTTGGCTTGGCTTTTTCCCAAACAAACCATGACTCATTCACACACACATTCAACCAATCGTTTCATTCCGGTACAGTGGTTATCGGGCGCGGCGTTTCAAGCCACGCTCAGCTCTTTGCATACTTGCCGTTATTGAACCCCAGCTGCATTCCTCTCACATAAAAATTCGTACCAATTATGTGAGAGGATTCGTATATGAGAGGATTCGTATATAGTATTCGTACCCACTGCAAATTCTCGGGTAGAATTCAAGCCGTGCCGAAAAGAGAGCATTCAGTGATCCATACCATTTAACCCTATTCTCAGAAGGAGAATAGTGTTATACATTTTAATAAGGAGAACGAAGAATTAACTACCATACTCAACGCGCGATATACTACATTACCCTAGTGGACTTTCGCGCAGATTTGGGGAAAAGGAATCTAGTAAGCCATTCTTTACATAATCAGAATTTAACAAGATGGGCCCTTGGCCATTCTCGGTGGCCAGCCTCGGTTTAATAAGCGACCATTTGATTCTACTTCACAGCATTTTCTCGGTGGTGTCTCTCATCACTTATTAGAGTTGGGCTCTTTGACATTTGATCTGTGTACACGGTTTGGTGGTGGTTTACCGGATCATCGGGTCCATCATTGGGAATCGTGAATCACAAATTGGGAGCGTCCTGACCGTCCATCTTGCTCCAGTGAACCTGTATGGAAGAGAAGAGGGAACGCAAGTAAGATAGAAAGACGAGGAAGCCCAAAAAGGTGAATAGGAAGGAAGGGACCAAAAGGACAGACAAAGAGCTTCTTTGTTGCGCGATTTTTGACCGCAAAAAGTTTTTTAATATCACAAAATAGTATAACTAACACAAATAATACAGACATAGGAACATTACATTAAACTCAACACTGTGTAAATTTTTTTAAGCATCTTTTTAATTTTGCTTTTTTTATTTAAAATCCAGTACAACTTTAAGATTTTTTAAAGAACGCAAAGGGGTGAGCGGCTCATACAAACAATAGTTGATCCGATCTCTAGAAACATAAAGCCGAGAACTAGTTCGTAAATTATTGGACCCACCAAGAAATTTAAATTGATCAATAGTGCTTTACTATTGCAATATCATAGGGCAAGACTCTGCAAGGTCAGTGGCTTTAGCCGCTTTCCATGACCATATTTGCGTGGACGAACGAAAGAGTTGTACAATGTACAATGAAGGGTAATAAACGGATCTTTGAATTCTTTGAATTCTTTAACGCTCCAAATGGTTGAAAAGTCAAATATAAATACAACCTTTCATCCAATGACAGCTTAAGCCTCTAGATTCTAGATGTACTATTTGTCATCAGCGGACTTAACAATTTTTGTTAAAAAGTAAACTTCTTAAATTGCTCAAATCTTTAAAATTACTCAGCAAAACTAAAAAGTGAGAAACTGTGCACCTGAACATCTACATAAATATTCCATTCTTTTAATTCGGAAATCATGCAGATCTGTTTAGTTCTTACAGAGTTTTTCACCCGCATTGTTACAGCTTAAGCTTATAATATAAAGCTATATATTTATAAAGCTAGGAAATATAAAGATAGGAAATGGTGAATGCCGGACAGCATCGTTTAGGTAACTGCGTTACCTAGTCATAAGATATTATTAATTTTTGTTAATGACATACATAACATACTTCATTATCTTCATTCAAACGTCAGACAGATTTTAATTTCAACAATGTTTTCTTTCATAGTTCGCATGCGACCCCACAGTTTTTATAGACCTAAGTGTATGCCTTACTGTTACCTATAAAGAGTATTTTGTAGCATTCCCCCACTCACAAATTGCTAAATTAGACGCTTTCTGTTTGCAACGTTACCGCTACACCTTTTTTATTTCAAACAAATATTGCAACGCAAACCATTTTAATTAGCAGCACATGTTGCCTTTTTAAATTCACCCAACCATTTTGATTTTTTCTGCTACTGATAATTTCCCAGTAAACAGATGGTTAAGTTCTTTTTCTTAATCTTCTCCCCCTAGCTTGCTGTCTAATTGATAAAAAATTCTTAAAAAAAATTCGTAAGAATTCGCGTGGACAACTCAAAGTAAAAAGACATAATAAAAACCTTCAAAGGACTCTCGACATAATTCTCGAGGACTGTCAACTATCGTCATAGCAGTCATCTTATAAAAAGGAGAAATTTTTTCTTCAACTGATGTGTATCAGGGACATTTAATACCCCTGCCAAAGTTGTTTCATTGTAAATTGAAGTATTATGGAGACTTGAAAAACAGTGAAGAAAAAAAAAATCCTGCGGTATTGGTGTTTTTTTTTTTATTTGGCTAGATATTCTACAGCCTATAACAACCTTCTCCGGTCCATATCACGATATCTCGCCGAATTTGGCATTTAAATCATTCTATAAAATTCAATTACCCTGGAGCTGTGAACTTAGCTTACGACCAATAAAACGAGAACTTATCACGTAACTGTGATCACATTTTGCCGTCACCCTCGATTTTGATGGCGTGGTGGTTGGAGATTTGTACTACTTTTTTTGGAGGTCGGCTGTAAAGTACGAAGCCGCTGAAACTAGTGGTGACTAACCCCTCAGACGTAACCCAATTCAATGTCATTTAATAGGCGCAAATAAGCACCAAGAATCTGCATATAAAATGGTATTTGGTCTTATCTCAAGCTGAGGGCTGTTTAAAAGGACATTTTTTATATGTATATTTCGCACATGAAGTGGATTAGAGAAATCAACTTGTAAGGGACTTTGTCGCGTTGGTGACAGAATGGTTAAATCTTTTATTGCAATGACAAGAAATCTGAGCAGTTTGTTTTTTTTTTTATTTATTTGAATGGCGTACGCAAATTAGGTGGCAAATCGTTAGGATTGTAGCTGGATGAGTTGTCATTTATCAAGTAATCAAATAAAATGGTTTTATATAGATATAAACGTAATGTAGAGTCTAAAATACATATTTGCACGACAAGTTTTGTCTAATTCTGAACTACATAACACTTAAAGTAGAAGTCAAGTAACTAGTGACGCAACGTTGCAGGTCAATGTTACACATTTAAAACTTTGAATACCAATAAAAATAAAGTTTGAAAACATCCAGTTGAATAAGCTATATTTTAAAAATTGGCTCTCGTTTCGGTTACCGACTTTGTACGCAGTTTCTCAATAGTCATAAGTCCTTTCCATAAGCCTTGTAAGAAATCCCTCAAATCCCTTCTAAATACACAAAAGAAAAATAATAGCCACAACGAACCATAAAAACAAAGGACAATTGTCACCCCAAAGCGTTTAGTCAAGTTAAAATGCGACCACACAAAACCTGTATTTTCAGAAAATAAATGCGATGAAGGATGTACAATGTACTCCTTGACACACCCTTTAACATAGTATCCATGGAAAAAGCAACCCAACCACTTTGTGCAGCAACAAGTGCTTTTCAAAATCCGTCAAGAGTGTTTGAGTACCACGATGGTGGGGTGGGCTATGAGCTCGTAGCCTTCTACAAGGGGTCGATAACGAGAGTCAGGAAAATTGTTGTGTTTGAATTTTAAGGTGGAAGTTTAACCCGAATTGTGTGGCTCTTGTGCAAACACATTTCGGCACAGAGATTATAAAATATTTGTGTTAAAAGATTTTAAGGTTTCCTGTTGACGAGCAATTTAATTTGAATTCGTTACACATGCTGAATTGTAGGGCGGGGGTGGTTCGTATGAGTTAGAGGTGTTGATTAAGTGAGAATAATTGAATTTGGTTTTGGGTGGTGCAGTTCGTGGGAAAAGTGGTTGTCACTTGGTGTTAGCAATTTAGGGTTTTTTTGAGTCTATGGTAGGTATACGAATCCTTATTGTTTTTAGCTTTTTACGATTTCTTTTTGTTTTACGAATTATTTTCTGTATAGAATATAAACATTATATTTTTCGATTATGTTTTTATTATCATTTTTATAATGTTACTACTCTTATCGTATTATGAGCCCACATGGGAAAATAATCACTAAAAATAAAAATAAAATTTTGAAAACATACACGGTGCAGTCCGTCGGCTTTTGTTGAAGGTTTAGCTCATCCTTTAGTTTAAAAAAATTCTATTTGCTTATTAAAATTATATTTGGATATATTTTACATTCCTTTGTGTACCCTTTTCTTAGTCTGCAGTCTACTGTTCTTATACTGAGTGCTTTTTAAGTTTCGTTACTCTTTCAAAAGGGTTGGAAAAAACTGTTCCTTTATTTATTTTAAAAGTGTTTTTTTCCTAAAATAAACTGTTGGAAGTATATATAAACCCCATCCCATTAGATAGGAAGTTAAGTTTGATTCATAGTTTGTAACATAGAGAAATAATCACCGTAGACCCCCAAGAACTCAAGGGCATATGATCGAGATCGAATTGTTAGTCGAATGAGCCATGTCCGTCCGTCCGTCCGTGTGTCGGTAGTTTTTAGGCCTTAAATTTTGAGATAGTAACTTAAAACTTAATATCTGTTCTTTCCCGAAGCAGTACAAATGTAAGAAATTTTAAAAGCCCACTTCACGTATTAGCATGAAAAGTGAAAGTTGTCGTAGGAAGCTGAAATTCGGTACGCATTATCCTCGCTTAAGTGTATTGTGATTGGCATTTCAAAAAAAGGCAAAAACTGCCCCCATTTTTTTGCGTGGTCATACTTCATTTGCATTTTAATAAACTGTTTTTATTCGATATATTTTCTTTGAATCCAAAAAACTTGCGCTATAAAATGTTCAGATATGTGTGAAAACAATCAACTGGAATGAATAAATTTGTAAAGAACATATACTCTTTCTTGGCCTCTTTTACGATTTTTATAACTTAAAACCCATAAAACAGCAATTTCGATTATTTTAAATTACCGTTAGACTTTTTGATCAATTTTACAGCCACCTGTGCTAGCATTTGCCAGTTTTCTCAAATTTTTAAATTAACACCTCTACTCTATATACTATATAGTCTACTCTATATACTATATAAAGAGTATATCTTTCCTCTATTTTCGTAACGGTAAAGCTTTTTGCCAGCCTTTTTTAGAGTAACGAAACCCAATATAAAATCACCCAATATAAGAACAGTAGACAGCACTACGAAAAAAGTATATTACAGACTGTTAAATATATCCAGAAATAATATTAATAAATAAAAAGAATGTTACACAAACAGCGCAATACAGATGACTATAGCATTTAACAAAAGCCGACGGACCGCTCCGCGTATGTCTTCATACTTGACGGTCTTTTTTATTCCTTGTCAGACTTTTTATGTCATGTTAGATTTTTATGCCATGTCAGATTTTTAATGCAATGTCGAATTTTTCATGTCATTTCTGGTGCATTTACTGGACAGCAACCAACCCAACGCGATGAACACTACGGAAGCGTTAACTACTTGTTAATTGAACTTAGTTGTAGTCAAGAAGAGTCATGAGAGAGCGAAAATTTACTACTTAGACGTGCGTTCTGGTAGTTTCATAGTGTCTCTCATAAATGGGAATGAGAGACATATTGGTAATGCCCGATTTCCCATTTATTAGACATGAGAATAAAAGTGTCTAATAAATGGGAAATCGGGCATTACCAATATCGCCTACTTTGGTATTACTGCTATATGGGCATATTGGTATCTTTGAAAGATTTTGGAGCTTTAGCCTCCGTCCACCATAGTATTAAAAAAAATTCATTTGAAAATTTTTTATGTCATGTCAGATTTTCGAGGTCATTGTTATTCATTGTTTTTAACATAGAGAAATAATCACGCTGGGCATACGATCGAGACCGAAATAAGGCATTATCTCCGGTACTGCTTGGTGGAATTCTATGAAAAAAATCACACGTATCAGAAATTATTCAAAATTTTAAGGAAAATTATAGCGGATTTCGAAACTTCAAAACCTTTTGAGACATAACTCAAAACATAAAAGCATTTTCAAAAACAATTATAAGTCGATTTGGATAAAAGCGTACAATAAAAGGAGGAAAGCCGCGTTAACAATTTTTTAAATTGTCGTTTTAACCTAAGTTTTTAGAAGCCTATTTAGAAAACAAAATAAAAAAGCTTGTAAAACATGCAAGGCTAGAGCTGGTGGTTTTGCTTTTGGAAAAAAGTCTAACGCGTTCTGAAAAAAATCTCAAAATATTTGTTTTATGGTTTTGAAAAGGTCAAAACAATACATGTCTCCCCCTCTATCTCCCAAACAGTAAACAGTAAAATTTTTAAATGAACACCGGACATATTTTATCTTCTTTAATTTTATACAACCTTATAGCAAACTTCGAAAATTAAAAAACTCCGAAGATTTGATTCAAAAACGTGAAAACATTTTTGAAAACGATTTTTTTAAAAGATTTCTAGATCCTTAACGGTTATGAAGATCTTGTTTAAATTTGGCTGAAGTTTGTTGTGTTTAAAAGGCAAACGAACTGTATTTAAAACGTTTGAAAATTGTCGTTTCTGACCCCAAGTTTTTAAGCCCATTCAAACAAGCGGATTAAAAAACAGCATATTTTTACTCGGAAATCCATGTCCGCAGAATTTGAGAAAAATGGCAAATAGTAGCACAGGCGTTGTAAAATTGAAGAAAAAGTCTAACAGTTATTAAAACTAATCAAAGCTGCTGTTTTATTGGTCTTAAATTAAAAAAATCTTAGAAAAGACCAAGAAAACGTATGTCCTTCCCTCTATTTTCGAAGCGGTTAAGTTTTTTGACAGCCTTTTTTTAGAGTAACAAAACCCAATTTAAAATCACCCAATATAAGACCAGTAGACAGCACTACGAAAAATTATATTACATTACAGACTGTAAAATATATCCAGAAATCATTTTAATAAATAAATAGAATGTTACACAAACTGCGCAATACACCTACATGACCATAACCTTCAACCAACGCCGACGGGCCGCGTATGTCTTTTTTTCTGTTTCTTCTTTTCTTTTTTTTTTGTTTTGGATAACAGTGAGCCTATGTAGGACATTTCAGCTTCCTAGCTTAAAATTTAAGGTCTAAAAACGTGTGACATACAGACAGACGGACGGACATGGCTTATTCGATTTAGAATTCGGTCTCGATCATAGGCCCTCAAGGTCTTGGGGGTCTACCATTATTATTACACCGTGTTACAAAGTATGTGACAAACTTAATATACCTCCTCTCCTATGGGATGGGGTATAAAAATCGTTCTACAGTATGGGCCTGTCTCTAACTTTGGTAACATTCATTGAATTGAATATAGAATTTTTCTTAAATCTTTTTTATTACCTTGTTCGGCTTTGCCCAAGTTTCCCCGATATATTTATAATGCATATTTGGCAAAAAAATAACTCGAAAGTCAAAAAAAAAATTATGGGCAGGGAAAAAGGATTCGACTTAAAAGCAAATACCTCGAAACTTAATAAAAACCATAAATTTTATTTAAGATTAGTAAGAGGTTCTTCTTAAATTCCAATCCTTTATTAGGTGCTTGTTGTAAGTATTAGCGCAGATATTTGTGTAAGTATGGGCCATCACCTACCTCAAAGTAGGTGTTTTCTTAAAATCCCAATAAGGGTTATAAAAATTAGATAATATTAATATTATCTAATATTATAAAATTAGAGATAGCCCCATACTGAAAAGCGATTTATTTCCTTCAATTATACATCAGAATCATATCCCAAAATATTTACATCGAATTAGGAAACACTCTGTTTATTGGTTTTTAGTTATAGAAGCTGGGCATGCCATTCTCCTAAGAGCCTTATATGGAATGAAATAATGCTTTTTTTTAAGCTAATAAATGATTCATAAGTGGCAACGCGAAGGAGATGGAAAAATAAAAGATAAAAGAGCAAATTATCTCGTAAAAAAGTGTTTTTTCTTAAAAACGGCCCCTAAAACTGGGCGGAGCTCAAAACTTTGTATGTAAAAAACAAATTAAATAGTTATATCTTTAATATTTTTCATATATTTTTTTTCTATTAGAGTGAACTTTCCGAGAAATTGGGTTTTAAGAATTTAATATGTTAAAAATGAGCATGGTCGATATTGTGGGCAGTCCAATTTTCGCCTAGCTAAAAGTTTAGGGCCAATATTACTCAGTACCCAAATTTGAATTTCTACGCCTTATCTAACTTGACCAAAATGCATTTTGAAAGAAAATGTGACACAGAGTTTTTCTCACATTGAAGCCAGTAGTGGGCGTGACCGTTGGCGGATTAAGCCAATTTTCAACATACAACAATGTGCAACAGAAGAACCAAGCCGTGTACCAAGTTTCAGCTCTCAAGCTTGATTTTGAAGATACAAAACCTTCACACATACAGACAGACGGACGGAAGGAAGACATGGCTTAATCGATTCACCTGTCGGTCTCGATCATATCTCTAAAAGGTCTACTACGATGATTATTTCACTGTGCTACAAACTATGCATTAAAATTAATATGCTCTGTATCGGTTTATATAACAAAAACTGTAGAAATTACCAGATGGCAATATTATGTAAAAAATATTACAAGATGTCAGCCAACTTTGGTGGGCGTGGCCCGATTTCGATGGAGGGCTTGGCAAATTTCAAACACTTTCGCAAACACCTTTATGTTATGATGATTGTCGTGTGGGGAATGATATAACCAAGTTTGGGCTTATCCATGGATACGCCTTATCACCTATGGCCAAACAGTCAGTGTTGTTCGACTTTTTTTTTACTTACTTACCGTTTTTTACGTAGTTTTTTTTAACGTTCTCTACATTATTTTTTTTTTTGGCTACATGAAATTAGGTCGCAATGAAAAATTTCCCCTAGCCAAGAATGAAGAATGGCCCCAAAAATTTACGTGAACGGCAACAACAACGAAAAATTGTCAAATTGTGGCCATATTAAAAAACCTCTGGTCCAAAAACTAGATTCTCAGGCAAAGAGATAAGATACAAGAGTTCAGTTTTAGTCCGAAAGAAATCGAATAAAGGTCCCTTAGAAATCCCAAAGAATAATTTGAATCATCCTTTATTTATAAGGTCTTAGTAAAATACACCCAACTTCTTATAAGAACCTCCCAATTCTCATTCATATGACTTCAAGTCGATTTCATATAATCAAAATTTTAAAATCACTTCTTTAGTAACTCTGACCCTAATATCTCTAGAGTCAAATTACACGTACCTACACAAAGTGACTCCTTCTGAAATCCCTGCAACTCCTGGAAACTTAGTTAACTCAAAGCATTAAAATTGGCTCAATTGCCTTCACGATTGTTTTCTTCATTCTTGAACACAAACAAATCGTAAAACCTCTCAAAAAATTATAAAAATATGACTTAATAGAGACCAAAGACTACAACGCCAGATGGATGAGGTATATTCTTTCATCTTACTGTTTTTGTATTAGATTTTTTTCTCGAATTTTTGAACTATTGGGTGGTGGTTTTTTTTTAACATCGTCCTCGCCAATTCGTGACTTCTCGTCGTCCTTTTTAACGAGCACAATTGGACGACTTTTCTATATAGCTATCCATTCGGCAACAACCGCCAGTCACTATGAGAAATCCTTCAGCTCTGAAATTTTAAGTGACGTTTATGAATAAATTATGTTAATACTGTAATTTTCTAATTTATGAATATACAAAGGGATTTTCTAGAGGGTGTTTGGAGGGCTTTTTTCCAGAGCGCATAAGTGGTCTTTACGCCTCTTCATAATGGAAGCTGGGTGGCGGCCAGTGGGTGGTGGCAGGGCGAACGAATTCGACGACAACGAATACGTGGAACTGGCGAAGGAGGGCAATTATGAGGATACTATTTGGCTTTTCTTCGTGTTTTCTTCATTCTTAATTCCACTTTTTGTGTTTTTTTTATTTTATTCTGCTTGAATGGATTTTTGGTTCCCAGGGCTTAATGCGATCGGAACAGTAAAATTTCCACATCATTGCGATGGCAACTTAAAAACGTTTATTAATGAGTGAAGGTGGGAGTTAGTGAAAAGTTTCTTTTGCTTATTTTACTAGAAAAGATTCTTACGAAGGGAAAGAAAATGTAAAGGGGGAGGGGTGGTATCGTTGTTTCCCGGAATATTGGCTCATATATTTATTCTTATTGGAAACTAGAAAATAACTTTTCGCGTTCTTTCTTAGAATAAGGATTGGGGTAGAAAAGATTTATACCTACCTACACTTAAAGTAAATATCTTTAGATAAGCTGTAAACGAGATGTGTTTGAGTTAGTTTCTTTTGCAAAAGGGCTTGGTAACATAAGACCGTCCGGCAAAATGCCCCTTTCCATAAAGAAAATGTTGGTAGGTTCCACTTAATTAAAAGACGTAAAGGCGGATTCAACGGTTCACTTAATTCTCGCCCAAGGACGTGGGAGTAATTTAAATTCATTTACTTGAGTTCTTTTGATAGCTGCTACAAAATTAATTACCTCCTTAGGGATGATCCCAAAGTGAAATTCTTTAAAATGCCTAACATCAAGCAAATGAAGCGACGAATTGAGGTAAGATAAAAATAAACGAACAAACGAAGGAATACTTTGAGAAGGACTACTTTATCTTTGATACCCTTCCTGCTGTTCATTCGGCAGTAAAGACATGAAATCATGTCCTCTGGGTGAGCTTCCTTCCGGAAGGTCCGGACGTTCGTCATCATCCGCCGCCAACCGCATTTCCGCATCTCACAAAATATGCAGATCTGAAAAATTAATTTACGACAAACAATTTTAACGGACAGTGATTTTCGGAAACTTTTTCCTCTCGCCAGGTATTTGAGAGTTTTTTTTTTTTCTTGGGATTTTCGTAACAAACTTGGAGTTTGAAATTAAGTTGTGTTTGTGTGTGGGTAAGGGAAAGAATGCGCGTAGAACTTTTCACTGGTCGCGAAGAATGCAAAAGTTTCTAATACAAAAATTGAATTTGAATTCGTTGTAAGGTAATCTTCAAATTTAAAACATAAAGAAAAGTGAAACGAAAAAAAATGAATGAACCAAGATGGAGATGGATTCAGCTCATGAAAGTGTAATTGGGCGTAAAAGCTTTGGAATATGACTTGGCTAAATGTAATTGAATGTGCAAATCCACTTTTGTAAAACAATTTAACATTTTTTTTTTTATATTTTCGTTTTTTTTTTGCCCAACCTATTTACCTGCATACCTTCACGTTTGCATGGAGAGGTTACTTAAACTGGACAAGCATTCCATTCCAAAGGCTTGCATTTCTTCCCAGAAATAATTAATGGCTCTAAAGATGGAAAATGCTCATTTAGTTTTTATGTGCCTACCTACATACTCCGGCCATACTTAATAGTGTTTAAACAGTTTTATACAAACCAAATGTGATGTAGCACTTACTCACTGGCTTTCTTTCTATCGCTGAGCTCTGTCTGACAGGTGGACTTCTTTTCGCGGAGTCGTTTGATAGAGATTCGAAAATACAGTCCTGTATGAAATTAGAGTGTATAATACATGCCATACATTATTATTATTATTAGTATTAAATATATATTTTTTTTATCTGTTTAAATTTAATTAGTCATAATACATATTTTACTAATATGTAAAAGTAAAAAATAGAGTAAAAAGTTTAATGTCACAATTAAACCGGAATGAACCGCCGAATTTTATTTAAGGTAAAGCTTAATATGAAATTTTTGGTTTAGATTGTGTTTTTTTTAATTACTTAGATTTCGGGTGGCGATGTCCCTGTCGCAAATCGCGAGGGTAAAAAAAGTCAGGGCAACAAAAGTCTTTTTCACATTCTCACCCCCGCTAGGATCTGAAGAAATCTCCGAGAGTATCATTTGTCATGAGAGAACTCTCGATTCCCCGTTCGAAATCAGCAGGAAATGTGTCATCCCCTCCGTGCTTGTAAAAACACCTGTACGGTACGCGTACAGCAAGCATGGTTGTGACTTGTAAGTGGTCAGGCGAAGGCTCTTAAGAGCTGTAGGGACATGGTTTATACGATTAAGAACTCGGTCTCGATCATATGCCCTCGAGGTTTTGGGGCTCTACCATTATTATTAACGGTGCTACAAACTGTGACAAACTTAATATACTCCAATGGAATGGGGTAAAAAAATCAGCAGTGACTTTGATAAAAATAAAAAAATATTTTTCACAAATCTCAAAATAAAGATAATCTTATCCTTCAATAAAAGCATTTCGTTTTATAACTTCATACCCGAAATTTAACGGTGCTTTTTTGATTTCAAAACCATAAAACGGTTGTCAAAAACTTTATTCGAATACCTTTATATTTTTATACCATTTCTTTCCATACCATTTATTTCCATCCCATAGGAAAAAGAGGTATATAAGGTTTGATTCTTAGTTTGTAAAATAGAGAAATAATCATTGTAGATCCCCAAGACTTTGTGACTCGAATGAGACATGTCCGTCCGTCTGTCTGTTGGTAGTTTTTCGGGCTTAAATTTTGAGCTAGGTTCTTGAAACCTCATATCTTAGCTTTTTGAGTCTCAAAGCAGTACAATTGTAAAAATCTTTGAAAGCCGCCCACGGACATGCTCAATTTACTTATAAGCATGAAAAATCAAAGTTGTCGTACCACGCTGAAATTTGGTATGCAGTTTACTTGTGTAAGTGTTTTGTGATTGTCATTTCAAAAAACAGAGAAAAACGCTCCCATTTTCGCGTGGCGGTTAACGCCAGCCCCTGTCAGTCATATTTGACATTTGGCGGTTTGGAGCTTGACAGGGGTCGATTTGGAGGGGGTATCATACGTTTCGCCTACGCATATTGTAACCCAACCACTAGTTTTTATACCCGATTCCATAGGATAGGAGGTATATTGAGTTTGATTCATAGTTTGTAACATAGAGAAATAATCACCGTAGACCCACAAGACCTTAAGGGCATATGATCGAGACCGAATTGTAAGTCGAATGAGACATGTCCGTCCATCTATCTGTCATTAAAGCTATCTGGAGACACGTTCCAGCTCATGAGAATTCCGCTGACATCGTTTCTAGGGGATGCACAGTAAAGGAGCTTAGTCAGTCAATATGTTTTCAAGGCCCTACATTTTTGTTGCACCAGGAAGAAGATGGGCCATCCACCGTCAACATACCACTTACTCCAGAAGAATGTTTGTTAGAGAAGCGGAAAACTGTCCTGAGCTGCGCGTTATCAAACCAGCCTTTCTTGTTAGAAATCATAGAGCATTGCAGTGACTATATTAAGGGGACTCGTAAGGTGGCCCATGTTCTTCGGATTCATCATTGTTTCATGAAGACGGCTACCCCCACTGATATTACCTTGAGTCCAGCGGAGTTAGATACAGCACTGTTGAACATCGTTTACCTCATACAATAGAACTCGTTTGCAGAAGAAATTCAATCCTTTGAGAACAATAAAAATCTTAAGGGTTCGATAAAATGAATGAATCCTTTTCTGGAGGAATCCAATGGTCTTCAGTTGCTCAGAGTGGGAGGACGGTTGAAACATGCAAACATGTCCGAGGACTGCAAGCATCCCCTACTGCTTCCAAAGAAGCACCATTTCAGCACCATTCTGATAAGGCATTTGCATCAAACAAACTACCACGCTGGCCTTAGTTGCATTAGTAAGGCAACGATTTTGGATCATTAACGTCAGAGAACTCGCGCGGCAGGTAGTTCGAAATCGCATTCACTGCGTTCGATACCGACCGAAGTTATTGCAGCATGGGAGATTTACCCAAAGGAAGGGTGACATCGTTTTCACGTCCTTTCTTAGTTATGCGGTGTGGACTTTTGTGGCCCCATCAGCACCTATTTGAGAATAGGCGACCTATGGCCACACACACAACCTATGTGGCGGTGTTCGTTTGTTTCGCGACAAAGGCAGTTCTATTAGAGGCGGTATCAGATCTGTCAGCACAAGCATTCTTTGCAGCACTAAAAAGAATGACAGGTCGCAGAGGTCTCCCAACTTATATCCATTGCGACAACGAGACAAATTTCGTGGGGTCAGAAATATGTTGATGAACAAATCGTCTAAAGTCAAAATTTAAAATTTTTCTACTAACTCACAAATAAATTTTCATTGCCCAGGGCACCCCACTTCGGAGGTCTTTGGGAGGCAGCCGTCAAGGTTGCAAAAGGCCATATATATCGGAGTCTGAGGGGCGCGAAACTAAACTAGAAAGAGTTTTCCACAGAGCTGGTCGAGATTGAGGCGGTAATGAATTCGAGGTCCATAACACCGATGACATCAGACCCAAACGATTTTGAAGCCTTAACACCAGCACACCTGTTAATTGGGAAATCCTTAAAATCCATTATGGAGCCACCAATCGAAGCAACCGACATCAGCTATATCCAGAGGTGGCGGCGAATCCATGCTGTAAAGACACACTTCTGGCAACGATGGTCATCAGAGTACGTCAACGAACTCAAGGTCGCTCCAAATGGTCGTCACCTAGCCCAAACATCAGCCCCGGAAGTTTGGTAATAATTCACGACGACAACCTCCCACCTCAAAAATGGCGGATGGGACGAATTACCAACGTTGTTCAAGGCAAAGATGAACATGTCAGAGTCGCCGACGTAAAAACATCAAAGGGTTGCATCAGACGTCCCATTCGAAAACTCGCAGTACTGCCTTCTTGAAAGGATTTCTTTTAAAGGGGGCGGAATGTTGGAGCAGATTCAACACCAAATGTAATTTCACCAACGATGTATGTTATTGTACATTAAATTTTAATTTCGCGGCTAAGTTTATACCAATAGCCATAATTAATTGTCAAGTACATATTTTTGAATAAAGCTTTAAAATGTAAAACTGTAAAATTGTATATCCTAAGCTTTGACATTGTATAAAAACCCCCACAAAATAAAGCTCGAGATCGTTTTATACACAACCAGAATCGCATTGCTAGACGTATTTCAAGGCAAAGGTTCTAGGTTGACGATTGGAAAACTCTTCAATTCGTTCATTTTGGCAATCAAGATAATCTTGCATTATAAGTTAACAATATTTCTGCATACTGTTAACTTTATAGTATTTGGAAATTTGTTTTCCAAAGTGTTTAGGGCCATATCATCTTAATCACTCTATGTACAAAGCAGAGCTGTAAAAGAATGCAATCATTTTTGCTAATTCTTTTGAATGCTTCGAAAAAAATTTCAATTCAATGACTTCAACTTAGAAAGCATAAGTCAGACTTCAAAAGACTTCAAAGACTTCAAGTGACTTGAAAATATTGAATGCATTCACTGACTTCAATGACGTCAAAGACTTCAAAAGACTTCAAGTGACTTCAAAAAATTGAATGCATTTAGTGACTTCAAATGACTTCAATGAATTGAATGCATTCATGAATGCTAGTGACTTCAACGTGACTTCACTGAATTCAGAGCTGTCAAAAAGATTTCATTCATTTGACTTCAACTCTTTGACTGCTGAAAATGATTGCTTCAATCATGACTTCAAACTGAATGCTGATTTATATATTCTAAGTTGAAGTCATTATTGAAGTCACTGAATTGAAACAAATCGACTTGAATTCTTTGTATGACTTCAAGGAATGCATTCGCCAATGGTTGCAGCTCTGACAAAAGCACCAAAATATTAGAATATTAAATCACTTTTTTCTAAAACTTTTCGAAGTAACCAAATTTCAATGAAAATAGTGTGTTTTAAGGAATTTATTTTTCAATATTTCGACAATAGAAAATAATTCCATTCAGCGCATTTTTTTTTTTTTTTTTTAGTGTTACTATTTTTCAGTGGAAAAAGGGAACATTTTGCCTCTTATAATGTGCCTGGTGCTAAGAAGTAGGTACGAAGATCTGAGGAAGTCTCCATGTATCTCCAGAAAAATGGAGCACAACCGGCTCAGTTGGCATTGCCATGTTCAAAAGAAAGATCCTACGAATCCTGTCAAAAGGCAAATGTCAATCAACATTCCAGTTCCAGCGCAATCGCAAAAGAAATGAAGGGATCACATTTCTTGCATCACATGCATGGACAACATACATGCAATGACAACAGCATTTGTTTGGCCGCAGGGACGAAAAGATCAAATCAGCGTAAAAAGAAGAAGAAGATATGTGTTTGGTGGTCAAACAATACTATAAAACAGTTCAGTTTACCTTTAAAGTCCAGGGAAACCAAGATCAAACTTTGTGTATTTTTCCGCTCTTGCTTTATTTACCGCTCGAAGTCTTGGATAGTGGTATGCGTGCTTTCATAAATTTTTTGGTTACAAGCATCAAGCAAGGCAGGTTCATAAAAATATATTGGACTGAATTTATCTGCGAAAACTGTTTGGCAAGTACCTATGTCTAATATTAAGAAAGAATTCGAAAACACTTCGAGTCTTTAGAAGTTTTTTGTTTCCCTCTGGGGTTGCTGGATTCCAATTGGGCGCCTCCCACGGCCGTGGATAGGGGAATGCTCACCAGATATGGAGGGTACCGGTATGGAAAATATCCGGGGCGGACCAAAACCAGCAAAAAACGAAAAATCCAGAAGCGTCTGTCTCAAAATGAGCGGCTTCCTGATCGGCGTCTGTTTTCCAGGTAACGGTCGGCCGAATACAAAACACCTTTTCCTCATCCAATATGCAAATAGAATGGACAACAATTAGATGCATGCCAAATGTTTTTATGAAATTCTCCTGTTTATACAATTGTTTTTCTCCGTAAAGGCATAACACTTGCGGGGGTAAACTTTGGTGTTTCTGTGCAGACGTTTCATCATTGGCTCATCTGGGTTTGTGTCGGATCTAAAAGTGCTTTCTTCTTCTATCTTTTCTATCCCCTAATTCTTTCCACTTGCGATGTGCTCAAATTTTAAGGGTTATCATATCCCCTTGATCACGCATATTATAAAAAAAAAGAATGTTTTCGAAAGAAATAGCGTACGATAGCCCGCTTTTAATAATGCTGTTTTTTAAATCCCGATTCTTGAATTCCGCGTTTTGAACTCTTGTTTTTTTTTAATATTTTTCTTGTAATCCTACTTTTGCACCAAAGCCCACCCCAAAGTTGAATGTGTTTGGAGCATGCTGCTCCAATATAACCCCCTGCGTGAGTTTTATATCCTACTCTAAATATCGCGCTGCACTTTTCAGCTCGAACATTCAAATGCATTGTGCGGTCAATCGTACCGAGATTAAAGGTTGTTAATCTAAAATAAAAATGCTTTAACAAAACGTAAGAAACTCTTTAAGACTTTTATTTCAAAACTTCCCCCAACAAAACCGTTTTTGTATTTTTTCTTGGAACGTTTTTTCAGAATTTTGATCTTGCCCTGCCAGGATACTTTTGACGTTAAATTTAATGAAATTCTTTGGAACTAGGTGCCTCGGGAACGCACACGTAGCCATGTGTGTACCAATGGAAGCCTCCCATTGTCAAATAAACGATAGAGTCAGAGATCTGAGGAAATTCATTCGTCATAAAACTCTCCGCTACTACCTACCTCTCACTGAAAGATTTTTCATCCATGTAACAGGCGGCTCCATAATGCGGTTATATACTTGACACATTGTGATTAAGTGAAATGACGGTTTCCATTCTGCCACACCGTCTGGTAGGGGAGACTCCCTTTGTCAAGGTTTCCTATACAACGAGCCATTTTTGATTTGATTGTTACTGTGATTTGTTCCCCATGGCACCCGTTAAGTCGTTGAATCTAGGCCTGAAATTCTCCTTATAACGCACAATAAAGCGAACGCGAGCAAAAAAAAACGCGCAAAATAGCTGTGAAATTCGCAGGGGTTTCGTAATATGAGAATCCATATCGAAGCGTTCACAGTTCACCCCGCACCTTTATAGATGATGAGAGGTGGTGGTGAATAATTTTACCAGAATTTTATTATATTAAAACAAGCCCGCGTTCCGGTTCACGAAATGAGAAAAAAGTAAAAAAAAGAAAGGAGGCAAATCCTCCACCAAAGAACATAGGTTCATTTATATCCTGTGGCAAAATAGCCCTCCACCACCCAGCCTTTTGACGCCCTGAATGTCAGATGTTGACAGTGGTGTGATGGTGGCAGTGTTGAAAACTGCCAAACTGTGACACTTGCAGGAAGTGAAGATGAAAACTTTTTCTTTCCTTTGGCTTCTTTCCACGATTTTTCGTCGTCCTTGTGGACTTTTTTTTAATAATTCAATCAAAGAGCTTCCCAGTGTTGGCATGAGTTAAACTTTGTTCCCGCACTCCATGAGTTGAGTTGGATTTTTTTTTTCCAATTTTCACAAGAAGGAAGAAGAAAGGACCTGCACACTAGCGTTGGCTTTGCATGGTGCGGCAGCTAAATTTGAGTTGACAACTTTTGTGTCTGATTAAATTTTAATGCCAAATTTTGTGTCATTAATAAATTCTGCATGAATAATTTGTGATTGGGGTTTGGGGCGAGTTTGTACTGTCCTTCGACCAGGTACAACGTATTGTCACTTGGCTTGGATGGACAGACACTTAATTCAGTAAAACTTCGGCTAACACCAGTGAGTTTATTAAGAGAGTTGGCTAGTCCCGGCACCACCAAACGGCTGACATCAATAATTCGCAACGTTATGGTCGGGTGGGTGCTTCAACCGTTGGCATTTTGTCAAACTGACAAGCTTACACTGATAAGTTAATTTTCTAAGCGTTATAGGGGTGTTTTGAGTTTAATTCGATTATTCCTGTTGGAAGTTTAATTTAAGGGCTCTTGAAGTGATATGTATGGAGGACTCTTGGGACCACTTTTACGATACATTAACTTTGTAACAGGATCGCAGTGGTATACCTAACGTTGAGTTTTGGTAAGACCGATTAAGATATTTGTCACCATTTATTGAATATATTCCATAGAAAACAAGTGTTTTAGATAGATAATAGTTAAAGGCTTTTTCACTGACTTCAATCTTTCGTGAAGCTGCGGTAATGATGTAAAATGTATAGGGCTCGTTGTTTTTTACTTTTATTATTAGGTCACACATATTTTAATGTGTTCTTTAAACTTCAATCTCAACGAAACTTCCTATGATAAAACCCTGGGCCCATGCAGCTAAACGCGAAAGGCTTTGCTTGCACCGAAGGACTAGAGCTGCTCGCGGGCTAAACGATCAGAGGTGAAGAAAGGAACACTGGCTTTTCAGACATAAAAACAAGTGCGCGGTTGAGGTTCGAGGTTCGTTAGTTCTGTTAAGGGTAAAAAGGGCTTAGCAATAGCATAAAGTTCGAGTCAAAGCTAATTTGCTCACCCAAACTTGCGGAAGTTCATCTCCATAGGTCAGCTTCATGACTTACCGATTTCCAGGATTGGAAAATTACCTACTGGAAAATGACTAAAAATAGTCTTATCAATTTGTGTCTCCACTAGATATTTTCCAGTCGTTTTCCAGTCACATTCCAACTGTGGAAATCGGCCGGACATACGCACGACTAAAGGAGACACTAGGTAGAGTAGCTGTTGGTTAGGTAAGCTGAATAGAGTGGAGTTGAAATGATAGCGGACGGAAATGTCGAAAGAAAAAACCGTGTGTGGTTCACCGGCAGGGTACGACCCTTTGTCCAGATTCGACCATCTCACTAGTTTTTGCCTTATATATGCTCAATTCGTTGCTATTCCTTGTATCTGATTAGAAATGGCGCTTAAAAGACTTGTGTTAGTGAATTTCGCGCATTGCTGCTTGACTTTTCGTAACCACGTGATCATCTTATTGTAGCTACATGTTGTTGGTTTATGTGCATTATTTTTGCAGAGAGAACATGTAGGCACACCCGAGATGGAAATGGGCTCTGGCGCAGGTGGAAGCGCCTAAAAAAATAAAAAAATAAAAAAGATGGTTGGTTGGACCTGGGAATTGAATCCAGGACCATCGTCGTTCATAGGTGATACCATCTGCACCACAGCCCACTTCAATCTCTGCAAAAATAATGCAAATAAAACAACAACGTGTAAACTTAATAATAGCACATCTACTGGAGCTGACGGCCTTGCTGGTGAACTGTTTAAGTTCCCTGGCGATGGTCTCGCTTAGAAGCATGAATCAACTCATCTGCTCGGGGCAATCAAGCATTTTTTGCACGATATTCAAGAAAGGAGACCCACTGAGTAGCTCCATCAAATAGAGGTGTCCATCAGTCTCCTTAACATCACATGCAAGAACTTTTCCGCTGTACTGTCTGAACGTCTAAAGCTGTTTGTCAAATGTCAATAACCTTATGGCCGATTTAAGTGTGATCAAACATTCATCCATCGAATAAATATTAATCCTGCTGCAGATCTTGGGAAAAAACCACGAATTCCAAACTTTTTTATGATTTCAAGGCCGTGTATGACACCATCTCTATAAATCGTCTCTGCGACGAGCAATATTTAATTTGGGAGAATGACGATAGAAAACTCACTCTGTTCCGCTAAGATCGTTAAAGATCTCACAGACCACTTTGATCTAAAAAAAAAACAAGACCATCAAGTATAAAGACATACGCGAAGCGGTCCGTCGGCTTTTGCTGTAGGTCAGGCTAACCTTTATTGTGACAGTCTCTGTAAAATTCTATTTTTTTATTAGGTATTATTCCGAATATCTTACATTCTGTTGTATATTTTTTAGCAGTGGATGCTTCTCTTCTTATATTGTTTAATTTTTTAGCTTTGTCATTTAAAAAAGGGTGGCATTAAACTTTTTCTTTATTTTTTTTTTATTTTTATTAAAAATTAACTATTATAAGTTTTTTTTTTATTTATTTTTTTAAATCTCCCGTCATGTCTCCAATCTGTCTCCAATCCGTCAATCTCCAATCACAACCACATGAATGTTAACCAACATTCATGTGGTTGTGCCTGCGTCAAATTTGGTTGATGTAATATAAGCCCCAGAAGCTACGATAGTTACACCTATATACGTATTTTCTAGCAGCATCATTTTAGTCAAAGCATAAACTATTTCAAAACTACTTCCGTTTTTCTTATTTCAAAAGATGGACTACGTTCCGTATTTATTTAAAATTGGCCTCTTTTATTTATAAATAAAATTTAAAGTTGCCTCTTTTATTTATAAAAAGAGGCAACTCTTACCGTTTCGAAAATAAAAACATATAATTTCTAGGCCTTTTATACCATTTTCGAAATTTAAAATCCATAAAACAGCAATAAGGTTTTTTTTTCAATTACCGTAAGGCTTTTTTTCAATTTTACAATCAGCTGCGATCCACTGGCCACTTTTCATAAATTCTGTGGACATGGATATCTAAGAAAACGGTAAAACGTGTTGTTTCCTTTTTCGTTTATCTAAATATGATTTAAAACATCAGACTGTAAACGGCAATATCAATAAGAAAATTTTTAAAATGCTGTAAGCTTGCGCTTCAAACGCTTCATACTTCAGCCAAATTTAAATTAAATCCCCATAACCGTTAACAGACTAGCAATCTATGTATAAAAATTCTTTGAGTTTTTGAATCAAATCTTCAAAGTTTTTGAACATTCGAAATTTGCTTTAGCTTACCATGAAATCTCAGAAGATGGACTATGCCCGTTATATATTTTAAAGCTATACTTTGTACCGTTTCGGAGCTGGGGGAGACATGCCTTCTTTTGACCTTTATCATAATTTTTTAAATTTCAAATCCTTAAAACAACTGCTTTGAAGTTTTTTTTAGTTCCCGTAAGACTTTTTTCCAAAAGCGCAACTATCTGCGCTAACATTAGATGTTTTTTTTTTTTGTTTTATGGCCACCGGTTTTTGCGAAAACAGTCAACAGTTTCCCTTTTTTATTTCGTTTTTTAAATAGGCTTCGTAAATCGTAGGTTAAAAGCGGCAATTTAATTTTTTTTTAACGCAGCTTGCTTTGATTTTGTACGTTTTGTACTTGAAATAAATCTGAACAAGATCGCCTTTGCCGTTGGGGTACTCGAAGATTTAAAAAAAAAATGTTTTTTAAAATGCTTTTCTGTTTTTGAGTGAAATCTTAGAAAGTTTTGAAACTATAAAATTTGCTATAATTTTCCTTAAAATTTTGAATAATTTCTGGTGCGTGTGATTTTTTCATAAGATTTGTCCAAACAAGACTGGAAATAAGGGGGGTGGGACACACTTTTTTTCATGAATTTTTGCGTTATTTTTTCCGAAAATGCGTTAAAACGGCAGTATTAAAACTTTTTCTGAAAAATTTGTCTTAAGCATTTGGTTTACTTTGTGTTGCTTTATTCGTAATTTCAATATTGTCTTTGTGCACTAAGCGGATCAAAAGTTATGGCCTTTCTCAAAAAATTTTCAATATTTAAAAAAAAAATAAAAGGTATTTTTCCAACTTCAGTTTCGCTTTTCTTGTTCTTGCCTGCTTATCTTCATAACAAAAATATTAAAAATATTTAATCAATTTATGGAATGGAATTTTCCTGTTATTTCTGCTTAAAAAAAATTGCCCTTATTGGATTCTCTGACGATTTCCGCTGTTTAAAAGCACACCAAATTTAGTCTTTCTACGATTTACCGTTCAGAAGTTATAACACGATCGGACGGACAGACGGATAACGTAGCGATACCATAAGAGGTCCTTTATCCATTTTTTGACGGACCACTAAAAATCTTCAATCAACTTCATTATGTAAAACTGGAGACGGCAAACTAAAGACAAAGCTGGCTACCGAAGATGGTAGGTTAAGGCCCAGGTCAATCCAGACTGTAGCGCCAACCCCACACAAGCAATCATTTCGTTGCTATCGTCTACTTTTACACACAGGGACAGGACACAGCCCAGCCGACAGCAGCTCGAGCACACCGCACCGCCGCCCCCGTACCATGGTGAGGGTGACCGGTTAAAAAAAAAATTATGGTTGCGTAAGAATGCGTGGAGTGTGCATCCTCTCAGCAAAAAATGTTAGCCTTAAATAAGACTTAGTGCAACGCAAATTATTTCCTAGCACGTGGGGCTTGTTGTTCTTAGGAAATAGGTAGACCCACACACAATTTCTTATTGTATACCTTATTCTAACACAGGCCATGTCCTAGGACATCAGGTGTAGATTATCAAACCTTATTTATTGCATAACCTAAGCATTACTTAAAATCATTCAAGGCTTATAATAAGGATTTGATTTCGATCCTGTGATTTTTCGCATCTGAATGAGTCAATTCCCTTATAATAAGGCTTACCATAAGGGTTTTTTGGTTTTTCAATTTTTTATACCCCATACCATAGGATAGGAGGTATATTAAGTTAAGTTTTTTTTTGTAACACGGTGAAATAATAATGGCATTACGATCGTGACCGAATTCTGAATCGAGTAAGCTATGTCCGTCCGCCCGTCTGTATGTATGTTTTAAGTCCATAAGCTCCGTGTCATGCGAAGCAGTACAAGTGTAAATTTTTGTAATCCGCTCAATTACAAAATTATTACCTCCACATTAATTACCTCCACATTAATTTCCTCCACATTCATTTCCTCCACATTAATTACCTGCAGAGCTTTCAAAACTGTAAGACGTCTTAAAAGACTGAAGATGCATTTAGCATCTCCTAATGAATGTAAGTCACAAAAAAGAAAAATTTAATTTGAAAACCTCCTCCGGTGGGCGTGGCATCTTTTTTAAAGGTAAATTTTCAAAAGCATTTTACTGAATATATAGGGTGGTTAAATTTTATGGGCCGATGTTGAATGTGAACCACACCTAAACGTCAAGTTTTTTTTCTGCATTGACATTTGTCAATTATAAGTCAGATATAATCTGACAATTATTTGTCAGATATAAAATCGAGCAACGTGTTAAAATTATTCAGTCTTATTATGAAAATGGGCGCTCAAATCAAAATGCATATCGTGCACTTCGTGATTTTTTCGGTAAATTTAATTGTCCAAATGTGCGTACATTCGGAAAAATCGTACAAAAATTTGAGCAAACCGGTTCTGCGGAGATGTGAAAGCACCAGTGCATGCTTGTACAGCTCGAACTGCAGAAAATATTGCTGCTGTTCGCGATAGTGTGGCTGGAGAGCCGTCCACCTCAACTCGCTCGTCGATTGAATTGAAGAAAGAACTAAATTTTTCCAGAAAAACGTAATTCCGACTGGCCGCCTTATACCGGAAAGCATGAAAAAAAAAAAAAAATAGCAGGTAAGGCAAACAAGATTTCATTCCAGATTGCGTTCATTCAAAGTTTTTAGCCAAGCACCCCCTTTTTGAGGTCGATTTTTCAAAAATATTGAATTTGAACCAAAAAAATGCATTTTCACATACATTTAAACGTAACTTGGAAATATCTGTTAATATTGATAGTTCGTAATAGTTCGGCGTAGTGGTAAGTGTGTTTGCTTACTACGCCGGAGGCCTGGATTCGAATCCTGCCATCGTCACCTGCAAAAAAAAGACTTGTTCTTTTTCACAGTCCCCACCTCCACGAGAGTCTGACAAGCCCTCCGAAAGTATCATTTGTCTTGAAAAACTTCTCAAAGTGCCGTTCGGATTCGGCAAAAAATTGTAGGTCCCCTTGTATGTAAGAAATTAACACGCCAGCACACATGGTTGGGAAATTGGCCTTGGTTCACATCCAGCTGTTGCGCCACTCTATTTATTTTATTTTTTAATAAAGGGCGGTTGGACCACGCTCCATTTCGAAGTTTGCACTACTAATAAAATATCAAAAAATAATAATAACATCAGCACTTTACAATGTGGGACAGGATGGGGTATTCAACGGTCCATTTTACGGACTGTAACTTCTGCGTACACACTGTTGCACTTACTCACTGGTTAAACCTTAACCTGATATACCTTATAAACGATAAGATAAGTATAAAAGTTACACGATTCGCCCACAGCCACGCCCACAATTGTCTTGGATGTCAGACAACCTAAAATTTACTTTTAATTTCAAAATGTTTTTTGGTCAGGTTAGACTAGGCGTAAGAACTCAAATTTTGGTGCAGAGCAATAGTGGTTACAAGCCCTCAACCGACCTATTGACCAATGAAACTATTGACCATGCACGCATTAATTTTAAACTTGAAGGCTGAAATTCGGTGAGTGAGCTGGAAGCCTAGTCCTTCAGATGGAACCTGAAAATTGGTTGAATCCGCCCACAGACACGCCCACTACAGGGCTGCATGTGACCATCTCTAATTTAAAAAAAAAAAACTTCAAATTTTTTGGCACCTATGTTACAATGGTGCTAGTGCACTAATTTTTGATATGTGACAATGTCTTCTACTAATTGTCTTTGAGGTAGCAGAAAAAGACTTTTACATTTTACTTAAATGTTACTTAAAATGACTGTTTTTCAATAAATATACATAAATTTGAAAAAAAAATTCTATTACAAAAGTATTAGATATTCGCATTTTTCAACATAAGTCTATATGTTTGATTACATTATATAAGCAAATTTTTCTGTATATATTGTTTAAGCTTCCGCCCACTTTTTTGGGCGTGGTCTAAAAAAAGTAATTTTTTTAGTTGAAAAGGCGGAGTTTTAGTCCGAAATGTATGCAACCACCTAGCAAAGGGAACTCAACAGTTATATTTTTATATCCAGCCCACTTTTTGGAGACGTGGTAGTTTCCTTTTTTGGGAGGGTAGGGTGTTTTACAATTCATCGCAGATGGACTGAAGTTTTAACATACGCACTGTTCCAACTTGTTTCTTTTATATTTACACTTAAGTTGTTCAAAAGGGGGCTTGTTACTTAGTTGCCTATTTAGCCCAAAGAAGCAGTGATTGACAAGAGTTATATACATACTTTGTTTGATCTCTGCGCTTATGTTGTTGTCTGAATTTCCAATATGTACTAACAATTTCTGATCTGGCTAATCATACTTATAACGTTCTCATACTCTAGAAATTGCGGAGTATTATACATACGTCTCATGTATCTATATGGGATGTGCTTTGCATGTTGCTATTGCTATAGAATATAATGAAGTTATTTATTTCTTTAAACTATTTTACCATCATTTTTTAATCAACCTGTTAAAAATAGCTCTCACAGAATTAAACTGGGTCAGCCGAAGGATTACTGCTCGTCAATTCGCCTTAACTTCTAACTTTGTATGCTTTTATCGGAGTTTCTTTAATTAGTAAACAATAACGAAGCTTAAACAATCCCATATAGTCTTCCTTCCTTCCCATAGAAAACTGCAGTCTTGAAGTGTGTCTGTTCTGAAGATAAAACTTAACTACAGAATTTCTCCTCTTTCAATCCTGCCAGCGTTATTTTAACCCAGTATAGGGGTAGACAAAAGTTTGTGGTTATGACTTCCTGATTACCTTCGGGCTGTGAATATTGAAAAAATTGTATTGTCAGAAATGTTGTTTTATGTATTTATTTTAATTTCAACAACCGTAGTTTGAACCTCAAACGCTTTATAAAACTCTTAATCTAAATTAGAAATAAAAAAAACAGTTGTCTCCTCCGGTTTATTTTAAGAGGTTTGAGGATGTCGTCCCCTTTTATAAGATTTTGTAAAAATAACCTTTCAGTTTTTTTTTGCACGTTCAGTCTTATTGAATTGCTTCATGCTTAACACTTACTTACACACTACGTTTAATTTTAACTAATACTATAAGTGTTCCTAGCACATAGCCCTCATTAATAGTTTTAGCATAACGAGACATTATAACACCGTTAGCATTCGCACATCGCAATCCAAGGATTCAATGGTCGATTCCTAGATAGTAAAGGGTCCGCCAAATAACTTTTTTTTTTTGAAAATGCTATTAAAAAAACCACTGAATATTTTCTCAAATTCCTTTCTTTATTTGAAAGTACAATCCTTCCGGTTAATAATGGAAAATAATTTCACTCAAATGGCTGCCTCGGCTGGCCATGTAGTAGCCTACACGATCGGTCCAATTTTTAAGCACATTATCGATTGTCTTTTGAAGCGTCAATTGTCTCTTGCTTGTCAGCGTGACACTTATCTTTTACGGCACCCCACAAATAATAGTCCAACGGTGTCAAATCTTAGCTCCGAGGTGGCCAAACGACATCAGCTTTGCGGCTGATAATGCGATCTTCAAAAACAGGGTGCAAAACATCGAGTGTATCTGAAACATCTGCTGCACGCAGCGCCGTCCTGTTGAAACCAAATGTTGCCAAAATCCTCCTCTTCAATTTTCGTGAACAAAAATTTGTCCAACATGGCCCGATAACGATCGCCATTGACTGTAACGGCCACTCCTTGCTCATTTTTGAAGAAAAACGGCCTAATTATGCCTCTGGACCGAAATCCGCACCACACTGTGACTCGTTTTGGGTGTTTC
The DNA here is from genome assembly GCA_947623515.1 of Neoascia interrupta. Lineage (NCBI taxonomy): Eukaryota > Metazoa > Arthropoda > Insecta > Diptera > Syrphidae > Neoascia > Neoascia interrupta. The sequence continues at coordinate 41,327,472 of OX392464.1, forward strand.
GGCTTTTCAATGTATGCGTGCAGGTTTTCTGTGCCCCAAATGCGACAATTTTGCTTGTTTACATACCCGCCAAGATCAAAATGAGCTTCATCTGAAAAGATGATTTTTTTGGCAAAATCAACATCTCCTCTAAGCCGATCGCACTTAGCGAAGCAAAAACGCATATTTCCCAGCGTTGTTCAAGCGTATTATAACGGTTTGAAGTTGGCTGTTTAGGTGAAATAAAACTTTGGAGTGCAGTTACAATTATGTAGAGTTCAATTCTGAGTGTTCTAGGAAATACATATACATACCTCACTCTAGGCACTTACCTTAGCGGGCGCTACAGCCCTGGTGAACCTAAGCCTTAGCCAACAAGCTTCGTTAGCTTCGACAGCTCCGTTTTAAGTTTTGCATGTGCACTTAGCTGAGGTTGCCTTCGACTTGCATGTGCCACGCAACCTGAGACTTGTTCTTAGAAGTTTTTCTAACTGATACCTTTCATAGACAGTATACTTCCAATCCCAAAGGTCATTTCAGAACCAAGGAAGCTCTCTTGATCATTTACAAAAATAAGACAAAAAAAAAAACACTAAATATACTGAGCGAAAATATATTTGTAAAAAATAAAAACCAAAATAAAAACATTTTTACATTAAAAAATTAATGAATTCATCTCCTTAGATACTCAGCACTGAATAGCACAAGTGTTCAACAATTAAAAAATGTAATAATAATAAAAATAGGAAAACAGAAAAAAAAACTAAATTTTTGTAATTCATCGCTTGATAAAGGTGTTAAACGATTTGAGATGCACGTACAATTTCCGCGAAAATAAAATACATAAATTTGTTAATATATATTTTTTGTTATGTTCAATTTACAACTTAGGCCTAGGACATTTTTTGTTTAATATTTATATGTACAGTATTTGTTTAATTTTTTTTCTTTATGTAAGCGCAATACTAACCTCATATTTTGATAAATATTTGTTTTAATGTTTTCTATCTTTTTTTTTAATTAAATTACAGAAGTATAAGCAGCCATGATTATAACAATTTCTTTTTAGTTTTATTCAGTTTTTCCATGTTTTGAATGCATATTTCCACGTTTGTTTTGTATATTTTATACTTAACATTAACTAATTTTTCTATTTGAAACTTTTTTCTAAAATTTATGATAGCATTTATAGTTTTTTTTATTGAAAAAAAAAATTATGTTAAATTTACTTAATGGCTAGTTATTATTTTTTTCATTCATTTATCGTGTTTTAACTATTTCTTTTTATATGTTTTCTTTTTTATTATTTTTATTTTTAAGAAGAGGATTTTATAAGATCAACAATTAGTTTTTATGTTTAATGAACCCATGATGGCGGTGTCACACTGGCCTGTGAGTACGGAACCCTTGTGTGATTGTTACTTGACTGACTTTGAGGTAAATCGATGGATGAGCCCGCATTGCTGTTTGTTTGCTGATGATGGTGGTTATGCTGCATTGGAGGCGTTGTACTTGTTGTATTGAGTGTTGCCAATGGAATATTGATATCAAGGAGACCATCGATACTCATCTCGTGTTGAATTAACTGTTAATAAATTTTCCATAAATTACTTGTGAATATGTAGTAGGTTTTCGCAAAGAGCTTAACCTTAAGTATTATTGTTAATATTATGACGAAAAATAAAATTAGGTTTCCAGACAAAATATTGTCAAGAAAATGAATATTGAATAAAACTTATAAAAAATGTCGTATAGATAGTGTACCATTAAAAAAAAACTTTTGCAAAAAGTTTAAAGCATCAAAGTAAACCTATGGGACAAGAAGATTGTCCTTAAAGAACAGTCTCGTCACTTATTATTATTCTGACAGCAGTAGAAATTGTTAAAAGAGCGACTACATTCGTTTCTACTATACGACAATTTCTAACAGGGTTCCTTACACTTTAAAAGACAAAACTACATTTAAATGTTACCGGGTTTATTTGTTTATTTAAAAGAGGCAAGGGGATACATTCGTTGCTCTTAGTACATCGTTTTATAGACAGGCGCTCCTTGATTTTTATTTTTATTCTAAGACGATGCAGGTAAGGATTTCGATTGCCAATGACAAATGCCTAAAGAGCCGCAGACAAACTTGCTCTAAATCTCAAATGCAAATCTAAAGTTGATGTGCAACTTTTTTATTTATTCTCCCGACAAAAATCAACTTCATCACTCTCTGTCTCTTGTCTACACAATACTCGAAACAATTAACTTGATAAGGTGTTTTTTTTTTTTTTTTTTTTTTTTTTAAGGTGTTTTATTTTTGAATCCAAGGGGGACTAACAGGGACCTTGCCTTTGCATATAAAGGTATTTGCATTTCATTTAAAAAAGGGAATGTTTACCAAAAAGACACTGTTGCTTAGCACACACTTTAAAAAGGTTGCTACGCAACTCTAGGGTAGCCCGTTGCGCTCAGTAAAATTTTTCTAACTATAGTCAGAATTTCCAGGAAGGTAATAATGCAATAATTTGCAGGTATCTACAAAAAAAGGAAAGTGTACGAATAAAAACCGATCAAATGGAAAGTGAATTGTTTTTGGATCCTCGTTGACTCCTAGTCTCCCCAAATTGCCACTGGATCATAGCCAAGCACCACAAGATTGTTGAATTAGAATTCTTTGTTTAAAAATGCAGCAATTTCCATTTTAGATTTTGAAGATCCTCGACGAAAGTTTGAAATGACTTTCTTAGTGTTTTTATAAACATTGAATCTAGTTATTTTTTTTAAAAAACTTATGTTTATTTTTCTTTTTATTTTTTATTCAATACGTAGAAAAATTTTAGTTTGCTAAAGACGTTTTCAACAATCTAACCTGATGAAGTATACATTCCAGGGTTTTCTTCAAATTTCAATGTTTAATGTTTTAAAAAGCTCTTCTACATTCAGTCAATCAGGGAATAGCAATAACATAACCTAAAATTACATGGGGAGTCCCATAAAATAAAATAAAAGAAGTTAATTGAAAAGAAAGATTTACCAACCTCTTCAATATTGCACTCGATGCCGCCTTGGAAATTATCAATATTAAATTCGTCAATTTGGGTTTGATTATTCAATGCTTCCATGCATTGTCCTATAAGCGTTTGGGCACAATTATCTGAAAAAAGAAAAAAAATTAAAAACAAGAGTAAGTGCAACCCGACCCTATATACCATGTCACACCAAATCTTAAAGTTTCTTGGCCCGAATTCATATATTATTTGTAAAGGTCACGCCCCCCAAAAATGGGCATGGGCTTAGAATTAAAATCAATTAATTGTAATTTCGTTAGAACCATGAGAAATTACGGTAAAAGCGAAAATTATTTCAGAAAAAAAACAGTTTTTTCCTAAAAACGCCCCTTCAAAGTAGGCGGAGCTTGAAACTTTGTATGAAGCAAACTTAGCAAATAGTAATATCTTTAATATAAGTAATATTTTTTTTTTCGATTTGGAGTCAACTTTCTGTGGAATCGGGTTTTTAAAGATCTAACATGCTAAAAGAGTGGGCCCAAGATATTGTGGGCGGTCAAATTTTTGCCTTGTTAAAGGTCTTAGGCCAGTATTGCTCAGTACCAAAATTTAAATTCCTGTGCTTTGTCGAACTTGAACAAAAGGCATTTAAAAAAAAAATTGAAATAAAGGTTGTCTCACATTGAAGCCAGTAGTGGGCGTGGCCGTTGACGGATTAAGCCAAATTTCACACTTTGTCTGTGCAGCAGAAGATCCAAGCCGTGTACCAAGTTTCAGCTCTCGCTTGATTTTGTAGACCTAAAACCTTCACATATACCGATGGACAGACGGACATGGCTTAATCGATTCACCTGTCGGTCTCAATCATATCTCTAAAAGGTCTTAAGGGCCTACGGTGAATATTGCAAAGTGTTATTGAAATATTCACCTATTTCAATAACACTTTGAAATATTCATATTATTACTATATATGATATTTCAAATATATATATAGAGTGGCGCAACAGCTCGGGGTGAACCAGGGCCAACTTCTCAACAATTGGTGTTAATTTCTTTCACATAAAAGGGGACCTACAATTTTTCGCCGAATCCGAACGGCTCTTTGAGGAGTTTTTCAAGACAAATGATACCCTCGAAGGGCTTGTCAGGTCCTCGCGGAGGTGGGGACCGTTAAAAGAACGAATCTATTTTTCAGGTGACGATGGCAGGATTCGAGCCCTGACCTCCGGCGCAGTAAGCACACACAATTATAACTACGCCACGGCACCCCAAAATATTTCAATATTAATATTTATTAAGGAGAAAAATATTTGTCTAAAAATAAAGAAACTATGCTGGCAACCTTCTATTTTTTTTAACATACGCAGGCGAACAAGGGATTGTCTACGCTTTAAATGTGTAAAATCTTACGACCCAAAAGTATTTGACGAAGAGGAAAACGACGAGAGGGACCGACCTGACCGCTCTTTCTTGTTTTCAGTACCTCTGAACTTTATTGTGTTTCCGAAAGTACGCTTGAATAATTTAAAAGGCGGAATGCATTTGACTATTAGTGTCAATGGAAGACTGCTTGTAAAAAAAGCACGATAGAACAGAACACAACAGAAAGTCAATTGACTTCGCTATATCTGCGTTCTTGGCGGTTCGACGTCGTGGTAATTTTAAGTAAGGTTTTTATTAACATGGGTTTTGTCGATGCAATGAATAATGGCTGAGTGTTTTGGTTTTCCTTCAATGAATGAAGACAGCATTGAGCTTTAGAAGCATTAAACTCTACTTTGTGTAGAGATTCCCATGATTCAATGCGGTTAAGATCAGAGTTTCATGAGTTAGACATTACGCTGTCATTCCAGGGCCGTAGAGCAGAGACCAGAAACCGAGAACAAATATGAAAAACTGAAATTTCTGCTATCAGTAAAGAAGTGGATTGTACCATAGAAGGAGACAAAAGAGAGCCCTGAGGTGCTCCACCGTTTATTTGACGAACCGAAAACTTGGACCCGCATCCAAAACAACTTTAATTGAACGGTTCGTAAGATGATTACTAATCCACTGGATAAAAGGTTCTTGATGCCAAACTCTGTAAAATGCGTTTGGAAATATCAAGTGCAATAATAATCAATGCTTTCACCAATAATATGCAAGTAATGGTTGCACTTTTTGGTGAGACCATATGCTACAGAAACCGGTTTTGCCGGTCATTAAGGTGTTTTCGTAGTTTCAAATATTTTAAAAGCTGTATAAGCTGAAAATTAATCAACGTTTTCGTGATGAGGTGCCGTGGCGTATGTAGGTCAGTGTTTGCTTGGTGTACGCGTGTTCGAACCCTCCCCCTGCCACCTGAAAAAAAAGACTTGTTCTTTTTTATGGGCCCCGCCCTCCGATAGTAATATTTGATTCGGTAGAAAATTTAGGTCGCTTTGTATGTGAAGAATGCAACACACGCAACATACATGGTCGAGAAGTTGGCCCGAGTTCACCTCAGGCTGTTGCGCAATTCCTTAATTAAATTATAATAAGGGTTATAATAGTGTTCTTTCCCCGAGCTGCAGTTTTAGCTACAAACCACTAGGCAGTAGAGTGGGTACATTTATTAGAATGTTAAAGTGTTCAGCTAAATTGCATACGAATACTAAAGCTCTCGTTTAAATAGATTTTTAAGACCGTTGATATGATTTCATACATATAGAGGTCCGTCGGCTTTTTTTTTAAGATTGTATAAAATGATTTTTTTTTCTCTTTTACGTTTCCGTCTGCATAGACGGAGACTAAAGGAGATAGAACGCGGAACTGCACGCGACAACTGTACAGCGACACCGACCTAGCCAGAAGAGTCAAAATACAAAGGCTACGATTGCTGAGTCATCTAAAGCGGATGGACACCAACGCCCCTGCCCGAAAAGTCTTCGAAATCACCCCGTAGGGACGACACTGTAGAGGAGCACCGAGACTCAGGTGGCGCACGCAAGGGTAAGGGGCCCTCAGCCAACTTCGCGTGCGAAACTGAAGACGGCTAGCTGGAGACAGAGCTAGCTGGCGAAGCATGTTGGCTGAGGCCCAGGTTCACCCCGGATTGTTGCGCCACTTTAAGTAAGTAAGCAAGTTAGTAAGTAACGTGTTGTTCGTTTACTTGCATTATTTATACAGAGAAATCATACACTCTCGTTTAACTGTTTGCATTAAAAGTTTGCAAGGTCAAAGCCGCTATAGTTTTCCTTGAAATTTAAAAAGATGGACTATGACGATATGGACGGACTATTTTTTTTTTCGAAATAATACGAATTACCATTTCAGAGATAGAGAGGGAAGATGAGGTTTATACCCTTTTCTGTGGTCGTTCACCATTTTTTAGATTTGAAATATACGAAGCGACCATTTGGAATTATTTTTCGAATACTGTTTCGAAAATTTACTTTCGCAAAGGTGTTTTTAACTAAATCAACAAATTTTATAATAATATTTTTCTTGATACAATTACACAATAATTTATTTATTTATACAATAATTATAATTAGTTAATAATTGTACTATTTAATTATATGAAAATTATTGTTTAACCCAATTTTAGGTTACAAATAAAACATTTCTTAAACCTATTGAAACAATTGCATTGTATCATATGGATCAACAGGTTCGTTGGGTTTTCATTTAGATGTTAAATGTTTTAAACGCTAGTTTTTAAAAATTTGGGCACTTTTCAAGCCAAATCTCAGAAATTGTTAAGTCCTCAAACTTGGTTATATTTTTAGATTTTTTTATAATTTCCGATACGTGTGACTTTTAACATAAAGAGGCTACTTCTTTTGCGATTCGAAAGTACTTCAAAATCGCAGTTTTAGAACTCCTTTAGAAATAAATGATTTTATATTTTATTTTGATGTCAATTTCTTTCCCAGTGTGCCAAATACAAGCTTTGTACACAGACTGAAGTTATAAAAGACAAGAAGTTATAAGCCCAAACACTATGCAAAAGGGCATACGTTTTCGGTACACTATTTCTGGAACAATTTTAAAAAATATTTTGCTAAAAAACTTTTCAGGTTAAGTACCAAAAAACATTTCAGCCATTTTACATCAAATTTAAAACTGTAATTAAAAAATTCTTCGAATTTTATTTTTCTACGGTTAGCCGTTAAAAAATGAACAGTGAGTGCGGACGGACGGGCAACAAAGTGATACCTAAAGAGGTCCTTTATCAATTTTTGGACGGACCGCTAAGAACATGATTTTTGGCTTTGGAAATTTTTCAAAAGTTGAAGTTTGGCTTGGCTTGGCTTGGCTTGGGAAGACAGTTTTTATAATAAATAATAATTTTACAAAAACTGCAAAATAAAAAAATAAAACCCTTGACATTCATATTTTAGATCAAATATGAAAATAATTTTTCTAAAGCCTTAATCAAAGCTATCATTGGTTCGCATCATTAAAAATAAGGTTTTCATTTTTTTAAATGGTCGAGTTAGTTGGCTTTTATTGGTATTAAAATAAAGCTTAAGTAATACAGATCCATTAACCCAGCAAAAATATATAAATTCAGTTATGAAAACTTTTCTTTTTTGTTGTCTTTTTTATTTAAGAATTATAAACGAACGCATACTTTATGCAACAAAAAAAAAAAGAAAATATAAAATAATGGCACATAGTTTTTAAAATATGTTCTGACTAATTTTTATACTAAAAACCAGTACGCAAGTGCTACAGTTTGTAGGCAAAACATTCAGTCTTTGAAACGGACCGTTGAATACCCTTATCCTATCCTGGGGGTGCCGTGGCGTAGTGGTTAGTGTGTGTGTGCTTACTACGCCGGAGGTCTGGGTTCGAATCATGCCATCGTCACCTGAAAAAAAAAGACTTGTTCTTTTTCACGGTCCCCGCCTCCGCGAGGGTTTGACAAGCCCTCCGAGAGTATTAATTGTCTTGAAAAACTTCTCAAAGTTCGGATTCGGCAAAAAATTGTAGGTCCCCATGTATGTAAAAAAATTAACACACCAGCATACATTGTTGAGAAGTTGGCCCTGGTTCACCTCGAGCTCTTGCGCCACTCTATTTATTTTTTTTTTATCCCGGGGGTATAATAAATTGCTGATGTTATTATTGTTTTTTATTGACGATTTGTGGTTAGTGCAAACATAATGAATATTTACGAAAGTAATCGTAATAATTTTTTATATCCCATAGGATAGGAGGTATACTAAGTTGGATTCATAGTTCGTAACATAGAGAAATAATCACCGTAGACCCCCAAGACCTAAGGGCATATGATCGAGACCGAATTGTAAGTCGAATGAGCCATGTCCGTCCGTGCGTCCGTCTGTCGGTAGTTTTTAGGCCTTAAATTTTGAGCTAGGAACTTGAAACTTGATATCTGTTCTTTCTAGGTCCCGAAGCAGTACAAGTGTAAAATTTTTTGTAATCCGCCCACTGACACGCCCACTCTACTTAATAGCATAAAAAATCAAAGTTGTCGCAGGAAGCTGAAATTTGGTACGTGTTATTCTCGTTAAGTGTATTGTGATTGGCATTTCAAAAAAGGCAAAAACTGCCCCCTTTTGGGCGTGGTCATATTTTATTTGCATTTTAATTAACGGTTTTTATTCGATATATTTTCTTTAAATCCAAAAAGCTTGCAACGTAAAATGTTCAGATATGTGCATGAGCTATCAATTCAAATGAATAAATTTTCGCCACGCTTTTGGGGGCGTTTTTAAGTATAAACTAAACTTTTAATATGAAAATTCATATTCAATTCAAATTCAATTATAATGTAATCGGAAAAACCATTTTGATTTAGAACAAAAATATTAAATAAAATGCATTTGAAAAATTACTATTTAAAGCGATGTCACAACCATCAGTAGGAGTTTCTAAATGTCAAATTTCAGCCTTTCACTTTGTCTTACTTCCCCTTAATTTCCCTGCATTGCTTATAAATTGCTTCCCTTTTATTGCTTATAAATCCTTTTAAGAAAAGGACAAAACTAAATCGATCACCACCACCTAGATCGAACATATCCGGAAAAAGCAATCCATCGGTAAAATTAAGAGCTTAGAAAAGGAGAATAATGAACTCCGAGCTAAGCTTACTGAAATGGAGCGACTCTTCCACGATCTAAAAATGACTTTCTGCGAATTGAAAACGAGGATATTAAAAATACTCGTTTATCGAAAGACTGTGAGGTAACAAAAGAGTGTGTACCACCGAACCGACCAGCAGTCGAATACTTCACGGACGAGGACGAACTTGCACTTGAGACCGATTCAGTTTTAAGGAAAAGGTCTAGCATGAAGCGTAAGGCGAATTCCTCTCCCGAAGTAATACAAAAAGAAGATAAGCCCTCTGGCTCAAACAAGGCCAAACCAGAAGACTTCGGGAGATTGCGCAACCTTCTTGCAAACACGGTGAGAACAGAAAACTATAAGCTTACTTCGCACCGAAAGTAAGCTAATAGCATGTGGAAAGTAATGTTGACAACGCCTGAATGCAGAAAGAATCGAGTGGTATACTTATCAAAATAAGTACGAAAAACCACTGCGAGTCATTGTAAGAGGGCTCCACCCATCATGCACAAAAGAAGACGTTGTAATAGACGTAAGTCAATGTCAATAATTTTAAGACTAAAGGACTCTCTTTTCGCTTACCCGTTGTAAGCCAACATATTGGCCAACCGACAGGAATAAAAAGCCTTACCTTGTCACTTTTTCATCGCTAAAGGGTACCCTTTATGATCTTTGCTCAGACCACTCAGGAGTAATCTTGAAGATGGGTGGAAGACTGGCGAAAATAGAAAGAGCTTACAGGTTAGCTAGCAAAAACATGAACTGGGACGCGTTCAGAAAGGACTATAATTGAGAACTCCTTTCGAGTTAGAAACCGCAGTTGACAAATTCATTGAAGCAATTCAGAGCGCTGCTTGGAACAACACTTCGTCCTAAAAGAACGCAAATAGCACCAACGGGCCTGTACGCACAACATATCCGCTCGATATCGAAGAATTGATTCGTTAAAAGGGAAGAGCTCGCAGAAGATGGCAAGGCACGAGGGCTCCCCCAGACAAAACCCTCTTGAACCACCTCTCTCACAAAACTCGTGAGACCACCGAATACCCTGAAGGCTTGTCGGCGGATAGGAGCTCAAAGTACTCGCTGTGGAAAGCAGCGAAAGAAACCTATAATCCACTCGGCACCAATAAAAAAAAGCTAACGGCGAATAGGCAAGAGAAGACAAAGAGAAAGCGAATTTGTTTGCTGAACATTTAGAAGAAACATTCAAGCCTTTCGACAGTCCGCCGTTGGCTGACGTTCAAAGCAACAACGCGGAATCTGATAGCTTTAGAATGAAAAAAGTGTTGTTAGTTGAACTCCGACAGAGAATAAGCAAACTTAAAAATAATAAGGCCCCGGGTTACGACCTGATCACTGGCGAAATATTGAAAGAACTACCAAAAAAGGCACGAGTCAAGCTACTTTATATGATAAACGCTTCTCTTAGACTTCTATACGTTCCAAGACAATGGAAAGTTGCTGAAGTCATTATGGTTCCAAAAACGGGGAAATGTGCAAATGATAAAAAAATCTTACAGGCCCATATCGCTTCTGCCGATAATATCGAAAGTATTTGAGAAACTTCTGCTGAAGCGATTACAACCAATAATTGCAGAAAGACGCTTGATCCCGGATCAACAATTCGGTTTCAGACCTAACCATTCCACAATAGATCAAGTCTACAGAATAACGCATGAAATTGAAAAAGCCTTAGAGGGAAAAAAATATGTTCAAGTGCTTTCCTCGACGTATCGCAAGCCTGCGACAAGGTGTGGCACGAAGGCTTGAAATATAAGCTACGGCAAAACTTGCCGGAAGACATGTTTAAAATATTGGAAAATTATCTTGAAAGCAGACTCTCTCGTGTTAGGTGTAGTAGTGAATACTCGAGTTTCAAGCAAATTCGGTCCGACCCTGTTCATGCTCTACACAAGAGACATACGTCTAGATGACGAGACTGTCGTGGCCACGTTTGCGGACGATACGGCCATTCTGGCAACAGGTGAATCAGTCGAGTCATCAACGAGAAGCCTCCAACGAGCATCGGACAGACTTTGTGTCTGGACGAAGACTTGGCGAATCGCTCTTAACGAGAACAAGTCTACGCATGTGAATTTCACTTACAGAAGGGTTAACAATTTACCTCTGTTCATAAATTCTGCACAAATACCTTATGCAAATGAAGCGAAGTATCTAGGGATGACACTGGACGCTAAACTAAGGTGGAAACCACACGTAAGGAAGAAGCGTGACGAGCTCGAGATTACGCTCAGGGAAATGTATTGGCTTATCGGAAGATTTTCGAAATTAAGCATATATAACAAACTGCTCTTGTACAGGCAGGTGTTAAAGCCGTCCTGGACATACGGTCTACAACTTTGGGGTTGTACCAAGTCGAGCAACATGTCCATGTTGCAGACTTTCCAAAACAAGACACTAAGAGCAATCGTGAATGCTCCATGGTATATTAGGAATAGCGATATTCACACGGTAGCTATTCATTTAGGAATAGCTACCGTGAGCGAAAAAGTAACAAACTTTGCTCGAAAACTAAATGCTCGCCTTCACGTTCATTGCAACAATGAAATGACCCGTACTCTCAACGAAACTCTTAACGATGTTAACCTGCAACGAGCGACGACTACAAAGAACAAGACCCTTCGATCTAGCGACGTAGGGTGAAGCCGCACGAATTAACGGCTTTAGTAGGTGCATTCACTGGATAGCAACCTACCCAATTAAATAAAAACTACGGAAGCGTAAACTACTTGTTTAGTTAACTTAGTTGTAGTCAAGAAGTATTATGAGAGAGCGAAAATTTACTACTATGAAGTGCGTTCTGGCAGTTTCATAGTGTCTCTCATAAATGGGTGGTTTTTTAGCACGTGGAAATCGGGCATAACCAATATCGGCTACTTCGGTATTATATACCTGCTACAGTGGGCGTATTGGTATCTTTGTCCACCCAAGTATTCAAAAAGGCTCTTTTGAATAATGAAATACACTTGTACTGCTGCGGATAGCAAAGTGCTTGCGCACAACATTTCAGTTTCCTAGCTCAAAATATAAGGCCTAAGAACATGGGGCAAATACAGGCAGACGGACGAACGGACGCACATGGCTTATTTGATGCGAAGTCGGTCTTGATCATATGTCCTTGGGGGTCTACCATTACAATTTAACAAAGTTACAAGCAAAGCTTAGAGTTTCTCTGATCATGAATGTGAAGTAGCGAGAAGAGACGTACAGTGCTCAATACTTACCTATACCTGCTTACACTTAACACCTGAAGTCCTGACTTAGCATATTCATGATTCAGCCTATGGCTAGTTCGAGATATTTAAAAAAAAAACTATAAATATGCGAAGTTACGCAAAAAAAAGTGCACAAAATACAACTTTAAAAACTGAAATAAACCATAAACACCAGTTAAACCAAATATACTTTTTTCATTCCTAAAAAAGTTGGTAAACCCAGCCTAGGCAGATCTTATCCTTTTTGTCCAACTCTGCCAATGCCACTGTACCAACAGTGCGACAAGTTTTTTCTTTTGTCTCAATGTTGGTAACTCTGCTCTACATCAAATAAAGTTCGCCCCAAATTGGGCTCAATTGTGTTCTGATGTGCATTTCTTTTTGCGTGGTCTTTAAGAGCGGAATTTAGTTAGCTTTCACTGGAGTTACTTACTTGAAAAAAAAAAACTATAAAACAACGAAACAGGAGAGACACTTCGAGCTCTTACGGTTGTTTTTGAGAAGGCCTGGTTATTTCAACGAGCCGGTTTTGGCGTGTTTTTTCGTTTTGTACTATGCTTTTGATCGGGTTCTTTGGAATAAATTCTTGTTAGATTATCGTCCAAGTGGCTCTTTCTTGTAAACATAGTTCAGTCCCTATAATGTGAACTACCATAGCCGTACTCGGGTTTCGGAGACATGAGACATGACACATGGTACACGAGTGGTGCGTCAATATTCCGACTTTATATCTTTTCAGGAGAGGTCCTGGACTTGGTTTTACATACTTCCGAATGGGAAATGGCGTTAACGTGAGAAAAGTGTGATGAAAAAAGTGATGGTTATTTCCGAAACTTCTGACCTGTTTGATAGCACTCTTGTTAAATTTTTAAAGTGTGTCTTTCGAAGTTTTGACCAGGTAACTCATATGCCCAAGTTCTGATTCGAAATGTAGAATTATTATTCGCAATTATAACTTTCGAAAATTGTTGCTTGCTCCTTTTATTCGAAAGGAGGCAAAAAGGAAAAAAAAGTTTATTTCGCAGGTTTGATTTCTTAGAGTCAAAAGAAAAGTGTTAAAATGAGTTTTGAGTTTGTTGCAATTTTTAACTTTTGAATATTAAATTAAATTTTGTATGGCTTTGCCATAGGGGCCGCTCCCCAATATAAGCAACGATAAGTTCGGTTATAGCTTTTTGATTAGTGTTTAAATGACTTTTTTTTTTGTGTAAGCATACCTTCTAAGTTTGTGCTAAGTTGCTGCTGCTGTTGTTGTTGTTGCTGCTGCTGCTGTTGCAATTGCTGTTGTTGTAATTGCTGCTGCGAACTAACGAGTAACGACGAGTTATCAGTGGACCCAACGCCTGAGTCTAAGACTACCGAGTTGTACGTATTTAACGAGTCCGATGACGGTTCACTGTTGGGATAAGCGGGTGACATTCCAGTGCCGGATGAAGGTGACAAACCCTACAGAATTCACAAAATAACAAAAAATATAGCAACAATAAGAATGATTCTTAGGTTCTGTTTTTCATTAAGTTTTTTTTATAACTACTTCTCTTGAATTGTGCAGACAAGTGCAGGTCAGTGAACGATGTAGTGGACATTGATTCTGTTGGATTCCATAGGATTGAGCGACTGCTGGATTAATTGAATATGTTTGTTGCGGTGGCTGATACGGAGGTGGGGGCTGATTGGGTATTGCCGAAGCTGCACTAAACCTACTCCATCCGTATGATCGTTTGGTTTTAAAATAAAATAAAAGTAACGAAAAATCTTTTTGATAAAATCCATTCGTGCTTGGAAGTGGAAAATTTTATTGCATTTTTTGTTTTTCTTTCTAAATTATTCTACGATTAAACTTTTGCAAACTTAACATGCAGTCAAAACGCATGCATACAAGCTAATGATTATTGTATTTCATTTTGTTAAAACAAAACAATAAACAGAAAAACATAAAATAAAATAAGAAACCATAACTGACCCCTGTAGAAAGTCCTTTTGTAACGTCAGGTCATCTGCCAGAGATCCTGCTAACTGGTCGAGAGCATTTGCTTGCGCCGGCGATATGCTCGTATTGGTGTAGTCAGCTGAGAAGCCCCAGTCTGGTTCCAGACCCACAGCCGGTATGGGACTCAGGCGGCCACACGAACTTGCATTGGACGATGCTCGTTGACGAAAATCAGGCGATAATTGAAATCCTCCGCCACTATTGGATTTTTAACAAGTTTTTTTTTCCGTAAAAGAGCACGGGAATTAATTTAAATAAAAAAGAACATGGAAAAAAAGAAAACAAATAAAAATTAAATAAATAAAAGTAAATAACAAAAATATTTCTTATTAAATCTTAGCTATAAGAGTGCATTAATTATATTCATATAAAAAAAATGTGTAACACGCGTTTTAAAAAATTGTGTGTGTTTTAAAAAAAACCACAAAAAAATACCTGGCAGTTAAAATGTTAAAAATGTGAACCGTTGAGGCTAACGCCATTCTAAGCTACACGAATTGCGCTTTTTAAGCCCCTTACAACAGTCATTTATGCCTTTTATTTAAGGGAAAATTAAAGGACAATTGAAAGCAAAACCTTTTTTACGTAACTTCTTTTTGAGATAAAAAAAACATTTTAAAACTGTTCCACTCTATCTTTAAAAAAATTACGGATCTCTTTCTGTTAGAACAATAGTCGTTTTATCATATTGCCAGATTGTAAACAGATGCAATTTGCCAAATCATTAATAACTTCTTTTATCTCTGCAACAAAATGTGATAATGATAACCTTACGTGCAATTCCAGACAGACGATTTCATATTACCGCCTCATATAAAAACAAAACGTTAACTTTCACTCACAACACTACGAAAAAAAGTACTTAATATTAAAAAGACAAGCCATAAAAATCTATTTGAATTCTGCTTTTAATCTTCGCAGCACTATAATTTGCCAAAACCTCTACTTCAAGCATTAATATAAGATTGTAGCTACTTGAAACTTTAAAAAAGAGAATGTAAGAAAAAGGTACTACATAAACCGTACTAGACAATACATTACAATTCAGAACAAATTTAATAGTTACCTATGAAGAGGACTTTCCGGGAAGTGATCTAGCCCTTCACTGACACTACTACTCGGCGACGGGGTTGCATCGTTTAAGCCAGTCACACCGGCATTCCGTAATGCTTCAACACGCTTTTTGGCACGTCCCCGTCTCTTCTCGTACTTGGACGTTTCCATTGATGCTGCTCTTCGTCGCACCGATTTTCCGGGCTTTGCATCGGGATTCAGCATCCACCATGATGATTTGCCGGTACCCTCGTTTTGTACTCTCATGAAACGATTGTGCAGTGACAAATTATGTCGGATTGAGTTCTGTAAAATACAAGAAAAAAAAGAGCATAAGCATATTGTTAAATATGTGCCCATAAATAAAGATGGTAATCGATATAGGAAGATTGTACCAACTGTCTAAGAATTTTCCTTTTTGTTAAGTGTGGCACTTGGGACGGGATTTAATCTGACTATTGTTTCATTCATGGGAAAAGCTATACATTGAAAGCTGAAAGTTGAATGAACTTTTTGCAAAGGGAGTAAAAAGAGATTTCTTTTTTCGGTTTTGAATAAAAGCAGATATAAATAAATAAATAGAGTAGCGCAACAGCTCGAGGTGGACCAGGGCCAACTTCTCAACAATGTATGCTGGTGTATTAATTTCTTTACATACAAGGGGGCCTACAGTTTTTTGCCGAATCCGAACGGCCCTTTTAGAAGTTTTTCAAGACAAATGATACTCTCGGAGGGCTTGTCAGACCCTCGCGGAGGTGGGGGCCGTGAAAAAGAGCAAGTCTTTTTTTCAGGTGACTATGGCAGGATTCGAACCCAGACCTCCGGCGTAGTAAGCACACACACTAACCATGACGCCACGGCACCCCACGAAGAAAAGCAGATAATTTAACTTAAAAGATTTCGTCCAAATTTTTTTTTTTGGAAAGTCAATTTGACTTTTTCAAGACACTGTTCAAGATACTTATTCGATAACCTTTTACTATCCAAAAAAATTTTAACACGTTCAGATTTTACAAATTCAGGGTCTTCAAAATTTTCTAGAATACCCCAGTAATGAATACACAATTAAAAATGGTTTGGCAAAACGTATATACCCCTGATATCTACGCCTGATTCCAACGTTTTTGTCTGTAGAGGTGCGAATAACTTTATGGTACCTCTGCAGCTGTTGTACATCTGGAAAAGCTGGGTTTCAAATGTAAGCTTAAAAACGCTCTTCACGCTACAAGAGATAAGCATCCTTTTTCACACCCAGCAACATTTAAACGGAAGACAAATTTGTAACTGAATACTTGTTACACATCCAACCCCAAATCCAACAAACAAACTCAAACGAAAATAAAACAAAAGTATTTTTTCATATAATGTAATTATAAAAAACCTTTGATATTTAATCAAAGGTTTCCGTTAATAAGCGAAAAATGGGAAAGCTAAGCTGCTTTCAAAAATCGGCGTACCCCACAAGCGGACCATAAGGAATGCAGTAGAGTGGGAGGGTTGTAGTCCATCACTTCATATTATAACCTCGCGCCTAAATGAAACAGAAGAAGAAGAAAGTTCTTTCAAAAATTTCGTTTCGTCATGAGCCCTATCTAGACTTGTTAAAAAAGACCCTTTTTCACAAGTCTAGAAGGAACTTTTTAAAAATGAATTTGGTGAAACAAGATTTCTGGTTAATTTGTTTAAAAAAGAGCTTAAATTTCATTTACACAAACTTTTAAATTGTAGTGTTCCTATTTAAATAATAAGTAAAATTAAGTTTAAATCTGATCAGATAAGTCTAAAAAATTCACCTTGTGAATTCTGACAGTTTCTTTTGCAGACAAGCTGTGGAAGACACAATAAAAGTGTTTCAGTAATCTTTTTGGACTATTTATAATATGTTCAAATTGTTGAAAAATAAAATGCCAATTAAGTACTTAGTGACTACCATTTTCGCGGTTGATTTTGTTGTTTATTTTTAATTTTCTTCAACTTATTTTCAGAGATAAAATCGACTGTTGACTTTGTCTGTAACAGAAATGTGCGATTTTTCGAAGCTTACTTCCTTTTTGCATTTTTAATATTATTTCCTGCGGCCTACTTTTGCAGCGACTAGAAAAAGCAATAATAAAATAGGGCACAAGAAAACTTTTTCGTCTAACTTCGTTACCGAAAACTCACGAAGTACTGCCCAATATTTAAAAATAAAAAAGTGTCTTAAAAAAATAAATCACCTAAGAAACTCATAATTTTATTGTTTTTGTAATGGAAATATCATTTTGCGGCCTAATTTCATATTTTTTTCAGCTTATTTCCTACGGCGTAATTTCGCAGCGCTGATATAAATTATGTCTGGGCAGGTGTGCGGCACCGTTCTAGTTGTGAAGATGCCGCTAGGTGGGTTGGTCAGTCAAACTTAGCAAAACCAATTCAATTTCTAAAAACTGCATAGCTTGCATAGTCCCAGGAGGACCCATAGTGTCACCCTATGGAGACAACCTGTAAGCTTAAGGGATAAAAACGTGTCTAAATATTATAGTTAGTTGAAGTGTGTCTGTGTATCCTATGCTTCGAAAATAAATTTCACCCAGGAGCAGTGTCTGCTTAACTTCACGATATGCGTCACCGAAAGCTCGTTCAGCTCTTTAAATGGAATTTAGCTGCGATTTGCTATAAGATGAGATTTGAGGCAGAGTCATCAACAAATCATATAACGAGCTGTACCCGGTGAAAAGACAGAATTTTAATTTTGACCCCGGCCGAATTTTGACCCTTACCCAAGGGAGTAAATGAAAACGAAAATTAAATACAACAAAAGGAAAGCCCTGACCTCAGGCGGCGCGGTGCCCGCAAGTGAAAGATAAAACCAAACAACCTGGGACAGCACATACGTGGAGGCATTTAGCTAAGGCCCGATTTATTAAAGGCACAAGTTGGTTATTGTTTAGTGATGAGATGACAAATTAGTTATCGGTTGTCATATTATTTTGAAATGTTTCTTCTGAATATTCTGCTTTAATTATTATTTAGACAAGTAGAATCTTTTCGTATTATCCCAAAAGAAAATATTCATACTCAAAGGATGAATAGATTAGAATAGATTGTTTGCTTTCTTCATCGCAAGCCATTTATGCTTTGTCTGCCCCGAACACATGCAAGCGCATAACTAAATACTATGTCTCCACCGGCTATAAAACTGCGTTTACACGATCAAAAAGTGTCTGCCGAAGTGTCTCCATAAACTTAAGATTAATTTGATACAGGCACTCCTTTGAGGCACTCAAATCAATGTCACTACTTTGTCTCAGAAGAGAGTGACGATGACTTTACCCAGGAGCGAAAAACTATTTCGTTGTAAAAAAGAAACCGAATTTGGAAAGATCTGTCATTATGTAAATATTCTTCTCATTCCGTTCCAGTTTCCTTTTTCGAGCCTTAAACTTAAGATTGGGAGAGACATACAAATTTCAATCGTCTCGGCAAGTAATTTAAAAAAACAAAGCGTCATAAATCTCATTCACCCTTACATACCTCGTTTATGACACTTTTATCTCTTGTCGCACTTTTATAACATTTTGAGACTCAAAAATGGAAACTGTCCACGTAGGTATGACAGATGTGTTAAAAATTCGCGTTCTCTTGAGATTCTTACAACTAAATTACTTTTTCGTTCCTGTTAGATAGGCCTACCGACAAAAGTGGGATTAATTTAGTGTAAAAATGATAACGAAAATTCTACACAAGTTCTGTCAAAAGCTTGTGGTGCCCATAATAGAATGAAGTCTTCAGCCCAATGAATCCGTTGCATCCGTTGCGCTGAAAAACGCACGTTCTTAAGGGAAGCGGCCCAAAAAAGAAATATGCGACGTGCGTCGCTTCCCATGAGAACGTGTGTATTTTACTGAGTTGTCATAGTTGTGTACTTCGGCGTGACGAACGTATCGGAATCATTGGGTTGAAGGCCTTAAGCATACGATTCGAAGATCGTATGAGATTTCTGTGTTTCTTACCAGCTGTTGAATTTCCGCGTCGAACTTCTCACTGAATTGGGACTAGCCAAGAAAGGTTAACGAAAACTTAACGTAATCGAGCAAAATGTTATCACGGTCGTGGCATACTACGTGCATGTAAAAGGACATTTATGAAAGCCCATTTAAGATGGTATAAGTTTACTATGATAAAGCCTTATTCTTTACTTTCTTGTGAGACCCAAAATGACAACAAAATAATGCTCGTGTCATATTTTCTTCTTTCTTCAGGCGCGAGGATCATGATCGTGTCAAATAAATCTTAAAATCGTTTGTGTCTTCGGTGGAGACAGTTCGGGATCTATTTTTAATCGTCTTCACTCCGGGTAATCGCAGTTTATGGCCGGTGGAGATATAGTTTTATCCATCGATTGCAAATATTCACAAACGGCTAAAGATGACAAAAAACATATTATTAAGAATGAACTCGGCAGATGGGGTTCGAGGCTTTGCGAAAATTGGAACATGTCAATACCGGAAAGGGAACCAATTTGCAATTTTCAATTGCAAAGGAGTACTTAAAATATTGCCAATGCAATAAATACATACCGCAGCAAAAGAAAAATTGTATGAAAGGCACATTTACCTACAAAGGTTCAAAACAGAAAAGTAAAAGGCTGCGAACTGGTAGTTTAATTGACTTGATTTTAGAAAGAAGAGGATATGTTTGAAATAAAAATTACTGAATCCATTTTGGGTAGATAGTACCTAGCGTGTAAAATACTCAAGCATCCGAAAACCGTCATTGAAAATAAAAATGCTTCAGTAAGCAACTGAAGTACGATCGAAGAATTAACAATTGAATTGATTCCTGAAGTGGCATTTCAAAAGAAGCTCGAGAAACACCCAATAAAAAACCTATAAGCCCTAAAAAATACTCCAAATCGGCACAGCCAAAGCCCTAAATATATTATATTATTTGAAAAGCTTTGAAAGTGTTTCTTATGAATCGCCAACACTAACTATTTATATGGCACAGATTTTAATTAATGATTATTCTGAAGACACATCAAGTATAGTACTTATATCTCAGATTAAAATTAAATTGCTGAAAATAAAGTCCTTCTATAGAAGGTGGTTGCTTTTTTCTTTTCTGTTTGGATTACCCACCCGTTATTCAATAAAAAAAACCAGCACTTTCAGGTGAATTTCGTCCTTGATTTTAAAATGCCGGTAGGAAAGAAAACTTCAACTTTTAATTACAAGCAAAGCTTACCTCTCAAGGATGCACAGCAATTAGCTTTGCATTAATGCCCACACCATACGCAGAGCATACGCAGACCATTCATGACGCCAGGATATCTTGACTGTATGCCAATTATGCGATCACCGTGGTGATAAGTACCTCCCTCCTTCTTTCGAGGGCATCCATGCCCACCACTCCATTATGCACAAGAAAAAGACGTTTCTCTAATTTGATGTGATTAGGCGGACTGTGTTCCATCAGCTCCCTATTGTTGATCCCTGTATACCTATCTGTATCCAAGTCATGGGCGTGGAAGTAATGCATTACGGGCCACTTGGTCATGCACGAATTTATTGTTATACATCGAGGGGCCGTTGCTTATGAAATTTCTTATAAATTGACGAAACAGATTGTCGTTGAACTTGGATACGAGATAATGTATTTCACGAGGCTAATGGATAGGATAATACCGAGTACGTCCCCATCCTTAATTAGGCTAATACTGAATGTGGCAGCGCGCCATAGTACCTATGGTAAAGTGAAACCCCTTTGGCCATAACTCAGAAAAATTGTATCATCTTCCTTGAGGGCACACCATCCGCCGCGTCCGCTAGCTGCCATCGAGATTTTACCTAAGGAACTTATGCATAAATGCGACCCGTCAGCATATTAAAATTCTGAATGCCATATTAACTCGCCAAGGAACAGGGCAACACATAGCGCGAGTGGGCTCGACCTCACTCAGCAAACATACACGATATGCGAGTGTATCCTGGCAAATAAAATAAAGTAATTGATTTGAATCCCACCGCAGCGGTTTCGGGGCAAAAATGTCATAAGGTTTCGGCGAAAGGGTGGCCTTGAAGCGGGTGATGTCATCGCGTGCGCAAGGGGGCTCACCCCCTTCAAACAATAACTTATCTAAGTGAACTGCTTCTTCATCTTATTTCATCACTGCTGGGGATATGTGTAATAATTTTTTTCTTCGTTCAGCTTTTTTATTTGGTCCTTTCCTTCCTTGTAGCCGGTTTTACATCGGCAGTTCGAGGGGCGGGGGAGTGATGATACCCACCCGGCATGATGCGGGTTCGGGTTATTCAAAGAGACGCCAGGAAAAGTCAGATTTTTTGTGCTCACTCCGTTCGAAGCCCGTGTATATCCTTTTATCGGTATCGGTGATAAATGGCGCCAACTTGGCGATGGTGCCGCTCTAACGACTGAAGACGACACGACGACCGACGACCGACGGTGTGTGTGCTGTCGTCGCACTGTAACGCGTGTATGAAGTATGAAATTACTTGCGGCTGATGTGGGAGTAGAGGAGGTTTGCTTGGTTGTCGTGGATGTCTCAATGAGCTTCGAGGTACTAAAGGTAAAAATGATTTTCTTTCATATTTTCGTTGGATATTTTTTTTTTCTTTTCTCCCACATTGACTCCAACTGGATGGTTATGGTTAACTTTACCTCAGGATAAAAGACAATACAGCCAGTGCAGAGGTTTGCTCGTTTCGTTAAGAAATGAGCTGAATTTAAAAAGAACATCAACTCGTGTCGGCAAGAATTTATAAGAAGTGACTTGGTAGTCTGGGCATAAGATAACAAGTATTGACATTTGGTAACAAAAGGATATAAAGGAAGAGAAGGGGCTACACGACAACCAACAAGGAGCAAAAATTTCCGCCGACATGGCATATGAGCAAGTGATATAAATTTGTGTAAATTGATGCGTTCAGTCTTGATTGGGGCGACGACGACGAAATGTGCTTGTACTTTAGGAGCTAGAATAATTGAATGGGTTATATATGGGCCTATTCGGATGCGATTAGTTTGTATAGGTTAGGAATAAATCGTGTTTTAATGGGTCCTCGATTGCCCGATCATTTATTTATGTCCAATTACGGGCAGTGTAAGAGGTTGGTGTAGACTTTGATTTTCTGATCAGAAATAGTGCAAGTTCGAGTTCCTTTGTGCTCTACACCTTTACCTGGTGTGATTAGAAGAACCCTTCTGCTGTTTCTTTAATAGTGCACTTACAAGTTTGCTGATAATACGAGTACCAATTCACGATTTCAAGCACTTTAGGCCTTAGGCTTTTTGAAACAATGCGCGAAAGTTTACGCTAGGATGTCTCTAGGTTGTTTGTACCTACTAGCGTGTTTGTCTATTGCTTGCATAGGACCTCATATGGTATAATGTGATTACGGAGTTCAATGAAAATTTAACACACTTGAGTCGTACGAATATGTAAAACCAAGAGTCATTAGAAGATTCCTGATAGAAGTGGCAGCCAATAGCCGTTGAAAAACTAACATAGAAGATAAAATTCAGACCTGGGGCACCTCAATATTTATATGGTAAATAACAGAATTACTATTAGATTATTTATATGGTAGCGAAGTTTAATTAGAACTTTTAAGTGTATTGAATAAAAGTAGATTCAACGGTTCTGAAAGCACTCAAATTCGAAGAAAAGAGCACAAAAACGAGGGCGTAAGTCTCGCAGATAGGATGCGGAAACGTTTCTTCTTTTCGGTGTGATAAAGCCATCAAAATATTAGAGATCTTAATTTCAGCTATTCATAACCCGACATTTTGGAATGAAATTGAAAATGGATATAGAAATTTGTCTATTATAGATTAAGAAAGTCAGTCACATATCGGGGTTTTTTTGCTATTCTTTTGTTGAGCCTTGAATCATTAAAAAAGGGGGGACTTAAAGTGAATTTCGAAAATGTTTTCATTTTTTATTTTGCTTTAGAATAACAATATGAGGCTTAATTGGTTAGGGTTGAAAGTGAAACTATTCCTTAAAAAATAAAAATAATAAAAAAATATTTGTATAGATTTTTTTTTAATTTTTGTGTCAGACTGAAGACCGGTAGGTACACATTTTCCGAAAGAAAGCAAAAGCAAGCAAATAAGTAAAATACCCTCTTAAAGGGGTATTTTTTGCTGAATTAAGGTTGAAGCCCTAATTTCACGAGAAAAAAAAACCCGAAATTCGCAACAAACAAAATCAGCAACAAAAAAAAAACCTACAATAGAGAAAATTCCAATGCGATGGCTCTCAAAATGGTCAAACCCGCATATTTAGGGGGAGTTTAAACCACCTCTTATTTGGGGTTTGAGTGGTTCACTGTAAATCTAGATTCTGAATCGTTGTGAAAAGGTTTGGCGTGAAAAATCTCGAAATGTTGGAGAGACTTTTTTTCCTGTCCTTATGTATTTATTTCGGTTTAGGGCGCGGTGGAAACGTGGCATAACGCTGCAACAAAACAGAATAGATAGGCGAGAACTAAAATTATGTGCCAATCTGGATTAACAGGTAACACTTAACACAGACAATCCTTATTTTAACCCAATATTCCATAATCTCTTTGACTACAAAAAGATGTTTTACATAAAAACAACTTTTTTAAGAAAAAAAGAATTTTATAGGGAAAAAAATTCTTTGTAGGTGCCAAACACAACGCTTCCATGTAATCAAAACTGGACGCTTCTATTTATCCAACAGAAATACTCAAATAGATAAGAATGATATAATAGGATTGTCGACGATGGCCATTTTAATTTCGTAGAAAAGCGCACAATTGTGTAGCGCCAGCACGGCGATCAGTCCGACCCGACGTGTCTCACGACTGACACACGCGCTGATTGTGAATCGGCTAATGGTTGCTTCACAACAAGCGCTTCACCGTCAGACCAGAGCGGCAGCGCCAATGCGAGAATGAAAAAAATCGTGTGTTAATACACAATGACAGCGAGAAACCGTAACGACTGTTTTGATTATAAAGTAATAAAACACAACATATTTGTTTTCCACAACTCACAACAGAGAATGACAAAAAAATCGTCGGCCACGGCGAGAGCGTCTCAATTTTTCGTAATGGCCAGCGCTCGAGACAGCGAGATCGCTGGCATTATGTTTATGAGCCACCCAATGCATTGCCATTGAATGAAATGCATTTGACTGTAAAACAGCCATAAGCTGCGTCACGATATTTTTTATATGGAGTTTTGACATTTGTCTCACAGATATGACCTAGGCCCATTAAATAAAAACTCTAATTCCGAACAAGATAGCCTTAAGTCCAAGTTTGTTCGAGATTATTAATTGGTTTGGAAAAAATTTTTGATATGTAATATTACTGACTATTGCCCCCATTACATCCTGCAAGACTTTCAAATTTTTAAATGAAATTATTATAAATATCTAAAAATAACAATTATTTTTTGTTACCAGTTACACCCAAAAATTGCTTTCGGCCTATTGTGTATTACCAACAGACATTCAATGCAAGTAGCGCTCCTGTTGCAGGTCGCAACAATGACTACATCTGTCATTCTAATTTATTAAAAATTCGTAGCTTACCCTCCGATTTGCAAAATTTAACGTCGTAAAAGTCAATCCTCAATTAGGATTAGAAGGACTCATTTTAAATTAGAATGACTAATTTTTGGTTTATTTCCATCAGAATGACCGATCAGATACAGACCCCTGCGTATGCTTCCTGTACTTTGTAGATTCGCCAACAAAATTTAGGGCCAACTAGGAAGCTCTTTTTGAGTGAAAATTCTTTATTTATTCTTTATGAGAGGGAAATAAGAAAAGTTTTTGTATAACGATTCTCAGCCCAGTTCTGGTTTGGTCCTCTTACATGTTCTTAAATAAATAACATGCATTTGTGTACATTTTTAGTTCAAGTCTATAATTGCAGGTTTTAAAATGTTGGTATTTTTCTTAAAGAATAGTAAAAAAGACACAGAAAATATAATGCAGACAAGATGCGCGTCAACTTGGTTATCTTGGAAACATTTTTTTTTTTAATTTTCTCTCATTTACATTTCAGATCACCTCAAAACTGATCATCAGCGTCACATGTCTTATCATACACACCCCATTGACAATGGGTCAAAGCAAAATCTGTAAAATAATTTCCAATACATATTTCTAGCCACATATCATTACCACTTCACACGACAAAGTTTGCAAATCTATCGTTTACTTGTGAACTTCACACTCTCAAGAGTCATAAAGAAAACTAGAGAAAATACCCATACCAACCCAAAACTCAATAAGAGCCTTGAACTTATCCATAAAAAAACGGTTTCGTTTTAACAATAGCTACAAGACTCCCATGGAGTCCAGCCCACATAGATGCGAGACTACATTACCGTGAAGGTCATGACTAAGTTGACTGTATTTTGCATAGAGTAGATACAGCTCTGGTATGGCTAAGGCAGATGTTTGTGAACAGCAGTGCCATAATGGCATTAGACAAGATTTAAGCCTTTAGCCCAATGAATCCGTTGCATCCGTGACGTAAAGTACACTGACAACTCAGTGAAATACACACGTCCTTATGGGAAGCAACGTACGTACGACACGAAGTTCTTCTATGGGTCGCTTCCCATAATAACGTTGACTCAAGTGTCAGTTGTGTACTTCAACGTGACCGACGCAACAGATTCATTGGGCTGAAGGCTTTAGTTGAGGCGCGTTCATTATGATGAATTGAACAAATATCGAATAACTCGTTTGATGATAAATTTGTAAGGTAATTGGTGGCGCATTATTTTTTCGTTTTTATTATCGTATTGATTTTGTCACACATAAAAACATACATGTGTGTTGTGTATAGATTTGCGCCACACCGCGCTCGCCGGTACGATGGTCTTGTGCCGCTTTCAGGAAATCATAATCGCATAATCGCAAGAGACTTATGCTGATTTGGTGTTTATATTATTTGCTCGTATATCGTCCAGATACACCCATCAAATCATTAACAAAATGCAAATTTCTAGATGTTGTTTAGCTTTGCGATTAGCGATTTCAGATTGATAATATTTACATAGATATCACGCCATACGATATGTCAGGTTTGCATTAAGATCTGTAAAAGATATTAGTTTGAACTGGAAACGGCCAACAAAGGTTTTTTTTACGTCTACCGGCAGTTTGAAAGTTGATTTCCGCAATATGAATTAACAGATTATCGTGTGATTTGAAGATTGCGGCTTACTGTCAAAGTGACAGGCAACAATCGAGTCGTTGTAAGAAATTTATACCTTTTCTTATTTGAGAACAGACTTAGGGCACTCTCCTACGAGTGGCAGAACGCGTTTGTCGTGTATGAAATTTAACTCATCATGATTTGGGCAAATTCGCGGCCATTTTGATTTTTATCCAAAAATCCCGTTTTTGGCGACAAAACTAAATTTTTGTTTCTTCCTTAAAACCATTAATATACAACTTCCCTCTAATTTTCATAAACATCGGACAATATGTCCCCGATTTATCACGATTTTAATGAAAAAATCATAAGCATTCAGAAATGTAAAAATTTTGAGGTTGGGATTCACTTTTAAAGTACCTATCTCTATCAGTCTTGTAGATCTTTTCATTCCAGAGCAATCGGTTTTTGTTTTTTTTAACCTAGCGCTATTAGAGCCCGAGATATTAAAAAAAATGTGTTTTGAGGCTCCAGAAAATTAGTGAAAAGCCTCATTTTTCCACTTTTTCCGAGCAGCACAGGATTTTTTTACCAAATTTTTATTTTTTACATACTAAGCACAAAAAAAGTTTATTTTGCATTCTGAGTTTATACATTCATTATTATAAGACAACTTCGCTCTACCACATGCAATACATGCAAGTATGTACCTAGCACTTCGCATTCTAGCACTTCGCATCCTAGCACTGCGAAATCTGCATTTGGGAGAAACTTCGCCAAAATTGGAATTCCTTACACCCGAATAGGTATTTTAAGACAACTTCGTTCTACCACATGCAATCATGCATGCCATGTTCCTTGCACTTATGGCATGCAAAGATGTGATTTTTTTACATGTCGGTTACTAACGAGCAAAACATGCGACAAAATTCATGTCATGGGATAAAATCCACTTATCCATTTATTTTTTCTCTTTTAATTGCAACTTTTGCTCCAAATGATTTTAGTGAATTTGCAAATGAAGGGTTGCAAATTCGCCATGCCATACCTAACCGCTCATTTTCTAAGAAACATACAACATATTGATCCATTGTCTCGTTTCTTAGGCAACATTCATCTTCTTTACAAAGGCAAAACAAAGATAAAATCTCATTCCATCATCACCTAAAAGTAGCAATCATGCGGACATGAAAGAACTCAACAGCTCACATTTATTCCTTTTATTGAACGCTTTCACTCGATTAGTTGTGCAGTTTTACAAAACTTTTCTCATTTTCAGTTAAATAGTTTTATCGAAAATTCTACATTTTATTATCATGCAGCCGATGACGCCAGAACGACTGGAGGTATTAAAAAAGTTTTAATCAAACAATTAAATATGCCGGCGCTGAAGATAAAAAAAATTAAATTTATTTGCCATGAACATAAAATCCTTTGAACACAAGGTGGAACTGTTGGGGCTTTCAATGAGATGAGACAACTTAATTCACAACAATTTGTAAAGGTAGAAAAATAGTTGCTCTTTGAAATGGATCATCGGGGCCTTGATGACGTTTATGATTTCAATTCAGACGTGCGCACAGAATCTCGAAAAATTATAGGTCGTCATTTAAGAACAAAAAAACACTCAAGTTCTTATCATCAAACCGGAAAAGACGGTGGTTCACCAGCAAAACCACTTCATATTAGCATCAGCTTCAGCTTAAATGATGTTAATATAAGCGCCACTTTCAGTTATAACCAAAACATGGTGTTTTGTAAAATCAACCACGAAATTTCGAATTTGTGTTTTGGTTCACCCACTAAACAAAAAATCAATCAATAAAACACCAGACTTAACCCGTAAATCCAAACGCAAAGCCTTTAAACTTGATACAAATTGATTAAGCTATAAAAACAGGGGAATACCATTTCTTTAACTTGTATCTTTTAGTTTGATGACTTCCCAGTTCTCCCCCTCGGGACAGAGGGACTGAAAAATCAAGTCATACCTCTTTGGTAGTAAAAAATTTGAAGACAAGTTAAAAGTGATGACTTAACATTTTGATTTGAGAAGAGCCGTGAAACTACTTTAGAAGGGAGGCCGATATGGTAGACAGTAACGTGACGGCAGTCATTATTGCAGTGTCAGGCGAAATGCTTGTTAAAATATCCAAATTAGAGTGATCGTAAATTGCTAAAAAAATTATTGCGTTTTTCGGTAACTTCAAGAAAGTTTTGACAGATATCGTGGCGAGGGCGTTGTTTGCAGACATTTGGTCGTACAATTTGGTTGTGTCGAAATCAATCGAAATTCGCTTATAAATTCGTACAAAGTCCTCACCTTAAATAGAGTTTATAAACTCTACAATAATGTCAAAATATGTAATATATTACATATTTTGACATCTGGGCTTCTTAGCTTCCTAAAAGGAAGCGCAGACCTAATGAGCACGACAAAGCAGAACAACTGAGTTTTTGTCTTTTGTAAAATTCATTAACGGTTTAGCCCGAAGGCGATTTTTTCTTGTTTTTTTTGAGTACTTGGAAAAAGGCGACCAGCTCTTGTTTCCATCTACTCTGAATGACTAATTTGGCTGACCTTGCATTTCCATGCCCCACCCGGAATCGATGGGGATGCATTTCCATGCCCCGCCCGGAACAACAGGCGGATGGACCGTTGTTGATGGGCTGCAAATATCTCTAGATCTACCTCTTTTAACTCTTAATCTGTGTTTTCTGTTGGATCCCCTTATCTTTCTGCAACTCATTAGCTTTTCGCTTGAACCTAGCTTGCATTATTTTTCGGCGAATCGGCATATCCCGCGCAGCTCTTCTAATATTTTAATTTGTGCATCAAAAATATCAAATTCGCCACTCTGTGTTTTATGTTTTCTAGTAGGATAATAACTAAGTAGGGGTTTTCCGCTATCTGTATTTTTATCCGGGTAGAAAATGTCGTGGTCATGTTGTTCTACTCGAAATTTGTCCGCATTAAATCTTATTTCAGGTGGAATCCGACCTTCCTCCTCTTGCTTCTGTCTGTATTCCTAATACCACTTGTTTGGCAATCCCGGTAAGACGAAAGTTAAACATTTGTTATTCATCTGACCAGGCATTTGCTTTTCGGAGGTCCTAGAACTCCTAGGAAAAGAATTAGGAACTAGAACTCCGAGGACCTAGAAAAAATGATGGTCAATCTCTTTGAAGTGCGTCAAACTTCACTCCGCAATTGTATTTTTCTAAGGGTGTGGGTCGGGAAACTTCTGAACCTAAGCCCGGATAAAAATCTAATCCACTTGCTGTTGGATTTAGTAGTGCTTGGTCGTTCCAAATGTCGGTCTATGTGTAGTTGGCATTGAAAGTTCTAGTAGCTCACTAAAATTTTAGTTGGGAGCCGATCTCAATATCTCATTTCACTGTTTAGTGGCTTTTTTAAGTCATTGCGCTTACTATTAACGAGTTTCATGCTGTCTTGAAACAACGTCATCATCAGGGCAAGGGTCTTCTCAAATATAAAGAGAAAGCTTCGTACATTTGCTCTTCCGTGGAGGCGACTATTCGTCGCACGAATTGCGAGTCTTCGTGTGGTCTTGCGTCTGTTCTGGTCGTCTTAAATTGGTCTTGGCCCGTACTCTAAAAACACCATAGGTGCCTTCTTCATCTAGTATTGCGTTGAGGTCATGTTCGTAAGTCTATATTGTCATAAATTTGTCTTTGAACTTGGTCTTGGTCTGCTTTCTTACCAATGGCAACCCTCCTTTTCACGCCCTCTTGTATCGCGTCATCTCCGTTGTTCAGATCCTTATAGCTATGTACATATGTCATAAGCGATTAAATTGCTTTGAAGAAACCTTGAAACTGTTTGTGTAAAGTCGTTTGAGGTGGGTATTAATGTCTTGTTCTGGTCTGTTGGGGTTTCCAGGTCCCCTTGTTAGCCCGTATCAGACTCCCTGCATACAACATCTAATTGGCAATCGGTGCATCTGCACAGACATGAGAATTTTTATTTTTCCATTTTTTCATTGAGACTTAAAAAAAATCAGCATAATTTCTATATCCTAGCACTATTTTGTAACCGGCGTTAAAGTATGCCTAGCTAAAAACATTTTGTAAAGAATTTAAGCTTCTTTACCTAATCTTAATAAAATATTTAACTACAACGTATATTATTCTTGTTTGCTCCCGAAATGCTAATGAGAGTTTTCATTCAAAGAGTATAATTGCTAGCTTAGAAATGTTAACATTTTTGACAGCTTGCCTTTAACAAGCGTCGGACGATTTCCAGATTATAGTATGACACTTCTACAGATTTTTCGGTGATATGAACCGCAAAACTGCGGTTATTTTTCTTTATTTTTTGACTTAACATTGGATACTATTTCTCTGTACTGACAATTTATGTCGAACAGTGTTTGCGAAATTTGCATTTGGGAGAAACTTCGCCAAAATTGGAATTCCTTACACGCGACTGGGTACTGGTAGACAAGTTTGTACCCCAAGAAAAGTTCTCTTCAATATTTCACGGGGCACAATAGACCTTAGGGTTGAACTGCAAGTACACCATGCGCCTTAACAAGTAATAATAATAACATTTCATGTATTTGATATCCCTTTTTTTCTCTACTAGAGTTTTTTTTCTTAAGCAACCGAGGCCGTGAAAAGTGATTGCTAATCATTCTAAATTCGGCTGCAGCTTACGTCTTACTGAATTCTCCAAAATTGCATCTTGGTGAGTCGTAATAGAATTATAGCTTGTTATAGCTTTGCTTTCGGTAAATATTTGGACAACTTTTTTTTTCCCAAAAGCCATTTCAAGACCACATGTCACGGTCGTTCAAAGAACACAATGCCTTGGAATTGAATATTACTCTATACCAGTTTGGCAAGATCTGATAGCCATAAAGAATCACTAGTCTTTTATGTCATCCCCAACCACTTGGTCTCTGCCATCAAGTGAATTTTGTTTTATTGCTCGTTTCATAATCTATATTTTACGACCGTTCTACAACAACTCTATAAGAAAAAAGCGAGCTGCAGCTTAGATATACATTGCTTTCAATTTGGGAGCTATAAAATGTGGAATCCAGACAATTGAAATACATTTCACGGTACACCGTGGTGTATAATTGAATAGAAAAGATACAGAAAAATAAATTTTCGTGTCCCCCTACTCCTAGAATCGATTCGCGACCAACAACTAAATTATTTTATGTGCCATGCCCTTGCTAACCATATAGTAGGTACTTTAAAACTAATTGAGGCAATCATTAATTTCTACTGCAAAAAGATTTGTATCTAAAACGCAAATCATAAATTTTAACCTCGAAACCAGAGCACCACACAAACACACCGAAAGGAGTTTAAATTTTAATCACTTTTGTCATTTTGACAATCACACTTAATGACATCCTTCGCGTATCACAGTGCTATCTTGGTTAGTTTTGTATCTGCGTTGGGGATACGTTTGTGTTTCGCATTCACACACGGATCAAAGGTTGAAGTGTATGGAGTTTTTTTTTTTCAATTCCATCTGGATTGGTTCACACGATTCGCCAGAAGAACCGCTTTTTATTGTCCTTTGTGTGATACCAATCGCGTGGAAGAGTCGCCACCTGACTTTACGTTTTTATTCTTTAGCTGATTTGATACGGTTTGTTGACGTATAGGAACATTAATGAGGTTTGAGGAGGCAGTCAGGGTATCTTCAAACAATTCATAAAAACGTTGATGTTGGGTTTTTTTTTTGCAGGAATTCGTAAACAATTTAGGCTGTTAGACTAAACATCTTGCTGATGTCAGTTGGCTGAGGAGAACACAAATTGAGTTTCTTAATAAATTATGAGTTTAGGCTTCGTTAGTTGGAAAAGCGAAAAAGCTGTTGAGCCGTTGATCTTAGAATGCGGCTGACATATAATTTTGTTGTTTTATAACACTCCTTATGCGCAACCAACAGCTCGAGGTAAATCAGGTTCTAGATTCTAAGAATTATATGTGTACACACACTTGTTCTTGAGTATCTTGAGCAAGAAAAGTACGATAATAATAACTGCTGATAAGAAAACTGATTTGCTAGACAAAATGCCATTAAGACAGGTAAAGGTTTAAGACTCTTTTCAAGAGTCCAATTGACTCTTTTCTATAAAAAGAGCTTTCTGCGAGGAACAACAGAAAAATAATGTCTGTATAAGTTTACACATAAGAAAATGGCATATAGGGTTGCGTTTAGAAAAAGTTCACTAAAAATTATGCGGTATGAAAAAGTTTTTATATAAAAAGTCTTTTGCTATTGTATTTATTTAAGGTAAAAAGAAAATAATTGTGACCGTGTCCACTTTTTAAGCAGCATTTATTTAAAATTACGATTTCATATTAGTCGGAGAGCTGATAAAAATTTCTTTTACTAACTCCAACTACTTTCTAAACTTCATAAATTTGTTATCCTGAGTGAAAAGATCACAAAAATCACATTTTGCCGCCTGGTACCCGGGGCCTCAGGGGATGCACCGACCTAAAACTGCACATAAAAGTAACTTTCATCAGCTCTTAGACTATGTTTATCTGTATGAATATGAAAAAAATTATAGCTACTAAAAAATTGTTGCATTTGGTACGTTTTTTTGTTTAGAAACAATCTATTCTCTGGCTTTGAGAAAAGTTTTTTTTTTCAGTTGAAAAAAATCATTTTGCTTTAACGAAAAACAAACCCCTGCCTGCTTTTTCTTTTAGCTTCCCTACAAACATATATTAGACAATATAAGGGCCTTATTTCATTTTAATTTTGGCGTCATATTTCATTATGAAATAAGGCCGCACCTTTGGATCCTTATTTCATTTATCATTTGGGGCGTCATTTCATTGGGGCCTTATTGCCTACAGCCATAAGAACGTAAAAATTTTCTTCAGTCATACTACACTAGATAATGGTTTTGTAAAGCTTCGTTATCGTCCCGTTAGTGCGCCGCATATTTACTTATCAAAGTGGTGACAGAAACGGTTCGCAGCACCATATATTTCAAACTAAATAAGATAAAATCATTGATTTTTTCGAACTCGGTGTAATAAACGTTTCTTGTAGTGCAGTTAAAATGCTAAAGACCTTTATAGCACTTATTTTACAACACAATAGAAAAACAAAGTAATTGAAATTATCGTGATTTTATTTTTTTTTCATCTTTTTTTAATTAAATTATAAGCAAGAATAGTATTCTTTAATTTTGATAAAGGCAGAAATCAAAGTCTTGCATGGTATTCTTTTTCTAGCCCTAAAACGTAAGCTACTTGAACTAGCTTACGTTTTATGACTTGAAAAAGAATACCATGCAAAGCTTTGATTTCTATATTTAACAAAATTAAAAAAATACTATTCTTTCTTTGATCTAGGAAGTCAAATAAATTTCCGCTCTCTTATTCGAGCACCGGCTCTCTACCATGTACACTTATTAGACAAAAATTTTAAAAAAGTCCTCCCTTGGAGTTGTACAGCATGTACAGCATGACTTTGTAAGATTAAAACAACCGCAAAATATATATGTATGTTTAAGTTAACGCCCCGTGCTAGTAATTAGAAATCAGTCAAAAAACCTTATAAGGCGAAAGAAACCAACGTAGCCTTTAGTCTGTAAGAGAATAGAGTGATGGCAACCCTTAAAAAAATATGAGCCATGTTCGACTAAAAAGTGCGAAACCTTAGTTCTACATAAAGTTAACCAGTGGCACATGGAACCCAAAGTTTCTAAAGAGTAGAAGAGCAGAATACCTTAGGTGTTACAATAGTGCTACAAGCTCGAAGTAAAACCTTCTTCGCACCCAAAATTAAGTGCGCTACAAAGTGTCACATTGCTTGAGGTTTTATAAAATGGTGCTGTAAAGGTAACCGTAGCCATTACAAATCCTTCTGTTTTAGTTGGGTTGTCAATTTCTTTTTTAGGTAGTTAAGGCAGTTTTTAGCAGACTGAAGCTTTTTTTACATGCACTGTCCCATTTGCTTTATTATATTTTTTTGCATAGTCGCATATGATCTCAACAAACGTATGATAAGTCTGAGGGTTTTATTATGGTCCCTCAGTTATTAGTTCACAAGATATTTTTGTATTCATCTACATTAAGGATAGTCCTAAATTTTTGATTATAAATAGACCAGAGAATTTGTGGTCTATTTATGTAGACATTGAAGCCATTACTACCCTGGCTAAGTAGAAAAATCTCGCGACTCATGGAATAGGCTCTGTATCAACTTTTGATAACG
Organism: Neoascia interrupta; assembly: GCA_947623515.1. Taxonomy (NCBI): domain Eukaryota; kingdom Metazoa; phylum Arthropoda; class Insecta; order Diptera; family Syrphidae; genus Neoascia; species Neoascia interrupta. The sequence continues at coordinate 41,362,163 of OX392464.1, forward strand.
ACTTTTCATTGGTTCGAAAGAGTTTCTCCGGAAAAGATAAATTGTCCACTACAATCTTGTTCTCAAAAAACGGTTCGGCAATTGTCAACTTGCAAAAATTGGAGAATTGAGACGATAGAGACATCCTCGCACGTCGCTCCTTAATGGGACAAGAGGCTTTGTAGAGAAGGCCGGAAATTGGTTGGCCTTGAAGCGAAGGAGAATTTAAGTATTGTCTTATATTCGCTTATTAGTGAAAAACAATTATCCATCAACCAGCTGAGACATAACGACAATGTAGTGCGTTACCCCACGTTGGGCGCCAAAGCGAGTCCAAATCTTTAACATCTGGCGGTTGGAGGTTTCCTTAACAACTCTGGGTTGTGAAGGACACCAATAAGGCAAAAATATAATAGAAAGTGTTTACTATACTTAAATAGTCGGTAGGTGTATTTAAGTAGGGGGTATTATTCCCTTAAAAAAACACAATTTAAAGCAATAGAATCCTTAAGTTTTCCTTGCAAGTTTTTTTTTTAATTTTTACATGTATGGAAATTTACATTTGTCAATGTAAGTATTTACCTTTTAAGTAAATTTTACAATAGAAAAATCAAAAAAAAAATGTAAATGTCTCTAACGCTTTTTTGGAATAGTAAAATTCCAATGCCTAGCTGTAGCGCCTTAAAACCCGTATGCGCTTTTTAGAATACGCCCTTTTTCGGCGCGAAAAAAAACAGAGGAGGGCTGGGCCTGCGCCCTATATGTTTTAGTGCCTAGTGCTATCTGAGGAGTTCCCACCACACCCGTTTTAGCGTAACCTTACTACGTGCTAAATTTTGTATACATCCATAATTTTAGCACGTTGTGTTATGTTGCCGAATCCTCGGGCGAAAGGCATAGGTACATGGCTTAATTAAGTACAGGTAATGGTCCTAGGATACTAGTTGGGTATAAAATGAATTGTTGCATATTTTCTATCCTAGATGCATGTAAGGATCGCTGTTTTTCAATACACCACGCAAAATAAATTTAAAAAAAAAAAAAACATCCCCACAAAAAATACGAATCGATTTTATTTCAGTGCTATCTCAGCAACACTTCTATAACCCCAGAAGCCCTTTTTTACGTAAATTTCAGAATAAATTTATTCATGTCAGCGAGTAGGCAACACACATTTGTCTTATCTACGAAGCACTACTTAAATTAGAGGCTAACACAACCTAATTATCTTCCTCGTGGTGCTGATTGTAAACAGACTCTTATCAGCCACCAGCAGTGCGATAATGTTTGATTTGACGTTTTCAGTGTAAACCAGGTCAATCTAAACAAAATATTACAAATAGATGAAAAACTTTTCCATAGACGTAATATAGTGTATGAAACTATAGTTCATAGCGCATACAAAGCTTAATTGCATATTATTAAAATATCACCCTGTACACTTGGTTTGCAATTTCCTAATTTCTCAGAAATAATAAGACTTTTCTGCTCTTTTTTTTGTTGTGGCACAATTATTATCAGTTTGGTGATAAGTGCTGGAGAACCTTTCGAGTAGTAATGTTATTGGAGTTATAAATAAAATTTAATAAAAATACATTCTACCGACAAAAAAAAAACTGAAACAAAAACTGACAGCAAGAAAATATAAATAAACAAAAAATTTTGTTTATGCATTTTCATTATTATCGATCAGACGAAAGCTCAAGTCAATGAACGATAAATTTTTGAATCAAGAGTCCGACTACCTTTCTATCTATTGACCGAAGAGTTTTTAAAGAAATCTTTTGTTATTATTGTAACTTAAGTGTGTGAGACGTTCTGGTCGTATAGAAGTGGCAACTGAAAAATACGAAAGGTAGGTACACTATCCCCACACGGCACGTATTCTTACCAACAACAATTTCGAAACGAAAATCAGGATATTCAATTTTAGCCGAAGAAAGTCAGGAAGAAGGTATCTCGTTGCGTTAAGAATTTTTGAGAAAAAACCCCAATTTTGCAAAGTAATACATCATTTGTTAACTAACACATAACTGTCATGACTGAGCAGGTGCACTGAAGATCTTGTTGATTTGCAATTGAAGCTATATTAAATAATTTAAGCAAAAATAATAGGGTGGATAATAAAGGCATTTTACTGTTAATAACAAGATCACTGCTCCACTATTTTTTAGTGTTACATAAACGTACCTATGAATGATGACTACGACACATTATCTAAAATTTAATTTATTTAAAACACAATTAATCGCATCAAACCAATCACTCAATGGTTATTCAACAATACTCGCGTACCTAAACCATTTCATTTAGAGTTCATTTAAGCACTCAACTAAAACTGTCAATATCTGAGCGATAACTTTTTATAGCTCCCAGCAAAACGGCGCGCAATAAATACCAACACACTCGACGAAGTAATTCCAACTATTCAACTGTCATATGTGTGATAAAACTATAAAATAAAACTGTAAAAAAAACTTCATCAAGTTGTAAACTCAACCGATCAACAATTCAACTCGACTCCTTGAAAACTGTCAACGGTGGTGTCATAATAAAAATAAACTTGGCCGTCAATCCACCCTGCGAAAAAAACACCCACATCGATATGGTCAATATTTATATATGTATCCGAAAATAAAGTCCAAGAACTCTTAAACTCCTTAAATCGTCATTCCATTTCGGGATAGCAGCCAAGTGAAAGTTAACCAGGATCACCAGAATACTTCGTACTGACCAGGCAGATGAGGCAGCGGCGCGGCGGACGGCCGGCGAGCGGCGCGTTTGAAAGTATAAAACTTATCTAAGAATCGAACAAAAATGAATAACCAAACAAAAGTCCTCGAACGACACAATAAAGAAGCCGGGGAAGGACCACGCTTATGCTTCAACGTTTCGAGGAAGAAATTTTGTTTTATTAGTTTCCCTTGTATCGTGGAGTAGGTATTGTATGTAAGTGAGTGAGCGGATGTGTATATAATTCAAGTGAATGGCGATAATAAAAGCATCAATGGTCATTGAATATCTAATTTTTTTCTCCGTTTCGTCGTTTTGTGTATATATATTAAGATACACGAGCAAACTTGAAAGATAACCAAGACCGTATTCGGTGGGTGGAAGCAGTGATGGGACTTTTCATATTTTTTTTTTTCAAAAAAGAGAACTCTTCTTGTATCTTTTATCCTCTTCTGTTTATAGTCCATTTAAATCGTAACGGAGGCAGTATTCGAAGGACTTTCCGCTAGAGCGAGCAGAAGGATTCCCGCTGAAGGACATTTCGTATGCATAATTTTCATTGAGAATGTAATTTGTAAATATTCAGGCCTAATTGAATACTTAATGGTAGACAGATCGAAGTCTTTGATACCAAGTGGCGGAGAATTTATATCTATCTTTAAGTATTTGATTTTCAAGAGCAAAAAGGAGAACGTTCAAATTAAATGGCGAATGAAATAAGTTTTATTTTATTTCTCAGAAACTCTCCAGGGTTTTATATGTGCATTTCTTCTTTTTTTCTACATATTAATGTCAAATTATAAAACGGGATTAATGTGTGTCCGATAAAATTTCTCATCAAAGTTTTTTAAAATATTAGAAGGCAACTTTCAAATTGACTTACACTTATAAGCGTTAATCCTTATTTAAGGAATTATAAAAGTACATACATTATACATGTATTCACATTAAAGAAGACATTGCGAAAACAAAAAGTATATTGGTGTATTTTTATGTAACCAATTGCAACAGTTGTCACAAAATGGTTAAGCCGTTAGTGTGTCGTGCTACTGTGCAAGAAATCCGGTGTTCTAATCTCGACCGGAAATTAAACTTAGTTTTCTCGACTCGGCATCCGCGGGAGCCTAAAAAAATCATATCGGAATATTATAGATAGATAGATAGATATTTGTTTTGTATTATAATTTTTACAAAGGTGATTGTTACAAATAACTTAAATGTTCGCCAAATAACTTTTTTTTAAAAAATGTGATAAAATAATATACTGAATATTTTCTCAAATTTCTTTTTTTATTTGAAAGTACAATCTTTCCGGTTAATAATGGAAAAAAATTTCATTCAAATGGCTGCCTCGGCTGGCCATGCCTCAGCCTACACGATCGGTCGGATTTTTAAGCACATTATCGATTGTGTGCAGCTGTATTTCACCAATGGCTTCACGAATATTGCCCTTTAAATATTCAATTGTCTCTGGCTTGTCGGCGTAACACTTATCTTTTACGGCGCCCCACAAATAATAGTCCAACGGTGTCAAATCGAAGCTCCGAGGTGGTCAAACGACATTATCAGCTCTGCGGCTAATAATGCGATCTTCAAAAACAGGGCGCAAAATATCGAGGGTAGCTTCGACTGTGTGGCACTTAGCGCCGTCCTGTTGAAACCAAATGTTGCCAATATCCTCCTCTTCAATTTTTGTGAACAAAAATTTGTTCAACATGCCCCGATAACGATCGCCATTGACTGAAACGGCCACTCCTTGCTTATATTCGAAAAAAAATGGCTCAATTATGCCTCTGGACCAAAATCCGCACCAAACAGTGACTCGTTTTGGGTGTATCGGCTTTTCAATGTATGCGTGCGGGTTTTCTGGGCCCCAAATGCGGCAATTTTGCTTGTTTACGTACCCGCCAAGATCCAAATGAGCTTCATCTGAAAAGATGATTTTTTTGGCAAATCCGTACGCAATTTGCGCACACATTCTGCAACAATACCATGATTTTCAAAGTAATGTCGCAATATTTCCCAGCGTTGTTCAAGCGGATACACAACCATATTCGTTCAGCGGAAGGATAAAACTAAGTATCTGTCAAATCAGACATGAGCTTAGTCTTACCATTCACGAAATAAGCACTAGTTGAAAAAAAAAAACGTTAGATGGCGGACCCTTTAGTTTTGGCGTATTTTCGAAGAAAAAAAAACCGTGAAAAATATTTAATACCCACCGGATAGCATCGCCCAAATGATTTGAAAGAAATCCTACACATCCAGAATTATTTGTAATTTTCTGGAAAACTATAGAAATTCTCGAATAATAAGCAGATTCTGAGATTCAGCGCGAAAGCTTCAAAAACATTTCAAAAATTATTTTTCAAAATATTCTAGTATCTTTACGATGGTACCGGTTATAATGAAATTTAGTTTGTATGTAAAACGTATGAAATGAATTCTAAAATTTCTAAAATCTATCAAAAATGGCGTTTCTTACTTAAAATTTTCTGAAATGGTTTAAAAAACAAATTAAAAACTAGCTTTTATAAATGTGAAAAAAACTGAAAAACAACTACCTCAATAACGGTAACATATACCGTTTCGAAAGAAATATCAGACATGGACAATTTTGTGAGGTTCGAAACAAAATTATAGAGGGGCTGAAATGTTGCGTGGTTTTAAGATACGCTTAAAATCATTTAAATTTATTTACGAAAATGAAAGTGTTAAAAAATTCCTCTAACTTCTAAGTTGTTTTTGTCTTATCAACTTAATTTTACTCAAACACAAACCACTAGAGTAGAAACCAAAAAATATTTTGGTTTGCTACCAATTTGCATAGTTGCTTTAACAGAGTTTGTGTAAAATGGGCAGTCGTTGCGAATTATGAATAAACTTTGACAGTTCGCAGCGGGTCAGCCTTTTTGATCACCAATGAGAATTTTTTGAGGACCAATGCGTAGACCAATCACCTTACCTGCCACTTTCATACAAAAATATTAAATTTTCTGCTGTCAGTTCTCTAAAATTGGTTTGTTCGCAATTTCCTTGCTCTTTCTACTCTTTCGATCGCGCTCATGTGTATAGTCCTTAAATATTTTAAAAACGAATACCGAGCAAGCAGTCAAAAATCTCCCCTTTATTTACTACACTGCAATGACAGAACTTAATAACTCGTATACCTTTTCATACGAGCGTATCATACATATGTCTTCTTAAGACTGCACTCGAAATATTCTTAGTATTTCATAAGCGATACAAATGAATTATCGAGATGCGTTCGAAAAAATGCCATAAAGTCCGAAATCGTGAAATCGTTTTTCTTGAAAGAAAAGAAAAACAAAGTCGCAGCACTAAACAACATTTTATATGCAAATTAAACAATATCTAATTGTACGCTAAGCCTTCAAAAAAAGCCAACGGACCGCGCCCTGTATCACTTCATACTTGACGGTCTTTTTTATTACTTAGTATTTAGTATTTATTAAGTTTGAATTGCTTAACACATTAAAATAAATCTTATAGTTAAGTGAAAGCCTTAAAATTAAGTTTTAAACAAAGTTATAATTATCAAAAAAGAATAGAACAAAAATAATAAAAATAACAATTAGAAATAGAAAAAAAAATAACACATTTAACTGAACATGATTCAATAAAAAGTTAAATACAAATATTTGAGGATATATAAAGACTTAAAGATAAAACTATTTCGAAATTTAAGCTAAAAATATTACTGTCTGGCCAAGTGTCTCAAGAGTAACGATTTAAATCGTTTATTGTTTCTGATTCTTCTCAGTTTACGGGGTAGGGAATTCTACAGGCGAATAGCATAAACAAAGAACTGCCGCTCGGCGGTTAAGGAGGAATGTGCTGTAGGGATCAAGTTAAAGGTCCTATCTGATCGAGGAAAAACTAAACGGTTGTAGAGATACCCAGGTTGATGTGTCTGTATGATGTCGTGTTAACATAATAAAAAACGAGGTTTTAATAGGTTATCGAATGTGCAGCCGACGATACTCTTGGCGAAGGCGGATACGTGATCGTACCGACGCAAACCATAAATGTAGCGAGCTATATTGTTGTACGCAACGTTAAGCTTTCTGTTACTTAAATTATCAACTTTGCCATAAACCTCGCACCCATATAATAAAATTGGCAGAAGAAGCGTTTTTGCTAACATGAGTAAACATTTGGGTTGACCAGAGCAAACGAAGACTTCCATATATCTTGCCGGTAACCGCGTTCAGATGATCGGTCCATGTTAGGGAGTCGTTAAAAATTAACCCAAGATTTCTTGCGGTGGAAACAAAGGGGACGACTTCCTGAGCCAGCTTGATAGGTGTCAAGGTAGACAAATTATTTGATTTCCTGCTTTTTACAAGAGCCTTTACTGGGTTCAAACACAAGAGCACAAGATTTTACTGGGTTCAAACACAGGAAGTTACGTAGGGCGCAAAGAGAAATATTTTCCAGCTCTTGGTTTATCAGTTCAACGACTTGGGGTAAGGAATTGATATACCCGCCTAATGTTAGCTGAACATCATCAGCATACATATGTGTTAAACACCGCTGGACAATTTGTGGCAGGTCGTTCATATATGCTAAAAAGGACAGGTCCAAGAATAGATCCTTGGGGGACTCCACTTGATATCCTTAGGAAGCTTGAAGCTTTGTTGTTGACCGCGAAACATTGCTGTCTTTCAACTAAGTAAGAGTGCATAAGCTTAACTGATGCTTTGGAAAAGTTGTACAAGTTTTGAAGTTTTCAGCATAACACAACATGGTCGACCGTATCGAACGCTTTTGAGAAGTCTTAGAGGATAAGAAAGGTAACAAATTTTTTGTCCAGCGACTTTCTTATATCATCAACTACTGATAACAATGCTGTTTTGCAGCTGTGTTTCGGACGGAAACCTGACTGACAATCGCTTAGTAGCTTGTTCGTGATCAAATGGGCCTGGGTTTGCTTTAGAATTACTTTTTCAAACAATTTGCTTGCCGTAGAAGGAAATCGCAGCGCATTTTGGAAATTTCCCCTACAAAATCATGTCTCATAGACTCTGCTTGCCAATTCAGATGCTCCTCCAAGATTTCGGCAGTGAGCGCGTTGGCGTTCTATAGATTTTTCCTCTTCGTCGCGGGCATGGCGGGGGAAAAGGTAGTAGTAGGTGTAGAAGGAGTGTCTTTTGACGAAGCTCCCTTTGAACGCAGATTCACAGTTGACATGGGTTTCGAGAGATTTAAAGGGAAGCGGTTACGGTATTGGATTCAGTACAATGCAGAAAAATTATCACCAATTATTGGGCCCAGAAAACCATTTTTTTTTTATTTTAGCCCGACAAAAGCTTTACGTCAACATAATAATCGGCAGAAAGTTAGTGCAATTATTAACGCTGTGATATGGCACACTTTGATTATGTATTGACCGTACAAATACAGCAAAAACTATTTAATTAAACTAGCACGTCTGTGTCGCACAACGTTTTTACTTATTAGTGCTGACATTCACCACACATTGGGTGCCACTTTGCTGAAGTTTTTCCCTAATTTAAACTAGTGGGCGGGTTACGATTCGCTTAGGCGAATCATTGTTGTTAAATTTCAGTTTCTATTAACTTTAATTGAATTTAAAATTTGTCAGTTAAGAATCTTCTTTTTTAAAAAATAGAACCCTCTTACGCGAGGATAACGCATATCAAATTTCAGCTTCCTAAGACAACTTTGCTTTTTAATGATATTAAAAGTTAGTGAAGTGGGCGTATTTCAAAAATGTGTACACTTGGACTGCGTCGTGACCTAGAAATAACAGATATCAAGTTTCAAGTGCCTTGCTCAAAACCTAAGGCCTAAGAACTACCGACAGACGGACGGACGGACTTTTCTAATTTTTCACTTCATCTACTGTACTATCTTCAACCTCATGTCGTCAGCAGTCAGTTCCCTGTTGGTAGTTTAGCAGCTCCGAATATTCCTCGCGTAAGACATCATTCTCATTGTAAAGAAGTGTACCTACCGTCCATGAATTTAACACTTTGTTCGATATTTAATTTTTTCCCCCTAAGACGGCGAATTGTATACCAAAATATCTTGTTTGCAGATTTGTAACAGTGCTCCAGCCTCTCGCCGAACTTTTCCCACGACTGTTCCTTGGCTGTTCTGACTACCGGATTAAAAGTTCTTCGCGTCGCATTGTACTGGGCTTGAGAAATTATGTTCCTACATTAATTTCACACAAGTAGGCCCACTTTTTTTCTCTGGTAACTTCTTGAACTCCAGGTGTTCTAAACCAACGGAGGTCTTTCTTCACCACCAGCCGCCACACCAAGCCGTTCACTCGATATTTTTGTGGATGTCATTGTTGAACAGATATACAATAAAAAAAAAAATAGAGTGGCGCAACAGCTCGAGGTGAACCAGGGCCAACTTCTCAACAATGTATGCTGGTGTGTTAATTTCTTTACATACAAGGGGACCTACAATTTTTTGTCGAATCCGAATGGCACTTTGAGAAGTTTTTCAAGACAAATGATACTCTCGGAGGGCTTGTCAGACCCTCGCGGAGGTGGGAACCGTGAAAAAGAACAAGTCTTTTTTTTTCTGGTGACGATGGCAGGATTCGAACCCAGACCTCCGGCGTAGTAAGCACACACACTAACCACTACGCCACGGCACCCCAGATATACAATAAAGTAAGGCAAAAATAAATTTCTGTAAACATTGAAACTTATCTATTAAGAATTTTAGTCTAACGAAACCTCAAGGACCTTCATTTGTATACCAGTTGACTTATGCAACCATAATGTGTTCTTATTGTCATTTATTTTATTAATATAAAATAAAGCACATGATACGTTGCTTGGATTGTGGTAAATGGCATGGATCTTATTGACGTAGTAAATATAATGATTCCTTTTAAACAAGTTCTTACATACAAGTTTACACAATTATTTACAACACATTTAACGGGTCTCTGTATAATTAAGTAGGAGTTGCTAGACTTAACATGAAGTAAGTCGAAACCACCTGAAGCGTAGTAAACTGAAACAATTCATTATTTTATTACTTGTTGAATTTCACATTAAATTCAATTAAATTTCTCGCATTTTTTAGTAACAAAAGGATTATTTATTAAAATCCCTTTGCTCCCCTTGCTCCCTTTTTCAAATTTCGGGCGAAAAACCTCATTGAAATAGCCAAAAATCTGGAATGTGACATCGTTGACTGGCTGCAAGGTACCTTTTTCCGATGACATTTCACTTCCCTTCTCATTGCACTGTCATCTCTGCACATTGATGTCATATGCAGAGTCTCAAAACCTTAAGAACATGACTGTGCAGCAGACATCTTAACTGATGCTTCAAAATCTTTTCGGGCGCCACCTAGACGTAGGAACACCGATTAATCGATTATACCATCCGCCGAATCTTTTCGATATCTCGGCAGAGTTCAACTAAAAAAAAACAACGAGCACCACAACCAAAAGTCTGTACATAATCGCGAGTTCTCAGACAATCTCGACTAACTCGCTAGATTGTCACTGCTGTATATCTGGCTACATCAACCCTAATTCCAATACCTATTTGCTTTATAGGGCGGCAGTAATCTCTCTGTGCAAAAAGTTTCCGCATATCTCCCCTTTTTCATTGCTGAAAACCTTACCAAACCATTCCGAAGCATGCCACTGCCACCCTCTGTTTCGGACTACTTCCATATTCAGCGCGGCTCTGGATAATAGGGATAATCAACAAATACTTTAGCCAATTACATAAATGTCCTTATGACGCACTCCCATGTCTACACATAATTGTTTCGTACATTTCCATATAGTCAGACACACATACACACATATACACACGCGTAGAGTTTTTCAAATGTGAAAACTTTTTTTTATAGTTTTCATTCGGTTTTAGGGAAAGGCTTTTCATTTTTTTTTAACGTTGCCTTTCTTCAGAGAAAGGACATTCAGTGTACTCGTTCCAAAAGCAACGGCAAAGTGCACGGACGACTGGAGTCCTTGATGATAATCGGCAATCATTGTACAATGTCTTGATGGTACCGAAAGAGAGAATAAAATTCTAAGAAACTGAAAGTCTGTGCGCTTCCGTTTCGATGAAAGGAATACCATAATGATCAAGTGTAATTGTTGTAATAGTTTTGTCGTCCCCTGGGGGCGCGGCTGTACTGGGTGGTGGCTGTTGTATGCTCATAGTTCGGTGACACCCGTGCATGTCGTATTCGGTAATCCTTCCAGACAGCGGGATAAATATTGATTATACTGAAAATGAGACATGAGGAATTGTGTCGAATAATCCTTGGTATGAACATGGAGCTTGATTACGAATGGAGAACTAGACAAGCGGGGCAACACACATATGGGTGTCATGGTAATCGTCGATTTCATCGATCATTTGAAACATTTCGTATTGACAGCCGCCTTTTGTATTCGTCTTTTTTTCTTTTTTTTTGTGCAAAAACTTTATGAATTTATTCCTTTCTATCGATGCCGATAGAATGATTTGATAAGTGGGTCAAAGGAGAAAGGTAGCTGAGCCACTTGTAAAGGCTGCAAAGCGACGTCACAAGAGTCTTTGTTTACACATCAAGGATTTGCATAAAAGCAAGGGACGACAGCTTTACAACGACGCAATTAAGTGATTTATTTGTTCAAGTACAGTGAAAGCAATTTTCCACTAATCGCAGCGTACCGAAAATAGACAGGGGCGTTTATCAGTTCAGTTGGTCTTTAGTGGATTTCTAAATCATTTGCCCACACATGATGCGTCTTAATTACTCAGTGAGCTTAACGTGACACACCCATTAAAGTTCACATTGTATAGTGAGCAGAGCACTCTTACTATGAAAAACGGTGTTCAAAAATAGCTCACAATCACTTGGGCACGCTTTGACTGCGGCGATTTCAAATGCAACAGTGTTGTGTAGGTATAGCCAGGCGTTTTTTTGAAACGGAAAAATGTATTCGTCTAACTTAGACGCGTCTGCTTCCGTGTGCAATTAACCCAAGGCTAGCTAGATAGTTTCAACCAGCATCGGGATCGTGAGATGAAACTAACAGACCTGGTACCGTTTTTAAGCGGAGTCCCATCATCGAAGACTTCTGAATAGACTAAATGATAAATTTAATAATTTTATTAAATTGCTAAATTATACAGTCAAATGCAGCTGCTGTTATTAAAAATTGTGTCTATGCAAATATTTTGAACTGCAGTTTTTTTTCGCTTTCTTTTTCTTGTTGAGTACAACCGCTACTGCGTATTAGCTAAGCTAGCTGTTTCGCTGCGGTGTTGACTGTAGTGCATTTATGTTAATAATGACTTTGCACTTAATGCTAAATGACACGTTCGAGTGAGGGTAAGCAAGTTTTTATTATTATTTTTAATCTGAAGTGACGCCTTATTTTCTTGAGGTATTTTCAAGAAGTTATTAGTTAAAATCGGACTACGACTTGGCTTGACTTTTGTATAACGTTCTTTAGATAGGTCAAATGTATTTTATTATTCGTGCAATAAGTGAGGTTTTCAGAAATCAATTTATAAATGTCCTGTTGTTCTCTTATAATAAGAACGACACGGGCACGGAGATATAGGAAATTATAAAATAACAAATCGAAGATAGAGAGGCCGACAAGAAATAGAACAATTAATTATTTTTAAGTCTTATGTCGAATTATTCTCTTTAAATTAAAATCAGAGCTGGGTCAAGTTGAACATACGGCAATGCTGAGGGTAAGACCAAGGGTGACAATGGAAAATTCACACTGCTCCATCAAGGTCGGCAAAGACCTCACCGACCCTCTTTGAAGTTAAAAATTGTAAATTCATGATACGAATAAAGGCTCTTTTCTAACATCAAAATCCTGCCGCGCCAACACCAGAGTCACAATATTTCCAAAGCTCGTACAAAATTACACGCATGCGCAAACGACATTGAAATAATTGGAAGAACACAGCGTGATCGCGCGGCTTGCATTGACACCAGCAAATTTTTTGTGAGCATTTTTTAATGCAAAAGCCACACGAGTAGGGTTTTGCATTGAATGAGGCCAAAACCGAGAAGGCTCACTCAACAACGACACCTTGAACAAAAAACTATGAAAGAGTAGCTACAACTTTGAGGTAGTTAGGGACTACGTCTACCTAGCCACGGCTATATATTAAGACTATAAGACCAAGATCAAACGAAAAATAACGCCTCTTGCCAAATGCTCCACGGCTATATATTAAGAACATAACACCAATGCTGAGATCAAACGCTACTTTGAGCTAAGAAGGCAATTGACTAGCAAAGACCTCGCTCGAGGAACTATGAGACTTATTTGTAAGACTTATTGCAGTCTCGGCCTAAGGTTTAACACCTTTTTCTCATTCATCGTCATAAATGTATACTAGTTTAATGAAATAACAGTAAAAGTAGTAATAATAGTAAAAGTAAAATAATTAAAATTAATTGTTTCGAAGCCTTTTTAAAAATGGGCCTATTTGAAATTTAAAAATCGAAGCATTAAATACATATATCCTCTCAATGTAATCATGATACCTATCTTTCATGGTATTAAAATAACCTTGGCCACAAGGACCTTCATGTTCATTTTACTCTTTACTCTTTACAAAAAAAAAACGTGCTCTTATGTGGATGAAAGACTTTGAAAAGGGCCTTTTAGTAAGGAAAAGGCTGCACAAGTTATATTTTGGTCGTCAAAAACCTAAACATATTTTTTTATACCCCATCGAGGGTATCTTAATTTTAATGCATAGTTTGTTACACAATGAAATAATCACCGTAGACCCTTAAGACCTTTTAGAGATATGATCGAGACACGACAGGTGAATCGAATTAGGCATGTCCATCCGTCCGTCTGTATGTGTGAAGGTTTTAGGTCTTCAAAAGCAAGCTAGAGAGCTGAAACTTGGTACACGGCTTGGATCTTCTGCTGCACAGACAAAGTGTGAAATTTTACTTAATCAGTCAACGGCCACGCCCACTACTGGCTTCAATGACCAGTGAGACATTGAAGCCTCTATTGAAGTCTCTGACCAGTGAGACAACCTCTATTTCACATTTTCTTTCAAAATGCCTTTTGGTCAAGTTGGAAAAGTCGTAGGAACTTAAATTTTGGTACTGAGCAATATTGGCTCAAGACCTTTAACAAGCAAAAAGTTGGACCGCACACAGTATGGACCATGCCCACTTTTAACATTTTAGATCTTTAAAAACCCGATTTCTCGGAAAGTTGACCCCAAATCGAAAAAAAATTATATGACAAATATTAAAGATATTATATATGCCATTTTTATACCATTTGCAAAGTTTTGTCCATACAAATTTTTGAGCTCCGCCCATTTTTAGAGAGCGTTTTTAGGAAAAAAACTGTTTTTTTTACAAAATAATTTTCGGTTTTAACGCATTTTGTCATGATCTAACGAAATAACAATTAATTGATTTTAATTTTTAGGCCAGACCCACTTTTGGAGGCGTGGCCTTTACAAATAATATCTGAATTCGGGACAAAAAATGTTAAGATTTGGTGTTACACAGTATAGGTATAGGGTCGGATATATAGAAGTTTGTCACAGACGAACTCTTGCACTTAATCACTGGCTTTTATATAATATGCTCGTGTTCAAAGGGATATGATTACCCTTAAAATGCTTAGCACATCGCGAGCGGAGAGAATTTGGCGATAGAAAAGATGGAATAAAATAATTCTAGATCCAGCACACACGCTGATGAGCCAAACATGAAACCTCTGCACAGAAACAGCAAAGCTTACCCCCGCAAGTATTATGCCTTTACGGAGAAAAACAGCAGAATATTTCATAAAAACATCTGGCATGCATCTAATTGTTGTCCATTATTCTATTTGCATATTTGAAGAGAAAAAGGTGTTTTGTATTCGGCCGACCCTAACCTGGTTAACAGCCGCCGACCAGGAAGCCGCTCATTTTGAGACAGACGCTTTTGGATTTTTCGTTTGTTGCTGGTTTTGGTTTTTTGCACCCACCATATCTAGTGAGCATTCTCCTATCCGCCACCTGGGGACCAGCAACCCCAGAAGGGAAGTTATGGGTTGCTGGTTATTATATTAAGTTACCCACTAAATTTTGGATACGAACCGATTTTTTGGTAGCGATTTCGACTTTACGTCGTTCAATTATTTTCCCGATACGTTTCATGAAACAACAGTTGAATTGACGTCGTCAAATTGAAGTCATTACCTTAATTTTCTATTCTGATAAGCCAAAATATTAATCGTTCTTAGAAAATGCAAAGGCAACACGAAAATACTGATTCGCAGCCCAACTTTATGTTAAAAAAGTTGCAAGCGATAGACTCAGGCAGATTATACCTAGTGCGGGAATTTCGAAAGCTTCAGACAAAAAACTTCTGTTTGTTGCGTCTTTTTCCCGTACAGGAAAGATTAAAAAAATTTCTGGGCATACATAGAAGGATCTTGACGATACACAAATCCTTCGTCTTAACTTCTCTATTTCAATTTTCTATTTAAAAATAGCTGAAGGGTTCTTGGTTTAAATTTCCTTTTGCAACAACAACTATGAAGATGTTTCGAACAAGTCAGCTAATTTCAAAATTGTAAATCCAATGACCTCATCGCAATAAAACCTCTCAACAAAAAATACCAAAAAATACCCAAACAGAATCTTCGGCGTAATATCGCACCCGTGCCGGCTAAACTAGCATTGTTTTATTTTTGTAAACTTTTGATATATTTTTAAAGCAACAGGTCGAGCATTTCTGACCTACAAATGTGCTATATTTAATTAAAACGAAAAAAAGAATTGAAATAAAGTAGATGTGCAGCAATTAGTTTAATGCTTTCCATCTCGCCACCATTGCTGATCTGATCGTATAGGACGAAAGACTTCATTGTATTTTTGTTTATATTTGTTGCAAGTACGCCTTTGGGAAAGTCGTATAAAAGTCTGATGAAGATCACAGAAATACCCCCAAGAATTTAACGGTGGCGCTGATAAAAATGCATTTTTATGGTCAGTCTGCTGCAAGGCGACAACTGCATCAATCATTTTATAGTTTTTATTGGCGTATCAAAGGCTCGTTTCGCACCCGCTGATGCCAACAAAACGACACAGTATTTCAACATTGTAAGCATAGTCTTGTCAAAGAAACGTTATATTATTATAGGATTCGGCATGCAGTTTTATGAGAAGGTACTTCTTGCCATAATCGTGCGTACCTAAGGAATTTGTGTGATGTTATTTTTAGAACGGCAAGGAACTTCCTGTCATAAATAAGCACTCAAATGGCTAGAGTTGTTGAATATTAAATGAATTCCCAAGAAGAATAAGATGTTTTATGAATTCTTTATATCTGCGTAATGTACAAAGTCGTAGATAGAGCCATCAGGTAATAATTGCGGAACGCTAAATAGTAGATAAATACTCGTGCTCGCATCCGTGGTCACTACGAAGCGTAGTGCTATTTCCGTATTGTTGGGCGTTGAACTTGTGCCAATGGCTAAAGGGAAGAGGCCGTATTTCTGCATAGTTTCTGAGATGAAGGACTCTTTACATTGAATAATTATGCGCAATCAATTTAAATAGAATGTTTCACGCTATGACCATTACGAATCACGCTATGTATGCTAGGAAATGTAGGCTCCGTAAAATCAGCAGGAATAAACGGAGTACTAAAAATAGATTATTTAAAAGAGCATCGCTTTTGCACTAGTTTACTTGGATAAGATCATTCTTCGATAGAATAAGGAGAAAAAAGTATAGTTATTCCATGCATAAATTTTTTAAAACACTAAATTACACACCATTCAATGGCGCACAAATTTAAAGGAACTGGGTCGATATTGGGTGTAAAATTATAAGTATGGCTTTCTGTATAACACAGATGAAGCATCACCGCATGAAGAAAAGCCATATTAATTTGTTTTGGTGTAGAAAAAGGTCAATTTAATGTTCAATTTTCAATTTTGTGAACAGATCTGTGAAGGATATAACAATTACTGACGTAAGATTTCAGCCAAAGTCCTAAGGAGACCTTCCGCAAGTAACTGAATAAAGTTTTAAACCTTTTAAAAAGGATTAAAAATAAGTGATTACGTGCTAAGGTTAGACCTTTAAATACAAATGAGAAAATAACTCTTCTCTCACATTTCCCATCATACTGCGATTATCTGGAAACTTTTTATGAGTAGTTTAAGAAAATTTGAGTTAGACGTTAGTGGATTAAAATGTATTTTAAGATCTTTTGGTGCATATAAAGACAAAAAAGTAGTGCGTAGTATAGGACAAGGGAAATCCAAGACGTTATTCAAGAACCATCCAAGAAGAATTTGATAGACTATGTTCAACAAGACAAGTCTTAAGTCTTTCTCAGATAAAACTTTTTTCAGGAGGAAAACAGATACCATGGGTGATTGTAAATTGGATTAATTTTTGACTTTTTTCAGGTCTTAGTACACAGCTAGATCAGAAAATAGTCTTAATGCTGAAAACCTATAAAACTTACCACTCATCCCCTAAAAATGTTTACGAAAAGCTTTGAGACAGTTCATCAACGTCCAAGTCAGAATAAATCTAGGTAGCAGCTTGTGCTCCATATCACAGTGTGCATTACTGCGAAGTAACATCGAAAAATCGAAAACTTCAAAAAGGACATTTAGGATGGAGTGTTGTTCAATCAAATATCGTATATCCCAAGAAGGTCTAAGGTGTTAAGTGTTGGTGAAGTTTAAAGGTGTTTAATCTAAGCAAAGAATTGAACGGATAGTTTGGGGTCTCGAATTCAGGCTGTCAAACACTAAACTAGGCCCAAAGTAATTCCAGTTCTGAACTGTAAACTAGTACCTATTGCTAGGTACTAGATTTGTGGACTACAAAAAAGCAAGGTTGCAAGACTTCAAAAATTCAAAAGCTAACTGGTGTCTGCATAACCCGAGCACTTCGAAATCTGCACTTGAAACTACGCTTCACCAATTTTCGGTGTTGATATTTTTTTTCAGGAGCTCGTTCTCAATTGCTCGTTCAGCAATTAAGAAGCAAAGCCCTCCCTCGAGCAACTTAACTTTAAGTGTTCATTTATAAGACCCTCATGATCTCCACCTGCTCTACTCATGATCTGCTCCTGCTTTAGGTCACTTATCCCTTCTGCATAGGAGAGTGGAGGAGGAGATATAAAATCGAATTATTCGGCGAGTATACGAAGTGTACGGCGACACTGAATAGCCAGAACAGTCAGAATGCAATGCATGCGATG
The DNA here is from genome assembly GCA_947623515.1 of Neoascia interrupta. Classification (NCBI taxonomy): domain Eukaryota; kingdom Metazoa; phylum Arthropoda; class Insecta; order Diptera; family Syrphidae; genus Neoascia; species Neoascia interrupta. The sequence continues at coordinate 41,380,127 of OX392464.1, forward strand.
GCTAAGTCACCTATAGCGAATGGACAAAAACGCCCTGGGCGCAATGGACGGCGCATTAGAAGTGCACCGAGACACAGAGGGCGTGCGCAAGTCGAAGGGTACCTAAGTCAACATCGCGTGCGAAATTGGATACATAGCTGACAGAGCTCGGCCACGACTTGTTGGTTGATGCTCAGAACATACCCGGAAATTGACACATAAAAAATAACTCATGTTTCACCCTTGATCAGAAAAAGACCCATCTTACATACTCTTGAAGGATATACTTCTAAAACAACCAAATACACAGCTCTTTTAAGCCTTTTAAAATGCTTTTGGGACTCTTCGAGCATAACCCTTTGTTAAAGGATTCAAAAATGATCATGCATCACTCTTCTGCAAGGAGTACAACTCTTAAAGCGCTTTACCTCTATAACAGGAGCATATTCAAGACTCTTTTTACAGGACTTAAACTCTACAAGAATTGTAGTCTTATAGGAAGAGTCTTTTAAGAGTTTGAATTTTGTAATAATAGTGCAATTCTCGTTAAGAAACTTTAAATTTTTTGTCTTGTGGCCTTGTTCTTATCTACAGAAAAAAAGGCAGACATTTTCTTTCTTACAGGCTTACCAAATACCATTACCTCAAAGCAGGCCGCAAACATCTATTAAAATTAACGTTTTAGATTAGCTTTTGTAGATCACGAAGTTTTATCTATGACTATTTTTTGTTGAGTCTCTAATAAAATTTTTCAATTTAAAAATGTATTAAATAAAAGCAACATAATATTATGGGGAAGGCTTTTTTCCTTCCGAAAGTATGGTAACCGAAAGTATGGTAGCCCTGCTACGATAAGTGAGAACTAAAAATGCAATAGCATATAAAAAAAAATACATAAGCATTAGTCTATTATTATTTTTGAGGCCCTTTCTTTTTCATAAGCATAATGCTTACTTTAACAGATATATTTTAAGCCGGGCCAAGTTTTAGTGCACCATAATGTAAGAAAACCCGTTTTGAAAATTTATTAAAAGGGTTAAGCTATAATTAAAACATTAAAACACCATCTTACAAATCGATTTACATTGTTTTAAATTAAAAAAAAAAAAACTGTTTTCTTTTCAATTTTCAATATTGGAAAATTGCTTTTGTAGCATTGTATCTCCCTCTCTTTTTCGTAGAGCTAGCAATAAGAATAAAGCTTTTACAACAAGAGTAATCGATTCCTTATGAGAGTGTAATTCTTTTGATAAGAAGAGTAGACGTTTGCCTATAAGACTTAAATAGCTACTACAGCGACTATAAGTTGGACATTTAACGTTTGTAGGGCTCTCATAAGACACTTATAATGCTTTACTAGCGAGGAATTGATAGGGAATAACTCTTAGAATTAAGGGTCCATCTAAGGGGAATCAGTGACTTTTAGCTCGAAGAGCTTAATTCCTTTGCCACCCAGGCGAAAACCAAGACTGGTGACCCGCATACGGTGGGAAAGGTTGCAGGATGCTGACTCTGATTTCAGAGAGCGTTTTGCACAGCATGTTTCGGAGAAGTTTGAACAAATTTTAACTGACCTTTTGAATGTAGAGGAGGAATGGCAGCTGTTTTTATCGGCAGTCATTGCCTCTGCAGGAAATGTTTGTGCAGTGGAGCGGCTTGGGGTAGCGGCTGGTGTTCAAGAAGCCATTAGAGAGAAGAAGAGAGCCTAGATTGCGTGGATCCAATGCAGAAACTCAACTTCTCGAGCCCGGTACAATGAGGCGCGAAGGACTTCCAATGCCAAGGAACAGTCATGGAAAAAGTTCGGCGAGAAGTTGGAGCACGATTACAGATCTGCAAACAAGATATTTTGGCAGACCATTTGCCGGCTCAGAGGAAGGAAGTTAAATATCATTCAAGGGGTTTAATCCAAGGACGGTACACATCTTTCAAATGAGAGCGATGTCTTGCGCAGATAAAGAGAGCACTTTTCGGAGTTGCTCAACCCCCAACAGGGAATTGAAGATGGCATTCTCTCTGCTGACGAGATAAGGGCGGAGAATAGTTCCACAGTAGATGAAGTCCCACAGTAGATGAAATAGTCCCACTGAAGCGATGAATCGCTAAAAGTTGGCAAGTCTGCTGGAGTTGATGAAATCCGGCCAGAAATGCTCAAGGCAATGGGTGAAGAGGGAGTTAAATGGCTAACACGTGTCATTAAGGTGGCCTGGGATAGGGGGAAGGCACCTAGCGATTGGCAAACGGGAGTTATAGTGCCCATTTTTAAAAAAGGGAACAGGAGAGATTGCGCCAACTATAGGTGCATATCTCTCTTGAGTCTTCCGGGAAAAGTATTCGCGAAGGTGTTGGAAGCGCGTTCCAGAGCTGTAATCGAGCCTTGTTACGGGAAAAACAGTGCGGCTTTCGGCCTGGCAGAGGCACAACCGACCAGCTTTTTACTCTGAAGGTTATTCTTGAGAAGGCCTGGGAATATGCCAAACCGGTCTATGCGTGTTTTGTAGATCTGGAAAAGGCGTATTACCGAGTCCCTCGGGATACACTGTAGAGAGTTTTGCAGGACTATGCGCAGTGGGTCTCTTCTGAGAGCCATCCAGTCTTTGTATGGAAGCTGCAGAAGCTGTGTACGGATAAATGGCGTCAAATTCCGTCCTTTTGATTTGCGCGTTGGACTTCGCCAGGGCTGTGTTCTGTCGCCGCTTCTTTTCATAGCATATATGGACTGGATGGTGAAGCGCAGTCTTGGCGAGCAATGTTTCGAATTTGCAGATGATTTGGCCATCCTTGCATCATCCAAAGAGGAACTTCAACGAGCACTGGATAGGTTTGCAGCCGTCTGTGGTGATGCTGGGATGAAAGTAAACCGTGAACAAATCGGAAGTGATGGTTGTTTCCCGAACTCCTGTGCAGTGTACCCTGCACATAAATGGAGTTCCATTAAAACAGGTGGAGAAGTTTAAGTATCTCGGGGTCTTTTTCACGAAAGTTGGGAAGAGTGATACTGAGTTGTCTGTAGAATTGGCCAAGCTGGAGCAATAGTTAAGGAACTGCGCCGGCCGGTCATCAGGAAAGCTGAGCTTGGAGTGAAAGCAAAGATCTCAGTTTTAAATTCAGTGTTCGTTCCGACCCCCATCTATGGTCATGAAATTTGGGTAATGACCGAAAGAATTAGATCGCGGGTACAAGCTGCCGAAAGGAGATTCCTGAGGTGTGTTGCTGGTGTTACTCTAAGGGACAGAGTGAGAAACGTCAGTATTCGTAGGAATCTTAATGTTGAGCAGCTACTTCTCCGAGTGGAGCGATCGATTCTTCGATGGTTTGGACACGTTGTTCGCATGCCCCCTGACAGACTTCCTAGACGGGGCATGCTAGCCGAGATGCGAGCGCGTCGCTCCCCTGGTAGGCCAAGAAACAGGTGGTGGGATCAGGTAAAGAACCTCTCTGAGTCCCGCCTGGGGATTGCGCCGGAGTCTTTTGAGTTGGTAGCGGAGGATCGAGAAAGATAGAAGGACCATTTAGCCACCCTCGCTCCGCGACCCTTTTAAAGGATAAGCGGCATTCGAAAATGATGATGATGGAGTTTTAAAAGTCGAAACGATTTTTCGCTAATTTTTTAATTGCTATACTCTTAAAATATGCATACGAGAAGATATATGTTTACTCTTTTGTTTACAACTTTTCAAAAATGATAAGTAAGAAATGGAACCAATGAGGGTTTGTTGTTTGCCTTCAGATCGGACAAAGGAAGAGATTTATACTTTCTGAAAAACATGCGTATGCAATATCTTTATTTGTGGGTAGGTAGAAGACTGGTTGTAAATAAATCTACTAGTTAGAAAATAAATTCTAAGGCGTGTTTATAATAACGAAATATTTATACATTAATACCTATGTAGCTAAATATTAATATCTATTTACTGACATAAGAACAAGCTTCTAAATCTGATAGGTTGAAGAAATATTTATCGCAGATAGGTATATGTACATGTCTAGACACATTTCCACATATGTATTAAATTATGCACATACCTACCTACCTAGCAGTATTCTAGATTTTAGAATGATTTCTTCGAAAACTTTCCACTTAACCCTATACCGATAGGTTTCTAGTTTTTTTTAGTTTATTAACTTTTTTGTGTCAATCGTAATCAGTGGCAGCGGCAGGAATCAATTGATCTTACATAACACAAAACTATCGTCGTAACACACTCATACATCCACGAGTCAATGGTTCAATCGATCGTGTTCAAAAAACGTGATGCGAATTCTTGAGGTAGATAACGAGTATCGGCGCACTTTCTGCGACAGTCCTACTACGACTTTATAAATGCTTTTCAAGACATAGGTATAGGGTAATACTTATGTCTTGAAGAGGTAGGTATACATACGTAACGTGTTGTTGAATTTAACGCCTTATAATAGGCTCGTGATTACCTAGAAGAGTTTAGTCAGCGCCCTACCTGGTCATCCAAAGTCCCTAACTACAAACTGAGTTCAACACCACACTGTCTAGAAAGCAATTATTATTATCGCTATTGTTTCTTTATTTAAGCTACTCCAATCAGCTGGAATTTGATTAATGATTCAATCAATCCAGTGTTGCCCTCGACAATACTAAGTCCAAAACTTGCATAACACTTGGAGGGCACGTTTTCCCCTTTACTGTAACTATACCTCAATTATCCATTCCACGGTGTTCGTTTCTGCGGCCAAGCACGTATGCGTAGCAGAGGAAAAAAGGCAAAATAGGCAAGACACAAATTTAATGCAAAAATTGACGAAAAGAGTGGCGTATGCCGGCGGTATATTATCTAACAATCTCAACAATGTTTTATGGACTTTTGCGGCCCCACTGTGTGAGGGAAGAAGGTGTAGGTACCTAACGGTGCAGTCTGTCACCCTCTTATTCGGATCATGTGGTAAGGTACACATTATGGTGATGGTGCACATTTGACAAATTTTGCCAAATATTAAGCCATAAAAACAAACAGTTGTAATATTCAAACTAGGTACCTACCTATGTAACGGCTTCGTTGTGGCCATGACAGTGGTGGCAGGTAGTGTGAAACTGAAACGGCATTCACTCCACCATGGACGCATGCCATGAGCACATCCAACACAATTGGGTACGAGATACAATAACAACACCAAATAGCAACACTAACGGCACCACGCAGAAGAAATGAAAACGAATAAATAACCGACCATGAACTTGACTGCAGAATGTAAACAAATAAACGGAAAACTATGTCGACAATAATTTTGTATTATGCCCCCACCGACACGCTGGCACACACCGACCGCCCGATTGTGCCCATCCCGCGCGGCCCCAACCGATTGCCATGCGTTCATATGGGGACACGCGATGCGGACGGATAGATACATCTGGCTCATCGAAAGTTAGATCGAGTGTTAGATACGCGGATTGAGAAAGTGTGAACTGGTTTCCATCGGGATGCCGATGCCGGTTTTTCACCTATAGACGAGTCGCGATGCAAGTCGTCGGGAATGGCATGCTAGTTACAGGTTGCAGACGGGCGCAGTTGAAACTGCATTCCTTAATCTGGCGGAAGTGACGGTTTTTTCTTCGTCTTCCCACCACTTATTAATGAAAAAAAAAATAAACTTAACATTTTATGGACTTGTTTACTAAGAAGAAACAGGGATGTTGGTAATGTTGTCTGAGCCTCAAAAATGTCACTGACATAATCGGCGTACGATGTGTGGTCTTAGTGTTTTGCTGGAAGAAAACTCTTCCCACGAAGAAACTACAATGATTGTAGGACCTTCAATAAATTAAAGCCATAAAATACTTCACACTGTCGCAAGGTTGTTCAAACTTTCATCAATATTTGATCGAAGTTTGTGAAGATTATGAGAGCTAAATTGTGATCAGAGGTTTACGGCTTTGAAATAGGCCGCTTTGATGTGCCTCCGATATGCCAAAAATATTGGAAGCACATGGAATTTATTGACGTTTTGGTGATCTTATGACAGCCCTTAAAATAGGAAATTATCTGAATCAGACGCTTCGTGAAAATACTCTCGGCCTTTGACCTTCCGTAAACAAATATGACAAAAGGGTCGATCCTTCCGTCGTCACCTGAAAAACTAAAAAAAAACTCGTCCTTTTGCACGGTCCCCACCTCCGCGAGGGTCTGACAAACATCCGTCTGACATCCGAGAGTAACCAGCAACATTTGTCTTGAAAAACTTTTCAAAGTGCCGTTCGGATTTGGCAAAAATTTTTAAGGTCCCTTGTATGTGAAGTGGGCCTAACCAACACATACAGTAAATATTGTTTAAAACTCGGCCCTGATTCACCTCGAGCTGTTGCGCCATTCTATTTATTTTAAATATTTATAAACAAATAGCCCGCGTCGTCCGTAGTCGGTATTTTAAGGAAATTTTTTAAAAGAGTTTTTTTAAAGGAACCTTTTTGACAAAAGTTCAGCTGTTGCTTCCTTGCAGTGCCGTTTAAAAAAAAAAACAGTTTTATTAATAAAATTGTATAAAAAGACACAATTCACCAGTGCTCAGGCACCCGTCTCCTTTTTCCAGTCTCTGGGAGTACTGTAGTCAGATGCCGTACATAAAGCTAGCGCTTCAATCAAATATCAGCAGCTTAAAAAGCCTCAATATTATTTTTTTTTTAATTCGCCATATAAATAAAATTTATTATTTCGATGCAAAATTTATTCAAAGGGGAAATTTATACATGGACCCATCACAAATAGCTGACGAATTCCTCAAAATAGCCTTAAAAAAATATATTTCACGATATGACTATCAATTTTATTTTATCATGCCGATATCAATTTTAAACTCAAAAAAATTTTAACTTTAAACATAAACTCTGTAAAAAGGTATTTTTTACAGGGACGCACTTCTTGGTACATACATATCTACAAAGAACTAACAAATTTCTTACTCATAACTTATCCAAAAAAAAGACAAAAACGTTTGCACTAGAACTTGATATGTAAAAGCATAAAACACGTTGACAGAAAATCGTGCGGCAAATAACCGCAGTATTTTCTGCTGCAGGCTTACGCAGCACATGACCAAAAAATTTGTCTTTTTTACGACAAAATTTCGAAGCCACAAAAGTTTGCTGTCTGTTAACCTGCTATACGAACGCATGAGCTTCCAGTCGAAAGGCAATTTACCGTACGATTCTCTGCCGCACAGGAACAATAATTTGCCGTAAGATTTGTGCCAGTTTTGATGACAACTGTTGTCTCAATCGTTTAAAAAAAGTTCCATCTTTTTGCCGTATTTGCAGTTTAAAAAATTGCCGCAGGTGAAATCAAGGACCCGGGCTGCAATCGTTAGTCGGACGACAACTTGCCGAATGATCTTCTGCTGTGTCCCAGGCCTGAAGCCTTCAGTCTAATGAATCAGTCCAATGAATCGTCACGTTGAAGTACACAACTTAACTGGACACGGTGCGTTATTCTAACTACCTTGAACCCTGTTGTAGAGGCAAATAAGCTGCTGCTGATAGGTTCAGTTTTGGCAACATGTCCCTGGTAGAAGATCCAGTGAGAGTCATCACTGAAAAAGAAATCCTAACTTAAATACTCTACCAATGTTTCCCCGATATCAAAAAATCAAAATCCAGAAAACTAAAATCTAAAAGAAAAAAACTTGAATAGCTCTTCATCCTGATTATGTGAAAAAGCCTTATTTTGCATAGTTAAATATGTATGAATATGAATATGAGCAAGCAGCCTAGCCTTATCAAATCTTTCCACCGGACGCTTATCCGTGATTAAAATCCATTTCAACAAATCTTAAGATTTGCCATACAAATTTAAATCTCCTCGGAATGAGTTTAAAAAAATCGCCACACAAATCTTATTCACCCTTCTCAAAAACCTCTTTAAAACGTTTTTTCACATCTTTAACCCAGTTTTTGCACGTTTTTTATCTCAGAAAAGGAAAACCTAACAAAATGACCATGTGTATGATTGATCTCCCACAAAAGGGGAGAATGCTTGGAATGGAAAACTATAAGCTTCCACGATATAAATGGGGGTTGGTGCAAGTTTGGGTGTATAAAAGTATTTTTCATTTAAATTTTCTAATTTTTAAAACTCGAGATTTTGTACATTCGAGATTTTTTTTTAAACGGATTTTCGAGATTTTGACAATTCCATGCTTGTGTTGAGTCTTTGCCGAGTCACCCTAACAAGATGAATCTATGGCTGGAAGGTCGGTTTTGTTTCGAGAAAGTCAAGACTTATGAGTTCTGACCACATTCTTTGCAATCTCATCAGGGAAGGAAGGTAAAACATCTAAGATCAGATCTTTTGAATTCCAGATCCGTGGGCGAAGATTGTACAAGAGAGCGAGAAAAGGATCATCTTTCAAAATAATCTTATTAGAATGACAAGGAAAATTCTTCGACTTCTTAAAGTATTCCTAAAGTTAAAACATAAAACTTACCTTCCATCCGGCACTACTGTTCGAATCGCCCTTATCTTTAAAATATGGCACATTCTGGACCATCCATTCGTATATCTGACTCAGTGTCAGTCTTTTATCCGTTGCCGATCCGATTGCATGAGTTATAAGATCTGCATATGATAGATTACCCCAAGCGTTTCGCCGTGATGAGTTCTTTTTTGAAGCTCCAACAGCTTGTGATACAGCTTGTTGGGAATCTAAAAAATGTTTAAAAGTTATTAGAACTTATTGAAAAAAGTAAAAGAAAAAGAATTTTGAGCTTGACTTATTTATAAAATAAGGTTGGATTGACAGAAAATACAATAGAGCAAAAGACTATCTTACACAAATTGTCGATTCCTGAAAGCTTTCTTTTATATCATAATTTACAGTTGCGTTTAACCACTATACTAACTGAAGCCATCGTGTATCAAAGGAAAAAATATCAATCGCCGTGCTCTAAAAATGCAAAGCCGCCTTAAAAGTCAAGCATCGTCAATTCTTGACTTATTTTACAGTCGAATAAAGCAAATAAGAACATGTACCAACAATGAGAGCTTTATGTTATGCGGTCATCCGACACTTATACGCGACTTAAACACATTTTTAACAAATCTCGAGATTTATCGCACAAATTTATATCTCATTCACCATTTTAACACACGGCTTTAAACTCTTTTTGAACACCTTTAGCTCAGTTTTAACACTTTTTTTGGCTCAGAAACCAAACAAAACAACCCCATGCATGACAGATCTTTCACAAATATCGCTGACGAACAGTCAAAGCCTTGTATTTGCATTTTGACCTTTTTTGCAATGGAAATACTTTTATCTGTTTCAAAATCGTAACAAATAATAATCCAAAAACTTGTATCGCATTTTAAAAGCAATAATGATTTTGAAAGTTTTTTAGGTCTCCCTAAAACCTTGCAAATTGTCCATACGAGGTTTTGACTGTTCGGCGATGAAATGTGTTCTATTGAAGTTTTGCAAAGAATTTTTTTCGGTCCACTGAAATATCATCGTCACTCTCTTTGCGTCAAGATCAAGTTAATCCTATATGTGTCCGGTGGAAACACTTCGGGATTTATTTTGAATCTCCCTATGGAAATTGTATAGCATAACGAGAAATCAACAAAACATTCTAATGACCGTGGGTTGGCGTGGCCGGAGAATAGCAGATGTAGTTTAAGAACGATCAGACAAAATTAGACCACGATCGTGACCAAAGATGCTTTAACACAAAGTTTTTATGATACAAAATATGTAGCCTAAAGATGTTTTAAAATTTATAACTGCCTGACGCTAAAAAGCAAAACAAACATAAGCTAGTTGATGACAGCTCAAACCAGGCTCTGGTACGTAACAACCCTGCGCTCTGTGTTTTCATGGGTGATTTTACGCCCAATGAAGGGGAATAACAATAGCATCTCGGCGGCGCGGCGCTCAGATGAAGAACTTTGAACTCTCGGAAGCTTAGTCAATCTGCAGGTGGAACCTTTAGAAAACTTTTACTGACTTGGTCGTAATCGCATTAGTCCTGTCGAGCCGACTTGTAGAGGGGGCATAAATGTATATCATGTGCTTAAAGCAATTTGTAAAACTCTTTTGTTGCACTAATGGCTTGCCAATCAGCAAACAGAATCCGAGTTTTGATTTGCTTTTTTAAATTGGTCTTAATGCGGGAAAGAAATTCTGGGAAGTTATCCACGACCTGTATAAACTTAGTACATACCTGAACAAAAAAAAAGCTGGCAAAATATTGCTTTAAAAAATTTAAACACTAAAGGTAAAATTACAAGAAAGAGCCAAAAGAAAAGATCCCGAAACGAAACTAACACACGATGACTTCGAATACCTCTAAAGGTGTATAATTTTTAATGTTATATTTGTTTTAAAATTTAAATACAAAACGCAAGGTTTCAAGAGTTGTAAGGAAATTTTCTGGTAGTTCCAAACTCACATAATAATATTTAAGTTTTTGTATGTATCCAAACATATAATACATGTCTTTGTATAATTCCAAAGCGCACCATACATCGGTGAACATCGGTGCTAAATGAAAAAGTGATACCCTATTATTAAAAAAAAAACATCAATCCAAAAACTATCTGTCTCCTTTATATCAACACTGGGCTTTAAAGATTTAAAAAATAGCTTAACTTACCACTAGCCAACTGCTGATTGCTCGCCTTAGTGCTATCCAAGTCATCTACTGGCTCAACGAAATTCTCTGGTCTTGGACAAGGCCAAGTGTTCGATCTAGCTCTGGTCTGCGGTTCAAAGCCGCCATCGTGTAGCTCAGACACTAAATCCATTTGTAAACCATCGTCTGTAGGTCGTGGAGGTGTCGCCCATTGGTCGGCAAATGAGTCCATTCTGTTATTGTTTATCACAAAAAATTTGTTCTTCAAAATAATATTAATTTTAACTCGGGAATATGATCCTGTAGTCTAATAAGCCTTTTTAGAATGTATCCAAAATTTTGTCTGAAAAATAAAATAAAAAGTATTTATTTAAAATATCTGTAAAAGTCATTAACAAAACGACTAAGCATTCGATTTAAAGAGATCCATAAATTAATCTATAAATAACTTCGTTAGAATATTAAAACAACACTTTTTGATTTTGGTAGAAACTTTAAGGAAAAACGACAAGACGATTTTTACTGATACGCGCCGTGGCTAATTACACCAGATCCGCGGTTAAAATATCAGATCTGTTAAATTTCGGACCAATTTAACATTTAATTTCAGAGGGTACAGCATTTCCTAAATCTGAAAAAAGTTGAGACATTGTGCTTGAGGTCGAAGAGGAGGTGGGGGGGGTCAGTGAAGAATAATTCCTATATGAGAGGAAGCCCGGCAGGGGCAACCGATTTCGGTATAAGTCCGAACCTGTTGCTTCTCTGCTAAGGATTATCTTCGGCGATGGGAAGGTGAAGGGGTAACCGATTCGGTGTGAACCCTTGCAGGGGGGAATTCTCACGCAGAGGCTGATGTAGGGTAACCGTCTTCGGTGTAAGCCCGTGCTACAGGAGACTCGCGTTAGAATTTGGGGGGAGGGTAAGGGTAAACGAAGCAGTATAAGCCCGTACCAGTGAGAATCATGTGTTGGTGATCCCGTGAGGGTGGAGAGGTTAGGGCAACCGAAGCGGTATAAGCCCACACCGATCCAGCCCTGTAAGGGAAAACACTGGGATATGGTGTGGAGTAGAGAGATCCGGAGAATGGCAATTACTGTAGGAGTACGTGTGGTGTGGGGGACAAATAGGGTATCTTTCCCTTGCGCCGAATTTAATAAGATTTGGATCTTTAGTTTGCTATTGCCCTTAAGTGAGAGTAAGCCTTACGGATTGGAAAGCGCAGGTGGGGGTAACCGTTGTCCTCAACGTTTCTTCGTTGAGGACAATGAGGTAGGGTAACCGTTTCGATGTAGACTCGTACCTCAGGTGACTCAAGAATTAACCTTTGGGCGGGGGGGAATAGGGGAGATAGAGGTAACTGAAGCGGTATGACCCCGTACCAGGGAGATTATGTACTAGTGTTCCTAGAAGAGCGGAGAGGTGAGGGCAACCGAATTAGTATGAGCCCTCACAAGGCCGGTCCTGTTGGGAAAGAAGCTTGGGGGAGGTGTTAATGGGGTATATTTGGCGCTCCACTGTAAGGTGCTTGCTCGTCTATAGAGTTTCCATATGGAGGCGGGATGGGTTTTGTGATACACAATTATGCGTTTAGCCAGTTTGACCCGGAGATAAAGTTCATTATCCTCTTTAGATCGAGTCGCGCTAGATCATTTAGATCATCGAAGAAGTATTCACCTGAAGTTTTCCTTCTCAGTGCCGGTAGGGCAGAAAAGTTGCACAGAAGATGAATCATGGTCTCCTCTTTCTCCTCATCCCTGCAACTTCTGCAGAAATAGTTGAAGGGAGCACCAAGTCTTCTGACATGTTGCCCTACGAGACAGTGGCCTGTGAGGGCCCCAATTATCTTTCTGAGATTCAGTATATTGAAGGATATGAGTCTCTTTGTTTTCCTACGATCGAGCTCTGGCCAGATTTGTTTGGAAGAGAGACATGAGCTGATGTTATTCCACCTATTGTTTGCCATTGTGATGGCTTCGACGTCCAGGTGGAACTTTACCCAGTTTATGGGTACTGCCGGTTCCGTTGTATGAGTCGGGTTAGCATTAGCACCTTCTCTAGCTAGTTCGTCGGCTCTGCAGTTGCCTGGAATATCCCTGTAGCCTGGAACCCAGCACTGGAATCTGTCGCACCTGACAGCAATCTCGTTGAGAGATTTGCGGCATTGCTTTACCAACTTGGATCGTATAGTTGGCGATTCTAAGGCTTTTATTGCAGCTTGGCTGTCTATATAGAAAACAATAGCGCTGCAGTCTATTGAGTTAATTGAAAGCCAGGCCGCGGCTTTACGAACGGCTGTAAAAATTTCTGCTTGAAACACACTGCTGTGATCCGGTAGGCGCTTGGAGATACATAGGCCCAGAGTACTGAAGAAGACTCCTGATCCTACTCCAAGTGCTGTTTTCGATCCGTCAGTGTAGATTTCTATTTCAGATGCATTTAAGACCTCACCATCAGAATCCCAGGCGGTTCTGCTTGGAAATTCGGTCTTGAATTTGACATTGAAGTCGAGGTATGGGACAACGTAGTCAGAGTTGCGAAGGATGATGTCGTGGTCGTTCAGGATGCTAGCATGTCCCATGTTATCACGAGTCAGTTGCGAGCATTCCCTAAGGCTAAGTGCTGCTTTCGCTGCCATCCCTTTACCGAAGATGTCAACGGGAAGATAATGGAGCATTCTGTCAAGCGCAGAACGTATGATGCAGGTGACCAAAACAAACATTCCCTCAACAAATTCCGTTCCTATTAAGAAAAAAATGGGTGGGTGCCGTAGCGCAGTGGTTAGTGTGTGTGCCTCTGACGCCGGAGGTCTGGGTTCGAATACTGCCTCTGCCACCTGAAAAAAAAGACTTGTTCTTTTTGCCGGCTCCCACCTCCGCGAGGGTCTGACAAACCCTCCGAGAGTAACATTTGTCTTGAAAAACTTCTCAAAGTGCCGTTCGGATTCGGCAAAAAATTTTAGGTCCCCTTGTATGTGAAAAAAATATAGCACACACAGCATACATGGTTGAGAAGTTGGCCCTGGTTCATCTCGAGCTGTTGCGCCACTCTATTTAATTTTATTATATTCAGAAAAAAATATATAGCACATAGCTTGAGGCAGAAAAAAGCTTAAGGCTTTTCGAAATTCGGCTTTTTCGAAAAAAAAAAAGATCGGGTTTTTTTAAATTCTGACTTAAGCAATAAAATTCTGCTTATTCTGCCTTTTAGGTAAACTTTTCAGTTTTTTCAAATAAAGCTAAGGGAAAAAAGTAAATAGGCAGTTGGGTTGAAGGGGGTAGTAGGTCCCTCAACACATATTTCACTGTGTCGCTTTGTAAAAGTTGCACTGCGACTTGATTGAAATATGCCTTGATAATTTTTTTTTTCGAGAAGTTTAAAAAAATTACTAACACGCTTTTAGTTTTCAAAATTTTCAAACATTTTGCCTTGATACTCAAATCATTTTTGCTGGCGTAAAAGTTAGTTTATAAGATAGAAAAAAAATATTAAAAATCATAGGCGAAAATCCCATTTTTTCAGATGGATATTTCTCAGTTACTGAATAGACAACTGAATAGACACAAATGTTTAAATTGCAAGTAAGAGCGAATTAAAAAATGAAACATGTTTTTCTTAAAAAAGAAAACTGCTACCCTAATTATCATCATCATCATCATTTTCGATGACCGTTTATTCTTAGAAGGGTCGCGGAGCCAGGGCGGATAAATGGTCCTTCCATAGCTCCCGATCTTTTATTGATAATAACTTCATAAATTCGGCCAATCCTACAAAATGACTCCGTATCACTCCTTCCATCTTTCGTGAATCTACAAAACACGCGTAAGCCGTTTTGGCATATTACCGGGCCTTCTCAAGAATAACCTTCAGATAAAAAATATGGTCGGTTGTGCCTCTGCCAGGCCGATGGCCGCATTGCTCTTCCCGCAGCAAAGGCTCAATTACACCTCTGGAACGCGCTTCCAACTCCTTCGCGAATACTTTTGCCAGAAGAGAGATATACCCTTATAGTAAGAGCAATCTCGTCAGCTTTTTGAAAATGGGCCTTATAACTCCTGTTTTCCAATCGCTAGGAGCTGTCTTGCTGCCCCAGGCCACCTTAATGATACGTGTTAGCCATTTAACACCTTCTTCGCCCATTGCCTTGAGCGTTTCTGGCCGGATTTCATCAACTCCAGCAGACTTACCTACTTTTAGTGATTTATTAGACTTCATCTACTATAGGACTATCCTCCGCCCTATTCTCGTCAGCAATGGGATTGCCATTTTCAGTGCCCTGTTGGGGCAGTTTTGAGCCGGATTGAGCAGTTCCGAAAAGTGCTCGCTCCATCTGCGTATGACGTCGTTCTCTTATGAAAGAAGTGTACCGTCTTTGGATTTAACTCCTTGTACGATATTTAATTTTTTCCCCTGAGACGGCGAATAGTCTGCCAAAACATCTTGTTTGCAGATCCGTAATCGTGCTCTAACCGCTCGCCGAAATTTATCCAAGCCTGTTCTTAGGCTGCTCTGACCGCCATATTGGTTCTTCGCGCCTTAACGTACCGGGCTCGAGAAATAGAGTTGCTACATTGGTCCCACACAACATAGGCTCTCTTCTTCTCTCTGATGGCTTCTTAAACTTCAGGAGTCTTAAACTGCGCAGTTCTTTTCTCACCACCAGCCGCGACACCAAGCCGCTTCACTCCACAAACATTTCTAGCAGAGGCAATGACTGCCGAGGAAAAAAGCTGACATTCTTCCTCTACATTTTAAAGGCCAGTGGGAAATGGTTCAAACTTCTCCGAAACGTGCCGTGCAAATCGCTCCTTGTAATCAGATTTAGCATCGTGTAACTTTTAGCACCGTATGCGGGTCACCCGTCTTGGATTTTGTCTGGGTGGCAAAGGAATACTGTCGCAAAAGCGCAATTTGCACAACACTAGGTGGTGATCAGTTGACCGCTCAGATCCTCTCAAAGTGCGAAGAAATCATTTTTGGAACACACGTTTCAATTTCTCTCTCTGACTGTGGGTAAAGCTTTTCACGATAAGTGCCAAAACACTTTTTGTCGTTTTGTAATCAAGCCGTTATATGTGTGTAAAAAAATATCCTATCCTTCTGAGAAATAATTTCAACACAGTTGAAAATATCAAAAAAAAACAGTTTTTCGAAAATTTCTCGAACGGCACTGTATATAATTGAGAGGAAAATTTAGGCTTAAACCTTTGTTTGAATAATATTTAATATCTAAATGCTTCCCACACTGATGAATCGGATATCGGCTATCCTATGTCGAGTTTCAATATCTGAAAAAAACTCGTAAAAAATTGTAAAAGAAACGATTGATAGAAACTTGTGTGGAAATAAAGTTGTTGTTTCTCAAAAGCCAAAAACCCAAACATGCACTTTGCGTTCTAAGCATAACTGAACGAAATTAAACACCTCTTCACCTATTAATCAACCATCAGCTGTAGTTGATAGATTGGGGAACTAATTAAACTTTATCGTATTTATAGGAAACAAAAAAAAAACGATTGCAGTTCTTATCAGCGAATGGTTGCAAAAACCGAGTTCGCGCAAGTACAACAGACAATCAAGGCCACGAATGCTCATGGCCGTAAACGACCGAATTAAATCTACCTAGTTTTAGAGGCAAGCTTAAATTTTAAATGCCACTCACCACCTTGTTCGAATCTTATCCAGTGTTAAAAAAACACACCCCTTAAAACCATACAAATTCATATAAATAGATAGAACTATGTATACGCATCTAAATCTATTAGTCACGAAAGTTTGTAATACTATTTGCCGTATTTTAGAACTAGTAATCCCATGTCTAGCATCAGATGATGACCTTCTTAATTAATTGATCTCCACCGGAGATTCCATTTTTTCCACTTGAAAAGATCCCTAGAATAAAAATAATAATCACGAAAAATTGAACTCTTATGTATTGTGTGTTCCACTTGGACACTTTGACGCCCGACACGAGAACAAACTAAAATTATATAAATTATTTTAATTTTAAACCTAACCTTCACCCTCGGCCTTGAATATTTCAAAATGATATTTCAGTGTGCCGCACGGCAAATGTTTAGTTTTTTTTTTAGAAGTTTAAACAGCGTGGTGGATGTGACTTCTTAATAGCTTCGATACCCGATTAAATTATTGTTTGAATAGAACTTTTTTTTTGGTCTAACGAAACGGGTTAGCGAATTGTCTAGACGTGTTAGCTGGTGTTTGATTGGAGTGGAATAATCAGCTGTAATTATTCATATTTCGGAGTGAAGCCCGAGACACAAATTTTTTACCCTTTCCTTTTTATTTGATGAGATGGAAATTGTTTTTGGTTTAAAATTTTATCGGGCATGTAGGTAGGACCTAGTGTTCTTGCGAAGCGCATGTTTTTTTGTGTATGCAAATGTGTGTATAGGTATGTGGTGCCGTGAGGCTATGGTTCATTGTGTTTGGTAAAAGGAATAAGTAAAAGACATGTCCCGATCAGTAAAATCTTTTCCAAAAATCGTCTAAGAATCTCGATTCGACAAAACTGCAGTTCTCGAATGCGAAACTTGTGCACCTGTTTTTTTCTTAAACACTCCGTTAATCATTCCAGATTTGATTGGGGTTATTGAGATTATTGGTGTGTCTGCTAGAGCCGAAAAGTCTACATTCAATCAAATAATTACAACCAGCAGATCCCAGGACAACTCATGCAATCCAATTCTATACTGTCATAATCTAAGAGCAAAAGGATCTCATATCTGGATAAATACACTAAAAAAATTTCTGTTCGCGAAGAATAAGGGTACAGCACTAATGAGAAGGGAGCTTTTTTTTCAGTGCGGGACCCATTGGAGCTCCCTCAGGTTGCTACAAAACAGTAGACCTACGGAGAAATTTTTTATAATTTCAATTTTGTTCGTGACCATTTGCTTCTAGTTATTAAAGATGTTAGCGAAGGAGAGAGTTGGCAGTCCTACTGTGTCCTTAGCGTCTTACTGTGGTTTAAATCAAAGATATTTAAAAAAAAATTTTTTAGCCTTTAAGAAAATATGCGTAAATTAGACTGTGACCAATGCTGCGATCGTAGAAAATCTGCTACGCATTTTATAATTGGCTTCAACTTACTCTCCCTAAAAACGCCTAGTTTGCTAATTTTTTTTTAACGAATGGCAACAAAAATCCTGGAATTTTTCTTGAAAAAAAAAATAAACCAAAGTGTATTCAAACTTTGGTCAAAGGATAGACATGTGCACTCAAGAGGATACAAGCATCCACAGGTTTTCTAAACCCACCTCTGTCTATCAACTCCTACTCTCACCTCCCCGTGGTGAACACCGGGTGCCTAGTACCTCAACTGGAGATTGGGTTCCAACCCCTTTGGAAGGTTGTTGGGGGTAGCAGACGAGAGAGGGGGGGAGGAGTGTTCCCACTAAGGCACTTCTCCTTGCATCCGGACGGCAGCGGAGGAATTCCCCAGATGGAATCAACGGTGGCGTCCATAGTTCCAGTCAGGCCGAACTACTTAGTGAACACCTTATATGGGCTACTACGACGTATTCGGAGCTCAGGCCTATAAGGAGCGGGCTATCCGGCTCTCCGTCCTTAGAGCTAAGCAAAGGATCTGGTCCTCCAGGTTGGGGGTCGTGCCGTCGGGGTGACTTCCCGGCCACGTAAAGAAACACCAGTCACGAAGCGGAAACAAGCCTCGGATTCGGACGGATTTACTGTTGACGACCAATGCAAACGAGAAAAGGACAACGAGCTCCGGATCTGCACGTGGAATGTTAGGTCCCTTAACAGACCACGTGCAGCCGAGCAACTAGCGGAGGCCCTTAACGACTGCAAGGCAGACATTACTGCCATCCAAGAAATGCGGTGGGACGGGCCGGGCAAAAGAAGGATGAAAAACTGCGACATCTACTACGGCGACTGCTATCGGCATCAAAGACAGCGCCTATTTGGATGTGGTTTCGTTGTTGGAGGCAGACTTAGGCAAAAAGTCTTGAGCTTCAACCCTGTAAGCGAGCGCCTCGCGACGATCCGCATCAAGGCTAAATTCGCCAACATTAGCCTGATATGCGCACATGCCCCCACAGAGGAGAAAGATGACGAGACCAAAGATATGTTCTACGAGCTCCTGGACAAAACTTATGAGCAGTGCCCTAGCTACGACATTAAAATTGTCCTAGGCGATTTTAATGCCAAGCTAGGAAGGGAGGGCATCTTTGGTCGTACTGTCGGAAAGTATAGCCTGCACGACACGACCTCCGATAACGGATTCAGGCTGATCGACTTTGCTGCGGGGCGACACGTTGTGGTAGCTAGTACACAGTTCCCGCATCTCAATATCCACAAAGGGACATGGAGATCTCCCGATCAATCAACCGTCAACCAGATTGACCATATTGCGATCGACGCAAGGCACTCCTCCAGTATCATGGATGTCCGAACTTTCCGAGGGGCCAACATTGACTCGGATCACTACCTTGTTGTAGCCAAGGTACGGCTGCGGATATCCCGACCAGCGCCAAGTAATGGAAATACTGTGAGGAAGTTTGACGTCGGCCGACTACAATCGCAAGAGATCGCCAGGTCCTTCTCCAACCGAGTCTCTCAAAACCTTCTACGAAGTCCTATGCAACCAGCATCAAGTATTGATAGCCAGTGGCAACATTGCCAAAATGCCATCAGAGACGCCGCCTCTGAAGTGCTGGGTTTCACACGGCGACCACAACGAAACCCCTGGTTTGACGATGAATGCCGGCAAGCACATGCAGCTAAACAGGAAGCATACAAAGCGGCGCTGCACAGAAGGACTAGAGCTGCTCGCGAGCTCTACGAGCAGAGGAGGAGAGAGGAGCACCGGCTTCTCCGAAGGAAAAAGAGAGAGCACGAGAAGCGCGCGGTTGAAGAGATAGAGAGATGTTACAACAGGAATGAGGTTAGAAAGTTTTACCAAAGGATCAAAAGGTCCTGCCAAGGGTATAAACTTCGAACTGAAGCCTGTAAGGACCATCAAGGGAACATCGTTGTAGAATCGCAGTCGGTGCTGAGGATTTGGAAAGACCACTTCTGCAGACTGTATAACGGCGAGGAAGAACCAAATACCGCTGTCAGGCAGAACGAACCATTCAACCCGGGCGAAGACGTTACCGACGAAGCATACGAACGATACCGCCCACCCGACCTGGAGGAGGTGAAAGTAGCTGTGTCTAAGCTCAAGTGCAACAAAGCAGCCGGAGCAGACGGCCTAGCTGCCGAACTTTTTAAATCCGCTGGCGATGAGCTGGTTAGGAGCATGCACCAGCTCATCTGCAAGATATGGTCGGAAGAAAGCATGCCCGACGAATGGAACCTCAGCATTGTTTGCCCGATCCTGAAGAAAGGAGACCCTCTGAGTTGTGCCAACTACAGAGGCATAAGTCTTCTTAACATCGCATACAAGATCTTTTCTGCTGTACTGTGTGAACGCCTGAAGCCGTTTGTCAACAATCTGATAGGCACATATCAGTGTGGCTTTAGGCCAGGAAAGTCCACCATAGATCAAATATTCACACTGCGGCAGATCTTGGAGAAAACCCAGGAATTCCAAATCGATACACACCACCTCTTCATCGATTTCAAGGCCGCGTATGACAGCATCTATAGAGACGAGCTATATAGCGCAATGTCTAGTTTTGGCATCCCTGCCAAACTCGTCAGTCTGTGCAGGATGACGATGGAAAACTCACGCTGTTCCGTCAAGGTCGGCAAAGACCTCACCGACCCCTTTGATGTCAAAAAAGGATTTAGACAAGGCGACGCGCTGTCATGCGACTTCTTTAACATCATACTTGAGAGAATTGTGCAGAACTCTCGCGCCAACACCAGAGGTACAATCTTTCAAAAGTCCGTTCAACTACTTGCATACGCAGACGACATTGACATAATCGGTAGAACAAAGCGTGATGTCAGTGAAGCCTTCGTGAGTATTGGGACGGAAGCGGCGAATATAGGTTTAGCAGTCAATGAGGGCAAAACCAAGTATATGCTGTCATCAAGAAAAGACACCCAACACCGACGTCTTGGACAAAACATCACCATCGACAGCTATAACTTTGAGGTAGTTAGGGACTTTGTCTACCTTGGTTCCGCTATCAATTCAGACAATGACACCAGCGCTGAAATCAAACGAAGGATAACTCTTGCCAATCGCTGTTTCTTTGGGCTAAGAAGGCAATTGAGTAGCAAAGCCCTCTCTCGAGCAACTAAAGTGTCCATGTATAAGACCCTCATCATCCCAGTCCTGCTGTACGGTGCAGAAGCATGGACCCTGTCAAAGGCGGATGAAAACACTTTAGGCTGCTTCGAGAGGAAAATTCTTCGGACGATTTACGGTCCCGTCTGCATAGACGGAGAGTGGAGGAGGAGATATAACATCGAACTGTACGGGCTGTACAGCGATACCGACCTAGCCAAAAGAGTCAAAACACAACGTCTACGATGGCTGGGTCATTTAGAGCGGATGGACACCAACGCCCCGGCCCGGAAAATCTTCGAATCCACACCGCAGGGACGACGCGGTAGAGGAGCACCGAGACTCAGGTGGCGCACGCAAGTGGAAGGGGACCTCAGCCAACTTCGCGTGCGAAACTGGAGACGGCTAGCTAGAGACAGAGCTGGCTGGCGAAGCTTGTTGGCCGAGGCCCAGGTCCACCCCGGACTGTAGCGCCACCTTAAGTAAGTAAGTAAGTATTCAAACTTTATACTCATTTTCCCCCACCAAGTTATATTCTTTCTGTCATACCCAACAAGTACCTATTTCTTCGGCTGGTTTAGTGATTGAATTTGACTGGAATCTGGAATTGGTGTAAGCACGATGGTAACCCGGTTGCTTTTTATCTTATGGTAGCTCTATGAGAGCATTTAGAGAGACAAGTTGTTAAAGTTAGAGTGAGAACATTTATTCCGCTTATAAGTGATCCAATTAACGGATTTGTTTACGTTATGCTCCTGAAGCCTTTAAACAAAAAGGGATTGCTGGGGATTTGAGCTTTTTTTATTGATAATTTAACCCTTAAATGCCCAAGGAAACCGATTTTTATGAAATTTACATATGATAGGTAGAATGAACCGTTAAACCAACATCCCAAGAGAATTTTTCTTTTAATTTTTTTTGGGAAGTTAGATATTAGCAAAAAAACTGGTTTTAGCTTAAAAAAAAAATTGGGCCCTACAGCTTTAATTTTCTAATATTCAGTTCATCCCTAAAAAAAGAACATAAAACAAAATTAGTATGCCCTGGGTCGGGTATAAAAATTATTACACATTTTAGGAAAAAAGGTGCTGGTAAGGATTACCAAATTTGATTACCTACTAATTACCTACCTACCTTTTTTTGGATTTTTTTTTTTGAAAATTTTCATATTTTTAAAATTTTAGTCATATTTTTTTTAAATTTTGAAGTCTGCAGATCTATTTTTTTTAGTATATTAAAATTTGAGTTGTAGAATAGGTAGGTAGGTAAGTGGCTTTTAGGTGCACTGAGGCCACAGTAGGCCTTCTACTACCACGTGGGTATAGGTAACCAAGGGAGGGGTTTGGCGTAAATTTTATGACAGCCTTGTTGTCTTGTCAGTGAATTCTAGTATCTTTTTGACCAGTGTCTCACTAAGGTCACTTAGATTGTTATAAAATAAGGGGAGCCTACTACGGATTTGCTGGGCGATGAGAGTGCCGGGCAGCTACAGAGAAAGTGTTGTACACTTTCTTCCTCTTCCTCGTCTTGGTAGCTTCTACCGAAGTCGTTTAAGAAACAACATAGTCTTTTTGCGTTAAGACCTAATAAGCAGTGTACGGTAATAATTCTCACTGCAGTGCTAATTTTGGATCTCTTTAAGGAGATCAAGCTATCTTGTTTGGAGGTTTGACATGTGGTGCCTGTCCTCCATCTATCGTTGGTTTTTTGTTTACTGTGATTGTTGAGCTGTAATTTGTAGGTAGCTATGGGAGTACCTACCTATATACCAGTAGACTTCATCGTCTGATAGCCTAGTAGCGGTTTAAGCGAGTTTGTCAGCTTCAGTTTCCCATAATGTCTCTATGGCCTGGCACCCAGCACAGGCGGATATGAAACTGTTCGGATATCTCGTGAAGAGATGTGCGACAGTTGATAACTAATTTAGAGTTTTAAGACAACGATGTAAGGGATTCAATTGCGACCTGGCTATCCGTGAAGCTACAGATATCGCGGGCGGATATCAGGTTCCACTTGAACCAAGACAGGGCTTCGCTAATCGCCATTTTCTCTGCTGCATTGAGTAGGTAGTCGAGGAGATTTATTTAAATTAAGACACTGAAAGAATACACCACTTCTTACACCATATTGCGTCTTGGATTCGTCTGTGTAAAAGTGTGTGGCGTTACGAAAGGGTATATTACCACCGTACCACAGGTCTCTTTTAGAAATCAGGGCATTGAAGTTTTTTTCTGAGAAGTATGAAGGTGAAGTATAATCCAGATTCGTGGAGGTGGGATGCTGCTCGTTTAAAATATTGACATGTCCATAGGTGTAATCACACCAATGGGCACATGCCTTAATTCGAATTGCGCAGTTGGTAGCTATTTGTTTACCAAAGATATCTAAGGGTGTAAGATTCAATAAGATCTCGAGCGCATCGATAGGAGTACATAGTTCTCAGGGCCTTTGAACTTTTTTTAAAAAGTTGCGATGCGTGCCGACAAAGTATTGGTCTTATCACAGCTGTTAAAAGCCAATGTGTGTTATGTAAGGCTGCAGACCCCATTTATGCCCAATGGCTTTTTTGCTCATATAAAGGGCCGTGATGGCTTTCATTGCTCTTTTAGCTGCATTGAGCTTCCAGCTTAGTCTCTTGTCCAAAATAAGACCAAGGTACTTCGCCTTACTGGAGAACGGCAGACTGGTGCCGTTTATGGTGGGCGGGACAATGTAGGAGATTTTGTATTTTTTAGTGAAGAGGACGATTTCGGTCTTTTGCGCATTGGTACTCAGCCCATTTTCAATCGTCCATTTGTAGAGAAGAGTGAGAGCATGTTGAGGCGTAGAATAAAAAAACGCCAACTTTACAAGAAAAGAGTTAGAATTGTTTGAGAAATAAAAAGTTTAGTGGTTGTATCTTTAAGAATACCGAGGGTATTTTAGGGTTAAGAGAATTAATACATGTGTATACCCTAGAATCTAGAAGGCTAAAGCACATTTTACTACTACCTAAAACATAGCATATTACTCCCCTTATTTTTCAATACACGAAATAACATGTGGTCTTTTGAGTTTATACCAACACCGCTGGCAGATAGAAATGTATGGAAGACAAGATCACCACTTGAATTGCACAAAGCTAGGTTTAAAAAAAAAAGACTTTGAAAATTCACTAAAATCAAATAATTGCAATGCTGCATTGCACACAAATTAAAATATTTACACCTAATGCGCATATTTTTAATAAATATTTTGACGCCATTGAACAGCGCATACCTACCTTAACTATCATGATAAGTTTAGTTGGAAGACTAAGCAAATATTGGTGCGGCTTCAGATTAAAATAAATTATAGATATAAAACTGCATCTGAAAAACTTCGTGTTAAGTTTATGTTAATGAATTAAAAGCAATTTGAATTAATTATTATGAACTCACACATAAAGCAAGTTTTTTCAATGAAAAAAAAAAAGTTTTATTATTATAGAGAATCTAATTGATATTGCGTTAAGATTACTGAGCAGATTAAACTGTTATTTTATTCCAATAAATAAATAATGGTTAGATTGAGATAGGTTTGTAAGTTTTAAGTTATTATAACAACCTTTTAGTTGACGGCATTATCAAGAAAGTGAATGCTTTCTTTTGCTTTCTCTATGTACGACCGCTGTATGAAAAATATGTTGGATAGCCATTTCATCACACTTGACAAATTCACAGTGACTCAGTTTAGTATAAGGGTCCATTTCCACGATCGGAATAAAATAAAATAAAATGGAAAGAAGTGTTGTCTCCTCCGGAACAGGGTAAATCGAGCTTCAATATCTACTTTAGTCGACTCGATGTGCACCGAAACACATTTCGAGATCGAATTAACTTTCGACTCCACTACACTGAAAATAATTTAGTAGATAGTAGTAATTTAATAATAAACAAAAACTTTTTTTTTACTTTTAACAAAAGCAAAATTGTCGAATTAGCAAAAAAAAATTTATTCCAAGTAAAAATCAAACAATTCAAATGAAGTTTTCGTCAAATTGAGAGAGTATTGTATTGATTTTGTTCAATATGACAGAATTCAATTTTTAGTAAGGGTCTAATCATAGCTATCATAGGATAGCATCATTGGAACAATGTCTTCGGTTTTCTGACAAGTCATTCATAGCAATCATTGAAAATTTCTGTCAGTGCCAACAAACAGCTACAGGCGTTTGAGGTTGGAGTTGATCAGTGAAAGCAACACTGACAGTTGAGAATAGAAAGAGAATGGAATGCTTTTCAGTGGAACGATTTTGTCGCAAAAACAAAAAACAAAATCAGCTGTTCCTTTCTGTCAGTGAAATAGAAAAACCGAGTTTACATAAAAGTTTTAACGCAGTTTATGTATTTTTGTTACGAAAAAAATTCTGCAACTCATAAGCTTCATTTTGATACCAATTACAGCCAGCATTGTTTGCTCAAACGTCTAAAAACATGAAAACAAATTTTTCAATGATGCAATCCGATGATAGCTAATATTGGACCCTAAATGAAGTTTTTTCCACTTCTTGCTTTTAACAATTTCTTGGCCTGCAATATTTTGTAGCAACAACAGCCCTGCGCATCAATGAGTTTGTCTTAGAAAAAAAAGGTCTAGGCTCGATTTCTGACGGGGCACAGTGCGGCCCGAAACCATTAATTGCACGAAAAAAAATAACTGAATTCATTGTAAATTTTGAGCTAGAGATTTGAAACTTCATATACATAATGCTCTTTCGGGATCCAAAAAAGCAAGAATCAACACAAATGAAAGAAAGCGTGAAATACACATACTGAAACGCCCCCCTTACAAATTAGCATAAAAAAAATAATCAGGAATAGAAGCACTTTTGGCAACAAATAGGTACACACTTTTTCCAAATGAGCAGACTTTTTTTTACGGTATAATTGAACTGATAGGCATGGTCGCAAATTGACGCAGATATAAATGGAAGGCACAGTAGCTTAGGTAAGATTCTTAAGATTACTCTTAAAGAAGTAATGTAGGATGCAGAGTAACGACGGATGTAGAGCTGAATAGTTCTGGTCTAATTAAATTTTGCAAATATTGATTTTTAACCAAGTAATAAAAAACCCACACAGCTGTTTAAAAGAAAAAATACGATAACGTTTATGTTTTCATAAGACATGCTTTGAAATGTATTAAAAATGTTAAAATTTTTATCAACTTAACAGGGCGTTAATGCAGTCGCAACAACAGTTTTAAGTGTTATTATTTTTCCAACTCATTGAAATGACTTACTAACTTATTCTCGCCACCTCCACCAGCCGCCACACCAAGCCTCTTCACTCCACAAACATTTATTGCAGACTTAGTGAATGCCGTTGAAAACAGCTGCTATTCCTTTTTCATCACCAGCTGCCACACCAAACCGCTTCACTCAACAACCATTTCTAACAGAGGCAAAGATTGCCGTTGAAAACAGCTGGCATTCTTTCTCTACATGAGAAAGGTCAGTTGGAATTTGTGATCAGTTGACAGTTAAGCTTCTCTCAATGCGCGAACATTGCAAATCATTTTTTGAACACACGATGGTACCGCAAAGAACTTGATGTTTTCTTTGCGGTACCATCGTGTGTTCCTTTTCTATTTCTTTTCTAATTCCTTTTCTACCACTGTATCCATCGCCAGGATCAATTTCTTGCAAGAAGACCGATAAATCTGACTCTCGCTTTGGTGCAAACATTTGAACTAGGGCTAACGTCGATCATTCAAGCTTAAGCTTAAAGATCACAATCCTCCTCCAATGGAATAAACTCCAATACATTGTCCTTCGACAACCGAGGGCTTTACGAGTGCTATTCATCATCAAATACCAAACATACCTATATTTTTTTATTAGGAAGTTTCAACAAAAATACGCTGTTTAATAATTGAATTTTTTGTCTGAGTCCATGGTTTGCCCACCTCACGGGTTTTCCAATTAGACGTCTAAAATTCACCCAGGTTACACAAGGTCAGCCAGTAACTCTTTTTTGGCACAGGAGGTTGTTCTCGACAGTGCCAAGAACTACTTAAAACCAACAAGAAAAACACAACACGTTAAACCACTTCCATAAACTAAAACTGTGTCTTACTTTCTGCAACACACTTTTTCTTTTATCGTTGGTAGGTATAGGTCCTACATATATGTATGCTGCCTACATAATTTCCTTCTTCTACAGCTTGAAGATGTTCTCCTTACTTTATTCGCACTTCTGGGAATTTGACATACCAAAGAGATGAGTACAAGTCACGTGTTATCTTGTGTTTTCATTTCAAATATCGTGCTAATAGACAAAGCAAACTATCAACACCAAGTCATTCAATTTTAAAGAAAAAAAAAACTATCTATGCCTCTAGGTATACCTATACCCAAAAAAGAGGACTTGGTGATCGTAAAAATAAAAAGTTCGCACTCCTATTAAAATGAGAGTGGTAGGTACATACTAAGCTATAATACAAGGCGCCTTGCCCATATACATACCTATATGTACATAGATACACAGCCAAAGGTGTGTAGATCAAAGTAAACAATTCGCCCGACTTCCTACGTCGTCGCCGCCGTAGTTGTAATTTTTTTTGCAGCGAAAAAATTCATATCACAGATATAAGTATCGGTGTGGAGCACGATCTGATGTCGCATGAAGGTATTGGTGTAATCCATCTCACGCACACAAAAACCAAATATAAGCACACATCAATAAAAGTTTGGCAGGCAGCGATATGTCCCAATTAAAATTAATTTCATCGCTTTTACGATTTCACATCGATAGCCAGCCAAAAATAACTTGACTCGCCTCGTTATCGGTATGAACGACTCACAATGGGGGAGCCTCCTTGCGGCCGGTCGCAAGTGGAATGTGATTTTTTCACTCAGCCCGTGTGGAATGTATTTCCAAAGTGTCATTGTATTTCCGGGCAAAGAATATGATGAGACTGTATTGTGTTGCGCACGTGGCGATAATTTTATTAACTCTCCCGGTTTCACACTATAAAAAAAGTGCCTCAACAAGGTCCCCAGCAGGGCAGAGGGTTGTGGGTGTGTTCTATGTGTATGGTTGGCCCGAATGTTGCCAGGTGTGTGCTATTAATTGCAATGGTTTGGATGAATATTTATTTTATATCTTCCTACCTGATGCGTTCCGTGAGGAATCAAATCATTGGGACGATGAGGGGGACGAGTTAAGGTTACCTATAAAACTTTTGATACAATTTCGTGGACTCTGGGGCATTGAATAAAGCTCTTATGCCAGCGAATTAAAAATGTTTTTTGTTGGAAAAAAACAGTGCGTATGAAAAGGTTCCAGTCTGTCTGTGGGATTGCATAACACGAATACCCTACCCTGTTAAATACCAAAAAATAGTGGCTACGCCTCCAGAAGGTGGGGGTATAAGAAATATAGCTACATGTGTATTTTATGCTCTGTGAAACCTAGTTAGATTTTGCCCGCCTGTTTAGTTTTAATCAATTTATTTTAAAGCCACGCCCACAAAAGTCGGCGGGAACATATAGTATGCATGCAAAAAACTTGGGAAAGCTAGTCTCCTACAAAATTTATTGTATAATTTATTTCTGTTTTCATATCGACTTATGTTAAAATTAATTTAAAAGTGGTCGAAGCTTATTTTTGGGTGAGCCAAATGCAAAGCCTCACTTCAAAACGAAATTTAGAACGTTGCCACATAGGTAAAATGCGATTAAAGTGTTTTCAAGAAACAGTTAAATAATTTTCAAACTTGATCTGTAGAGCACGATTTCCGGCTCAAATACCTACCAATTTCAGCTTTGGGAATTGAATTTGATTATTTCACTGTGTTGCAAACTTTGCAATGAGCTTAACATACACTGGGTAGGGTATGAAAATCCCTAAATAACTGTTTTTCTGGCCCAGTTGCTTGAGTCAGGGTTAGACAACTCGTTAAAATGTGGTCGTTGCCGCCTGGTCGTATCAATATATTTTGACATGCATTCCGTAAAAACACAAAGAGTCGATGTAGGATACTGCGTGGCAGATCTTCATATGCATAGACTTTAAAACAACAGTTTTCAGGAGCTTTTCGAAACAGGCTCTAGGTACCTGCTCTGAGTATTTTTATTTTTAGATAGCAGAGATGGGAATCGAGCCCATACTTCCCGGGTAGTGGAATCGGTACACACACCAACCACTACACCTTTAAGCCCACAAAACCTGCCGAAAGTACTACTAAGGGAGTATTTGTACTCCCCTTAATTTCCCGTACTCCCATACTCCGCTGTCTTCAATTTTACTCCCCCGTAAAATATTTAAAGATTTATTTTATCTTCTTCGTATTTTTATTTTATTTAAATTTTGATACATCGAATTTTATGTTTTCATCATTTTAACTCCATTTTTCTGGAGATAAGTTCTTTTACGTGGAGGCGTACTGTGTTATAAACCAAAAATGTGATTGGTTAGCCTATATTCAAAGAGGTAGACAAATTTATAAGCTCGTATTTCTTAGCCTACTTCACAGTAGAGCGAATGTTGAAAGTATTTTTCGAAGTTGTTTTTAATAAAAACCAAAAACAGAAATTATTCAGGTGTTCCGACAGTGAATGTCATTTTGATGACAAAATCTGCTGTCAGAAATGAATGGGCATCAAAATGGCAACGTTCAAAATAATTTTTGGAAAGTAACTATAAACGTTACACAACCCAAATTATTATCCTCACTTAATGAGGATTTTGTTCTTAATTGCAACATTGAAATAAAACTGAGTTTTAAATTTTTATAAAAATAAACTTGAGTTTTCGAGATCTGAATAAGACCTCACAAATAATGTGATAAAAAATATATTTTTTTAAGTCTTCATTAATGTTTTTTATTTATATTAAACTGTGGGTGAACCGTGAACTATGGACGTATTTATTTATTATATCTTATAAATTAAGATATAATTGGCACCCGCCAGTGGGGTGCCGTGGCGTAGTGGTTAGTGTGTGTGCTTACTACGCCGGAGGTCTGGGTTCGAATCCTGCCATCGTCACCTGAAAAAAAAGACTTGTTCTTTTTCACGGTCCCCACCTCCGCGAGGGTCTGACAAGCCCTCCGAGAGTATCATTTGTCTTGAAAAACTTCTCAAAGTGCCGTTCGGATTCGGCAAAAAATTGTAGGTCCCCTTGTATGTAAAGAAATTAACACACCAGCATACATTGTTGAGAAGTTGGCCCTGGTTCACCCCGAGCTGTTGCGCCACTCTATTTATTTTATTTATTTATTTTTATCTTATAAATTATAATTTCATAATTGAGTACAAATTGTCCAAAGTACATACAAATGAGTACAAAACAAAAAGTTTTATTGTTAAAAAAAAAAAAATCGATGTTTAATTTTGCATCATACTCCTTTCAAGCATGAAATACTCCCCTCAAAACATTTGAATGTTCCTAACCGAAAATTCGACACGGCAGCCCTGTTGAGTAGCCTAAATTTTCTTGCCGCCAACATAGACAATGTTAAAGACAAAAAAAAAAAATTGCAACTAGTGGCAAAACTAGAGGCAAAATTAGTGAAGAGTTTTGAAGTTTCTTCAGAAAATGAAGATTTTTACTGTTTTAGGGCCCGAATTAAGGCTTCCTGTGTCAATTAAGTAGAAAACGTGGGCAAATTCAAAACAAAAATAATAAAGTATTGCATTATCTCAGATTATCCAGAAAACTGAGAAAATATTGCATGTATCCGACTTCTTTTATGGTTTTATCACTTCTTTAATAGAGTTTCTTATTAAATGCCCATCAGCTGAGCTCCATTGGTCTATCCACCGAAAGAAATCAACTGAAATACCCGCGATCCAATATGGGTCCTGATCTTAACACAGCAAGCGCGTCAGCGTCAAATCAGAGGGATAGCGTCAACGTGG
The DNA here is from genome assembly GCA_947623515.1 of Neoascia interrupta. Taxonomy (NCBI): domain Eukaryota; kingdom Metazoa; phylum Arthropoda; class Insecta; order Diptera; family Syrphidae; genus Neoascia; species Neoascia interrupta. The sequence goes on from OX392464.1 coordinate 41,410,808, forward strand.
GACTAGCATAATCGCTTGATAATACTCAATGAAAGCGCAACGACTATTTTGACTGCAAATGCAAAGTGACAGGGCATGACATACATTATAGTAAAATTTCTCGACTTTGTTACACATGGAAGTTTTTTAATCACGACAATTTCGAATCACCTGTAAAAATGTATTCAACATCATATCATAACTCACAACAGCGAATGTCAAAATAATCGTCGACCTCAGTGATGTCTTAACAATTCTGCCAAATTACCGGCGTACGAAACGGCGAAAACGTCAGCTTTATGAAATGAAACACCAAACATCCCAAATATTGCCATTGATTGGAATCCATTTGACAACTTGCCCGAGATACTCTCGCTCCCTCGATCTCGGCAGTGTCAATTGAACTTTTTCATGTCTTTAAAGCATTAAATCAAAAAATCAGTGCCACATTTTGTGCCACAGCCCCCCAATTTGCATTGTACCGCACGATTTAGGAGCTTCCAAATTTTAGCATTGCAAAATAGTACTATCGAGCAATTTGGCATATTAAAGTGTGTGTTTGAAATCGTTGTTTAAATATGCTGGCTACAACTAATTTGCTCCTATTTTGAAATCTAAAATTGCATGAATGCAGCACCTGGATAATCACCGCCAAAATAAGATGCTTGTGACGTCTCTAAATATGCAATCGCACTCAAAATTTTTTTGGTAGTAAAACTTTTAGAAAGTAAAATTTTCATGTAGACACAAATATACGAGAAAATGGTTTGAAGTAACCCAATGCACCAGATGAAGGGGTTGGCACAACCCGTACCCGGTATAGATACTGTAAGCATCACGCAGAAATGTGAGGCGAAATGCAGGCAATGATGATTTGGAATTGGATACATTTGGCGTTATAAAAGCTTTAAAGCCCACACGAAGATAAAGGGAATGAAGCTTACATTAGACTGCATACCACTTTGGTATATTTTAGGTCAGCGGGTTGTTTTCTTGAGGCAGGCAGAATGCAAAGTCCATCTGTTCGCGAATGCGAACATCCACTTTTACAGTGGATGCATAGCATAAGATGGCATTTTTATCTGTCAAAAATACAGACATTATGTCTCATTTTGACAGGTCGTCATTTTAAGGCATTCCGGCAAATGGATGTCGCACTGTCTGGTGCTTATTGTCAGAAAAAATGCCTCTATGCATACAGTCCAATCTAATCATAAGCATTAAGATATTGAATATCAGACTAACTGGATACATCTTTTCGAGATTAATTACTTGTAACTAATCCACCTTCAAATAAAATTAACTATATTCCAAAAGAACAAGCATTAAAAATCTAATGTTACTAAAAATCTAATAATTAAACAATGCATACAAAATTGAGCAATTTAGCAACAAAAAGGGTTAAAATCCGTAGAACAAGCTTAAGCCTTAATGAACTATACCACCACTTGTTATTCCGGGTGGTGTGCTAGCTTTAACCGAATAAACTGAAAGGCGTAATTTAATGTGACTTTTATGTAAAACAAATTGAGAGAGCCGCAAAAAAAGTTTGCTAAGAACGTAGTTTATTCCCATTATAATGCAATGGCTTAGAGCCAATACGTAATTAATTGTCTAATGCAAAGTTTTTTTTTTTATTTTAAATTATAAATTCTCTAAATAAGCATTAGGGGAGGAACACCTTCTGTCAATAAACCTGATGTGGGTTTTTGTGTTTCATTTTTTGATTATAATCTTGATTTAATTGGCGAAATGAGTGTTTACTCCTTCAATTGTAAACAAAACAGATTTTTGTTTATTTTTTTTCGGGAATAGTAGAAAAAAAAGTGAAATCTGACTAAATAAAGCTCGCATTTTTTTTTAAGTAGGTAAAGAATATATATTTATAGATTTGGTAAAATGGAGAATATATAACGCAAATTGCTTCTATTCTCAGAATAGATTCATGCCGATGCCGAATGGTATGAAGCTGGTATAAACATATAAATTGACGAGTTGTGTACCTATGTTAAAAAAAAATAGGTACTCTGAATCCACGTGGGAAAAAGGAGCTTATCCCCCCCCCCCCCCCCCCCAATTACATGCGATAACGCCTTAGTAAATAAATATAATTTTAAATAAATTTAAATTGCTAACACAAAACGCAAATGTTGTGGTAAATATTGTTTTCACTTCTTAAGAGGGAAGTGCACTTGCAAAATAAATTGTATCTACACACATGTAGCTCGAACAAAGCGATGCGTTTAATCAAAGTTTACATACAGCTTCGGTGGCTTGTGAGTATATTTGTTCCCTATAAGTAACTGGTACATGGTATTTCTCTTGGTGATTAGAAAATAGTTGTTAATTTATATGTGTAGTATAAAAGCGTATTTCTGCCCTTGTTCTCAATGTGATGTTAGATTGATTCAGAGTTATGAAAATATTTGCGATTTGATTTATAATCGATAATTTGTGGGATGGCCTGTTGTACATATATTTGTGTATGCACCTTCTAACGACCAATATAAATTTTGTCTCTATATAAAGACTGTGCGATTGTTAAATTATTTTGCAAATTTTGCTTCTTTGTTTGCAAGTTATATGTTTGTTTTTATAAGATTATTTTGTTGTTGGGTAACATAGTTATTGATGTATGATGGGGACTAACTTCTAAACCTAAAACCTTTGTGTCAGAATACGCAAATCCTTTCGCAAATACATACAACCAAAACGGACCATTGAATACCCCATCCTATCCCACATTGTACAATGCTGATGTAATTGTTATTTTCTGACATTTTATAAGTCAAAGTGCAAACTTCGAAAAAAGGAGTGTTGTTCAACCGCCCCAACGCTTAAATGTACGTAAAAATGCAATTTTTTGGTGCAATATTTTGGCTAAAAACTTTTTATGTACGAAATGAAATGAAGTCTCGTTTACCTTACCTGCTATTTTTTTTATTCTTTCCTAAATTAGGCCAGTCGAAACTACGTTTTTCTGGAAAATTTTAGGTTTATCTTTAATTCTGCCTCCAAATGTGGGTGGGTGTGGCCCAAAGTCTTGTAAGAACAAAATGTAGAACTAAGCGTTTTCTACATACCTTATTTAGAAGAACCCGCTTTAGAACAAAAATGTTGAATAAAGTGCATTTAAAAAAATACCCTCTTAATCTATGCCACGCCCACAAGGGGAGGTAAAGCGATTAAATTTTTATTTTGAATTTTAAATTTTAAAATATTTATTTTACAATAAATTGGAGATAATAAATTTCTCTGGGGTGCCGTGGCGTAGTGGTAAGTGTGTGTGCTTACTATGCCGGATCCTACCATCGTCACTCGAACAAAAGACTCGTTCTTTTTCACGGTCCCCACCCCCGCGAGGATGTGACGAGCGCTCCGAGAGTATCATTTGTCTTGAAAAACTTCTCAAAATGCCGTTCGGATTCGGCAAAAAATTTTAGGGACCCTTTGTATGTGAAGAAATTAACGCACACAGCATACATTGTTGAGAAGTTGGCCCTGGTTCACCTCGAGCTGTTGCGCTATACTCTATTTATTTTTTTATATAAATACAAAATTTCAGGCTTTAAAGACGTCTTACAGCTTTGAAAGCTCTGGAGGTAGTTGCGCCTATTGTGGGCGTATCTGTGGGCGGATTTGAAAATTTTTTACACTTGTACTGCTTCGGATAACTATGAGCTTATGCACCAAACTTCAGCTTCCTAACTTAAAATGTAAGACCTAACGAGTGACTTATGACATAGAGACGGACGGTCGGACGGACGCACATGGCTTATTCGATTCAGAATTCGGTCTCGATCATATGCCCTTAAGGTCTTGGGGGTCTACCATTATTATTTCACCGTGTTACAACATATGTGACAAACTTAATATACCTCCTATCCTATGGGATGGCGCATACAAAACACGTCACATTTCCAAAAGTTTTCTTCTTCTCTTGAAGATGTCTCTCAATCGAGAAAACATTAGACTAAAAGCTAAAAATTTAGTAAATCATTTTTCTCCTTCTGTAAAAGAGAGCACCTACTTAGACAAAGATACTTAGTGATGCCATGTCTGATGGGTTGTACCCCTCCATGTATAGACTTTTAAAGCATTTTGAAAATTATGAAATTTTGTTACCGGAATTTCGGTAGGTACGAAGAAGTTTGTCAAAAGTCGTATGGTTGTGGTCCTTGTGGCATGTGCCTAGACATGAGTACGACGTTGCAATTGCAAAGTAGGTCCCGAACGAAGCATAAAAATGCTTACGTGCTTCTTGCATCGTTTCAGGTTTCTTTCTTATTGCGCAACATCCATTAAGCGCACAAAATTTATTTAATTCTTTTGCTCACGCTTCCCACATATTGCACAGGATATTTCGACCTGAGTCGAAAAGCAAATACGAAAATCTAAATCTGTGAAGATTTATCGGAGAGGGCTCTTAGAAGCCTCGGCACAGAATCTAAACAAAAAATCGAATTTTCTGTTTACAAATCGCAGTTTCATGAAACATTTTACTTTCAGACAACTTTTGTGTTAAAAGCTTGACTCAGTTTCTGTTTTTGCCAAGCCTCTAAGAATGAATTTAAAACCCACGTCTACTTTAACTAGTGCACAAGTACTTGACGTTTACCTAAATAATTTTTGCATTTCTGTACTAGTTATCTTAAAGGTGTTCAAATCATGCAAAACAGCAGGCTTGAGCAGTCTACATAGCATACACTTAATTATACAGCGTTAAAAGGCAATTGAAGGCGATTCAGTTGCAATGCACGATAGTAAGACAATCT